>JASJOG010000020.1:2332500-2948070 GCA_030142905.1 Heliopora coerulea
AATTTTCAATTGACAACAGAGTGCTCAATACCATAGAGGTAGAGTGATGTTAATATTGTTAATGATAAGACTTTGTGCTGCTACTAAAATAGATTTTTTGTCAAAAGAATGCTGTGACATCATCGCTGTCTACCTACCAACAAGTCATCCTACGTATGCCGGAAATCATAAATGCCAACCGAAGTGGAACTTCATTAGTTGCCTGAAGATTGCTGAAGAGCGTGAGACTCAGAGTCGCAGCACGAAGTCTTATCATTAACAATATATATGTATGTTGTATGTATGTATGTATGTATACTGGGTGTCCCAAAAAATGTATACACACTTTGAATGATTATAAATACAATGTTTATTAAGATATGTCTAAGTTTTATAACCCAACTTAAAGAAGACAAGTGTAGAATTTTTTGAGTTATTGCAGGTGTTCCACTGATGGCCGTTCTGGTCCAGGCACTGCTGATAACACAGACAGATGGAATTGCAAACATTTCCAATCATGATCATTTCATTTGGTATTTGGGTGCATTCTCTTTCAATTGCTGCCCTTAATTCATTGATTGTTGTGGATTTTGTGCTATAAGCCTTATCTTTGGTGTATCCACATAAAAAAAGTCGAGAGGTGTAAGGTCTGGTGAACGTATGTATATGTGTATATATATATATATATATATATATATATATATGTATGTATGTATGTATGTATGTATATGCATATGCATATACATGTACATGTAGATGTACATGCACATGCATGTGTAAACAGGACATATACTGCAGATGATGAATAGCCACCTTAGTCTTCAGTCAAAAACTAAATTACATCATTACATTTAAATTCATTACAGAAATCCATCGAGTGGAGGAGCTTTATCAAGGCAAAGAGAATGATGTTGTGGTCTTCTATGTTCTTCGTCTATTATTGGCGCCCCTTATTGAAGGACTTATCTTGGTGGACAGACTGTTTTTCGTTAAAGAGAGCTATCCAAGTAAGAATATTAAGGGCATGGGTGGCTTGGTTTAGTAATACTCATCAGTTATAGTACTTTATAAAGGTTCTGCTTGGAAATCAAAGTCCCCTGGAAAATTCCCAGACCTGAATCATAATTTTAATCCATGGGTAATCTTGTGTCTTTTCTAGATATTAATGCTAGGACATCATTGTTATTTCATCCTGATCTATCACCACGAAATATGGCTATTATTGCTGAGAAATCGTGTCATCCGTGAATTGTGCCAGGATATTTTGATTAAAGTGTACTGGCCTTTTTTGCAGGTAGTAATCATACATTCTCAAAGTCAAGCACTGAACAATTAGTTGAACACTCTGGGCTCTCAAGTACATTTCCTAAATTTTTGTGGATATTTGTGAGTTGAAGGTTTTTCCATTGTATACTGTTTAGCCAACTCAGAATTTCAAAATCGCTATTGTTGTGATCAACACTGTCGTAATCGTAATGCTTGTCATCATCATGTTTAGTATTGTTAATAATTATATTATTACTGTTATTTATGAAAATTACTCCATATTCTGTCATTTAAATGCAGTTAGTGATGTTAAATGTTAATAGGAAGTATGTTAGCTGAATACAGGCCGCTGGTGTAGCTTCTGTAGTGCATGACCAAAGTTTGGCGAAATGCAAACTAGTTTACCTTGGTAATTCTTTGTCAACTTTGGCAATTACTCTGCTTTCCTAGTTTGTTTTTAATGCCAAATGGAAATTACTAGCACTTGTATTTAGCACAATTTGAAAGGAAATAAAGAAACCTCAACTCCCTTTTAGAATAAGAGAAAGAGAAATAATCGAAGGGACTAATCTAAATCTGGATAGCATAATTACAGTATGTATAAGTAATACTTATTCACGGTTTTTATTGTACAAGTGAATGTAACTGGATACTGCAAAGATTCGAGGATTCACAATTATCTAAACCCCCAGTATTTCAACTTAATTAAATCTGTTTTATTATTTTATTGCAGGTATCAAGGGATAATTATTAACAACTTCAATCTGTATGTTGTCAACAAGCATTATTTGAATCAAGGTAACCAGTGAATCAGAAGTCAATATATAATATACGGTGGATTTATGGAAAATTTCGGTTAGATTCATTTGGAGATTGTGACTTCAAAGAAATTTTTCCTAATTGAACACCTTAAAACCGGTTGTCTCTTTGTTGACGCAAGACTGCAATTTTCATCACCTGGTTCAAGATATGAACTCTGAGAAGGATACCTCGATATTAAACTCGGTCTTATTTTTATTGCTAATATAGGTTCTGTACCGTGATATAAAAAAATTAAAGAAACGATTCCTTCTCAATTTTGTATTAATTTATTTAATAATGGAGAATCCCCAAGGGAATTGGAAATCCCCTGGGATTTATAACACCAACTGAAAAATGGCGTTTTGGCCGATTTTGACTTGGGAAAAAGAATTCCCTTGGGATTTATAACACCAACTGAAAAATGGCGTTTTGGCCGATTTTGACTTGGGGAAAAGAATTCCCTTGGGAATTATTACACCAACTGAAAAATGGCGTTTTGGCCGATTTTGACTTGGGAAAAAGAATTCCCTTGGGAATTATTACACCAACTGAAAAATGGCGTTTTGGCCGATTTTGACTTGGGAAAAAGAATTCCCTTGGGAATTATTACACCAACTGAAAAATGGCGTTTTGGCCGATTTTGACTTGGGAAAAAGAATTCCCTTGGGAATTATTACACCAACTGAAAAATGGCGTTTTGGCCGATTTTGACTTGGGAAAAAGAATTCCCTTGGGAATTATTACACCAACTGAAAAATGGCGTTTTGGCCGATTTTGACTTGGGAAAAAGAATTCCCTTGGGAATTATTACACCAACTGAAAAATGGCGTTTTGGCCGATTTTGACTTGGGAAAAAGAATTCCCTTGGGAATTATTACACCAACTGAAAAATGGCGTTTTGGCCGATTTTGACTTGGGAAAAAGAATTCCCTTGGGAATTATTACACCAACTGAAAAATGGCGTTTTGGCCGATTTTGACTTGGGAAAAAGAATTCCCTTGGGAATTATTACACCAACTGAAAAATGGCGTTTTGGCCGATTTTGACTTGGGGAAAAGAATTCCCTTGGGAATTATTACACCAACTGAAAAATGGCGTTTTGGCCGATTTTGACTTGGGAAAAAGAATTCCCTTGGGAATTATTACACCAACTGAAAAATGGCGTTTTGGCCGATTTTGACTTGGGAAAAGAATTCCCTTGGGAATTATTACACCAACTGAAAAATGGCGTTTTGGCCGATTTTGACTTGGGAAAAGAATTCCCTTGGGAATTATTACACCAACTGAAAAATGGCGTTTTGGCCGATTTTGACTTGGGAAAAGAATTCCCTTGGGAATTATTACACCAACTGAAAAATGGCGTTTTGGCCGATTTTGACTTGGGAAAAGAATTCCCTTGGGAATTATTACACCAACTGAAAAATGGCGTTTTGGCCGATTTTGACTTGGGGAAAAGAATTCCCTTGGGAATTATTACACCAACTGAAAAATGGCGTTTTGGCCGATTTTGACTTGGGAAAAGAATTCCCTTGGGAATTATTACACCAACTGAAAAATGGCGTTTTGGCCGATTTTGACTTGGGGAAAAGAATTCCCTTGGGAATTATTACACCAACTGAAAAATGGCGTTTTGGCCGATTTTGACTTGGGAAAAAGAATTCCCTTGGGAATTATTACACCAACTGAAAAATGGCGTTTTGGCCGATTTTGACTTGGGAAAAAGAATTCCCTTGGGAATTATTACACCAACTGAAAAATGGCGTTTTGGCCGATTTTGACTTGGGAAAAAGAATTCCCTTGGGAATTATTACACCAACTGAAAAATGGCGTTTTGGCCGATTTTGACTTGGGAAAAAGAATTCCCTTGGGAATTATTACACCAACTGAAAAATGGCGTTTTGGCCGATTTTGACTTGGGAAAAGAATTCCCTTGGGAATTATTACACCAACTGAAAAATGGCGTTTTGGCCGATTTTGACTTGGGAAAAGAATTCCCTTGGGAATTATTACACCAACTGAAAAATGGCGTTTTGGCCGATTTTGACTTGGGAAAAGAATTCCCTTGGGAATTATTACACCAACTGAAAAATCGAGTTTTGGCCGATTTTGACTTGGGAAAAGAAACCTCTTGGGAATTGGAATTCCCCAGGGATTTTTTTCAAGGCAAACCTTGAAATATAAAATCAAACAACGCTTGTAAATAATTGAGAAACAGTAGACGACGGGGCTCTAAAGATAAGGGACAACGGCTATCAAATTAAACATTGTCAACTGCTATTAACAACAAACATTAAAATGCTACACGTCGTAGATCTTCGTCCATTCAAAACCCTTTACTTCAAAACACCAATGAATATAAGTAAACTGTCTTCCGGGCGCCTGTTGAGGCTTGAGTAAAATATGATCGATTAAAAAAGGATTATTTCATCGGAGTTGACACATCTCAAAGCTCACTTAACTTGTCAACTACACCAGACCGCATGGCTTTTTCTCACAAATTAACTTAATTTAAAGAAAGTTGTCGCCTCAGTCCTATACGTCTGCGTTTTTCATGTGTTTCATTTTATCATAACTTACATATTTTTCAATCAATCATCTGTACAAAGGCTTCCAATTTGTAAAAAATTGAATAAACAATGCGACAGCACATCGGAAGAACAGTGAGGTTGAAGCCTAAGACAAAACATTTCCATGCCTACTAAAATGATATCGTTCTCCGTTATCAGGTTATCCATCGGATATTTTATTGTACAGTGATCACTACCTTGAGACAATTACTGGTACACTAACATTTGACGAAGAGGCGGCGAACATCGTGTCCAAAGACCCCATAAGTTCAAAGGCTCGCTTTTGAAAATGAAGCTCCAAAGTTATCTTGTGCTGCAACTTGGTAAAAAGGTCATCCACCTTGGGCGACTGTCCGAGAACGGGAGCATAAATGTCTGCAAATGCAAAAGAGAAACTAACGCTTGACGGAAAGAGAAATAACTCGATCTCTTTGAGCTATGTTCAGTATAAGCGGCGGAATTGTGGGATATACAAGCTCGAACCGAAGGCGAGTGATTGTGCATCCGATACAACACCGACGCGAACATTATAAGGTACTTGTGATACAAATACATGCAAAAATTCATGTTCTTCAAATATAGTGAAGATTCCAGTGATTTTAGTACTGAAAAGAGAACAAACTATTCATGTAAATCAAGGGTTTATCATGTGTTGTATCACATTTCTAAAACATATCGTTAAACTTTAGATTCTCTTGTTTTTTTCTTCACTGATTAAGTACTATAAGTAATATTCTTGTTTGAACACTTTGCTAAACGACCACCTACAAGTAGATGAAAATTCAAAGGCCGCTGCTTTTTAGCCCCTACCCAAGCTTTCTATAATTCAACTTGAAACATCGAGTTTAATGCAGCCTCGCGTAACAGAAGTGAGGAGAACGTACAATGGTTTGGAAGAAAAAGATTAAAGTTTACGAATTTGGTTGTTCTCTTGAAAATTTCGGGCCTCATTCATGTCGCTTTTGAAACTTCAAAATAGAATAAACCCCCCGCGATTAAATTTTCCTTCAAACCATATGAAAACATTTTCCGCAAAAACTCGTTATTCTATACTGAAAATTTCTTAATCTTGTGGATATTTCACGAGCAAGGCTAGAAAGTAAGAATATGAATTCTAATGTCGATTGAGAGCGTATTTACAAAACATCAGTTCTGTACCATTTTTTGCATGAGTCCTGTTGACTTTATCAATCAGGGCTGCTGCTACAGTTCATATTTTATTGTTAAAAAAGAATCCTGTTTTTACTGTGACTGTTTTGCAAAGAAGACTATGTTTTGTGTACAAATGAATAATCTAGTTTTGGACGTCCCTTTCACGAAGTTTGTGTCCATTTCGAGTCAGAACTAGGTTTCGCCTCAAGTGAGTGATCTGATTTTAAACGGCCACTGGTTTTGTAAATATTACCGAAAAGGCTGGACAGCCAATCAGGATGAGCCATTTTCTTTATCAACTTGAAAACGTTGGTGAAAGTTAACTGGCAATAATGTCTAATACATTTCAAAATCACTCAAAACTAAATATACTAATGATAGCAAATTCATCAAATATTGACCAAGATACAGAATGCATCCACTCATATTGCCGGCATGTGGTCTGTACATGAAATGGGTCTTTGGGCTTACCTAAAATTATATTGGCAACATCAATGAGAGTTGATGTATAGCGAGGATTACATAAATACCTGTAAGATATTTAATAATAACGATAAGTAAAAATCAGAATCCACATTGCGTCACGAACTCAAAATGTCAGCAGTACGTCAATAAGTCGATGCTTTTATCATGAATACATTCATGCATACATGCAGCGAAACGTGATGTATTGTAACAGTCCAGTTAGTTTAATAAAAAAAAAACCAAGGGTTCATTTAGTGGAAAATTGCGCCTAAATAAAACCAGGGGAAACTTCACAAATCGAGCATTTCTTACAATATGCCCTTAATGCATTTACACCCGTTAAAACAAAGAAATTTTAAATTTTTTTGTCAAATATAATCCAAATACTTCGAAATATCTCAGAAATCTATAAAAAGAACGTTAAGGGGAGTAGCATAATTTTCCACGTCAATTCTGAGTTATCAAAGTTTAAATCACTGAAACTTAGCTTTTTACTATTCTGCCTGTTTATTTTAAGCATTGGTAACTCAAAATGAGCTTGGAAAATGGTACTATCCGCCTTAAAAGTCCTTCACGTGGTACTTCGACAGCTTTCAAACGATATAGGTTAGATCTGTTAGAAGTGAATTTTAATATCCACGTTTTTAGGGGACTCAACCTTTATGGGTAAATTGTGATGCTCGACTTTTGCACTTTCCTCTGACTTCATTCCCTTGAACATCTAGAATGTCATTTTTTAAAAATACATCAAGGCTATTAAAAAATCTAAAGCCATTTGCAAAACAATTAGAAACTTTCATATTAATATATAATAATGATCAGTATTTTATTATATGTTAACTTCTTATTAACCAAGAGCGCGGTCATTACGGGAAAACAACAGACCGGGTCTTAGAAGTACGGACCTTGCCCGGCGGGCGAGGTCCGTACATAAAAGATCCCGGTCTGATATTTTCCAGTAATGACCTAGCGGACGAGGTTAGTAAGAGGTTTACTATATGGCTGGTTTTAAACAAGGAAAATATACTCAGTCTGGTAAAAAGACATTACATTCATATAGCGTGACAG
The DNA here is from genome assembly GCA_030142905.1 of Heliopora coerulea. NCBI lineage: Eukaryota > Metazoa > Cnidaria > Anthozoa > Scleralcyonacea > Helioporidae > Heliopora > Heliopora coerulea. The sequence continues at coordinate 2,339,799 of JASJOG010000020.1, forward strand.
AGTTAGTCGTTAAGCACTTTTGCAGGCACAGAACCATACATACATACATATACATACACACACACACACACATATATATACATACACATATTTATACACATACACGCACACATATATGTATACATATACATATATATATATACACACACACATATATATACATATACATATATATACACACACATATATACAGACAGACACAGACACACAGACACACACACATACAGTTGAGGTCAAAAGTTTACATACCCATATGTTGAAAAAATTGGGCTCATATTTTCTGAATAACGCTTTTATTATCCCATCATAATTTTTACATAGCAAGTCAAATAAGGTATGTAAATGATAAACTAATGTCTATTTTATTATAACAGGCCAGCAGTATAGCTTTGTTATAGATTGTAGTCACAACAACAAAATTCCCAGGGATCATAAATTTACATACACTAGAACAAAACATTTGTTGAATAGTCTAGAAAGTCTATTAAATGTGGTAAGGTGACCATATAACTTTTACCATGCCTAGTGCTATTAATTCTAATACAATAGTTTGGATTACAACCTGTGAATGTATAAATTGACCGAGTTTTCCAACCAGAGCCTTATACTTTGATTGAAAACCAACATGGGAAGATCAAAAGAATACAGCCAACAAGTAAAAAAGAAAATTATGGATTTCTACAAGTCTGGTTTATCATTAGGAGCAATCTCGAAGCAATTACAAACACCACGAGCCTCCGTGTGAACAATTATTCTCAAATATAAAGCCTTTGGTACCACAGAGACATTACAACGTTCAGGCCGCAAACGTAAATTGACGACTAAAGATGAACAAATTTTGGTTCGAAAAGTTAAACTAAGCCCCAAAACAACTTAAAAAGGTATGGTAAAGGAATTAGCAATGGCCGATATTAAAGTATCAACATCAACTATCAAGCGAGTGCAACACAAGAATAGCCTAAAAGGATACCGCGCCAGGAAGAAATCTTTGCTCCAAGACCGTCACAGAAAAGCAAGATTAAAATTCGCAAGAGACCATCAAGACAAAGATCAAGTTGTTTGGAGACACGTTCTCTGGTCTGATGAGAACAAAATTCAACTCTTTGGACACAACGATCAGCGTTATGTTTGGCAAAAACAGGGTGAAGCTTTTCATCCCAAAAACACTGTACTAACAGTGAAGCTTGGCGGTGGCAGCATCATGTTGTGGGGATGTTTTGCTGCATCTGGTACCGGTAAACTTCAGAAAATAGATGGTATTATGCGAAAAGAGCATTATGTTGAAATATTGAAGCAAAACCTTAAGTTATCGGCTCGAACGTTAAAGCTTGGTCGCGACTAGACATTTCAACAAGAGAATGATCCTAAGCATACCTCAAAGGTAGCCACAAAATGGTTTAAAGACAACCGTGTGAAGGTAATGGAATGGTCACCGCAAAGCCCTGACTTTAACCCCATTGAAAATTTGTGGACTACATTAAAAAGGCGAGTCAGTGCAAGGCGACCAACAAACCTCAGTGATTTATACCAATATTGCATAGAGAGAAGTTGGAAACGATTCCAAGAGAGTGTTGTGAGAAGCTTATTAAAGATTATCCGAAGCGCTTGTCAGCTGTAGAACAAGCAAAAGAAAATGCAACTAAATATTAACTTGTATGTAAATTTATGATCCAGGGGAATTTTGTTGTGACAACAATTTATAAGAAAGCTATACTGCTGGCCTATTATAATAAAATAGGCATTAGCTTATCATTTACAAACCTTATTTGACTTGCTATGCAAAAAATTATGATCGGATAATAAAAGCGTTATTCAGAAAATTTGAGTCCAATTTTTTCAACATATGGGTATGTAAACTTTTGACCTCAACTGTACATACATACATGCATATGTATTATATTGTCGTGAATGTTACGTACATGATATTACATTAAATACAAATTTATAACATAATTATACTTCTGACATAGATTCAAAACCATTTACTTGATGAGAAATGTCAAAACAGGAACTAATCCTTCTTCATCTCTCCCAGAAAGGGCAACTTGCAATCCTTGTCTTCGTATAAGTTCCATCATCAAACTTACCACCACTTCGGGTTTTCTTGACTTTGGCTGAAAAAGCACGAATCCAGTGTTAACATTTACTGTAAAATAAGACAAACTAAAATAAGCACATTAAAATCAAGATAAAACTAAACAATTAGAAACTGTTTTCATTTTAATGTCAGTTTTGAACTGGTAAACGATGATTTACTTCCTTTGCTGAAACTCATAATGGCACGTTGTGTTCTTTTAATTCGTTTTACATAATATTTTTTTCCATCAAACAAAACTACGAAGAAAATAAGAAGCTAAATGTTTTGGACATATCGCCATTGAATAAAACGACTCCCAAAAACCAGTCTTACAACCATCAACAACGGTAAGTAATTCTTTTATACACAACTTTTTTGCAGTTATCTGACCATGAAATCGTAATCAACCCGCATGACTCGGGAATAACGAGTTTAACAAGTAGTGAACACTATGTTACCAAAGCGTTGCGAATTCACGCCAGAGTCGAGTCGAAACGAGTACTCTGAAGATTTGCAAGTCGCGACTGGATATTGCCATACCCGCCTACGGTACTGCATATATCTATTTAACAGTTGATAAATTTCCGTTGACAACTGAGCAGTTGTTTTAGAACAGAAGAGGAGCCCACCTCCTCTTTAGTTTGATGAAGTGGGGCGTAGCTTCAGCGCTCTCCTTTTATTACGCTACTGAAATCCATGCGTTATCAAGGGTATTTACAGTACCATACGAACCATGTGGTAAGTATTACGAGCCAGGTCACAACAGACTATTTGCAAACCCTCTTAGTCTGTGTAGTTCACTGGTTTGAACATCTCACCGGCCTTCGGAGGTTACCATTTCGATTCTAAAAGCTTCAGAAAATTCAGGAAACTTTTCTTAACCAACCACCCGAGGCAACAGATTCTTGCATGTCACTTTAAAACGACTCATTTGGAGAACTCATTCAAAGTCTCGACGTTGATTATGTATTTTTAAGTATTTTTCATCTAACAGTGGAACATGCGCAAAGGGTCTATCCACATTCTCGCTACCACATTCTTTTCACACAGGAAAGATTTCACTGGCTGTGGACTTACCTTAAGGACTGAATCCAAAGCATTAGTATACTCAAACTGTTTTAATAATTTATCATGAGCACTTAGTTTTCGTTTCCGAGAAGTGTGAACCACAAAGTCACCCTAAAATAAAACAAGTATTTTTCGCACTCAAAAAACATATGCCTCTCGTGTCCAAAAGCACACCAATGAATTACCGTAGAACTCCCAAAGTAGTAAGCCCCCAACAGTAATGGCTAACTGAAAGTAACGTGTAAAGTTAATGTAGATGAATTGTCGAGTGACATAACTCCCGCCGAAACACATTTATGTCCGTATGCATGTAACGTATACAAGAACGAAAGTAACAGCTCGATGGTGATTGGTGAACAGTTTTAATACGAACAAGGCGTGAATGTCTCACTGAACAATAAAGTACTAAATGATAAAGGATGATACGCATTCCCTTTGGTTAAAAAATACACAGTCCAAAGATATTCAAATACATTAAGTTTCAACGTATAACCTAACAGGAATAAAGAATAAGCTTTTCACGAGTTTGTGCAGTAACTTATCTATAATTTCTTCAACGATATCAGATATCTAACTGAAATAAGTTAAATTTTTTGCCACCCAAAAGTAGCGGCTCTCGAATGTAGCTGCCCCTGATGGGAACTAAACCCGGCAGTTAAGGGGGCCGTTATTTTGGGAATTCAACGGTACGTGTTTGTAACCTTTTAACTCAACATCGACGAAATGCAGCATATAAGTCAACGACACTGCGAGTTAACGCTAAAAGATATTTGAAATCTCTCTCACTTGTTCTGGCTTTTGGTTCTTTCCTCGAACAAAATATCTGTAGGTGCCAGGTCTGGTTGGTTGCTTTGGTTTAGGAAGAGTTTCGTCCGCTTCTTTACGTCCGGTGCGATATTTAATTGACAGCAAACCATCAGACATACCGACAACAATGTGTTTATCGTCAGGCTAGAAACGTATAATAGCAATTTATAAATTAATTGAAAACTACAGTAATTAAGCGTGGTGGTAACTATAAGCGTAAAAGCGGAAACGAAGTTTACGGTAAATTCACTTCAATCAGATTCTGATTATCTTCTATCAAACAGATTTTGCAATTCTGTCATATTATTTTAAATTAATCGTGATCAATATATATATATATATATATATATATATATATATATATATATATGTTCAATCCGCAGACGTACGTTTCGCTGTACAACAGCTCATCAGTGCAGCTCGGAACGAACTTGGATTGATAAGGGACCAGAGTGCTCAAACCGCTACTCGAGCGGTGGGCATTGCTTAACGCTATCGGTTATATTTATATATTCGTAGAGTGCTCAACAACATCGAAATGTGGGAGCGTATATATGTATATACATACATATATATATATACAGCAAATTGCAAAAATTATGGCACAAAACATAACATATAAACATATCAAGACCATTGTATCTTCATTTCATTCTCACTTCAACGGTCAGTGAGGGTACGTTATATGTTTTTTGGTACATTAGTTGGCCAGTCTAACGTATTAAGGTTGATTAAAGTATTCACAGTAACAGATTTGCCTATACACGCTGGTTTTTTTATATGTTCATGTTTGCCAAAATTTATGCAATCTGCTGTGTATATATGTATGTATGTATATATTTATATATATGTGTATACAGCAATTTGCATAAATAAATACCAATTCGCATGGTACGGACGTGGAAACTGATCAATTTTTCCAAAGTATCTCTTGGTATCTCTTGGGGCATCCTCAAGCCCTCAGTGTTGGTTAAAAACAAGGAACAAACTCAAGTAAACTAACATTATTTTAATCAAGGAACTACTTACGGATAGTCCCAAGCATAGGATTGGAGACGGATAATCCATACTGTGAACTACCTTGTAGTCTTTAACGTCATAAATTTTGACATGTCTGCAGACAAAAAAAATAATAAAAATTGTGAAAAAAGCAAATTTAAATGTCTTTTCTTCTCAAGTGACATGTCATGCAAAAGTTTCAAGACTCTTCTCAATGGGTCATTCCAAAAAACTGAACTGGATAAATGAGATATATTTTAGACGTGTGGGAGATTGGATAAAATAAATGTAAGGCAATTAAAGTATTGGCATGTTTGGTATTATTAGCTTGTTCCACATACTGTATGGGGCACAAGCTAGCTGTTATAAGCAAACCTTGCTATTATATAGTACAGTAAGGATGCTATTCATGGTTATTTATGTTACTTAACCCTTTAAGGGTCAGGCATCCTGTACACAGGACAACAAGAACAAGAGAACGACTAGAAGGGCAAAGCAAAAACAATGAACAAAAGAAATTGAATTCAACCTTTCAAAGGTTAATAGCATACATACCTGTCTAAAGAAGCAGACAGAAGTCTACTGTACTCTCCATCAAAACAAAGGCTTGTTATGGTTTTTTGGTGGTTGGAAAATGCAGCGACTAAACGTCCACCGCCAAGGATATCCCAAATTTTAATCACATTATGCCCTGTTAAAAATAAAACCCAGCTCACAGTCTGAAACATAATAAACTGTTCACTAGTTATCACTTATTAAATGTTCTATGTGATATAAACTATTCAAAAGAAATGGCCCAAGTTAACCATTCAAAAATGGTCAGAAGAATGTCAATATGTTCATTGTAATTGTAACATGTTCCAGTCTATGTTTTGTGCTAAAAAGCCAAAAGGGTCAGGAAATTACCAAAACCTAGCAGATAAAAAAAATGTACTTTGTCAGAGTGATGTGTTTCACTTCAACAACAGGCCTTCGCTCAAAATGTCATTTTCTTTTCTAGCAAGTTTTGGCTGTTCCCTGACCCTCTTGTGCCTTTTACACATTGTTTCAACACTGCCAATGCAGTACTCTAATTTTATATTGTAAGTCTTTGTATGTAGAATAGACATCAATATCATCTAGTCAAACTCGGCATTCTATTTCATTTCATGTGCCACCCATTAACACCATCAACCACGATGAATGGAGCCAATTTACTATATATTTAAAACTAAAAAGGAAGAAATATAAGTTTAAAACTCACCTGCTGAAACACAAAGACCTCCAGATGGGAATACCAGCACACTTTCTACTGGGTAGCCATGATTTACAGTTACAATACTGGCCTGTGTTCGCCTGTCCCACATCTTAACTGTATGGTCATAGGAAGCTAATGACAGAAATTATGTGTTTCTCACCATTAAACAGGGTAAATTACTAGTACCAGTAACACATTGGCAAAGTCTTGGAAACCTTGTACTTCAAAGAATGTGAAATATATATATATAATGACATAGTCTATGTTGAACAAACCTGTCAACCAGATATCTTTGCTGGACATATTTAAAGCTGTACATCGTATATAGTCCTAAAAAGCACATATGAAAATGTAAATACTAACTGCTGGATAGAGCTATTTGAGATTATCTCCCCGAGTGAGCCAATTTCACAAGTTCAAAGCACAAAACATCCTGCTCACTGACAAGGATTTATCTCCTGAGATAGCTTTACACAAGCAAACCTTAATTAAAAATACCATCACCTTCATCAAGCATAATTCTACAGTGACAAATAAAAACAAAGAAAAATCCACGAACAATTTCAACACCAGCACTGGCCGTATCCCCAATGCATCACACTTGCTTGGCTTTATATATTTATTTTTAAGACAAAGAAACTGGTCTGTTGAAGCGACACTTTGAAAAGCATAACTTTTATAAAAAAAAGTACTGGAACAGTTATTGCACTGTAATATCAGCTGACCTGGTAGCCAGAGCATGATGCAAACAAACAGTTTACCCTTATGCAAATTTTTCCAATTTTGGCCATACCTCATGCTCTTTAGCCTGGAAGATTTCTTTCTCTGAGGGAATGTCCCATAATCTAGTAGTACAATCATCTGAGCCAGATACCACATGCAAGCCATCCAAAGAAAATGTAGTGCTATGAACAGCACTAAAACAAGATAATTAAATTATGAAAATTACATAATTATATATACAACTATGACACAATACAGTACTCAAGCATTGATTGGCCAATACTCTACCTGTGTTTGGATATGAGTATTCAAACACAGAAACTTTCCCACCAAAAGTTTACTTAACTATGTGTAGCTTACTCAGTTCTCATTACTTTGTAAACAATGCTTGCTTGTTTATATTCTTTGTGTTTGGATATGGAGATCCAAATACTTTCAATGTTGCTCTACATCTGAAAAGCTAAAAGATGTTTCATGAATCACCAATAAATTGGTTACTGTTTTATTGTTGTTTCTCTCAAGCATTCTAGTCAACTAGCCAAGGGCCACTAATGGTTTACAAAAGTTCAAACTCATACTCATCACTACATCTTTATATTCCAGGTAAATAAGGCTTCAATTAATATTTTCAATCTGGTGACCACTTTTTGCATTTTATCCTGATTACTAATTTATTCTGGTTGTATTTTATTTTGCTTAAGAGATGGCTCTAAAAATTAAAGATCTTCAAGGGCTAACCCAAGTTCCAGTTATAGTTTTAAATTTCTAATTATACTCATACTGACAGAACTAGTTCTAATGTACACACTGAGTTCTACTCTATGAAATTATAAAATTTTTTTTTTGTGTGATTTTGTAATCATAGTACTGTACATCATACCCAGAATGGTCAAGATATTGTCGCAGAACAACTCTGCTGTTTGCATCAAATACCTATACAAAAGAAAAACAGTTTTGGTATGCAAAAAAAATCTATATAATATCAATTTTATTTTTATTTCAAATATTTATGATGCCACCATGAACTGTTTGTGACATCAAATGGGCTATGCAACATGAACTACAAATACTGTAATGCTCCAAAATTTAGTGACACACTAGTGACAGGATTTTCTACTAATTCCATTACATTCAGATAACCTGTGTTCACCTTAACACTGCCATCTTCACTTCCAGCCACCAGCAGCTTGCCATCCCTACGGAAACTTCCACTATAGGCAGTTTCTTTGAATCGTGAAAGAGTCTTCTTGACTTCATTTGTCGTACAACTGTATATTTGAACCTACCAAAAATTCATATAAGCAAAAAAACCATTACTGAGTCCCCAGATTAAAATGAACTTTATTTAAATTAAAAGTATAGGAGCTAGAAGTGACAGTACCATGTGATTATTGCATAACAAGTTTCAGTAAGATGATGAAGTGGCACGGCAATGATTCCTCCTACTGTGTTCTCAGTTACCTTAATCACAATATTTTTCCATCAGTTGTTCAATTCTTGACCTATTTTTACCTCCATGGTGGAAGTTCAGTCAAAATAAGCTCTGACATTTCTAGTTAATATTATAATTTGACTGGCTCATTTAAAAAACAATCAATTCATTTACCTAAATGACTCATCAACCACCTAAATAGCTTACATATACTCTCAATATATTAAAGCAAAACAAATTTTGGATTAGTAAATTCTTTGTAAGACATTTCGAGATGAAAATTAGCAATAGAAAAAAATATTAGTTGATATAATAAATATAATTTTAATATAATTTAAAATATATGGGAAACGGAAATGGATAGAGCGGTTAAAAGAGAGAGAGAGAGGAACAGAGCTTAGATTGGCATTCAAGGAAGGTTTAAGTTTAGAAATAATAAGACTTTCTCTTATCAAAAGTTCAGAGGCAGAAGAACAGGAGGATAGGATTTTGAAGTCGTTGAGTGATGCAGTGTGGCCAGTCTCAGCGTTTTAACTCATCTCACTGAGACTGGCCACACTGCATCACTCAACGAGTTCAAAATCCTATCCTCCTGTTCTTCTACCTCTGAACTTTTGGCAAGAGAAAATTTAAAATATAATATAATTTTAAATATAATGTTACTGTATAACAAAACAAATAAATAAATAAAAACAAATAATAACAAATTTACGAACAAAATTCAAAAGCTACCCACTTCAATTTCTACTCACGACTCACCATCACTACCTACCTCCAATACTCAAGTACATAGCACACACTAAATAACTGCCTTAAACAACTCACTAACTCAATACCTTGATAGGAAATGTTAATGATTTACACGCTTCGAATATCAACTAACCTTGTTTGAACTGGTCACTGCAAAATCGTGAGGTTGGCTTGCACTGAAGTTTATGGAGTTGATTGCAGAAAATTCTTTAACTGTTATAGGAAACTTAAAGAGTAAAAATATGGTTATCACAACGAAATCTTACACCAGTCAATTTCTGCTATCTATGCTTACACTATACTTTTTCCAGAATTTTGTATCGCTCGTTTCTCTCGTGGCAAGTCTTGGATATGTTTTGACCACGAGTTTGTTGAATCCCGCCATGTTTGATCGAGTGTCAACCGCGAGAGAATCCACTCATCTCGAGAATAGTGCGAGATGTCATGGTCCTGGTCTCAGCTACGGGGCTAAGAAAGCCGGCAAGGACGAACTGACAAGAAATTCGCAAGGTCTCGAACTACGCATTTCTTGAAGCCATGTTCAATGACGTGCAGCAAAGGGCTTCAGCCAGGGAATGGAAAGTTTACCAAGACCTGCAACAGACTTTAAGTCGACAGGCGTGAGCCCGCGTCATGGGAATAACAGACCTTTCGATTGGGTAACTTCCCATCACTTAAAATTTAGTTACCAGTAACTCAGGGACATCAATCCCCCGTTTTCTGGTGATTTCATTGGGTTCCTAGAGGTAAATGGTTAATTCTACGGGTGCCCTGACCTCTGAGTAGGTCACTCATACCTTCAGGTGAAAACCTCACCTCGCAACAATTCCAATAACTAATGGGGCTTAACACTCGCCTTTCGTGGATCTTTTGTGGCCAGAACACGTTGGGTTAAAATCGCTCCGTTTTCGATCACTTGTCGGTCTGAATCCGACTTTTCTATTAAATGAACTTCACGCACACGAGATTAATACCCTCGCACCGCCCATGTCACCCAGTTTTTATATTACATCACGTTTCACTACGATAAAGGGCCTTCGCTTGAAACTTTCGGCAGTTCCTAACCCTTTTGGTTTCTGGTACACTTGCAACTTGTTTGGTGAGATTTTCCCTTTAGAACGAGTCGAAAACTCACTCAGATCACGAGGTTTCCTGTTAACAGGGCTTTGGACCTTCATGGTCTACCCATTTGCCAATAACATCCCAGTCTGCACTCTAGACCACACCAAAATTACAGTATAACATATATGATAACGTTCGATGGAACAGTGCAGCAGAAAAGCAGAGAACACCATATGTTCATACTGTTTAACTTTATGGTGTTTTATAAACTCGCTAATTTACAACTGAGGTAAAACTACAACTACACAATTGTTAAAACATCACTTGATTTTTAACCTTAAACGCTATTACTGGCAAGGCAACAGCGGATCTTTTGCAGCTAAGGGAAAAAAGTTACTGACAGAACTAACAGCTAACCAGCACTGATAAAACCATATCTAAAAACTTAAAGCGATACAAACAAGAGTAAGATAAATAACATTCGCCAGCCCAATAAGTTTGGGCTAGCAAATTCAGAATGTTTATCGACCATACGGATGATAGCCGCGCGTTGCGTTGCTTCCTCCACGACCCATGGATTCGTACAGACCCACACCGTAGCTTTGGTCTCCCCCGTAAACGTTGGCTGGAGCACCTGGGGCAGCCGTGGCACCAAAACCAGAATCAGGAAGGCCTCCTCCTCTTGTCGGACCATACTGGGAAGCTTCCTGAGCGTAATTACCACCAAGACCTATTAAAGACATGAAAACATGGTTAACTTGAATACTACGATTAGACAAAAACTAATTCGCATCAAAAAAAAAATTATCATTGGACGAAGTTGAACAAAGCATAGCGTGCGAGCAGACACATAGGTTTGTTCGTGCTTCAGAGAATTAAGCACCTGCGAGTCTCATAGCGAACTCAAGCGTCGACACGCAGGCCGAGCAAAACATCGTGACTTCTCAGTGGCGAGCGGTTCATTCGTCGGTACCGGGGGAAGAGGCAAAAAGTCGACCAGATAGACACAGACAACTCGTGAATTAGTAATCATAATAGGATTATTAATTCACCTTATGTTAAAAAATACAGTGAATTTACAATTCAGTTAGGTTGAAAACAATTAGGGAAGTCAGCAAATGTTATACATGCAAATAAAAAACACCAACAACCCTCTACCCCTACCCCCCAAAAAAACCCTAATATTTCAGTAAAAATTTGAGTCCTTATTCCAAAAGGACTCAAGCTTTTGAAATATTAGTTGGTTTTTTTCTTACCTGTATATATAACATTTGCTGACTTCCCTGTTTTTAACTTTACTGAATTGTAAACTCAGAGAATTTTTTAACACAAGGAGAATTAATAAACCTATTATTATTATTCATTTACGATATTTTGCGACGACTGTGAATATTTGTTTAATCATTTGATCTGGTTTTTTTCTATAACAGGAAAATGGGCGAAGCAAACCTTGCCCAAAGAGGTGTCTTATAGAGTAACACGTATGTATTGAATATTTTTATACAAACGTTATCCAGCAATGTAAGTAGTTATTTCCATGCGGCGTAGATGTGTCTCAGGAAATTAGAAAGGAGAAAAAAGCTGAATAGCCAAAGCCCGGTTGTTCACAAAAAGTTCTGGGACTAATACTCGATTTCTGGAAGGTTTAAACTCAAATGACAAATCGAAACACTCCGTAATGAAACCCTTGGTTAACTCCTCGAATCCTTCCCTGCGGGAGCTCTCCTTTTCACGAGTAAAACAGTTTGGCGTTAGCCAGAGTGAAATAATAGGATTCTCATCCAGTTTGGAAGGAGTTAATTGAGCTGGTTTTAATTAGAATTACCGCAGTCCATCTTTCGAACCAGGCCTTGCTGAACTGCGTAAACACAGAATATATCATGAATCGTAAGAAAGAAATAAAAAAACCACGGGCCGAAAGAGAGGCTCTTGCTGCTCAATCTTCCACTACCTACCATAAGCCCCATAGGCGGAAAAGTCAGAGGCACCGTCGGCCCGTCCAGGTATCCCAGCGGCAGGAGTCGAGGTAGGTGGACCTTGACCAGGAGCACCGAAGTCATTATAACGAGGAGCAGTTGTTGGTGCACCGATGGCGCCGTATACACCCACAGTAGTGCCGTAAGCCCCTAGAAAACAAGAAGGTATAGCATTCACAAAAAGATTTATGCGAGAATTGATTTATGCGTTAAAATGATGTCTCTATCACAGCACAGAGACACTCAAACCTCTCTATTTGTTAAATACAAAGCCTCACGCATAGGCCTTTCCTCTCCGAAGAGGACGAGGGCGAAAAGAGCCCGAGAACAAAGTTCGCACGACGCTTATTGCGTAATCGTACACAACTTCTCATTTCCAAAAGTGAAATAGGGCCTACCTCGCTCCTTTGTGTATGCGTTCGTGGATATTACGAAGTCCCACATAAATCCCCTCTCACGTTTGTCAACGCCAATGAAAATTCGTCTTCTTCATAATACGTAATCAAGATATGAAGAAACTTACAGTCTCGGCTTCTTATATAGCGCACTTCGGTTGGTATGCATCCGATTGATGCAGAAATGTTAACGATATTCAGAGTACCCCTTGTTTTCATATTTTAGTAAAAGACGTAATGTTGCCTGCTGAACCAGAAGCCGTACATTTGATGGAACATACCACTGGGTTTTTGTTCATAGGTATTGGTATAAACACTAACACACTATGTCTGCTCTTGATGAGTGAAGCACTGTCAATATTGACTTGAAGTGCCTTTGACATCACCAACAACAGAATTACTTTTTGCCACCACTGACACTTCAGTTACAATTTGGAACACATAACGAAGTAACACCTGGGGCAACAAAACTGATTACCATAACTCCACAAACAACGAAAAATAAAATCAATAATATGACAAGGATGTTTACTTGAGTTGCAGGCCTGTCAAAATGTATTACTGTTTCAATATCTTGCCTGTACAAAGGAGACACAGTCCACTGTAAAACAGTCGAGTGCAGTTTCAAAACCATGGTCGAATTTTGGCAAATTCCAGTTTTGGAATACCTTAAATGTTTGGTCAATTCAGAAACGTCAGGCTAACACCATTCTTATCAGCTGAAACGTACACCGCGGGACACTTCTGGAGTGATTAGTCACGCAAGTGCAGAGGACTACAGCATTATCATCCTCAGAGTAACCATGAATACAAAATTCGTGGTTATCTTGCAGCGCGAAATTCAACTTGAAAAATTATATTGACAGATCACTTGAGCGGGATATGAAACGTCATATTTTGAGGCAACTAGATCACCGCTCATCAATTGAGGCCATCGAGCCAACTGGAAAAAGGATCCTCGTTTGCGCTTCGTTTCATTATATGAACATCTTTTTTCCAGGAGACCTGACAACTCAGTGAAGCTCGAATCCCGCTGAAGTCAACTAAATTCTTCGAGTAAACTTTCGCCAATGTAAAGTGTAAGGAACCGGATGTTAGAACATTTTACGTCACTGCTGGAGAACGTTTGTTGTTTCTTGATTGTCAATGTTTGACAAGTTGGTTCACTAGTAAAGAAGCCAGGCTCGGACCCTCTTCGAACAGTTTCTGATTTACTATTGTATATTGTATATACATTGTATATAAATATTCAAAGTTCATTACATAAAGCAATCAACCCTCCTCATGTTTGACTGTCTTCATAAATTTTAACACGGCAAATAATTGGCCACCCAATCGTCCATTCGAAGTACAAACCTGCATATGCTTGAGCAGCAGTTGGATCTTGTCCCGGCAGTCCGGCCGTGCGATCTGGGTAGGACGACTGCAATCCAGCAACGCTGTTGGACACTACAACCCAAGGAGGAATATGCAAGTTTAGCTAGCAAAAACGATAAATTCTCGCTAGGTATGTTACGATGGCATAATTACTAGACACCACCAATCAATTCTACAAATGCAGGAACGATAACTCATCGACTAATTTTGAAAGCAGTAGTTATGGAGACCATGCATGACAAAACGAAATTCCAGTCTCTTTAATGTTCACACGACACGACAGAAAAAGAACACGCTGGTGTGTAGACGGTCAATTATGAAGAAACTAACATCACTGAACTACAATTGACCAGCATATTCACCCACAAACCACGACCAGCCGACATGCTCAAAAAGTATAAAATAAAACATATTCCGAAAAATAGAGAAATGAAAACATGTGGTGATCAATATCCGCCATTCTCAATTCTTTCGGACTTAAATTTAGATTTGACTTCTTCACTGTCTGATGAGTGCATTCGCCCTATGTAGGGTCTTTGCCCATTGTACATGTCACGTCGCAGACGGAAGAAATCGCGGGTGGACGCATTAGTTGTATGAGATAGTAGCACTTTCGTCTTGTATTACCTTAAGATATTGACCAGCGGTTTGACCTAGAGTCAAGCCGCTTGACTCTCGGTCTCGACTTCATAATAGTAAGTTACCACCACCAATCTATATAGAAGACTGGATGGAGCATCCTATTGTTCGAAAGGCCCAGAAAATGAAGCCCGCAAAATTTGACCGCCCCATTACAAAGGGACCAAAGTCGTGGTAAACCTTTTCACCCATCACTTTCAAAAATATTTCCTGATCCTCTTTATGCCAAAATAGAACGACTTCGTAGGTCGAAAAAAAGCTTTATCAAAAAAAAAAAAAAAATTCACCATCCACTGACAGAAAACCCCATATGGACCATACAGAAATCTCACAGTAGGTCCCTTAGCAGTGGCCGCCGGAATCGACTTCCGGCTTCATTTTCATGCTCGATCGAGTCTTCGTTTTCATGCTCGATCCAGTCTTCACTTTCACGCTCGATCCAGTCTTCACTTTCACGCTCGATCCAGTCTTCTCTAGAGTTCAGCGGTAGCCGCGGAACTATTCAGAAGTACTCACCGTTTAAGGTCGCGACTTACCATAGTTGGAATAAGGAGAGGCAGATGTTGATCCTCCAGGAACTCCATATGGACTGGGCTGGGCACCGACAGCTTGTGTTGGATAAGCAGCATAAAGGCTTCGTGCATCGGCTTGACCGTACGAGTTCACTCCATAACCTTTAGGTTAAGATAAATTGTAAAAGAGTGCCCATCAGGGTCAAATAAAATGGAACGCTATGCCGGATTAACGAACTAGAGCAGATATACAAGGAGCTGCGCTTGGGGGCTTTACGTGTCATCGGCTGCCAAAACCAACCGTTAACATTGTTACGGATGTTTCTAATGTGCTGGCAAAAGGACTTCATATCTTCAAATTGCTATGGTCACCCCCTTGGTCTAAATACTCCCTGACTCATGATATTAGGAGAGCGCAAAAATAGTAAGCTTTTAAAAAATGGGAGAAAATTAATAAAAGGACATCCCACGAGAGGAAGGCATCAATCTTTTCTGGGAAAAGCGGGATACTATCAGCGACGGAGCCAGGATTTTTGTTGGCGTTTGTTGATTTGCGGGATCCAAAAGACCGACATTTCTGGGCGTCCTGGGTCATGCTCCTTCATAAAATTTTCAGATTCAGACGCAGTGATTTAATGATTTTACCCAAGATATCGAAATATGAGCAAAAGTAAATGTGATGAAGGTTGCGATGCACATAACATGGCCTGGTCGTCTTGGACGTAGGTATGGGGAGATGGCACAATGCGTGCAGAATGTGGGATTCGGATTACTACATTGGTGAAACATTTACACCTTGGCTTATTGGACGTGCAAGACCTGCATGAAACAATATCAGCAGACGTTTGTTGTCCCTGATGACAATGTGGAAGCTTTCAAAGATTTCCTGCAATTGAAATAGTTTATTTTACATTCCTCAGAAATCCCCAGATGTTAAAGTTAAAGTGGACAGTTTGGCCTTACCAGGCATATATGGTTGCTGTTGTACTGGCTGTATACCACGTCCCATGTTGGGGGCTGCAACGCCCCCTCCAATTACAGAAGGAGTGCGACTGTCTCTGGGTTCTGCTTTCTTAGCCTCCACCTACAGAAAAAATTTAAACGGTCAAAAATTTTTTGCCGTCCCAGTAATCCACTACTAGAACTACTGGTTCCATTCAATGCAGACGCGATGGCAACTGGAATGTTTCACGGTTTTATTCTCAAATCTCTTCCAGATGGAAGCAAAGTTAAACGTTCGTGGTATACAGTTGTATTTCTTCAATTCAAACTCCACGACTTCTTGTACACAAAGTATTCAAGGACTATTCCGTTTAGAAAATCGGACTAGGACTTCTCGTGGTAAATTCCAAAGAACAAGCTGTTGAGTGGAACCAGTAATAATCTAGTCAGGACGGCTGACTTAACAGTTGAAATAATCCTTTTACTAGAATACTTTTAATGTTCTTATCTACATAAGGTACTTACTGAAAGTGTCTAACTGGTAGTAAATATTCAACTGACTACTGTACCCAAGTAAAAATACACTTAACTAGATATGTTAAACTAATTTAACTTTTAAAATAAACTACTTAACTTATGAGCTTTAAATTAAATTAGTCTCGACCTTTCAAACTGTTAGTGTCTGCAAAAAGCCACATCTGAATAAGCCTATTGGGTTTTGGAAACTCTTGATGTCATAATCAGTGACGTATGAGTGCTTGGTTTGTGGTTGCCATTTCACAATTTAAAAGGTAATACAGTAACTTTAGATTGGTTTGCAAACTCGTAACTGATTCCACATCAGAATTACCTCCAGAGTACTGACATGAAGAGAAAATTAAGTAATTATCCAGATACAATAACGGAATTTTCTCTTCACAAACAAACAAAGTTTGGATGAGATCCACCAAAAATTAGTAAAAATAGTTTACATCAAAGTGGTAGAGCAATTAGAAAGGGAAAAACGGTTTTACCAGTTCGACAAACATTTTAGAGTACCCAAACTTCAAAACTGAGCAAACAGGTATTATAAAATTACTGCATCGTGGAGTACCACAATACTGAGCTTTAAGGTGTTAACTGAGTATTGTGCCATGAAGAAAACTACCAGCGAACAGAACACCATTTCACAGACACAAACAGCCTCTATAACCACAAAATACTTACACTACACTAATGTTTAACATTAACAGCTAACATAAAAATGAGGGGAATTTGACCGTCCAGTTTTGTACCAAGATTTTGCCAACCTTCCAAGTTTCCACAAAAACATAAGAGAAAATGTACAGTTTTCTCAAACTTCAGTGAAGGAAGGTCGAACAATTTATGGTATAAAGCTGAACAAAACATAACTGAATATAGAACAATTAACTACACCGTTTTTCCATTGACTTGGTGAAAACGTATGGCACAAATCTTCTGGACAGCATCTTCGGTATGAAAACCCACAAATCCAAATCCTAATTCAGTGCAACACACCAACAAAGGGAATTTAGCGACAGAACTGGCACATGTGCACTTCTGGAACACCATTGCAGGATCCACAGCAGTTGTCATTTCCCATGGTTAACGTCGAGCCGGCATTTTGTAATAAATTTATAACCAAGAGATGGAAGAGCATCTCCTCAAGCAAGACTTTGGTATGTTTTGTATTAATTTGACTAACTGAATATTTTTATTCAGCTTTTAGCTAGTAGTTCTAACTTAACTACATAGTACCATAGCACTTGTAGAATACCACAGTTAATGTAGTAAGGACCTACTGTAAGCTGCTAAAAGCCAGATACGTAAAACAGTACGCTTAACTACTATGATAATTTGGTATGAATTTATTATCTCTAACTTCATCCCAAACTAAAAATGCTAATACTGTGAACTGAATACTTTTTAATTTTATATTTAGACTAGGAAAAATCTGGCCGCAACTTTTACTTAACTCTACCTATAGCAAACAATTAAATATTCATTCGGCTGCCAAATTTAATGGCTCTTGAACGATCGCACGATCATGCATGACAAGCCTTCATGTGTTAACCAGGAAAAAAGGTGGTGTAAGGATGCTTTAGATAATATACTGTACAATGAATTTTTGATGATTAAAGTTTGTAAATCTATAATATAATAAGTAATAAATACATTAGTAAGATGTTCTATAACTACACATAAAAATAACATCAATGAAATTGGAAGACTAGTAATACCAAAGTTCACTGTCAGTTACTGAACATTTTGGGGGCAATTTCCCGTCTTCAAAATTTGGTCAAAATGTTTGGAAAGAAGTTGCAGAAAACTTTACTTTCTTCTACAGTATTCACCACTTGTGCCAGGATTTCTATTACTGAATCAGAGCCAAGTTAGGTTCAGAAGTGTTCAGCTATATATGAACACAGACAATTACTGTAAATTTAAAAAACTCCAACAAGTTTGTAGGAGGGCAGATTCCAATCTGACAGTACACATTAAATGGTGGCCAATAGAAAGACATTGAAGTGTAACAGGTATCAAATATGTACTGGTTTAGTGCTCTACAGAAAAAAAATTTAAACATTGCTAACTATCTTCGCCAAAATTTGATTTTGCAAACAATTCTGTATATATTTTTTAAATTATGCTAATATTTAGCAAAATATCTTTTGAAGAATAAAATGTGCACACCAATTAAGTAGCATGTTTTAGTAAAATCTTATCAGAATCCTGTTTAACGGTTTACCAAGAAGCATAAACAAAGAGCATTTCTGACAATCCACTTAATAACAACAATAATATATACATGGTAGTAACAGTAAAAGCAAAAATAATATTAAGAATAAATACCGAATGTTTGAGCAGGACAACTAGAATGATAAAAAGTAATTTTAATCTACCCCCTTGATTTCCTTACCTCTCATACGCCCAGTTTTCACATCTTTCATTAAAGTTACTTCTGAGACCTGACGTAAGACAAACATTTATAAATGTGATAAACCTATATAAAAATTATTACATATTTTCATCAAATAATTCACACAATTCTAATTATAAAGTGTTGCACTAACAAACTTCAATTCACATTTTACTGAAATATATATAGTAACAAAATGTCCTGGTCAAAAGTGAACTTCACTAATAAGTCAGGTTTTATTTAGATACTCCAACTGCCAGACAACCAAGCTTGTGAATGGAAGGTATCTCACCAGGAAAAATTTAAAGGGAAGACCTACCGGTCCAAACGAAGAGAAGAATGCCTTGAGATCATCTTCTGTTGTTCCTTGTGCAATGCCACCAATGAAGCACTTGAAGCTGCGACTTGGTGTTTTTGGAAGGTTAACCTAAGAAAGTATTTTAATTTCAAATACTGAATTTTTTAAAGATTTTTGCTTAGCCACAAAATTTCTAAATAAATAAATAATAAACAAATAAATTTTATAAATAAGATTTACACAAACCTGCTGTCCTGGGGCACGGGGAACTGCTGGTTTAGGGTCAATCTAGAAATAAGAATTGATCTCTCTAAGCAACAACTGATTTAACCACAGGATATTTTAAATCAACAAATCTTAATTGAAAAGAGCATACAAAACAAAGCACATACACAATTATACTGATAAATCTTAACCAGATTAATTCTTTGCAAGTTTGCAAGTTGATGAAATTTTGGGGTGAACACCATGTAAACTTAGACAGATAAACTATGTCAGTTAACACATGCAGATTGGTAAATTTATATTAATCAGACCATACTACAGCAAGGTATTTAGATTGTGCTTTATACTTGAAATTCAGCTATCTACAACCATTTCACATTATGTGAGCCAGAAAATTCAGAATTCTTTTAAATTAATGAAAGTACAACCAAGAAAAGACATTTTCATACCTCTTTATTGTCTAAAAAGTGCGGCCGATTATCAATCACTTTCTGAACACAGCTTGGATCTCTAAAGGTTACAAAACCAAATCCCCTATAAAGAATTAAAAAAAAAAGTCACACATATCATCAATGGTAATTAGAGGTTCAAATTTCCACTATGTTGAGTGATGCAGAAGCAATGTGTTTGTTTCATGCATCACGAATAAAGACAAACAAAAAAAGTTAAGATGGAAGAACCTTCCAAAAACATTACTTACATCTTCCAACATAATACCACTTAAAAACAGAGGAAATAGATTTTAGTTACACTTTGTAATCACTAACTCCTCAGGCAATTTTTTGTTGAGCAAACTTTAAAGCTTTTAAGCTTTACAGGATGTAATTAATTTTGTCACCATTGGCTTAAACAGATGTGCAATGACAATTTAAAGTTTGCCTAAAATAGCACTCAATTTCTCACCAGTACTAATCAGATCTGATAGATGTGATTAAAACCTAAGTAACAAACAAGACTTACACATATCACTTTCTCTGTTATGATAATGACACCTTCTCTAAACCAGCAGTAGATTATCACTAACTCAACTATCTCCTGTTTTCATATGTGTGCATGTGTTATATTAATGGCAAAAAAAAAAATCCAACCTAAAAATCACAGTCAGACACACATTCTGTTGTACAGTTCATAAGTGTTCATAAAAAGGCAAACATTTAGAAAGTTCCTTATTTTGAAATCATTATAATTTGTTTTTGTCACATTTATAATTGTCAATTGCTAGTTTCTAAACATTTAACTATGCCTGCTCCAACAGAGGAGATAATTATACATACAGTTTTCCTGGCAGTAAAAAAATTTACATGTCCCCAGCACATACATGTAATTACCTGGATCGTTCAACTCGTGGGTCATTTGGATCTTTAGCTTTCATAATCACACAATCAGCAACTTCACCATACTTTGAAAAGTAATTTTCAAGACCCTCTAATGATAAGAGATGTAAGAAATTAACATTTCTTCAAGAATATAACAGGAAAGAGATACAACAGTAATACTAAATATAAAGTCCAGAGTTGGCAGTTTTCAACAAAACAGAAATGGTTAGAAGGTAGTACTCTGCCAAGAAACAAGGAAATGAGATACCCCCATACAGTCTTTTGAATGATAGTCCAAGATACTGTATGCCAGAACATAGGAATAAGCCTTTAAATCCTGAATTAAACTAGCCAAAAATGACCAACACTGAGGAAAGTGGAATAGAATCCAGGAATAAACTTTTAAAAACCATAAACTATACATTGCTAAAATAATAAAATTTTCTATCAGACTGAAGACTACATTTTAATATACCTGTTGGCAATTTATCATTAAAACTTGTTGACTTATTAACTTTTTAAAAAGTTAATAAGTCAACAAGTAACAAACGTTTCGTTACTTAACCAGTAACATCATCAGAGTAATTATTTACAGGAGTTGAGAGGCTTAAATAGCTAACTGTTACAAAAATAGTGATGAAAGAATGTCACAAAGGATTAGTAGAACAATTAGCAAAAGAACAATTAGCAGAAGGAGTGCAAACAGTCAATAAAATCTTTTTAAAGATATGGTTCCATTATGGCTTTATTTTAACTTGTTTGCTGGGCTATTATATTCTTAACAAAACAGTGGTATTATTCTGAAGGATATGGCACTTTTGGAAGGCATATTCAAAGCATTTTTAATGAATCCCACACTCTAAGCAACAATATCATTATTGCAAAAATTACAAAAAAATCATCTAATAATAATGACAAGAATATTCACTTTTGCAAACATCCAATAAATATACCAAAAGTCAAAATGGATTACAAAGTCTAAAGTATGTGTTATAGCCTTATTCATCACAGTTTATCTCTAACAACACAATATTTAGTAACAAACTACAAAACAAATATTAAAATAAGAAAATCAGTATTTTTTCCCAACTTATTGTACCTTTTTTGACAATTTTTTCCCCATTATTTCTGTATTAGTCCATGTATCGTAATGTAATCTGTTGGTCAGTAAGTCACTGGTGTTCAGAAAACTGTTGAACCCAGCCGTGAAACTGAAAAATGTCATAAGATTTTGTTTGCCAGCAGTGTTATTTTTAAGTGGACAATACTTGTCTAGACTTGAACCACATTGTTTTTTGGCATGCAACATTGTGGAAAAACCTGCTTCCATCTTCATGCCTGAAGATGGAAGGTTGTTCTGAAACATTGTGTAATGCCAAAAAAAAAAACTGAATCTGGTACAAAACTAGACAATTATCATCCAATAACAGAACCAACAATGAGCATTTCAATCTTTCAGTGTTACTTTTACTATTTAATGAATCACACACAACTGCATGCCAAGTTCTGGGACAGTTTCGATCCAACTGCAGACATAAAGGGAAATTGCAGTTCCCACATTTCCATGTTTTCTGTTCATTTTTATATAGTGAGAAGCACAGCTTACAATTTCTCCTGCATCTGAGTTTTGTTGAGCGGTTAAGTGGTGCTTCTGAAATAGACACAGGACATTGATCTGCACAAACTGAAGTCCTGCATGGTCTACCAGTTGACCTACTTCTATTTGCTTGTCTTCCCTGTTCTAATAATTCCAACACCAGTTTCTTCCAAAACTCTGTTGTATTTTTTCATTTCCTGGCAGACTTCAGAATAAAACATGAATTTACAACACAGACATTGATAAAATGAAGAAGTAAGGTATTCCACCATTTCCTTGTCTTGTTCAGCACAGTATAACATTGAATTAGCTGATCTGATAAGTAAACACCACCCATGTTGCCATTGTAACTCTTCATGGCAGGTGGGATGTCAACCAACATTTCCTCATACTTCCCATTGATCTTTTCACATCTTTTTACCTTGTCTGCACCAGTTGCTCCACAATAAGTGGAAATAACAAACTTCCTTTGTGGCTTTCCACTTGATGTACATCAACTGTCCATTCCTATACCATCTAATATTAATAGTGCCTCTTTCACTCTTCTTGAGTAACTTGTTTCTGAGATATGATGGAAATCCAACCCTATTTTCCTATACAGTCCCTGTTGCAAAACATCCCTTATCAAAAAGATTCACGAAAAGAGTATGACTGGCATAAAAATTGTCAAAAAACAAATGGTAGCCTTGGTAAAGGAGTCCATCCACTAATTCCATGACAACATCATAACCAAGCCCATTCTTACTTCTTATCAGCTTTCTTCATGTGTAGATGTTGAGCTTATGTGTGTGACCAGTAGAGGAACAAGCAAGAACCCAAAGTTTGAAGTCCCACTTGACTGGTTTGTTATTCATGTGTTGCTTCCTACCAAATTTGCCTTTTGATGCAACCATCCACTCATCAATGGATACAATTTAAACAGGGTAATAAACATGATGGGCCTGTTGGCATGCTTCTCACAGTTTATTCATGAATGGCTTCACTTTGAGGAGGGGATCATACTGTTGACCAGAGGCCTTTTCCCTTTCATTTTCTTCATCTTCTTCAATCTCACAAAGATGCTGTTGCACTGAGAATGTCCTGAAATCTTCCTCTGGACATACCATAATTCTTTATAAAATCCCGACCAAAGAAACTATCATGGTTCCAGTGATAACTTATTGCTGGAATATCAACCTGACCCACAAAAATCACCAATGACAAAAAGGTAAGAATTTCCTTGGATGTTGGGGCTACCCATCCAAAGCACTTACATTTCACTGACAACCTTGCTGCATATTTATTTGTGTTTTTCACAATAGTTTTAAAGCAATCATGCAAAAAAACAGTGAAAAAAGGTTGAATCTAGGGGTGAATCTTCTTGGTGGAACATCTTTGTCACTATAATCTTTCAAGTCTTCTTGAGACAAGGTTTACTCCATGGCATCCTGTTTTCCCTTTCTAACTTTGAGGATGCTTCCTTGGTCTTTTTTACTTAGACACTCCAATATCATTTTCAGGGTTGTTCACACACTCATTATCTGCAATATCACTCTTGTCACTGTTGCACACAAATAATGAGCCACTGTAAACAAAACAATGAAAAAAAATTTAAGCTCATACATACTGGAAAGCTCTATATGATGTATGTTGTAACAATATATTTGAAAGGCTGAAATGAAAATACTGAAAAAAATTCAATCAACAAAACATTGTGTGTTGAGTTTCTTTTTTAAGTCAGATCAATTTTTGGTAAATATTACTGAAAATCATGAAAATGGGGTCATATATGTATTCAGTGTAATCATGCAAAGCTGTAATATTAGAATGTAAACAGGTATGCAGTTAACCTTGACAGAAGCAAAACTTGAATTCATGCTGTATAGGCAAAATTATGGAACAAAATTACATTCATGACAGTTAACTAATTGATACAGTCTTGCACAAGACAATATCAGTTTAAAAATTGGTAAAAAAAAAAGCAATAATAAGCAAAAGCAAAACCTACCTTGCTGAGTCAAAGATGTTGAAATCAGGATTGAAATCATTGCCTGGCAGGTCTTCACTTGACAATATTTATCAGTACACTTTACTGCTTGAAACATCAAAATCACTGTCCAAGGGGTTGTCTAAGACATTGTCAACACATGAACACATTTTTGAAGGTTTAATAGGCATTTTCAAAGATTAATTCACAAAAATCAGAAGATAGTAAGGCTGTCACAGTTAAACGTTTAGAACGATCAATATCTGTTTAGTAAATACCTAAATGTTTAACACTTTAACTTTAGAATGCTGAGTAGTTTCAGTAATCTACCAGCAAGAATAGTGTGAAACCATCAGTAAATGCTAGCCTCTTTTGCTGGGGTATAGAACTGTTTAGTCTGTGTCACAGACGTGCACGTTAAAATCGGTTAAAGCTATTGGGCAATACAGCATCTTACCACCTATTGTGTCATTTAAAAAAACAACCTCTGATCTGAAGCACAGGTTCTGCACTGATGTTGCACTGACGGGCACTGACGACCAAGAAAGCAGAGCAGCTCCCTTCAAAGCCATCAGGGAAGAAATAAAACAAATCACACCAGTGATTGTTGATGAAGGGCCAGTTGCAAAAAAGTCCAAACCTGCACCCAGAGTGGACTTTTTGCTTGCAGGTTGTTGGAGAAATACTGCGAGCGAAAATGCAGACACAACTAAGGACTCTGTCAACGAGTTCACAGCGTACTTGCAAACTGCTTAAGCAGACAACGGAACCAACCCTCTGCAGTGGTGGAAAGAAAATGCTTCCTGTTTCCCAGCAATTTACAAAGTAGTGCAGAAATACCTTGCAATACCTGCCACGTCTGTTCCGTTGGAGATGGTGTATTCTACAGCTGGCAACATTGTAAAACACAAGCCAAGTTGCTTGCTGCCAGATAACGTAAACATGTTCATTGTGTATTGACAAAAAAAGTTAACTTTGCTTTGCTTCAAAATTTCGTGCCCAATTTTGCGCTTTTACATCCTTGCCACTTCCAGTCTTTAACCCCCTAGGAGGAAATTGCTAGTTGGAAACAAACGTTTAAACATTTATGAAACATCCGTTTAAACGGATACTAAATTAAACGTAAACTGACAGCTTTAGAAGATAGTACCACAACAAAAGTTCACAACAAGTGAAAAATTTGATATAGCACCAGCACCCAAAACACAAAAAAATTCATTTCTCTTCCTCTGTCCAATAAATGTTGCATAAGTTTTAACAAACAAAAACCATTTGCTCAATTACCCAAAAACTGCCATGACTGATTACTTTTTGTCAAAAAATTATGCAGAAAATACTGGAGGTAGGTCAATGAGTGCTGGTGATTGATGGGTAACAGTCATGGTATTTGAAGGGTGTCCAAAAATTAAAACTTGAGAGGGTAGGCTGGAGCAAAATCTGGCAGGTTTTCTGAAAACAACCCTCTCTTCCAAAATAGGTTTGTAACCAGGACACAACATGATGTAAGTTGTTCCAACCAGCCAAAAATGTATATCTTTTTCAATTTATTCAAATTTGATCAGGGACACTTCCATGTACAGCAGTTAAACTGACGTTTTTGTTGACTAATCTTTCATCCCACATGTCTGGGATGTCTTCTGAGCATATGCAGCATTCCTGCTAGGTTCAAATAATGAAAGGATTGGAAAGATGCAAATAATAAATTTGAACATTTTGTGCTAAAAGTTAGGAATATTTGACAAAATAAGCCAACATCAACTTGTTCTCCAAGCATTGCGAAAAGGCAACTTTGCGATTTGAAAAAGATCTTGTACTTGCAAGGAAATGCTGATTCTTGGGTTATATTAGTGCTATCCTTTGACAAAGCCTGGTTAGTTTTCTGTACAATAAAATTAATATAAGAGAGAAACTTAATTACAGAATTGGAGTTATAAAGGGATTACAACCTCTAAGATTTAAATAAAAAAGTAGTCATAAAGGTTATGCATACTGACAATTTTGCTGATGTTGAACACCACGGCTGGTGATTAGAAGTGAGCCAGTTTATAACTCCAATTTTTCTATACTATGAAGAGTGTGTGTTTATAGTCTGATTTTTTGACACTATGACTCAACAATATTGTTGTGATAATGCTGGGGTGGCCAACCTGCATGCCGCATGCAGGCTGCTATGACATTCCATGTGGACCACAATCACAATCTGGTATACAGGTACACTGTATGTCCTTAAACTGGCTTAAAGTAAAAACAAATAAAGCTATTTGATATCTACTGTATGACTGCTTTTTTTAAAAAATCAATGACCTTATGTAAAGTTTTAAACCTTATTCTTAAAAAATAGTGCTCCTAAAATGCAGCAAATCTAATTTCCTAGAATCCTAGATACTAAAATTCACAACCTACCAAGGCAATATGTTTTGGGGCCTTTTGAATAACTCCCATTTCCACTCCCACCCTCCAATTTAAAATCAAGATATAGCAAGTGCGGCCGGCCTAAAGCTTTGAAATTTACAGTATGACCCTTGATTCAAAAACGTTGGCCACCCCTGCGATAATGCAACCTCATGTCCTACCAAGGACAGTTGTTCATTTGGATGAGTGGGCCTTTTATTATGTGGGGAACCTTCCTGGTTTGTTGCATGCGCAGAACATTGAATCTAATGGGGAATCGTTGTAAAGTTAAGTCGAAGCGCATAGAAAGTTTCTTGGAGACACGCTTGCCGAGTATCTGAACAAGTTTACTTCATCATGGAAGAGATTGCTCACCAATATCCTGGTCGACGATCAAAGCAAATAAAACCAAAACTGGTTACCTTAGGATCCTCCAAAAGAACAAAAGTTTATAACGAAGGATAAAGGTACCTTGAGGTATAGTCCCCTTCAACCCATTGGGATACTTTTATTCAGTTAAAAAATGTTCTTTATCTCGCAAACGAAGTTCCAATATTTAGGCAGAAATATTTCGAGTTCCTCGAAGCTTATAAGACCCGATAACCATTACGATAAATAAAGAAATCTTAAAATTTTTGAGAATTTTGTCGGATACGTTCTCGTGGCGTTTCAAACAGAATTCAAGAGTTGACCACAGATCTAGAACAGGAAAATCATAGATAGTTGAACAGTCCCACACTAACCTGTAGTTGTTTCGTAACTTAGGCCACCAACAAATATTTTTCTAAAAGAAACAAGGAATATCGTCAGAATATATCTAGCCTTCCTTGGACGAAGGAAAGCCAACAAAATTCCTTGAGTAATTTCTGCTTCCTCACTGAAACGCGACTAAACAGCAAAGAACCTCAGATTAACGCCGAAATACATGCTTAGATAAGATTCATACTTACCCTGCATCATCTCCACGGTGCATTTTGAAATTACTGTCGAGTTAAAAAGCGATAAAAACGACCTACAAATGATTTCCTAGCTCTACACGTGTAAACGACCAGCCTAGACCACTTCAGCTTCGTGATGCAAGCAGTACATGCAACCATCACCCTGTGAATCTTGGGACGCCGTCGTGCTGTTCATACATTATCCTTAGGTATCCCAAAGAACCCTTCGTGCTAGTGAGAAACATAAGTACTCTTGGCAAGGGAAGGGAGCCCCCCAGCATTTTGTGATGTCATAATTATTTTCATGTCATGACAGCATGAATTTGCTTGAATAAATTTTAAGGCAAAAGTTTGATCCGCTGCCTCTTTAATAATCGATCTATTAATGTGCGATAGGTTTACTCAAGAATGAAAATGAACAAGTGCGAGAATTTTCGAAGAAATTCCCTGAACATAACAGATAAATTGCTATACGGTGATTTGATTCCTTGGGTTTTAAAGCTACACTATGAGTTGCTTCCACATTCTAATAAGTAGTGTCATAACTTTTTGAACAGACTAGACATAGTATCAGGCGATTCAGGCGTCATTCCAAGAATAATATTGAACATCAATCGCTTTTCGCAGGATAAAAAAGATGTTGCACGTCGCAACGAAACGTTAGAATTCAACTTATTTTAAAATATTTGAACTTGTCTTGCCTTGTTTTTGATCATGGTTCTTCAGCTTAAAATTTTGAGCTGGGCTCTCATTTTTATCCCGCGACTACGTTTTCCGGAAAGTCTATAGCCATCAATGGCTTTGTTTACCTAATACCTTCATATTGCCACCCATACGTCTTCCGTATCGTCGGAATCGACCTGTATTGGGCCCACCAAATAATCTATAACACGGGCTATAAGAAAATAAGACGCCAGACTGTCAACTTTTATCAGTAATTAGTACAACCTATCTGTATGGCATGTATACACCATTAGGAAGCGTAAAAAACCCCCGAAAAACCAAACAAAACCTATTATTAATGCCATTATTAAATATTGATAAACAACGGTAATACAGTGAACTCTCTCTAAGACGGACACCACACGGGATCACTCTTACTGTCCGGTTTACAGAGATGTCCGTCTTTGAGGTAGTAACTATGTTTGAGGGAAATGACGTAATTTGACACCGGCGACCAGGATTAAATTAGTCAACAATGTCACTCAGCGCCAGTCTTCTTGTCGCGAGAGAATGATACTGACATTCCAAGCGTTAGCCCTTCGATGTAATTCAGGTAGTTAAACATATCTATACGACGAAGAATCTGATAATTTTTGGAACGGAAGTCGTCTTCGTTTTTGTGACATATTCAAATTTTGTTATCCGAATCTACTGATCAGGCTATTATCTGTCAATTCTGGGGGCATGTTAAACCTTTTTCCATCTAAATGCTGTCCGGTGTCCGTCTTAGAGAAAGTTTGGTTATGGTGAAATAATGTATAAACGGCCAGGACCAAACGTGATGTCCGTCTTAGAAAGGTGTTCGTTAAGAGAGTGTTCACTATAGACAGTTAATTCTAGTGGCAACCCAACAATATTAAAGAAATGTCTCGAGTCGAGTCCAATTTTGTTCTATCCTCAGAGGCAGTATCGTGGCAAGGACTAGGCACAGCAAGATAAGATCATTCCCACCTGAGTGCCCATGTCCGCCTTTAACAGTTTGCAGATTTAAACCAAATTTGTCAAATACCTACTACATAAAAACTATCACAGTTATTTAGCAAGAATATTTCACGGATCATATGAGTTCTGGCTGCAGTGTACAACCAAAATTTTCTGTGCGTGACTTTCACAGTTGGACGTAAATGATTGAGATATGAACTAGATAGAATCCATGCGGTATTAACATGTTATCAGCTACCCTGGCGAATGTTCAAAAACTCCAAAGAAATCGTTGACTTATTTAACCCAAAAAATCAACCTTGCTGACTTGATGGTCAGTATTAAGGCCATTTTCCTTTAGGTGAATTTATTGCAAAAATCGACATATCTTTGTGTACATTGCATTGGTTTCTCATTTTATTTACAGTCGAGAGTTTATGAAACGAAAGAAAAAGTCGTTTCGCGCGATAAAATTAACCCAGTGGAAAACAGTTTGAACGCGTTATCAGGAAAAAAAAAAACCCAACAAAAAACAAAAAAATGTAATCGCGCTTGGAAAGGGTAACTACAAAACTTGACTGCGCACGCGACGGAATATTCTGATACTCGTTTCTTGATTATCCTGAATTATGTTTAATTGGAACTGTCGGGAATTCACAGTCTGTTTCGCAAATTCTGGCAGGATCTTTCAATGTTATTTTTGATCCATCACTGAAGTTTGATGAAAAATTTAATAACCATATCAATAAGCTAATGCTCTCATGCATGTAGAATAAACAGAATTAGTCACATTATGGACCGACAAATGTTAACTTTCACTTTACCATCCCAAGTTTAATATACTGTTTGATTGCTCTTCGGTATGGGCAAACATTACAGCAAAGATAATGGAGAAGCTTTAATTGGTCCAAAATTTCTCCCCGATAATACTAACGAACACAAAGAAATATGCTCATATTCCAGGAAGAGAAACTTTTGCACGATAATCTGACATTTCTGATAAATTCTAAAATATAATATTAACATTTACGACAGGTGTGAAACAAAGCATTTCGTTCAGACGTCCATCCTATATTCTCTGACCATTATATTATTTTTGTAACATATCATTTCTGGTAAATTGAATTTTCAGACTTTTGACAGGTTCGGACACCTTGCGTTCCGTTCGCATAACCATCCTAATTACAATCTTCTCTTACCATTTACGGGAAAAGTGCGGCTTGGTCTACGCGGCATTTTGACTCAATCCTCAAAGATTCAAATAACTAAGGGCATCGCGACCATGTTAGTGTACCTAAAAAAAGAAAATAATCAAAAACCTTTGGAGAAGGAACACCAACGCGGAGGCTATAGCGTCAAAGTGACAACGCTATGTGGGCATGGAATCTCAGTGTCATTCTCTAAAAATAAAGCTATGTTTTATTCACTGAATCAAAGGCATATCCATATGGCGTAGTCACGTTCGAAATGTGGGCATGTCCTCCAAAGCCACGTTTGAAATGAAGAAACCATATGAGTGGCAAAGGTTAGATGGACGATCATTATCTTTGAAAAGAAGTACTTGTCCACGTTATATGCAATCATATATATATATATATATATATGTAGATAGATACATACATACATATTATCAGTGGTTGTCGGGTTGGATTACGAACATGTCAGCAGATGGAGTCGGTAATATTTCAACTGAACTCCAGTTTGTAAACACCACGCCAAACATCAACGGTAGAGAACAATTTGTCGGCACTTCAACTTTAACCTTTGGCTCCATACTCTGCTCCAACCAAGTTTAATTTCTCTTACATATTTAAGGAGATTCAAGATTTATTGAATATGGAGAAAAACATCGCTTGACACTTGATAGTCAAAGGCTAAAGATATTTTTTTAACCCTCCAGATTGATTCTATGCTTGCATACTGAAAGTTTCAATTTAATTAAAATGGTATCTCTTTGGTTCGATTTCCGGTCTCTCTTGCCACTGGAACGTTCCCAGTTCTATATTTAACCATTCTATTTGTACCAGTAACTTCTTCTTTAAACATTGTCTCACAGTTCCTCTTAGACATTGGCAGTTGCCTCAAACGCTCGTTCATTTTTTATGTACTGATGGTGTTTCTTTCATTGACTGTCAAACCTTATACCTTCCGTGCCATAAATTGGGAAAGAATACCGGTGTGTAGCAATAATTGGCCGAAAATATTTTTTAAATGATTAAAATAGAATCTTTTGCTGGGCTTTCGATGATTCTCAAAACTTTTAGACTCCAGAATCCATTCTCTTTTCCTTTTATGATGTTCCACCTGCATCTCTAGAGTGCGTCTCCCGTGTCAAAACACCTCTAAAAATTCAATCATCAATGAAATGTTTACACCATGCAGCTACATTGCTCCATTCCTTCGATGGGATAACGAGATGATGATACGATAAGCTATCTAAAAATCATTTAACTATGAAATGTATTTTGGCAGCCGACCTGTATTTATAACGATATCGTCAATTGATGACGATTATGATTTCTAAAAGGCTGACAAGGGCAACCTTTTTAGAAAAACGATAACGATAAGTATCTCAGCTAATCGGGGTTTTGTTCAAACTTTCTACCAGACACACTTCAAACTACAATCACACTCCACGAGAATACGCCTCTAACTACTTATACCGACAACTGGACCACGACAAGTATACATTATCATTCTCTACAAATCTGACTTGTTCAAAGATGTGCTAAGAATAAGTGTCTTGACCATTTGAAGTCTCTGACTTGAGTCACGGGCGTCAGCCAGAATATTTAATGAATAGGTGTTTTTGATATTTGGGCCACGTATTTGTTAAACAGATTTTTTAATTCGAGCAAAGATGACGAGTAACCTAAAAATCCCAGCAGAGATAATAGAATGTCTATTTAGTGAGTCCGCGGTGAACTTAACTGACAAATGTTCCTTTTGTAAAAAATACAAAAACAAAAATACTTGCAATTATTCCCCTGTTGGAGGAAAAATACTTATAAACAGAAGGATTTCCACAAATTATTTGACCTGTTGAACGTCGGAACTCTGAAGTTATCCTTCAGATGGTTGTTTAACGTGTGAGTTCAAGTGGTCTACAGGGTGTCCCAAAAAAAACGAAAACTATTGAAATCACCAATAACAATTTAATTGTTAGAATTTGAATGCCTTAGCACTCTGTTGGTCCCCACGAGTGCATAAATGATTGATATAAGTAATTTTATACATAATTTGAATTTTATCATTTTCACAAAGTTTTTCTCTGTTAGAATTTTATAACTTGCTTTAAATTCCCACGGGCAAAAAATCGCGCACTTTACAAGGCGATTTTCTTACCTAAATTTTAATACATGCACCTTGTCAATATTTTACGCATCATTACGTTCAGCTTTTTCGTAGGGCATTCAAATTTTAACAATAAGTGATTTCAATAGTTTTCGTTTTTTTTGGGACACCCTGTATAGACGTAGTCTTTAAGCCTGGTTTACACGAGCGACATAAGCATAAGGACAAGATCAATACGAAAACAAAGCATGATTTCTCCTCTGGGACTTGCGAAGATAACACAAGAGTTTTTCTTTGTTTCGTCTTTTATTCTGCTCTTGGCTTATGCTTGGATTACGATCTAATGCTTATGCTTACCACCATCCTTATGTCGCAGGCTTGACTTCATTCCTTTGTTTTGCCTTTTGTTTTGTCCTTATGCTTATGCTCACGTGTAAACCAAGCCTTAGAACGTTTTGCATGTTCGACGACGCCCTTGGGATTTGAAATTGTTAATTTTCTTTGCTTTGCATGAAAAATTTTGTTGAAAGAAAAAGCAGTTCGTGAGTCAAGAATGCTTGTTGCTTACGTTCTCAATTATGTAATGCACACAACTTCATCTGGTCTCCATCCCACGCCTTAATCATATTTTTCTTAATAGCAATAAAAGAAGGACCTCTTGTGTAATCATTATCTGCCTTTCTAGTTAAAGGAGAGGCTTACCAGTTTATCATTGTTGTGACCCGTCGGTAAACAATCCATGCTTATCATAGGGTGACAGAACGTTTAAGGAGCCATGGGATAACAATCAACATTTTCTCTTGAATCTTGATTCTGAAAAAAAAAGTTCAACAGTGCTATGACAATGTCATTCCCATGCAGTTACATCTCTCACGACGATCTTATTTTCAAACTACTCCGCAAAAGAAGTCGATTAAGGACGCTTCTCAGTCATCGGTGATAAACATGAAAGTCGTTGCATCTTTCAGTACTTTCTGGGCTGTTTACAAAAATCTGCCAGTACATTTTTGTGGGTATCGATTGCACAAATGTACACAATCTAGATTATTCATCGTCTCACATTTCACTAGGAAGAGAAAGTATTTAAGAAAATCACAATTGAAGAATTCTAAAACCACCAGTAAATCCTGGGTCTGCGAGTGACAATTACCAACGACAAAAACTGGGACATTTGGCAAGCAGATAACGACTATGTCGACTGAACAATGTTTTCTCTTGTTGACCTTTTTAGCTCTTGCAGAAGCACATGGTAGGTTTTTATCATTTGTTTCTTTTCATTTCTTCATATCACGCATCGTCTTGCCGTAGCATTGGTGAAAATGAAGGCAACGCATACATTTGTGGGTCGATGGAAAATCATCAATAAATTTAGATTATGGTCGAAAGACATTTTGATGCTGGTACAATTTTTT
This sequence comes from Heliopora coerulea, assembly GCA_030142905.1. Classification (NCBI taxonomy): domain Eukaryota; kingdom Metazoa; phylum Cnidaria; class Anthozoa; order Scleralcyonacea; family Helioporidae; genus Heliopora; species Heliopora coerulea. Next base: position 2,373,796 of record JASJOG010000020.1, read on the forward strand.
GAAGTCTTATCCTGTTTTATTCTGCATTGCTCACTTCTTCAGAAATTGACCTATTGGATGACCAGATAGAAGATCCCTCAATCAGCGTCCTAAGAGATCCAGTGATCAGAAAAATTAAGTATTGCTCAAAAAAAACGCACAAGAAGTTCTACGCAACCACATATACGAGACAACACCTTTTGGCAGAGATGAAACATCACGACGTTATAACCACGGCAGAGCTGAAGTTTAGAAGGTCCACAGGAAGTGGGGAGTTCACGGTGTTCTCGGTGGATGCAGAAAATCGCACGACGTTGTTTCGATGGTGGGTAAATTTCAGACGAAGACAAGTGGGCGTTACCTACATGGAACAAGATGGACGCGAATCGAGTGTGGTGTTTGAAAATGTTGGTTTCGATGCGGGAACTTGGTCAAAACTTACGTTAAATTTTCCAGGCTCCACGAAAGGTTTGCCAGTAGTCGAGTTGTATTTAAACTGCAAAATGATCGCTACTAAATACCTCAACCGGCCTATCCAAGCGGCTTTGAAAGAGACCAAGGAGGACAACGTAAAAGTGTTACTGGCTGACCAAAAATCCGGTTCTTTTGCGCTGAGAGGAAAGGTAAGGTAAAATTTCAATTGTCACGGAATATTTAGGAAGTTTTGATTTCATTCGCCTTGTGTTTATTAGCATCTCCCTCACAAAGCAACTATGTCTATTCGTTTTTTCGGAACTCTCTCTATAACTACCAAATTTGTAATAAAATTTCTGTTAGAGTTTAATAGTTGTATAGAACCTAGTTTTCTATAATTATTATATTATTATTATTATTATTATTATTATATAGGTAGGCAAGATGTTTCGGCATCCTCAGGGAGTGGCGCCCCTGCCTTGCCAGCTGGGTAAACGGGTGACTGAAAGCCACTGCTTGCCTTAATTGGCCGTCAGTGGTAAGTAACCTCACCTAAGGTGTTGGCAAACCTTCCCTGTTAGCCCAAGGACTAGTAAATCCTTCTGACTGTCCTGATGTCCTTTACCTTAAATGGTTGAGTGAGCCCAGGACACTTACGTGTCTGAAAGGAACTCTCCTAGTCTAAGAACAAAATAGATCACATTATCCAACTTCAGCTATTGGACTGGCGTCTAGCTTGCCTTAATTGGTCGGCTTTGCGGAACAGACCCTTAGAATAGTCTGAGAGGAAGTGTGATGGTTATTGAGGAAGTCTTATTTATAAGTGCAAAGCACCAGCCCTTGACCATGTCCAACCAACGGAATTGTGTATGTGAGACTGTGGTGTAAAATGGCATTAACTACTCACGATGTCACTTTGTGATTGCCATACCGCTATAATTATTATTATTATTATTATTATTATTATTATTATTATTATTATTAATCACTGAACACACGCCCTCGATGGAAATCAGCTACTGTTGATGAGGTTAGCGTGTTTAAATAAAGTTGTAATAATAATTTATTTTCAAGATGTCATTGTTTTTCGGAATTTGGTTTTTTACTTTATTTCATAAAATTGTATGCTGGGACCGGATTTTAATAACCTAGTTTTCTTAATCAATCATCTGTAACAAACTGACGTTTTTCCCCCACATGTTGCACTGACGACAGATGGATTTCTACAACTATATTACGTTAGAAACGAATAGTAATTAACAATTATTCGCCGAAGGCGAAGTGAATATTGTGGAATAATCCCCGACACGAAGTCCAGGGGATTATTCAATAATATTCACTGAGCCTGAGGCGAATAATTGTTTTATTATAACTACACCGGAGATCATTTGAAAGATAATAGTGAACGAGCACTTTTTAAATCTCCTCGGCAACATTTACAAAGGTAGCTGCCATTTGTTTCTGAGCCTTCACTGTTATAATCACCAGATGGTGATCATTGAGATTTATGACGTAAATTTCTAGGCAATCACCACGCGGGATTGTCGATTATCACCTGTGTAATTACACTAAAGGGGATTTAATCTATCTAATTCCGTGAATTCGCAACGATTGAATACGAATGAGGATATTTCTAGTTTACAATGTGATCAGATTATCAGTTAACCTAAGTCAAATGTTACTCACTTAACGTGAAATCTTTGGATATCGTTTAATTTAATTTAATTTCAATTTATTTCGTTCTGTTCCTTTTCACTTAGTTTCATTTCATTTCACTTCATTTAACTACCCGTGACTTCTCGCCACGTCAACTCATTTTATTATAATTCAGTTCATTTTATTTCACTGCACTTCATTTCATTAATTCCACTTAATTTTACTGCCGGTGACTTATGACTTCACTTTATTTTATTTGATCTTATTTCAATTAATTTCATTTCATTTTACTCTACTTCATTCCATTTCATATTATTCCCGTCTATCCCATCCCATTTTGCTCCATTCCATTCCACATCATTTCATGTGACTTTATGTCATCACATTTCATTCCAAGTGCTTGAGGGGTGACATAATTCGAAAGTTAATAAAAAACGATCATGATATCGTGTACACGGCTTTAATTATAAAATTCTTGTAGGAGTTTCTTCTTCAATTTCATCAGGTCTGCATGAGAAGGGTGAAATTGTACACAGATGAAAACGTTGCCGACATTCTAAATAACAGCAATACCAACACAAGCTCGAAAAGCACTCGTGAACAAACACAAGGTAAGAAAAACAATTGTGCCTTTCAATTAAGCTCGATTTCAAAGTCGAAATGTTCTAGATTACGATATCGACACTAGCGCCAACTGGTATTGTCCTTTCGTCGAGATAGTTGCTCCTGAAGTAGCAGCTGGAAAGCGAAGTCTCGTAACGAAGATAATTGTCCATCAGATAATCTTTAAGACAGGCATAATGAGCGCATTACAACTCGTGAGTAGAAATAAGAATTCTTTAATACAGTCAACGTTTCATCATATTGCGCTTAACATCATCACAAATGATATTGAAGTCATTCATATCGCTCTGATGTTACGTGTAATCCGACGAAACGTTAGCTGTATTAAAGAACTCTCATTTTTACAAACGAGTTGTAATGCGCTCATTATACCTGTCTTAAAAATCGTCTGCCGGCATTTGTCTTAATTAAACAACAAGTGCCAAGGTCAATGACTTGAAGCACTAGTGAAGTGATAACGCTTAGCACACGTTTAAGACACTTAAGAGGTTGAATCTTTATCAGTTTCTCAAGTCGAGCATCACTTCAGATAACAATAAGAGAGCCGAACCGTGTTATATTAAAACGAGGAAGAATAAACGGTAAATAATGCACAAATCATTAAATAACTGATTTTTCTCATTATCGTTGATGCAACTTTAACTGGAGTGTGAAACTGCTAGATACATCATGTCCCACTGGCGTTAGGAAGACAAACGGAGTAGAAAACGTTCGAAAATAAGAGGATGTGAGAGTTCAATGGCAAAACATCGCGAATTATGATAGGACAGTAAGTTCGTTTATAATGCGAAATAACAGAGCGGAAAGAACTGTTTTCATTACTTAAGCACTAAAAACCGCTAAGCATAAATCACAATTTACCTACACTGCCGAAGTCAACTGAAAAATATTGACTCGAGCGGGATTTGAACTCGCACCTTCGGGATACCGGTCCGCCGCTCTACCTGTTGAGCTATCGAGTCCAGAGGGATTGGAGGCGAGTTTTTATCCAATTTAAGTGCACGAGATATTCTCGTAGGTGCGAGTTCAAATCGAAGGTGCGAGTTAAGTTGTCGCGAGAATATCTCGTGCACTTAAATTGGATAAAAGCTCGCCTCCAATCCCTGTGGACTCGATAGCTCAACAGTAATAGCGGCGGACCGGTATCCCGAAGGTGCGAGTTCAAATCCCGCTCGAGTCAACATTTTTCAGTTGACTTCGGCAGTGTAGGTAAATTGTGAAGTTATCATTTCATAATACCCTGAGGATGATTCTGAAATATAAATCACAATTTGGATTTGAGATTATAGAACGCTCGTACACCGTCTGATATATTTTTAGCATGCATATATTTTTGCTGGAAACAACTTATTAAAATTTTCTCTTGGATGTCAGATGAACATTCGTGACGCTCTAACCTCACAACAGCGACTTCTGAGCCCCAGATGGGAATCGAACCCACAACCTTCGATCCCCGTCTGAAAATTCATTGTACTGAGGTTAGAGCTCGACGAACGTTCATCTATCATCCAAGATGTCTCCAAGCTCTCACATTGCCTATATGTATCGCAATACCTTCTTTGTGCAGTTGTGACCGAGGAACATCTGATGCAGCTGGAGAAAAGAATCACTGACAAAATTACAGCAGCGTATGACCACATTGTCCAGAAGGTAACTACTTTGGTTTGAGTCTAGGTCCGCGTACACGTGGCATTTTGTGCCTCGCAATTGTCATCCTGGTGCATGCTATTACCTCAACAGAGTCTATCTGGCAAGGCGTCTGCTTATGATTCCCACCAGTTCGTCGCAAAATCCCGCTAAACACTCTGAAGACGAAGCGCGTTTAGCGACATAACGTCAGTTTAATTAATTCTTATTCTTCTACGTCTTAGTTATGCCTTTACTGAAATTTGTTGTCTGGGCCATAATATTTATAACACGATTAAAACGTTTGAACCCTTAGCGCGAACCTAGTATTCGGAAACCAGAAGAGAACAGCGAATGTCAAACCTTATGACAACTATTATGAAGGGTGAAAGAACGGATAACTTTATAGTGAATTGTTTACGATCTCTAACAGAGTTTGTTATAACCTAAGAAGCAATAATAGAGCTCTTTGGCTGGCAAAACCTGATACTAACCTTCTGAAAAGAAGTTCCAGCCACGAAGGTACAAAGCTTGCAATACCTTGCCCGCAGATCAAAAACTTTTAAACTTATATCTCTGTAACAATCATCACTTTTAGATGTTACTCAATTAATGTAAAGCCACTTCTTATATTTGCCTTTTATTAAATTTTTCTTATTGCTGTAAAATATTATACTTTTAGTAATAGGTATAATATTCGCGTCCGATCTGTATGCGATTTACAAGGCGAGCCTTCGGTTCAAATCGCATACAGATCGGCCGCGAATATTTTATCTTTCTTAAAATACGAATACATTTAAATGGCCATATTTACCGGTTATTTTGAAGTTTCGGTGAATTTTAACGGAGAAAATCAAAGGGAAAAATTCATAATTCTAATTAGTATTCTGTATGCGATTTACAGAGTACCAATTAGGAGTCAAAATCTTTAGTGTCTTCCCTCGTGAATTATTGAGTTTTTTAAGGGAGGTTAAAAAACTCATTAAGAATTCATGAGAAAAATACAAAGGAAAATTATAACCGTGTCGAGTCTTTATACGTGATAAAAACACGCTTACTTTTCTCCTCTAATTCACTCGTCTCAGAAAACATTTATTTTCAAACTTTCTTTGCCAACTGGCGTATTAAGGGGTTTGTTTTTTAAGCCGTACAAAAAAACTCGTAGTACATGCTTTATCGGACCTAAAACACTCGGCTATCGCGTCATGTTTTATAACCGATAAAGCACTCCTGCTCGTTTTTTAAACATTACATATAAAACTTTATTATAGTAGACTAATATTATAACTACTCCGTAACACACGGCCCTCCGAAAAACAACCACACTTTACCGTCATTATTACAGTTGAGAGGTTATCGTGTCTAAATATGAGTAATTATATAAATAAATAATTGTGAATCTTTGGTGTCTGTACCTTAAGTAGAGCGAAATTAAGCGCAACTCTAGTTCTGTCAATTTAATTCTTTGACATGGATAACAACGACGTTTTATGTGAAAGTCCCTGATCAATCATCATTTACAATAATGACAGGCTTTTGCTCGAAACATCAACATACCATTTTCATTTTAATCGTTCTCCACAATTTCTTCCTTCTTTAAAGATGATGAAAGACATGCAGACAATGTTGAGCGCTTGTGGCTTATGTCATCAGACGTCCACAAGGACACCAAAACCAACTTTCAAACTAAAGATGATGTCGGACAAAATTACCGTAAACAACTTGCCAAAAGCATTCACCAAGAAACACATAACAATTCCCAATCCACTTCAGACTTCGGTGAACATTACGGTAAAAAACTTAACAAGAGGTCCACAAACAATGCCCAAAACAACTCTAAAATTACCCAGGAGACTGGAAAACACTATGGTAAAGAACTGGCCAGACATAAACCCTTCACCATCTCAGAAATTCGCGAGCAGTACGGTAAAAGTCTTCACAAGAGATCCAAAATCAACGCCAAAAATACCCCAGACATCCGAGTACATCATGACAACAGACGGGCCGAACATATGCTCTCCTGGACAAAACAATTGTAAAACCTCACGAAAACCACCAAAACCAACCCCCAAACCTCATAAGACATTAGCGAACATTACGGTGAAGGATTGGTCAAAAATGTGTCTACTAGGACAGAAGATATGTAAAACCTTCATCAAAGGACCTAAAAAAACCATCAAGATACTCGCGAAGTCAGCTAAAATTATGTTAAAAGACAGAAGAAAAATATGCTCACCAGGCCAAAACAGTTGCCATAGCCATGCCAAGTGTGTTCCTGAAAAAAGAAGCGGACTACATCATTGCAAAGTAGGTCGCATTTAATAATCATCATACAACAGTCCACCAAAATTGGTTATCTCAGCGCAGACGGTATGTACAGTTCAATGCTAAATATCCCAATATACTCCTCTCAGGGGGCGTTTAGGAGTATGTGGAGGCGAGCCAGCCTTCCTGGTCAGACTAGCCCTGGTAAGAGGGCTGAATTTCACCTCGTTTTCACATGGGAATTTCCTGGCCCTTTCAGCAGGGCTGGACTATTTAGCGCAGCGAATTCAACGAATACTTGAATGACAGGCAGTTGAGAACAGTGAAAAGTAGAGTGTTGTGAAGGTAGCGATGAATTAACGACGTGTCTGAGTAGCCAGAACGGCGAGAGAACTACCTAAACCTAAGAGAGGAGATTAAGCTTCGGCAGTTAAGAAGTTGAACAGTGTTTTATGTTGTATCAGATACGATATTTTAACGCACACTGGCTGACTTAGTTTCACTTGCTTTAGTGAGATATCAACTGATATTTTTGTCTTTAATAGTGCAATCTTGGATACGCAGGCAGCGGGCACATGTGCGGGGTGGATACAGATTTAGATGGTTTTCCGGATGAAGATCTTCCTTGTATAGAAAAGAATTGTAAAATGGTAAACTACATATGTTTACGTGCATTTTGTTACAGTTTAACTGGACGCTAGCGGGGCAAAATTTGTAATGTTAACTCATTCAACACATAACTGGGTGGACGGAGGGGTGGAAGGACGAATGGATAGATGGACAGACGGATGAAAGAACGGATGGTCGGACGAACGGGTGGACGGACGAATGGAAGGATGGATGGGGGGACAGATGGACGGATGGATGGGCAGACAAATGGACAGACCGACCGATGGACGGACGGATGGGCGGACAGACGGGTGGATCCATGGACGGGAAGACGGACGGATGGATGGGCGGATGGGCAGATGGACGGACTGAAGGACAGACGAATTGCTGGAAGCACAGGCGAACGAATATGTGAATAAAATAAAAATGTGGTCCGTCAGATTGCTTGATTTTTGTGTAATCTTACTCACTTTTAGGATAATTGCATTACAATTCCTAATAGTGGGCAGGAAAATGCTGATGATGATAAAATGGGTGATGCTTGTGATTTAGACAGAGATGACGATGGGATTACAAACAAAAAAGTAAAGTTCTGAATAGAATGGTTTGATTAACAAGATTTTTTCCTATAACAGTTATGTGGTGAATACAGATCGAGTGTAAGATTTTAAGTAATTCCAGATAGATTTCAGAGGTGATTTCGTTGAGTTTTGCGTAAAATTCTTGGTAATATTTCAATTATCCGACAATAGAGATAGAGGGAAAGATAGACAGACGAGCATTAGTACTGCCAGGTGCCAGTATACAAATATTTCTTTGAGTGTAGAAGCTGAAGTTGAAAAACATGTTAGTCCTGATTTGCCGTACAATGCCATTACAATTCCAGTACAATTCCATTTATCAACCATGTACACACATGGTAGATAAAATGTCCCACAACGAACCACCTCACAATTCTAACCTTCAATACGCCATTTGGATCCAAGCAGATGAATGGTTCTAACATTTCACTGACAAACAGAACGTTAAATCAACTATTCATGATCCTGTCGGATGAACACCTTCGAGAAAAAAGAAATTAGATTGTTGGGCGGTAAACGTCAAGTAAAAAAGTTGATTTCGGGCGCGGTAATTATGACGATTCATCCAGAATAGTTGAATGGAGCGGTAGATCTTATGGATGCGGTCAATCCACGCGAATAACGTTTATCTAAAAAAGTCCTTAAAGACCTGTTTGGCATGTAATAATTCGCAAAAAAATTATTTCTTGTTGAGCTTTCCACCTGTTGACTCAGGACTTCATCAGAACAAATTCCAACAGCTTGTTCGCTCGCAACAGACATACATAATTTTGTGCTTGTTTGATCTAGCATTGTGTTTCCATGAAAACCTCTCGTGTGCAGGAGAAAATATGTGCAAAAGGTGCAACACTTGTAGGTTACTTCGAAAGACATTTGACAAAACATTGTGTGTTCTTGTTAAGGATAACTGTGAATTACAAAACAACCCTCGCCAATTAGACAGTGATGGAGACGGCGTTGGTGATATTTGTGACAACTGTCCCTGGGTAAGGAATCAAGACCAGAAAGACACCGATAACAATGGAGTGGGGGATTCTTGCAGCGAAGACTTTGATGGTGACGGTATGCCAAAATATAGTTACTGTAATATTTATGATACAAGACAGAGTACTACAAAGGACTCGGATGAAACTGAAATATTCTTCGATGTTATTCGCATGTTTGGGTATACGCAAGAAATTTGCTACGTAAAAGTCTTGCTCAAGAGTTCGATTTTAACAAGCAAAAAATTGCGTTAACACGTGAAAATCGCGTTTACACCCTCAAATTTTTTGACATTGTCTTCTTTTTCCAGGATATATCACAAGCGATACTTGCCCATATGTCAGCAACAAGGACCAGAAGGATTCAGACGGGGACCAAGTTGGAGATGCCTGCGATAATTGTCCCTTAGTGTTCAACCCCAACCAGGTAGAAATAAGGGAGCATCTAAAAATCCTTTCCGATATACTCCGTGAACTAACCGAGTAAACATTGCCGTTGTCAACTTCACCAACCACAACTGTGTAACGGTCACCTCACACGCCTATCAGGTGGGAGATCCCTGGGACCTGACCCAAGTCGGAACACAAGTCATTATCGTAAAACAGTTGAGGATGAAGTATGCGACTCCAACAAATTATAAGACTTCTTTGTTAATCAACCCATCTATTCCCTTCCTATTCCATCCCTTCCCTCAGTCCCATCCCATTCATCTAATTATCCAGCTATTCCTCCCTCCCTCCCCCCTCCTCCCTTGAATTCATCCACCCATCCAGTTATACTTAAGCACACACACTCACTCACTCACTCAACTTCCGTCTGTCCATCCACTTATCCACCCACCCGTATTGCAAATCAAAAATAGCTAACATACAGTTCCGTAATCTATTTCTTCAAGATGGATAGTGACATGGACCTTCTGGGGGACGCATGCGATACGAATATCGACAGGTATAATAAACCGTACAACTATAGACTTTTCAAACGTCCTAGAGTCGCCAAATGATGATTATCCCTAGATAAATTTCCAGATATTTTTCTCTTGCTAATCCCAAACGATTTTACTTACTAAATGTAATGTTTTACTTTGACTAATGTAAGACAATTTTGAGCGTCAAGAGGAGGCTACTAAACAGCTACAAGTCATACAAACTGTAAATGTTTACTGTCACTAACATCATATACCGATCAATTTTCTGTTTGTAATTCAAGTTATTTTGGGAAATTTTAAGGAAATGATGTCTTCAAAGGCTAGATACAGGAGTGTAGTTTATGGGTGTGAGTGCGAGGTGTCACACCGCCCCAAAGCTTGTCAAAACACAGAAAATTCGGGAAAAAAAAAGATAATAATTCCAGCAAAATATAGTTTGGTAAGGCAAGTCAAAATCCCTTTTGGTTCCTGGTTTATACTTAATTTACGTATTAAGGCTGAGGAAACTAAGAAACACCTTCCATGGCCTGAATGCGCGTCAAATTAAATTCGAGTAATTTTTGGAAGGGATAGAATATTCAGGCAAATTAAACTGTACACCCCTCCCCAACCAACAAAAGGTTAACTCGCCCCTCTTTAGTTGTTGCCATTTCAAACCGACATTAACAATTGAGTGATTTTTTTGTACCGTATTTGCAGGGACAGTGACGGAGTGAACGACGTCGACGACAACTGTTTTAATATAACTAACCCAGGACAGCTGGACTCTGACGGGGATGGACAAGGTGCGATTAAAAAATTTAAAGCTTCGCAGACATCGCATTTGGATCTACAAACGCGTAAAAACATCAACTATTACTAAAAAACAAATACACAGTTTTCAGTCTTATTAAAGTGTTTATGAAACCAATCTTTTGCATACGACATTTTAGTATCATTTAAAAATTTAAAATGAGCTGAGTCCGATGGTTATTTTAGTTTTTTCGTAAATGCTATAAATCCGAAAATATCTTCCTCTAAAGTTCGTTTTACTGAGAAAGAATTTCTCCAAACACGCTTGTGCTAGAAATGTCAGTTTATAGTCAGAACGTCGATTTTGAAACTGCGTTTAAAATCACCGCATCTAAATCGGCCATTATGCCGTTCGCTTGCAAGCCGAGAAAGGTATGACTTCGGTGGATTACGCAGTTTTACATCACCGCAAAATTACAAAGCAATAACGGAAAGGTAGATTTCGATCAAGGCAATCGCGAGATCGAAATTGGCTTGATGGAAATCGACCTTAAGAGAATTCGAACATATTCCGTGGCTGAGGACAGTTCCGGAATGGATTATTGGTCCAGGGGATAATCAAGTAAACAAACTAAAGTCATCAAATGAAATAAAAGATATTGTTAGTATGGAATAAGTTGATAAAGCTTTTTCGTGTGGTGGCGTAATACAGTGATGTCACAGTAACGTCATCGTTTAAAATTTAAAAGCTCCATAAGTTTCGCCATCATTGGCATTATGAAATGGTTTCAAAATTCATTTGAACCAGAGCTGCTAGCTATGAAAAACCACGTATGAGATTATTCAGGAATCAACCCGATTAAAAGAGACGTAAAAAATAAAAGGACTGAGAAGATACAAAAGAACGAACGGCGGGTGCATGAAATACGAGAAAGAAGACCAGGATATCGAGTTGAAGTAGTTCCATTGGTAATAGGAACTTTGGGAGGGGGAATTGCAGAAGAAGAGCGAGATGTCAGTAAAGTGTTCAAGGATGGATATCGAACTAAAGATGTATACCGATAAATGCTGAAAGTGGTTATTATGTGAAAGCGAAACGATCATACGGAAATTGATTTCAGGAGTCGTACAGCAGGACTAATGTTATGGATTAGGATGAATGTATGGTTGCCAAATTTTGTTAATCACAGTCTTTTTGAAACCAAATCTAACCTAAAAAATGTAGAATGTGTAAGGTGTCCAGTCAAACAGATGAGGATTGGTATGGTGGGAAAAGGAACATAGCCTGGGATCAGCTTGTAGGTTTCTTTTACGATGATGATGATGATGATGATGATGATAATGATGATAATGATAATAATAATAATCATTGCTTCCGCACAGGCGATGAATGCGATCCAGACGACGATAACGACGGCATACCAGATGACAAAGACAACTGTCGACTGACACCCAACAAGGATCAAAAGGACAGCCGTGGTAAGCCATTGGGTGGTAAAAGATAGGCGTCCGAGCTGTTAGGGAGAACCCATAACTTAAAACTAAAGTCAGTAACATAATCTGTGGGACGCATCACCACTGAAACTCATTCATGACCAGTCAACTCTACTCTTTAGGCACCGGTGTGGGAGACGCTTGCCAAAATGATTTCGATGGCGATTCAATCTTGAACTACGAAGACAGTTGCCCGGAAAATAAAGATTCTTCTGATGTTAACTTCCAAACCTTTCAAACAGTTAACCTCGACCCTAAGGAACAATCCCAAATAGATCCGAAATGGAAAATCCGCGATAAGGTAAAGTACTTATCACAAGTCATTTTGTTTTACCACCGATGAACAAGTTTTAGGAATTCATTGAAAGAATTCAAAAAAGTTGTCATTTTGGGGAACGACAGCCGTAGTGATTTTGGTAGAGATGTCTTGCGCGAGTTCTCACAGTAACTGTTAATTGTATTTCGTTTTCAAACATTCTACTGTAGGGGAAAGAGATAATGCAGACAGAAAATAGCGATCCTGGTTTGGCCATAGGTTAGTAAATTGTGTTATAATTATTACAACATTAACCAGGCATGAGTTCCCTGTGACAATGTGACAATGATAGACATTTAATAATGGCTAATCATAATAACAAATAATTTTTTATATATATTCCGTTACTACTTTATTTCTGTATATATCGAGACATGTCCAAATTAAGTTGTCGAACTAAATCAATTAAATCAAAGTTATTTCGTAAATTAGGTTATCAGTCATTCGGTGGACTGGATTATTTCGGCACGATCTTTGTGGACACAGACAGAGACAACGATTTCATTGGCCTCGTCTTTGGCTATCAAAGCAGCAGCAAATTTTACGCAGTTATGTGGAAAAAAGCTGGACAGGTCTATTGGCATCGCAAACCGTTTGTTGTCACCAGCAAGGCAGGTTTAACGATTAAGGTAAAACTAATCTGTTTTTGTTTTTCACAACACAAATAAACATTTACAAACACAAACGAAACCATCATCACCTTCATTAACTTTTTACATACGTTTCAATACTTTCATTGGCCAGCCACTGACCAATGTTTACATGATGGCACCTTTCAAAGCCTTGCGGTGCTAGTCCTCAACGATCAAGTTGACGTCGTAAGAGGTCCTCGCCATGTTTGCTAGATCTGTCTAATTACTGCATGGGACTGTTGGTTTTAACACTGTGATAACAGGTATTGCATGATACATACGTGCATAGGCCTGGCGAGTGACAAGGTGAAAAGTTACAAGGCTGATCACTGCCGTGACTGATCTCAAAGATATTCCAACGTTTCGAGCAAAGGCCCTTTTGTCATGGAAAGAAACTGCTGCGTTTCTACTCGAGCACTTTAGCTGTTCAAACTCAAATCGTTTTCATCAACTTCTTCCCACGACTCTATGGGTCGTCCCTTACCTATGTTATAAGACTAATCGGCTCTAATCCATGTCTATGTTTGATTCTGGTAAGAGGACATTCTTGTCTATAAATTTAACTCCTAGGTGGTCAATTCAAGTACAGGGCCTGGGCCTGAGCTCCGTAACGCTCTGTGGAGCAGCGAGACAACGCGGGAGGACCAGGTACTTCTTCAACTAAGTATCAATAGTTTCATAGTAGCGCTAGTATACCCCAGACTCCTCATTTAAGAAGTCCACAATATTGCTTTCCGCTCCCTAAGACCCTGGTTACATTCCAACCCAGTTCCCAGGGCCCTGGCACTGGCCACCCACTTGACACCTAGGATTTCTGGCTGTTTTAATGTGATAATTTATGTAGTCTGAGTTGCATAAGAAACATATATAGGAAACATTAAACGCGCCGCAAAAAGCTACAGAAGCTACCGACTACCACAGATCACCTTAGATCTATAATTTTCTCTTACAAGTTTTAAATGTGCGTCTTGACTTAACAAAAGCCATTACTTCGGGTCAGCGACAAAATTTAAAGGAGGGGAAAATTTCATAACAATGAGATTAGAATGAAAGAATAAATTACACGCCAGGTGAATTGATTTATGAAATACACAAATTAGATCACAGAACGCACCAGCCGATGCTAGACCATTGTGCTGTTTTTCTACCGTGAAGGCAACATATCCTGGGCACGAGGTCGCGATATTTTCCTCTTCAGGTTTTTTTTTATGACTCTGATGATGGCACACGCAGAAACAAAACGTTGTCCTTGACTTCTATTACTTTTCTAGTCCGAACGTTTTAAGGTCATTAGCTCTAACACCGGCATATTTTCACAGGTCAAGGTATTGTGGCGAGACACAAACAAAATAGGTTGGAAAGAACAAAAGGCTTACCAGTGGGAATTGAAGCACCGGCCTAAAACTGGATTTATAAGGTATGATATACCTTTTAAATGTCGTACAAAATGTTAAACATCACGACAACTTTCTCTTATTACTGTTTTATCTATCATTTATCACAATAATGAAGGTTTCTTTCCTCTCATGTATAAAGAACTTAGAATTATTTTCGTAGAAAATATCAATGTAAAGTTAAGAAAGTGCACTCTGTTTTTCTACTAGATTGAAGATATACGACGGTGCCAAAGTGATCATTGATAGTGGTGAAGTGAATGACAAAACCTACTTAGGTGGCAGGGTTGGTGTACTTGTTTTCTCACAAGAAAAAGTTATCTGGTCCAACGTCGTTTATCGTTGCAATGGTAAGACCTTCCTAGTAGCGGATCCAAGGGGGGGTCTAGGGGTCTACCCCCCCTTGAGCCACAAAACAATGTGGGGATTCCTCGCCATAATCTTCATGTTTACATATAATAAACTTGAGTTGCATCTTTTTTTTTCTTTAATTGTGCACCTTATATAAGTGATAAAGGAACCACCATCCTTTAAAAGGTTAGGATAACCAAAGGCATGGTTGACCAACCCATCTTCTCATAAGCCTGGAACCCCCAACTGGCCTGGCAACCCCCCCTGCTTACTAATTCATCATAAACGAGTACGTCCTGCTCAGTTCACTGCAGAACTACTACTGCTCAGAAGTCTTTCACCAACGACTACTAAAGAATGTCGAATCATCGTGATCATCATCACCTTTGCCATCGTCCTCATCTTGATTTTGACTAACATGATCATCGTTACCATCAGGATCACATGTATCCCCCCCTACTCCTCCTCTTCTCTTAATCAAATTTTTCACCAAGCATCATCATTATCGTCACAACTGTTTTCATGATCATCATTTTCCTTTCACTCGTCCTCGTCCTCCTCTACATCACTTCCGATCATCTAATTCCTCTTTCTCTTCTTTCGCTCTTCCACCATTTTTTCTCCTCTTCCTACTCAACACCTCGTCCACCACTCCCATACTATCAGCAGCTATATCCCGCCCACAAATACTTATCATTGAGAGTGGTGCATATCCTATCCATCAGCATCAACCACCTTCCTGGTGTCCAAATATCTCAATAATTTTTTACTTTTCTCGCCAAGTAGCTCCCACGCACTACATCTAGAGTATTTTACTGACCATTCAAATGTATAAACTTCATTGCAAATTCTTGGTTTCGCTATAGTTTCTTCAATAACTATGAATTTAGCTTTCGGATCAAAACGCATAAGTGACAATTATTGCTGGAAAATGCCTAGTACAAAAAAAACCTGAAGCCGAATGTTTCCAGGCATTTTTAGATGATGCATGGTAAGGGCGTCACTCTTATTTCTCTAGCCTTACACAGACAGAAAACCTGCGACCTATTTGTCTTATAAAACAACCATTCACTTGTCATCGTGAAATGTCTTGGCGTACACCAATGGAAACCAGCAATGTAACCTCTGCTGTTCCATCTGAGTCCATTGAATAAAGGACTACGAAGTGTTCAATTTACCATTCAAACTTCACAAAGTTGTTGAAAATCTTCCACCTCACCCTGGTTTCTCGATGCATGAATAACGCAGGTTGAAGAATTTTTCACTACTGCCCCTCACGAAAATTTCACATGTCATTTCACATGTGAAGAGCATATGGACTAAGAGCATTTTCCCATATGAAATTTTACTTCAAAAATATGAAATGGCAACGTTTTCACGTTTGAAATACCTAATTCACATACGAAATTAACTGGTTCAAAATTTCATGTGAAATCTTGGTGAACAAAACATGTATTTCTCGTATCAACTGGAAGGTTCAAATATGGAAATTAATTTCACATATGAAATTGAAAGAAATGATACATGAAATATTTTTTCCATGTGTGAAATTTTTGCAAGGGTTTATGTAAGCATAACTACAGCTACTCACCCAAATCACGCCCGAATGCACATCCACAGTTATCGTAATCATGTCTGTCATCGTGACCTCCATTTTCTTTCTTCATTACAGATTATTCTCCTGACAACGAAATATTACAATAGTTATTGACATAAAATCATGGATTCATATTCATCTACGGCTAATCATACTGTCATAATTCCCTGAAGTATTCTTTAGATCCTAGCTGTGTGTGTTTTTTGTAAATAAGTGACATACATCGTTTACAATGCAAGATAATTTGCTGACTATTTTTTCACCTGAATCACGAGAAATTTGGTCAGGCCACGGCCGTGGTGATAGCCCAGGAGTCCTGGTAATGATCGACCTTTCAACAGGTGATCAACCTGTCACTCACCACATTATCTAGTCAGTTAAAGTTATGGTTAGAATTTGGTTTAGAGATTAAAGAGTTTGCACAGAGTTCGTCAAATGTCCGCCGCGAGCAAATTTAACCAGTTTTGACATACCACTTTGACAGCTGATATGTTGCCGAAAAAATGCAACATACAATTTCAACCTATTTTTATTATTTCAACCTAAACATAACAGTCCATTCTTCCAATTTTGCACCCGCAAGAACCACTGCCAAACACTATACGCATACGCAAGCTTCTGAGGCTTTCATTTGTGGTTGTCACACGATCTTTTCTATTACGTTTCAAACTTTCCCACTTCAGACCACGTGATGTTTAGACGTATCTGAGTATTATTAAGTTTCAGAGGTACAACCACAACCCTTCCAGAGTAACCTCACAAGGTCAGAAAATGGGTACGCAAACTCCAAGAGCGAATCGGAAAAAGGTCAACCTAAAGACAGAGTATGTCAAAGTGCTCAACTAAAACAAATAGATTTAGGGGTAAAGGCCAAGGTGTCTGGTTATGCGGAAATTCTCAAGTTCGACAGAATGGTAGGAAAATAATGAACTTCGTGCGCACTTATTACCTGTGCCTTCGGAAATCTTATGATCAAATAACTACTACAAAGTCATTATAACCACTTCTCAAACTCATTAATAACTCATAAAGCAAAAACAAAAGAAACACATAATTAATCAGTATTTAGAAATCGGAGGAAGATTACAGCTGAATTTTCCCCACTTTCGGCTGGATTTTCGCCTAAAATACTGGTTCGTTTGTAAAGCAATTTCAAACACTCGTTTGGTGTTCTTCCTTCGATTTCTAGATACCTCGAAACTAGTTAAAAAAGCTAGGCTTCGCCTCGTTTTTTAACTCGTTTCGAGGTATCTAGAAATCGGAGGAAGAACACCAACTCGTGTTTGAAACATTACTTGAAGGTTTTTCCTGACTGCTGAAATGGGATGAACTAAATGCTGGCGTGCGAAGTACCCGGGGACACCCAAGACAGAGGGATCCACTGGCGAATTTTCATTTGGGAAAAAACATGCACTTGTTAACTGTAATTCCCCTCTAGACTGTCAAACATTGGAAATGTTTACACTTACAGAAGTTTCCAGGCTTCCGTTTCCATAATGGTAGTGTTAACTGACATCACTAAACTGGTTTTGTATTGTCACAGTTCTATTTTCGTACACCCAACAGGCCAACAAAAGAGATATCAACGTCTACAACAGAACGACTTTGCATGGTTCATTACGAGTAATAACTGAAGTGTTCGGACATATAAAATTATTTTAGGTTTGAACAGTACAAAAACAGAAAATAGGAAAATAATAATTGTAAGAGCTTCCATTGCACATGTTTTTCGTTACCTTCACGTCTTATCGCTACTACAAGAGGAAACTCAAAGGGTAAGAGTTTTCTAGCTGTGCATAAGTTGTAGCAGATTCAAGAAATTCGGATCCCGCCAACTTATTTACACCCCTTAAAAAGTGATAAGACGACAGCTGTAATTTTCACACCTCTTCCTATTGTCATTAATTAGCCCTATGTCAAGAGACGAACTTTCTAGGCTCACGTTTGTTTAACATGCATGGTGCTTTCTGACGAGGTTAAGCTGGCTATGCCTAGAGTGTTGTCACAAGACATCCGGGACCCCAACAACGAATTTCAAGTTTTAATAAGCAAGAACATTATAACTAATTTTCACTGACACACCTCTTAATATTGTGATTAGCTGATCATATATTCACAAAGAAATCAACATAGAACCACAGAAAGGGAATGATGAATACCTCTGCTTTTGTTCAACATGTTGCAGTTCTCGGAATCGACCCAAACGGGGTGCAAAGGGGAGAAATGCCCCGTGAAGTTAGCGCTTTAACATCTGGGAAAAATACTAAAAAGTTTCGCTCAAACCCCAGTTGCACAATCACGAAAACCACTGGCTCCCCTTATTGATGGCTCTTCAGGTCGGGCTTGTTAGTGAACGCGACTATGCAAGGCTCCTGTGCCGCAATCCACGGACCTCACCGATGAACATTCATCTTTGAAAAAACAATGACCATTTCAAACATTGTCAAACATTGACCATGCTTTCACGAGATGGATTTACCGAGAGTGGCGGTAATTGACAAGTTAATCTGGTCAACTGCCTGCACTGCAGTGCTTAGGGGTTAGGATGAAACGCGGATGCGGATTTCCGGATAAGTGGATTAGCGGATTAATGGATTTGGGGATAAAATGCAGATTTGGAGATAGAACGTCGTAAACGCGCTGGCTAGCTCTGCACAAACGCAGCGACGCTGCACATCACGAAATCCAATTAAATCAAAAACAAGTGGTGTCTGAGACAGAAGTGGTTCGTTCTTTCCAAATTGGACTCGATAATAACATGGTGACATGTATTTCAAACGCAATGCATAAATCTTTATGAAAATAAAAAACAAATTATGAAGGTAAAAAGCGCGTGGAAAGTCAATCTATCGGCAAATTACGATAAGAGCTGCTTGTAGTCAACAAAAGCGCGCCTTGTTGATCGCTCTGTAGGAACGTTGAAAGACAATGCGAACCATTTAAACCCAACAAAACACAAGAATTTGTGCATTCCCATACAGCGAGTCTACCATATTGCCTCCCAACAGGAAAAGATAAGGCGAAAAAAATACAGTGAAACCTCTATTAAGCGGACACCCAATTAAGTGGACACCTGTCATTAAGCAGAAACTACTTCAGGTCCTGAAATTGTTGTCCTATATTTACCTTTATAACGAACCCTTATTTAGTGGACACTTCTATTAAGCATACGCGGACACTAAAATGAAGCGCAATTGAAAATTTCTATTGATAGGAAGCTCTATTAAGTGGATGCCGGAGTGAATTTTCAATACAGTATTAGATTATGTCCCTGAAAAATTCGATTAAAAAGTGATAAATCCATGCATTTAGCTGCCAATAAACTCTTTTAAAAAGTGATATTAGATGAGACTATGTGTTATCTGCGATCAAAGTCCGCGCGGTTCTTGTGTATAACTATTCACAATGAAATTCCTCTTTCGTGAAATTCTTCAGCCACCCACATGAAAATGTATCTCCACAAATTCGGTATTCGCAAAGAAGCTCTAAGCTGAACCATATCCTGTATCTCTGTTTACTCTCTTGCCAGTAACTGTTACTTTGCCAATAGTAATAAGTTGATCTCTTTGAAAACTTTGTCACATATAGTACCGTTAGCTTTTTTAACCACTTCATGTTCAGAGGTCAATTCGCTGGGATGTTTTAGTGGCGCCTTGTTACAATTCTCCTTCTTTCTTAATCAATATTGCGCAATGTAAACCAACCTGTATTAAGCGGACACAAGGAAAGGTCCCGAGGATGTCCGCTTAAAAGGTTTCACTTTATTTAGGTTTAATCGGTTTAATAAGACTACTCCCGATATTTCCACGCACCTTGTTCCTTTCACACTTTGTTTTTATTTCCGTGAAAATATAACTGAACGAATACTACACGTCTTGTGTTAGGGATATGTTGATTGGTTCGAAATATTCTCACTGCACTGCATTTCATCTGACAAATATTTCAGCATGTCATTAGCGAGCCCAAAATGGAAAGAACAAACCGTTGCTGTCTCAGACAATATTGATTTTTGGTTCGCTTGCTCAGATTCCTTCTTTGCGTTATTTCATATATCATTATGGCCGTTAGAATTTTATGTACGTTTCCACAGTTACCAAATCCAACGTTGAGGTATTATGAGCTATGAAAGTGTACAGTGCGTAACTATAATTGTGAATAAGTATTTTATTTTATATCTTTGTTATCTATTCCTTTGCGTTAAGTCTATTGACAAGAGATTTACATGGTAGCCGAAACTCGAGCCTTTTCAGTGATGGGGAAGGAGCAAACGTGAGTATTCTGGTGAAAGTATTCTACGGTGTCCGGCAAGAGTCACCCTTTCTCCGTGCAAATGTGCTAGTTTCGTCATATAACAAAGTAGCTTCTCTGTTTAAGGAAATGGATCTTCTCTGTGGAAATATGACACTGCGATATGGAAATGTGCACCTCCTATTTGTAAACGCAGCTTTTCTCCCTGAAGTGACATATCTTGACCAGGAAAACACGAATCGATGTCTTTATGTGTTGCTCTCGTGTGTTGATTTGTTTGTTTAGACGAACGTTTGTCTTTTGAATTAAGCTTATCGTTTAAATATGTTTAGAAGCGCTGGTCCGTTTATGGTAGTCGCAAACATGTATATTAATTTGTTGTGAATATACTCAATACATAACGCACATATACCCCGTAAAACTTATGCGCTTAAATGCAACAGGCATCTGATCGACATCTGTCATCATTTCTCAATGTTTATTCTTCAAAGAAACGATAATTCTTTTTCCATTTGTTCTTAATTTAGTTTGATTTCGTGATCTGCAGCGTCGCCGCATTTGTGCAGTACGTTTACTGCGTTTTATCTCTAAATCCGCGTTTTATGCCCAGATCGGCGTTTTACCCCCAAAATCAGCCAATCCGCAAATGCGCATCCGCGTTTTATCCTAACCCTACTGCTTAGCGCTTTCCTTCCCTAACGGAACCCAAGACCTGTCAACGTCCATAACAAGATTAAGATTACGAACCGAAGATTAAGATTAAGAACTGAAGTGGAAGGATAAACAAAAATATTTATCTTAATTCCAGAAACACAGTGGTAACTAGTCCGTCATGTTGAGATCAAATAACTATAACACAGTAACTATAACCATACGAATTGCCCTAACGACAGAATAATTTTTTTCTGGCGACTCAAACGTCATGCACATAATTCGACACACCTTGACCCCCATGCTTAAGAGCCCA
Source organism: Heliopora coerulea (assembly GCA_030142905.1). NCBI lineage: Eukaryota > Metazoa > Cnidaria > Anthozoa > Scleralcyonacea > Helioporidae > Heliopora > Heliopora coerulea. The sequence continues at coordinate 2,395,193 of JASJOG010000020.1, forward strand.
ACAATAGATTTTCACTAGTCGAAAAACAAGTTAATTGAAAAAACAAGTTTTAACTGTAATGTTCAAATCTCTTTACATCGCCAATCATTGGCCATGTTGTATTGTGTTAACTGATGTAGTTAAGCTAGTTACATGCGTGGAGTGCTGTCACAGGTCTGTTTTCGTTCAACGAGCATTCCTTATGATGACTAAAACTTAGTCGAAACGTAGAATTAAAATGATATCGCTTTTCGGAGTTACCGTTGTTGTGTATTTACTGTCAAACGCCGGACGATTCTACTTGTCAAGTGGAGACCTTCCAGAAAATTGATTAAAACTTTTCCAGATTTAATGTTTGAATAAACGCTTTTTTGCGTGCCTAAAACGCTTGTTGTTTCACTGCCTCTGATTTAATGTTTGAATAAACGGGGTTTTTTGCTGCGCCTAAAACGCTTGTTGTTTCAGTGCCTCTGATTTAATGTTTGAATAAACGCTTTTTTTGCCGCACCTAAAACGCTCGCTTCACTGCCTCTGATTTAATGTATTTGAATAAACGCTAGTGTATCTCATTGTATTGCCATCCAACACGCTCTATTACATCAACACCTTTAGGCTGAACTAACCATGATGCCACAACTTATCACATTATCCTTCTTTTGAATGAACAATTTGGATATTCGTGCGTAAAGTGATGAACATCCACGTCCAAAAGTCCAATTTGTTATACCTTAAACTGAAAGCGAGTAAGGAGTTTCGATAGCAATTTAATCTTAGTAACTATAATTCGGTCGTTCGATGAGGTCAAGTTGTTAATCAGACGTTTTAGGTAGAGATGATCGACAATTTTTATGATGCAGAGACATTTGTTTTCGATGAAGAAGTCTTGAATCTTAGTGATTTTTTTAAGGGATCGAGTCATTCTAGAACTGATTCTGAGTTCAAAAACGTCCTCACATCGATTAACCATTTCATGGACTAATTCACTAATTTGTCGGTGCGTTTGTCGTTACTCGGATTCTCAGAGCTTTTGTAATTCTATATTTTAACTATGCTTTATGTAAATTGAATGTTGAAATACGCATCAATACGTTGTCAATAAAGTTCAACAGTCTTGCACAATGTTTAAGGCTAGCTGTGCTACGCTTTCTAATTTTGCTAAGTCCTGATCATGGCTACCATGCTTAGATTCTCACTCTGAGCCGTAGTTAACCGCTTCAGTCAATCCAACCGGATGAGTATTCCTTTCCGACCGTCCAAGTCTCTGAGAAAAAGAAGATTTAACTACTTCCAGACGGTGGTAGCCCTTAAGTATTTCATTCTGGCTAGATACCAGATCTGCTCGTTAGATTATCCTCGTCAATGAGACACCAGCCTTGAAGAGAAGGAATTAAAAACTGCCAAAAACACTGATACGAGGAACAACCGTTTCCAGCGAAGGCACTTAGTCGGAGAGAAACGTCTTCTTTTTCTTCACATTTCACTTTGACGAGGAATCTTCACTGTAGACGTTGGTTTCCAGTCCTTGTATTTTCGCCAGTATACGGAACTTCGAAGCCTTTGCTATCCCTTAACTATGGCTATCCCGAAGAAAAAACCTGTCTATCCAGCACTATATTTTACAATAATGTCCTAATTTATTTAATACATTGAGTGAACCCACTACAGCTATGCTGCTCAGATTAGATCTTTTTTTGACTGTCTACCTTGTATCCAATTACTGGAAGAGATCACAAACGTTTAACGAAAAAAGTTCAAATATAACCCAATCTCTGGCATCGTATCCAAATCACGAAAGGATTTTTTAAAACTTCTCGGTGCATGCTTAGTTTATTTTATCGTATTATATGAATAAACCCCTATCGAGCTGTTAACGATATATGAATTGAACACATTTGTTTTTGTTTTCATCAATTTAAGTCTTCGTAAGTTTTCCAAATGGTCAAGTAATTGTTGTGGCGAGAGGTATAGTACATATCACTCAACAATAGGGTGAAAGTCCCAGCTTAAGGCGAGTCTAGTCATTCTTATTTCGAATTATAGATTTAAGAAACGAAATCAGGAAATCCCACAATCATCACTTGTGAAATTATGGAACTCTTAGGTACTGTTACTCTTTTCTAGGCTGTTCGTTCAAGGCTTTTCAAGGACGATAGGTTATCTGGGTGTCATGCAGTTTCACATAAAATTGGTAATCTAGACAATTCTTCTCACGTTTCACAAGAAACTGAGAGGGACTATTTAAAGGGGTATCCTTGACAAAGATTTTTAAAACGGCTATTGGGCACCAACAGTTAACTCTGCCGGAAAACATCAGAAGAACTAATGATGGCTTCATGGAGAAAGCTATGCTTTGTTCTGCTGTGCTTTGCATTTGCAGTCAAATCGTACGGTAGGTCCACAGCAGATTTTTTTCCCCCTTTATCGAACGTTAGGTATTAAATTAATAAGAGGGTGGTCATTTAACTAAGTCGCCTACTAACGTGAAAGTTGTCTTCCAAGATCTTCGAATGTTGTACTGTAGTTATGTCTGATACTGAAGCTAGTTCTGTTTTACTATTTTCTATACATATGTTCAGAAATCGATCTTCTTGATGAGCAGAAAGAAGATCCCTCGATCAGCATCCAAAGAGACCCGACGAACCAACAGATGAGATACTGCTACAAAAAGCCACACAAGAAGCTCTACGCGACCGGACACATAAGACAGCACCTCTTGGCAGAGATGAAACATCACGACTTTATAACCACGGCTGAGTTGAAATTCAAGAAGTCCACGGGCAGTGGACAGTACACGCTATTCTCGATAGAGGCAGTAAATCGTCCAACGTTGTTTCGATGGTGGATAAACGTAAGGCGAAGACAAGTGGGCGTTGTCTACACCGGTCCAGAAAATCGTGAATCAAGTGTGGTGTTTGATAATGTTGGTCTCGCCGTGAAAACGTGGATACAACTCACTTTAAACTTTCAAGGCTCTGAGAATGGCCGCCCACTGGTCGAGATGTACGTGAACTGCAAAAAGATTGCAACTAAATACTTGGACAGGCCCATCCGGGAAGCCTTCAAAAACGTCTTGGAAGACCAGTTGAAAGTGTTCCTGGCCGACCGAGGATTTAGTTCTTTTTACAAGCTCAGAGGAAAGGTAAAATCTTATGCACAGATTTATCATAGGGCGCAATTTAAAATGTGTTTTATACATAAAAAACAACCGTTTTCAACCAAAGTAATCGTGTTTTGTTTCGATTGCATCGGTGTAGCATACCACCGTCAGGAGTCGTAAGGCCGAGCTCGAGCGACGTACTTTTCATTCATATTTGTCATGTCAGTTAAGTCTTTTAAAACCGCGGCGTCTGAAACCACCAAATTCTTACACTTGCGAAACGCCGTTTAGCACAACAGTTAATCTCCAAGTGGTTTTATTGTGACTTGCTGACAAACTGTGGTCAGCCAAGTACTCATAAAAACTCTGACCAGCATCAAGAAACATGGACCTGTAACTCTCTCAATATTAGCCTGACATCGCTCTAACCATTTATAATCACATACAATCTGCGTAGCCAGTGTCGAATGACGTATAGAAAGCGAAAAGCTCAAGGAACAGTCGAAACTTGGAGAGAAAACACTGATGTTTCAAGCGAAGGCCCTTGGTCGGAGTGAGTCTTGCCACTAGAAACTCAGATGGCAAAGCAAGGTTATTGCCGGTATTTAAACCTGGAACAAATCAGTCGACAATGACTTGTTGCTTGACCGCAGTCGGATGTTATTGTTTGTATTCGAAAATTGTTGTTTGACCCTATGACAGGTTTATTGCGTTTAGCTGAACAAACTGTGGGGGGTGTTTGGCTTACCACAGATTGTACAGCATGACACAATAAAGCCTTGAATAGCTTCAAAATGCAATTTTTAAAAACAAATCATTAAATCTCCAGGGGCCGGTTGTTCAAAGCTCGGTTAGCGCTAATCTAGGATTAGCAGTTAACCTGTAGCTTTGGTTCCCTTTATCTTCGTTGAAAAATCTGGTTCCGATTTCATAGCTTAAAACCCTTTTGTATACATCTGAAATCTGTTAAAGAAAATTCCAACTTTTCTAAGCAGCATGATCGGAAAGTTATCCACAAAATTTTCGCAAGTCCTGGATCAAGCCAATCGCCTCTTGAACAACCGGATCAAGGTGATGGATCGTCCCATAAGCAGCGTAAGTGAAACGGTCAGGGTAAGCCTGAGTGTGCAATCATTTTCAGCTTGGTTCCCATCATGGTTTTTTAGTGGCTGACTAAGATTACTTTCAAGAGATCTTGACTGTTTGTTTATTTATTTATTTATTTTTATTTATTTGTTTATACTAATTTAGAAACGGTAAACCCTTCAACCTTGGGAAATTGATTTCCAAGAAGCCCCGTTTGTGAAAAGTTATAACATTAACCTATAAATACTATTTACAAATCCACCTACGTATCAAACAACCTACCTTTGTCTATTTGTATTCTCAGATTTTTCCTTAGCTATGAAGCACAAAAAGCTTTGGGGCTCTGGAGACACAGACACTTTTTCGGAATTTGTGTCTTCGGAGCCCGAAAGCGTTTTCGTGCGGCCACCATAAGTGACGGGACCTGGGGACGAGAATGATGACGTCACTAAAAACATTTCCACGTTTTTATGACGACGTCAACTTAAAACGTAGAAACCTAGATGCAAAATGAAGATGAGAGCCCAGCTCAAAATTTGACGATGTAATATCATCACACTCAGGAATTAATAGTTAAGAGACAGAAACATAGGATAGAGTTTAATAAAAGTTCACTGCCGTTTCATTTTGCGTCTAAGATTTCCGCCCGGCAAATCTCTAGTGAACATTTTAACGTAGAAACCTAGTGAAACAAATAACGTTTACTTATTTACCAAAGCCTCTTGATAACATGCAAGTGTCGTAAAAAACGTCGAAGTTTAAATGTGACGAACTTAATGTAAATTTGCAAAATCTATTGTCAGGGACGGTGGAGCGGAGTTTTGAGTAAGGGGAGACCTTGAGACAAATATACGGCATTTTGCAAGCTTCCTCGAAAAAATTCACAACAAGCGTTCTAAATCGTAGCTGTTTCAACGTTATATTTGGAAAAAGTGAGGAGCTGTAGTCCCCAGCTTCGCCGTCCCTGTTTGTTAATGCTGATTTGCCTAGATTGAACATATCTAAAGACTGGTTTCCACCAAGGAGAATTTTCCTCAAAAAATGAACGGACAGGAAAGTTTTCTTCGTCTTAAAGTCATTAGTTCCGCCCGAGAGTTCACAAGTTCATGGAAACTTTCCTGTCCGTTCCTTTCCTGAGGAAAATTTTCCTTAGTGGAAACCAGCCTTAAAGTTTAACGTTGACCAAGGAAAAAGAGCATTAAAAAGCTCATTATAATTACGTCACTAGTGCATGGTTTATTCTCTGCGTTCAGAATTTGAGAGCTAGAAACAAAACAGATAGATATAAAGATTTAAGAGAACCGTTCAAGACCTTAGTCTGAAACAAATCCATTCAGGCTAAAACGATCACCATGGATGATATTTTATTAATTATATTGTCAAGTAATTATATAATTCAGTGTTCTCTGTTCGATTTTTTTCAGGTCTGTATGAGAAGGGTGAAATTATTTACGGATGAAAATATCCCTGACGTTCTTAATAACTGCGGTACAAACACCAGAGGGAAAGGCGTTCTTCAGCATGCAAGAGGTAAACAGAACACTGAAGCTCTCAAATTTTGCTTCTTAGTGAGATTACACATTGAACTGGAGATTACAGGGTTTGTTATTTTGGCACGAAATTTGATTACGTAGTCTTATCGTATGTTATGAGAAACCACCTTTTAAAACAAAACTACAAAAATCAAGCGAATGGAAAGTCAACGCTATAAGTACCACATAACTCCCAGAAGAAGCAATCTCTCTCCTCGTAAAAACGCTAAAAGTAAGTGTAGGTAAGAACCACAATGACCAAATGCGATACTTTCTTCCTGGAAGAGAGTTGCTTCGGTCAAAAAAATATCACCTGAGGTTAGCCGGAACAAAATCCTCTGCATGGCGTTCCACAAGGAAATCTCCTGCCTCCATTAGAACAACAACATGGTTAAAATCAATCGAAGTTAACTTTGGTGATCAAACTTAAAGGATAAATCGGTCACGACGAGTTCTGATTTTACCCAATTAGCTACTGCATAACTTTGTCTACATCCGAATAAAATTCTGTGGCGTTCAGTCAGAATAAATATCATTAAAGCCGACAGAGGTCAACTTTGATAGTGAACTGGCTATCATATGACAAAGGTCCCTTACCTTTCCATCCACACCATCAACAAACTTGCTTTCTGATCATAATGAGCAATTGTTTGTTATCTAAGGCACGAATCACCGCGACCGCCCACTCTTCAAGGTCTTTCACTTCAATCGGCTTATCTTCAATCTTCGTCTGCTTCTTGTAACAGAAATGTGATACTTCAGACATTACCAAGTTCTCCCACTCAAATCTAACAGAAAAAAAGGTTAAATATTGTCTCGTTAATACTCTAGTCCTGGGCTAGGATGTTGGAAAACGATCGAGCGCTGATTCAGGATTCAGTATTTAATCCGTAATTTTACGTGGTTTGCTGTTTGGGTTCAAACTTCACTAGAAAAAATCTTTTCGATTCATGCATAGCAAGACTGAGAAACAAATTTCCAATTCGAGACGTTTTCCCTAGACCAGTGAAATCGTCTGTCGTTAGCCAGAGTTAAATTGTCTGCCATTATAGCTGGAGTAAAATTAAAAAGTCGAACACGGACTGAAGAGACAAGCTAATCGGCTTTTAAACAATGGTCCCAGTTGCTTAATTAAGGCTGTTGAATGTATAACCTCGCAGACATGTCAAACTTGTAACCTAACAAATGTTCACCATTTGATTTTGATTTACAACCTTAGCGGCTTCAACCATCATTGCTTCAACCAGCATTAACACCCTACTCAGAGAAACTGTTTTTCTTTCTGATTTAATTATATTCGAATACACTTGCAGTTACAATAACATTCGGAAAGTGTTTACTCACAGACGGACGAACAAACGAAAAAACAAGCTATTGATGTAAGTCAGCTATGGACGTTGGACCTCAACTTAAATTTGGATTTGTAGACGGTCATACGTAAACTCCGTCTTTCCCATGATACAAAACCGACAGATCAATTCGTAACCATGGAAAACTTTGATACTCTGAAATTCAGGAATCAGTATCAAAATGAAGGCGTGTGAATTAATTTAGTTCTATTCGATAAATTATGTAATGCATGAATAAATTAGCATCCCTGGAATCCTGAGTGTTTCCTTCATAATTCCAATAACAGACCACACTGTTTTTAAAGACAATAAAAGCATTGCTTTCCAAGCAAAGCCATTATATTCTCACACAATAATTGGCTCGAGACAACTTGACGAGACAGACAATCGGTCATGATAGGTTGGGGAGACTGGAAATCGTCACCCAGTCAAAGATGAGCAAGACTCAGACCATCTCACTTAAACACAATTAAGCCACTGCTCATTCATTGAATTTAATCGAAAAAACATATGTAACGACAAATACAATGTCATATGAGAGACGTAATAGCAGTCATTTGGTAAAGGAGAGAATACCAAATTTGTATGTGTTGATGAAATACCTCCCTGTGGAAGCAGGCTCGATGACTAAAGGCCCGTTCAGAATTGCGATTTTGTTCCTCGTGATTGACATCTTGGTGTATGAGTTAAACTCAACTGGGGCGAATCAAAAGCGGATACCTTGCTTTATAGACTGTCATAAGTCTATTACATACACCAGGAAGACAATAGCCACGTACAAAACCACACGTGTAAACGGGGCTTAAAAAGCCCGACACGTAATTATGTTATAAGTTGTTACAGTGTCGTATGCTGGACCATGTTCTCACGATATTGTTATCGTGGATAAACGACACTGGTGACCCAAGAATATTATTCATCACTGTTTTAACGATTTTATTCACCATTGATGTAACAGCAATGGTTCTTCACTGATGTTAAAACTGGAAAATATGCATTAATAGACAAACCATGATCCCTGTCGTAGGAATGCCGGTTCAGTCTTGTAACAAGCCGTACGCCTGGACTTCCACCAGGCGGAATTTCCCGCACGGACAAAATTTCAATTTGAAAGAACAAAGAGAACCCAGAGGAAATTAAGCCTTAACAGCATTGGTAGACGAACAATGCCGTAACAAAATTGCTATGACGGGCGAACAGCATTGTTGGCAACATTAAGGATTTTAAGCAAGCTGGTAACGGCATTTAACTAAGTATATTACAGATTTGAATAGAATAACATTCTACTGACATCGTAATGAATTGTGAAAGTTGTTTACGCCTCTGAAACTCTTCTCAGCAGCTTAGGTCAGTACACTAACGTTTAAAGGTCCTGAAGCGTCTTACCTATTGTGCGTTAACGTAGGCGTGGAACCGTGGAAATGTCTTCGTCGACGTACTGTGTAGAAATTGGACTGGGTTGAAAAATACTCTTGGGACTTTACGTGAATCATTCCTTTTTTTTTAATGACCATCTCTATTGTAAGCCCTCATTTTCCCCAAGAGGCAGCACAACGTTTTTCATAGGGGGTGGTAGTAGTAATGTGATAACAATGGTTTACTCAGGCGGGCAAAGGGGAGAGTTGTTCTTTCTCAGGTGGGACAATTTTTAGCCCAAAAACTGTTCAAAAAATATGTGACCTTTTTGCAACAACAGCGCTCGGAAATTTAGTTCTGTAGAGCTTTCGTGGCTACAAAATAGATATATCTCCGCGACCACCGACTCAGGGAGTACAATTTTGTTGTGTCTTTTTTACTTAATCCCGTTTTAGAAATTCAGGTTGTACCAATTGTATACAAATGTATACACATATATGTATATACATACTATATATATATATATATATATATATATATATATATATATATATATATATATTTCTGTCGCAAGCAACTGTTTCAAATGTTTGTTAATTTACATACTTATCTCTTTTATTTCTTTATGTATTTATTCATTCGTTCATCTATTTTCTATCTCGCGCAGTCGTTACAAAGGAAGACCTGATTCAACTGGAGCAAAGCATTACTGACAAAGTCACAGCAACCTACGACCAAACTATACAAAAGGTAATTTCAGTTCATTCAAATTCTGTCAGTTACTCTGATCTGACTCTAATCCAATCAATAATTCGGACCTGATGCCCAACTGTTATTCTCGTACCCAGATTCCATCACTTTCTTAAGCGCATCAGCACCAAACGTTTGGGGGCTTTGGAGACAGAGCCACCGGACGTCCTAAATATTAGGAAATCCGGTTTTTTCTCAAACTCAAGCGTCACCATATGCCTCTTTTTCAGCTTATTATTGTATTCAGTTGGTCAACGTTGCTATCCAGTGTCTGTGTCTCCAGATACTTAAAATTTTCTTTCTAAATATTCATCCTCTTTTCTCTATCATTAAAGATGATGAACGAAATGCAAGCGATATTCAATAAATGCGGGGTATGTCATAAAACCTTAAAAGGAAGACCAAAAGCAACTCCAAAACCGCGCAAGACAATTTTAGTAAAAGACCTACCAAAACCATGTCCCCCCGGGCAGAACAACTGCCACATCAATGCCAACTGCGTGCCAGACAGAAAAGGGACTGGAAATCATTGCAAGGTAAGTATTATTTCACCCTTTCGAGGCGGATGCTCCCCCTTTTAAAAGTTAAAGGTGAAATGCAACAAAAGAAGATAATGCATTTGCATGAGATAAATGCTGCTAATATACACCGACATATACAATATATACAAAAATATAATATACACAATGAACACTAATATACAGAGTGGCGCAGAAGTAATGGGACAATAAAAATGACATACTAATCTTGACATAATTTATTCATTTCTGTGAAAAACATACTATTGAGATACAAAACAATGTCTTTATGTGTCTAAAAATTTATTCCAGCAGAAGGTAACTACAACGGTGGTTCAAAATGCCCTCCTTCCACCTCAATGCATTTTTCTAGTCTTTTCTCCAGAGTAGCGCACCTTGCGACATAAAGGCGCAGTAATTTGTGAGCAGGCATTAATAATTTTTAGTTTCAGTTCCTCAACCGTCCCGGGTTTATCTGCATAAACTACATTCTTTTGTAAAAAAAGTGTCATTACACAGATCATGGTATACTAGGTATTGTTTGGTTGCCTCATTACTTCTGCGCCATCCTGTACAATATACACTGAAATATCCGTCGTTGTCACGGATATTTTAGTCGCACAGAAAACGGTACCTGAACAAACGAATTTAAAATTCGGGAGTTGTGAAAACGACGCCACAGTTGGAGCCAATCAAAATAATTCTTCAGAGATTTTAATAGTTAACGTCGTAATGATAACTTCTGAAACACCTTTAACATATACTTTCTTTAATCGTTAGCGTTTTAGGCCTCCAACAGAAGTAAAACTGAAAAAGAATTGGCTGCAATATTTACCAACTGCGACGTCATTATGACGACGGGATAATGGGCTTACAAATTCCTTTTTCGATACGGTGTTTTCTGGCATAACTAAACGTTCTTTCAACCATTTACTATGTATGGTGTATATTTAGATTATTTTCGGATAATATATGAAATATGGAGTTTCGTATCATTCTACCTTTAAACTCTGGACTACTAGAACTTGAGCGAGAGGTCAATATGATGTTGCCACTGTGCTATACTTCATTCTGTTTCGTTTCTGACAGTGCAAGGTTGGATATGCCGGCAATGGTTACACATGTGGATCGGATACAGATTTGGATGGTTTCCCTGACGAAGAACTGCCCAATTGTAATGAAATACATTGCAAAAAGGTAAATAGGCTTCCTTTCAAAGCATAATTGTCGTGCTGTGGTAAACGTGCACATGGCAAAGTCGTCTTTGATTTACTTTCGGATGACAATTTAGGAAGACGTACCCCGAGGAATAATTATTTGTACGTAAACATGTATGTTTGAACGGATGTGTGTAGGTATGCATATCAGGATGGACGGATGTCTGGACGGATGTTTGCCTGTTTGTTTCTTTGTACTTTTGTTCATATGCTTTTTAAATCTACCCATGTTTGTTGGTATTTATGTTGGTTAGTCTGTCTGTCTGTCAATCTATCCACCTGTTTACCCGTTTGTTTATTTGTAAAAATTGCATTCATTCAGCTGTACGTCGACTCTAGAGATTGTGTTTCATGTCGATATGTTTGTTATATCGCTCAAAATACGTTTTGTGGCTCAACGTAACTTTTGCGTGGTCTCGTCCCTCTTAAGGATAACTGCATTGCAATTCCAAACAGTGGACAGGAAAACGCCGATGGTGACGAAATGGGCGACTCCTGTGACTCGGACAGAGATAACGATGGAATCCCAAATAAGAAGGTAAAGATTGCTTTGGATGGTTGTGTTTAAAAGGTTTTTACTTGACTTATACTACAAATTCCGGGTCCACGCCATTACCGCTTTCACAGTCCATCATGATTCTTAGCCGTTTCCAGACAAATTTTTTACGGACAATTCACGGTGTCATCCTGTAATAAGCTAGGAAAACTGAAATGTTCTCCAACGATACTTTCTATTTTGTCGAACAGGCCAAACCAATCACATGATTTCGCTGCAAAAATCCAAAACTTTTCCCACCAATCCGCGGTACCATCACAGCTGTAGTCTGGAGGCATTGCATATAAACAGCGCCCATGCTCCATGAAATCGTGATTGCCAGAACCCTAACTTCATTTTCAAACAGATAGCATCGTCATGCACTGGTTCTGTGCCGGTATAAAAATGGGATCTCGTCCTGACAACGATCACCTCTCATGAAGACATTAGACCGTAACTTCAAAACTTTGGTTCATGAGCAATAATTTCTCACGTTATGTTCAAAAGTTTCTAAGCCAGAGCAGCATCAAAGTATGTCTGACTGTTTACCTGGCTACACAGGCAACTTATTTGTCTACTTGAAAAGTTTTGGTTTCTTTTACAGGATAATTGTGATTTGAAGTATAATCCCCGTCAGATAGACAGAGATGGTGACAGAATTGGTGATGTCTGCGACAACTGTCCCAGTGTGAGAAACACAGACCAGAAAGATACCGATTACAACGGAAAAGGAGACGCTTGCAGTAGAGACTTTGATGGCGACGGTAGGTTAGAGACGTTACTTTAATATAAATAACAATGCCCAGCAGATTGTGCGAAGTATCGCCATATGTAAACATTAACAATTGCATAAACAAAGAAGGCTAGAAGAGTTTTAAAACATATTTATTGACTGACGTTTCGTCGCTACAAGCAACATCTTCAGAGTGGAGATCAGGGATTACAACGAGATATATTTATATTAATTAACGAAACCCACTTAACGAAACCATAAATATCATACTCTGTTTACTTTTCCATAACCAAAATTGTTTTCAAGGATTTTCCCGTAATGAATTTAAGAAACTTTTAGAATTCGCTGTTAAGAACAACCATTTCCTTTTCAACAACCAACTCTACGAACAGGTTGATGGTGTTGCTATGGGTTCCCCTCTGGGACCTCTCTTCGCTAACATCTTTCTCTGCTTTTATGAAACCGGCTGACTTAACAACTGTCCTTCACAATTCAAACCTTTCTTTTACCGACGTTATGTTGACGACTGTTTCCTTCTATTTCGATCTTCGACTCATATTCTACCATTTCTTAACTATCTAAACTCACAGCACGCTAATATCAAATTTACACACGAAACCGAGAATAACAGCACCTTATCTTTCCTTGACATAAAAATCAACCGCTCTGAAATTAATTTCACCACCAGTATCTACCGAAAATCCACTTACACCGGTTTACTAACTAACTTTAATAGTTTTATTCCGGACTGCTATAAAAAAGGCCTTATCTTTTCCCTTCTATTTCGATATTTTAATTTATGCTCGAGCTACTCCATCTTGCACTCTGAACTCCAGAAACTCAAACAAATTTTCATTAAAAATGAATTCCCAGCTACCCTGTTTGACAAATGTGTAAGTTCATTTTTAGATAAATCCTTTTCGTCCGCTTCCAAGATTTCTATTGCTCCTAAGTTTTTAATTTATTTTTCTCTACCGTATACTGGTTCACATGGCCTTCAAATTCGCACTCAACTCATCAAACTATTATCGTCCGCCTTTCCTCAAGTTTCATTACGCTTCGTCTTTCGCCCATCAGTTCGCCTTGGCTCTTTTTTCCCTGTCAAGGACAGGATCCCTGATGGCCTGAAATCGCATGTGGTGTATTTATTTACGTGTCAATGCTGTAAGGCATTGTATGTTGGCCAAACTAGCCGACAGTTACACACACGCATTTCAGATCATATGGGGATCTCACCCTTGACAGGTAACAGAAGAGTTAATCCCTCTCCCACTAGTATCCTTTCCCACCACATTGAAACTGGCCATCCCATTTCTTTTTCCGACTTCAAAATATTATCCTCGTCGCCTTCTGTTTCTGAACTACTCCTTAAAGAAAGTCTTATAATTAATAAATTAAAACCCATTCTTAACGGGAATATTGGTTCGATGCTTCTTTCCCTCTTCTGATAACACCTTTCTGCTGTCTCCCGTCAATTTCCGTTACTGTTGTAAATATATCATCTTAATTGTTATTCGATACTGTTTGTTTAATATAAATATATCTCGTTGTAATCCCTGATCTCCACTCTGAAGATGTTGCTTGTAGCGACGAAACGTCAGTCAATAAATATGTTTTAAAACTCTTCTAGCCTTCTTTGTTTATGCAATTGTTAATGTTTACATATGGCGATACTTCGCACAATCTGCTGGGCATTGTTATTTATATTAAAGTTACGATTTCCGCCTGGACAATCACTCGTAGGTTAGAGACGTCGCGTGCACAACGTACTGATGAAAAAAAATACCCATCCACCCCAAAACAACCCCCAACGGAGCCAGCTTCTACTTCAAATTTGTGCGTTGTCTACAAAAGAAAAATTTGAACCCTGAAGAAAGGGGTCACGTGTCCCTTACAAATGGACGTACCCACTTCCATTTTTAAGGAAGGAATTGAATGGTGAGGGCTTAATGGTATGCATCAAAAGAAGGACGGCCAATATGGAGACTAGATTTTAGACTTTGAGAAATTTTCATCCTTCGAACAGAATTTGAGAAATGCTTCAGTACGTATCAGGACTTGAGTTCAGCGTCAGGGTATGGTTTTCATTAACCTAAAGATGCATGGAAAGTTATTTGTCTTTAATTACTTTCGCTGGAGAGAATCTACTCACCTTTCAAGACTGTTCCCAAAATGTCCATCTCAAATCTGAAATACGGTTTTCCTTTTTTCCAGGGTTCATCAATAGCGATACGTGTCCATATGTCAGCAACAAAGATCAGAAGGATTCAGACGGAGATAAAATTGGAGACGCCTGCGATAACTGCCCCTTGGTCTTCAACCCTAAACAGGTAGAGAAGACGGAATTACCAAAAATCCTTAATGATACAATCACGAAAAAATAGGAAAAAAGAAAGAAGACTGATCATGTCCTAGATACACACACTGTTCATGTTGAGGTTGGTTTAGGAGCTCTATCTTTGTAGATGGATGAAACCCATGCAGGGAAACATTCACCTCCACAGATGAGTGAATGGAAGTAATTTTCTCGGCAGATAGTACACTGGGATCAGTCTTCCTAGGGATTACGCAACACTGATGAACGAACCAAGGAACCATCATCCAACCACCCAACCATCAACCCTATCCCCTAACCATCAACTCAAAGAACCAATCACTCAACCATCTATCTAACCATCCATTCAACCAAACCTGACCAACCGGACCTAACCTACCATTCATGCAACGGGACACAACCAACGAAGCAACAAACTGAACCCAACAAACCATACCACTCACTCAACCGCACCCTACCAACCATCACACTCAAACGAACCCATCCAACCACCCAGCAAACTGAACACATCCACCCATCCAAACAACAAACCAATCAACAGCCCACCCAACCATCCGACCAATTACGTACTCAACCAACAACCCAACCACCAACTCAACCAATGAGTCAACCAACGAACAAACCAAGGCATTTGTTCGGCTTTCGTAATATATATAATAATCAATATGTTAATTCTATGCTTGTTTCATTTAAGATGGATGAAGACATGGATCTTGTAGGTGATGCATGTGATACGAATATTGACAGGTACATAGAGTCGTACAAGAGTAGCTCCGCACAATATTGTCGAGAATATTAATAACAAAACAGCGATTTTGTCGTGGTAACAAATTTAAACACAGTTTTTAAATACGTTGATACCATGGTGAATGGTAATTTAAGATAAAGTAAGAGAAAATGAAGAGGAATATACGCACTAAAGAGGTATACACAGTTACCAACGACTGTTGGATCGTTTAGTTCTTAAAAGAACTGTATGAAACTTAAAGAGATAAAATACTACGTAAAGAGTAAGCCTAAAGAATTAGAGCCTAAAGAATTTCTAATTCTTTAGGCTTACCCTTTACGTAGAATTTTACCTCTAAGTTTCATACAGTTCTTTTAAGAACTAAACGATCCAACAGTCTTTGATAACTGTGTATACCTCTTTAGTGCGTAAATTCCTCTTCATTTTCTCTTACTTTATCTTAAATTACCAATCACCATGGTATCAACGTATTTAAAAAAAGAATATTAATGCCCAACATGGTATACGGAGAACAGCCATTCACCATCACATATTTAATAGAGCCTGACGTTTCGTCGCTAAACTTTCAACATCTTCAGAGAATGTTTACAAGGTCGAAGTGATTGATAAATGTACATAATATACAGGCATGAGTCTAAACCAATCAAAGTAAAGAGCTAGAATAGCATAACCAACTAGAGTAAAGAACTTACTCGTTGTAACGGTAAACATCCCTTCCTTGCCAACTATGCTGGGCATTGTTCTTCACAAGATTACGATTCCCGAAGCTCCGCATAATGTTTAGTGGTAGCCAAATAATGTTAAATCAAAAGGGAATTGTTTACTAAGCAAATTCCTAGTTTTTGTCATACACGTTATGGTTAATGAAGACCACTTTTCCAAAACCACTTATTTTGTGACATTCCTTATGCAAAGAAACTTTCAAATTGGGTACAAGAAGAGCAATACTTCGGGAGCTTGGATGAGATGATTTGTGGAAACACAAACAAATTGATACAAATCAAACCAGCTACCTGGCACAATTTACGTCAGGATTTAATGTTTCAAATATTTTAACATGAATCAGATAAATTTTAAGTACCCTTCAAAGGTTTCCCACATGCAAGCTTTGTAGCGATGCTTCAACGACTTTTTAAAAACTCGACTTCTCCCCCAGTCTTAAACGTTTTCTTTTTCATCGAATTGCTGTTGTTTGGGCCATCTTGTCTATCATATCACTTCCATAGCGATACTGACAAGACTTACTCCTTGCCTTGCACTTTTAGAGACAGTGATGGAGTAAATGATGTCGATGACAACTGTTTAAATATGCCTAATCCGGGACAACTGGATACTGACAGAGATGGGAAAGGTTAGAATTAGAAAGAAACCAAACAAAATTAAAGTAAAAAATACTTATTAACCGAGACCGAGGTCCGCAGGGGAAGTATTTGCCTGAGGTTTTCGTACAGACCGAGCGACGTCTATGCAAAAAAATCAAAGGCAAATGCTTTCGAGTAGGGAAAGAGAAAACGAGTTAGCAAGGAATTTATTATATGGCTTTCTGTTGGGTTTCTTGTCCAATTTCAACTGGATTTTCGTCGTGGGATGTTGCTGTTTACTTTACCTCACTACTCCATCGTCTTGCTTCTCGCTTCCACCAGTCAAACATTCATTTGTCGTACTTTAATACAATTAGCTTTGAACAAAAGCAGTAATAATATTCCACTATATTTTACCATTCGGAATTTTTCCCAGTAAATGCTTAATTCTTTTCAAATTACATTAATAGCGGATTGAAGATTTTCCCGCCAAAACGTACCGGTCCTGAATAAGTGTGTTTGACCAGTCGGTTTAATATCGTAGAACATCGGATCGTTCAGTAACCAATCAGCATGCGTAATTTTACGCACTAATTGAAACACGAGCTCAGCCAAATAATAAAGTGTATTTATACTGGATAACCCTATCAGCTAGCAAACCTGTTCTCAGAGGTCGCGCAAGGTGCACCCCTCATGGGTCCAGTGTTGTACTACATAAAGAAACCAGAGTACCCAATGAAAACCTGCGATGCTTGGTAGGGTCAAACTGGACAACACCCTTCTCACATGTGACCAAGGTAACTTTAATCACATAACTGTATGGAGCCGGACTCGAACCAGAGTCAAAGTGGTGAGAGATACGTGCACTATCGCTGTGGAACTAGCATACCTCTCTTACGCGGGGTGCGCACACATTCGCATGCAGGCATACGCAATAATTTACGGGTTCATGTTATCCAGTATCACATTAAAATAACAGTCAAAGGTAAACCTGACTATTTTGGCTTATTGAACCTGGTTTGGCCGAACCAACGCCTTCGCTTCTTCACCTCCCTTCGATAAATAACCTGATACGCATTTGAATATTGGAGCGTCAGTTTGTTTCAAACTTCGGGCAATGGTGACCACGCAGTAATAGAAATTGTCATTGACAATAATATTGATTGATTTCGCACAGGCGATAAATGCGATCCAGACGATGACAACGACGGCATACCTGATGAAAAAGACAACTGTCGACTGACACCCAACAAGGATCAAAAGGACAGCGATGGTAAGCCTACTACATTAAACGTCTGTGATATTATATTTGATGTTATTTAAATTCTAACTAAAGATGGAACATACAAGATTTTAAACACTGCCAATCCGGGCGTAAACGCGATATTATATTTCTGGTTCGAAAATGTTCCAATTTCATATGCGAAATTAAAATTTCACGGGTGAAAATTTTCCAATTTCACACCTTTTTCACGTGTTAAATGACGTGCGGGTATTTCGTGAGAGTCTTCTTACGTGGAGCTCGTTCCAATCTCCTCACAGTCAGTCACTCAGATAATTTTAACAAACAACGGCCTCGGCTCTTGTATCCCATTGTTAATAACTCTGCACTATTTATGACTTTTCAATAGTATGTATTTAGTAGTGCACCTTTTGCTGTTTGTTACCAGAAAATATACTATCATTAACGCCAACTTCAATCTCATTAACGCAAAAAAACCATTTATTATATTCAATCGACATTCCTTAGCGTAGATACGCAACCATTTGCATTAAAGGGCATTCCATAGCGCGAACAGACGACCATGTGTTAATTGTCGTCTGTTGGCACAATAGAATACCCTTCGAAGCAAATGGTTGCGTGTGTGCGCTAATGAATGTCGATTGGATAAAATGAATGTATTTTTGCGTTAATGACTTCGAGGTTGGCGTTAATGATAGTATATTTTCTGGCAATGAACGGCAAATGGTGTAGTATTTATGACTCTTCTGCACTATTTATGACTCTTCAGTAGTATGCATTTAATACTAGTATTTACGACTCCTCAGGTACTGGCCTGGGAGACGCCTGCAAAGAAGACTTTGATGGCGACTCAGTCCTGAACAACGAAGACAGTTGTCCAGAAAATAAGGATTTCTCCGCCGTATCCTTCCAAACCTACCAAAAGATTAACCTTGATCCCAAGGAACAGTCCCAGATTGATCCAATATGGAAAACCCGCGATAATGTAAGTAGATTTAAAAAAAACCTCATTAATAATTCGTGATGAAAACACAAAAGAAAATCATAACCGTGTCGTGTCTTTAAATGTAGTAAAAACACCCTTACTTTTCTCGTCAAATTTTTGCGTCTTAAAAACATCAATTTTCAAACATTCTTCGCGAATCAACGTTTTAATGGATTTGTTTTATTAGTCGTTTAAAAAACTCGCATTATGTGCTTTAAGTAACATTTCAAACACAAGTTGGTGTTCTCCCTCCGATTTCTAAATACAGAGAAACTAGTTTAAAAAAGAGGGAAAGCCGAGCTTTTTTAGCGAATTTCGAGGTATTCAGAAATCAGAGGAAAAATACTTCTGAAGAGTGTTTGAAATTGCTTTTCAAACGAACCAGTATTTTAGGCGAAAATCCAGCCGAAAGTTGGAAAAATTCAGCTGTAATCTTTCTCCGATTTCTAAATACTGACTAATTATGTATTTCTTTTGTTTTTGCCTTATGAATTATTCATGAGTTTGAGAAATATTACATCATATATCAGTATAGTGAGGTTTCCCCTTGGTTGAATAAATTTGTCTAGCATTTGCCAAAATAAAATTATCTGATGTTTTCCAAAATAAAATGATCTGGCATTAAACAGATATTCTTTGTGTTTACCATGAATTTTCATGGGCATGAGATTCTATTTTTGTTTTCTCCCAACAAAAATTAATGAGTTTTTACATCACCAATAATCAGTCTTATGTTTAGTACGTTTTGTTACGCTACAACTAATCAACAGTAATCTCTCCGTGTTGTTAATTTAATTGCCTCATCTCATGGCGTATTTTAACGTTTGGTGTTCATGCGTTTTCCCCCTCCTTCCTGATTTTAAATACGTCGGTAAACTTGCAATGGAATTTGCTTTAATTTCAAACTCTCTGCTTTCAGGGGAAGGAGATAATTCAAGTAGCAAACAGCGACCCTGGCTTGGCCGTAGGTAAGTATTTAATATCATACGAACACAACAACAACAAAGATCAGAAAGAATCAGCAACAACAACAGCAACAACAACAACAACAGCAACAACAACAGCAACAACAACAACAACAGCAACAACAACAACAACAACAACAACAACAGCAACAACAACAGCAACAGCAACAACAACAACAGCAACAGCAACAGCAACAACAGCAACAGCAACAACAACAGCAACAACAGCAACAGCAACAACAGCAACAACAACAGCAACAACAACAACAACAACAGCAACAACAACAGCAACAACAGCAACAACAACAGCAGCAACAACAACAGCAACAGCAACAGCAACAGCAACAACAGCAACAACAACAGCAACAACAACAGCAACAACAACAGCAACAACAACACTGATAGTGATTACAACAATAACGATAACGACAAAGATGACGACAATGTGAATCGTATAACAGCAAATCCAAACAGGAATCTAAACAATAAGTCATTATCTAAAATTGAGCTGAGATTCCACAAGTTGTATAGCGAATAAAATGTGGCATAACTTTTTAATATTTCGAGTACCGATTTTATTCGATCGGGCCATACAATACCATTCAATACAACAGAATTACATCTTTACTGGCGATAAAGACTACAGTAACATGGATTAGTTCATGATCAGGTCGGTTTTCTTTGAAGTACCGCGGTTCTTAAAATTACTTAGTAACTTGAAGTTAATGTTAATTAGTTAATGTCCCAGGGTTAATATGTATTATCCCTGGGTCATTAACTAATCGTGTTGTTGTACAAAAACCCAGTAATAAACAGAACGATGAAAAGCAAGTTTATTTTTATTCACTCAAATCAAATAGTGCTGCTCTACTACACTACGTACGAAACCTCAACCTCGGTAAATAACCTGTACTTAAAGTATACTCAGAAGTTCGTTCAACTTTGTCAAACAGGATATCCGTCATTTGGTGGCCTAGATTATTTTGGCACAATCTTTGTGGACACGGATGCGGATAATGACTTCATAGGCCTTGTCTTTGGCTACCAAAGCAGCAGCAAGTTTTACTTGGTTACGTGGAAAAAAGCCGGTCAGGTCTACTGGGATTACAAACCGTTTATAGCTCACAGCAAGACTGGTTTATCAATCAAGGTACATACTTTATCCGCCTCTTCTGGTTACGAGCACAACCTGTCAAGCACATGCACGTACAAAAAACTACACACACAAACCTGTGCAAGAATAACAACGCGAACTTGAACTCGAATAAGGACACGCACATGGGCAAGTACAAATGCAAGTGCACCTACCCAAACACGAACACAAACACAAGCGCGAACGCAAGCGCAAACGGAAACAAAAGCAAGAATACAAAAAAGGACATGAACACAAACACAACTAGAAACACAAATACGGACACGAACACGGACACGAACACAAACACGAACACAAACGTAAACAAAAATACAAACACGAACATGATTGATGATAAAAAGTAGAATGTTAGGTAGGTAATGTTAAACAACTGATAAAAGCCACAAGATGATAGGTGAATGATCGTCAAGCCCTATACTCAGAAAAACGATTTCTAAGCCCTAGACGGGGACCGAACCCGCAACCTTCTCATGACCGGTAAGACGCTCTAACCATTGAGCTACCAAGACTCAGATAGCGAGCCAAGGTGCAAGTTCGACATATATATGCGACCTAAGCGGAAGCCAGTACATAGTTTATCTATCATTAGTAGAAACTTAGTCGAGTACTATTGCAAATGCTGCATTCTGATTGGCTACGCTACTCGCTATCTATTTGCTGATAGATAACGAGTAGCAAAAATGGCTTCCGCCTCTCGTCTTTGTGAAGTTTCTGAAGACGAAATAGATTGCCTACTTAAAAGTGCAAAGTGTTTCCACTAAACAATTAGATTATTCGCTCGAGATTTCTATGAGGTGATAGTTGACGTCAACTATCACCTCATAGAAATCTCGAGCGAATAATCTAATTGTTAATTGTTAATATATAGTGACTTCCGCTCAGGTCGCACAGATATGTCGAACTTGCACCTTGGCTCGCCATCTGAGTCTTGGTAGCTCAATGGTTAGAGCGTCTTACCGGTCATCAGAAGATTGCGGGTTCGATCCCCGTCTGGGCCTCAGATATCGTTTTTCTGAGTATAGGGCTTGACAATCATTCATCTATCATCTGAAGATATTTCCAAGCTCTCATATATCTAAGGTTGAAGAATTACCAAAAATGAAATTAGAAAAACTGAACTCGAATATTGACACGCACACAGACACGTACACAGACACGTACACAGACACTAAGAATTTTTTCCCCATTTTTATTATTACTTTAATGTATTTAGTTAGGCTGTCACCTAGCATGGGACTTTCTGTTCTGTTCGTGCCTTGCCTTTTTGGGACTTATTTTCCGTTGGATTGAATATTTATTTTGTTTTGTATTTTGTATTCAGTATGCTTTTCCCAAATAAAGTTGTAAAACAAAACAAACAAAACGCAAACATAAACACAAACATGAACACAAACACGAACGCAAATGTTGAATAAAAAGTAAAATGTTGCGTAAGCAATGTTAAATCACAGATAAAAGCCACAAAGTTAAGAAACTGCCAAAATTGAAATTAGAAAGACCTAACGTTTTGAGAGAAGGAATGTCGTCAATATGAAGGACGTGAAGTAAATCAGAAACCAAGTCAGGTTTCTAGACTTGAAAAAGTCACACAAAAAACCAGCTATTTTCCAACTTACTTCAAGTTTGATTTATTTCACGTGTCAGTCTCTGACGACGGGTTTTCGCTCGTAGAGACAGGATTTTTCTGTATTTGAAAAGTCACACAAAAAACGGTCAGCTATTTCTAACTTACTTCAAATTTAGTTTATTTACTCCACGTTTCACGCTCTGACGAACGGATTCAATCGAAACGACGGGATTCTCTCTTTTCACTTTCGCCAGTTCTTCAACCTTTGGCTTTACGTAAGAACATCCGAACAGACGTTCATGCCTGGGGAATATTCGAGCTTATGAAAATACTATAAGAATATGGTTGAAGGTACAATGTTTCCTTAAAAAACGTCAATACTTAATTTCACTTAACAGCAATCTTTGTTTCTTATTCCACGTGAGGTCTTGTTGGGTGTAAACGTCGTTTCTGTCTCTAAACTTAAATTTTAGGTGGTTAACTCGCGTACAGGCCCCGGACCCGAGCTACGTAATGCTTTATGGAGCACAGAGTCAACGAAAGATCAGGTAAGTCTTCGACGGACTTTGTGAGGATGAACGTTGCTTAGAATGGCTCCCATTTGTCACTGTCACTGGGGAACTTATGTGTCAACTTAAGACGATAACGTCAAAAATGAAGCACTCTAACTTCAGAACCATCCTCAGAGATACACGAACAGAAATTTTTTCATAATAGATTATCACGAGAAAATTTCTGAGATACTCTAACGGAAACATTTTTTTTACTGATATAAAAGGGATGAGTAATTTCCAGTTCTAACGTATTCCCAGCGTCGTACTTGTTCTTCTCAGTATAATATCGGTCCGATAGTAATAGACGAACCAGGCAGAATGTTACGTCAAGAAAACCGTTCAAAGGAATCGCGGGAGCACTTATCTTAGCAAAGGCGAGCGGAAAAGCAGAAGTGCTTTTAAAGTTAAATCAAAATTTTGGCCTTGAACAAATTTCTCACAGGCTTGTTTTCCGTTACAAGTTAAAACATATTCCAAGGACGAACTACTTGAAAATTCAGAATACGAGTAAAAATCAAAACAAAAGTTGAGTTAGTAATATTTCGGTTTTATTTTAAAACCATCATCAGATCAATTAAAATTACATCAGGTAATATTACCTAATAAACCCGAAGTATTACCAACCCAACTTTCGTCTTGATTTTCACTCGTACTTCGAGTTTTCAAGATGTCCCTCTTCACAATGTTTTATTTTCCTTTTTATATTGTAATATCACTGCGTATTTTCACTCTCTTTTTTAATTTCTCTACAAAGAATATCAGAATCTATCTGATAATTTTGAATAGACCTAGAGTGATGGAGACATTTAGATCGAAAGCTTTTTAAATTGAACCGACGTGTCATTCCTAACCCTGTACGATCTTCAGAATAAAGCGATATTTACGAG
The DNA here is from genome assembly GCA_030142905.1 of Heliopora coerulea. Classification (NCBI taxonomy): domain Eukaryota; kingdom Metazoa; phylum Cnidaria; class Anthozoa; order Scleralcyonacea; family Helioporidae; genus Heliopora; species Heliopora coerulea. The sequence goes on from JASJOG010000020.1 coordinate 2,419,083, forward strand.
GTTAATCTCTACCTGCAAGGTTAATGAGCACAGGTGTCAAACTACAGGTGGAAGTGGGGGAAATGCAGGCATGGTCAGGCTGCTGTGAGTCCAGCCGAAAGGGAAGTGTGAACCTCTCTCACGGGAGCCCGCAGCAGAAGTTTTAAAATACTACGTCTCTAAAATGCCTTCGTGAATCCCGAGATTTTGTTTTAGCAAACTTTACACCTCAAGTCTTTTAGAAACGAAGTTTTTAGAAAAAATTCGACACGCCGCATAAACATTCAACCCAGCGCCAGCAAATTTTTTTAGTTAACTTGGCAAACAAGTGATCCATATCTGCAACTGATAAGACGTACGCTTTCGATAACTTGTCCTTTCATGTGGCTCCCTATAGTCTCAATGTCGACACGCTGCCAGTCAGTACAATCCTGGCTTGCGGGAATCTTTAAAATAACTGTAAATTCAGTGCAGCGCATATCTGATGACAGATGAACCATCATACACATAATACGATATTTTTCGTCCCATCATTCAATTCCAAAAGTATTTTACTCGTTCACGTACACACTTCTATAGGTTAAGGTGTTGTGGCATGATCCAAAGGAGATTGGATGGAAGGAAAGAAGGGCGTACCATTGGGAATTAATGCACCGCCCTAAAACTGGATACATAAGGTTTGTTATCATGTTATGTTCCTAAGAAACGTCAATGTTTGTTGTGCTATAACGTCGAACCCAGAGCCATTTGTAAGGGGTTGGCTCAAGAGGGTGGAAAATCTAAAATGGCGAGAACACACAGCCATGGCAAACCCAAGCTAAAAATGAACAGTATTTTTGTTATCTACTAAATTGGACCTGGTTCCAGACCTATCAAGTTAAACTATGAGGAAAATGCTGTTTATTTTTAGCTAGTTTTTGCCAGAGCTATCTGTTCCCGTCATTTTAAACTTTCTGTCATCTTGGCCCAGCCGTTTACAAAATGGCCTGGGTATGAGGTTCGAATTTATTGTTCTATTAGCTGGCGTCGTCCATTATTGGTGCTACAGTACATATATCACTTTTTATACTATTATCTTTCAACAAAATCCTTATGACAATGATAGCTTCTCTTCCTTCTCTTTGAAGTGCCTTAAAACCTTGAGCGACATTGCTCCCATTAAACTAATTATACAAACATATTTCGAGCAGCATGTAATTTCCCTTTTTCCAGGTTCCCGTAGCAAACTCGCTACGTCCAGCACCGCATCACAGATATTCGTCCTAATTGCGTGCAATTTATACTGTTTTACCAGGCTAAATTTTCCCAGAATTTAATACCGACACGGTTCGAGTTCAGTCTGAATTTTCCTGTTTTTTTCTTTAAATTTGCGTGGAGCGTCACACTTCTCATTCCGAGAAACATCCTCCTTACAATCTAATCTCCACGGCATTTTGCCTCTACGAGAGGACGGTTAGCTATTTTCACCGACCCTCCGCGCGTGGTGGGAAATGCCGTGGGAATGAGCTTCGTCACGCCTATTTTCAACCGTAGTTTTAATGTAAGATGTCAAACAAACCCTAAAACACGTCTGCTTTTTTTTTTTATCAGGTTCAGAATATTCGATGGCAGCCAGGTAATCATCGATACTGGTGTACTGAATGACAAAACCTTCTTAGGTGGGAGGATTGGGGTGTTTTCGTTCTCACAAGAAAAGGTTATGTGGTCCAAGGTCATTTATCGTTGTAACGGTAAGGATTTACTACATCATCACACATGTCACCCAAATTGTCCCTACAACACACTGTTGTAGTACAACGACTCGAAGGACGCCAACGTTGTTGTGATTGCTGTCGTAGAGATGATCATGATCACGACCATTGTCATAATCAGTATAGTAATTATCATAAACACCATTATGATCGTCACAGTAATCATCATCTTAGACATCATCACCACCATTTACCATTCACCATCATTTACCTAACCGGGTAATAAGGCAACAAGCTTAACTAATCTTACCATCATACGCTTCGTATTTCTTCAAAACAAAGTACGTCAGGCAGCGATTAGCTTTGCGCAGGAAGTGTCGGGAAAGGCCTTGACCTAATCAATTCTTCCAGATCGAAAGAGAGATTAATCCTGCTACTACCTTAGTTTCTCAGTACATGATTATAGTGGAATAATTCTCTCATTTCTACTCTACAACAGCTGACCCTAACTTCTCCATCCCGGCTGTATACTAATATAATTCACCTGTTCACATACCCGAACTCATCGTCGAATTACCATCATCATCATAATCAACAGCTCCATTATCGTGATTACTGTCATGATCATCATTGTGATCACTTCATCTCGTCATCGTGATCACTTTCAGCATCATCATCGTCATTGCCCTTGGCATCATTACAGTGATCACTTTCATCATTACTGTCATCATAGCGATCACCGTTTTCTTCCTTCTTTTCAGATGACCCTATTGTAATCAACAAAACGTTACCATAGTCAGTAAAAGTTATGGATATTCATAGTCACGAACACACTATACGTGGAAAAGTATCAGCATATGGCTTGTAGATAGTTTTATGTATTACCCTTCACTCCAAATCAATCACAGATGGCAAGGAAGAAGTTGAACAAACACAACCGCACAAGTAGTAAAACGTAAATAAACACTGAGTATAAATAAAGTGTTCTGATTCTGACAGATAGACAACCTGAAGTATCTTAAACCTCAAAAAATATAACTAGAGAGAGGCAGTCAACTGAAGGATGATTTAAAGGTAGTCACAGGGAATCCTCCACCGAAAAAATTGGGGATCAGAAAGGCTCTACTTTAGAGATGCTCTATTTCTAAAGTGTGTTGGGGTGGACGATGTCATACGACCCCTAACAGAAGTCAAGGAAGTTACGGTGAATGAATCTCATAAAACGAAAATCGTATATTGTCCAGATCACGTTCAGCAGGACGTGACTAAATCCGAATCCCACCGCTCATTATACATTATCAATTTGTACACCAAATTGCCTTGAACGGATGATGATAACAGGTCTTCTTCGGTCACGTAGAGCAACCAGACGTCCACGGTTGATCATGCATATACAAAATACTCTATATAATCCAATCTGAATTGAACTGGTGCTGAATGGTTTTCTTCAATCACACGGGAAGCACATAAGATTTTCCAATGACGTAAAAACTTCCGTGATCATGACTTAGATAAAAGAGGTCAAATTAAGCGTTTCTTGTAATTGCTAGTAAAAAAAGAGAATCAAGATAAGCGAAGCTTCAGCTGTTGGCGTATGTGTTATCAGAAATGGTTTTTAATCACACACACTCCCTGTCAATCCAATATATTGAAACGGAAACGGAAATTTACGCAGTAGGGGAGGTCCTAAGTGCCTGGGCGAGAATGTGAAATATCTTCCCCTATACTACCCAGCCACGCGTTGTTTTATTAGACAAGGCTGTCCTTCACGGTAAAGGTCGTACCCGGTCACTAGTGGAACGCTTTTGAATGTCTTAACCTAGAACTGTTCCCAAGGTCCAGCGTTGATTATGGAAAGAATTGTTGTATCATCCAAAGCGCCTTGCATGGGTTCCTTATCATTTACGTAGTTTAACAGTGAACTTCCCTTGCCCGAAAGTAATCAGCGTGGAATTTGCCCATCATAACCGATTTCCAGTTTCCATCTTAGGTGTTTCCGTTTATTCGGCGCGATTGAAGAGGATAAGGTGAATGTAAAATGACGAGGCCGGGCATATTATACAACAAAGACGTTTTGAGCGGCGACAGCGTTCACCGACACTGAGGTGAATAATTGTTTTGGCGTATACCTCGCAAAACTGTCTTCACATATTTTTTTAAAATTTTTTAAAACAATTTTACGGAATGCCGGCTTCTCGCCCACTCATCATTTGTAAACAAAATATTTTGAAACACATCCTGGGTGCATTTATCGCTAAAAAGTAAAAGAAACATATTTTTGAATTCTTAATTGCCAAATTTTGTTGCTTCTTTGGTATTGTCTGGTACGGCGATCTCGTTCATTGAAAAAAAGTTCTTCCGTAACTTGAAGAAAGCTGGACGCCATCTTGTTTTGCTCGGAGGTGAATAGTGCAGGATATTTCGAGGTAGAGGAACCAATCAGATTGCGCAAAAACCACTATTCACGTGCGAGGTTTATGATAAAGTTCGTCACTCCAAATTTGTCCGAGTAGAAAACACATAATTGTCAAGTCTCCAGGAATTTGGCCAGTTCTCCCGATCTTCTGAGAGCTGACGTCAATCTCCCGTAACTGATAAGACGCCAGAGATAATTTTTGAAGACACGCACGTTATCTCCCATTCAAAAGCGGCTTCGGAAAGAGGTTTTTCATGGCGAAAAGGATCTGCACAGGTCAAAGATTATCGCTGCATGCATGAGCAATATGCTCTCCGCCGAATACCAGGTTCAACCAGGAGGGATGCTGTATTGAATACCAGCCAGATGAACATTTGTTGAAATTGGCAAAAACGGGTAATAACAGCTCAGAATGATTCACTGACCAATGAGAACTTACAAAGGACTTTAATTAAACAACAGAAGTACTGTGGAAAGAAACATAAATAAGCGTTCCACAGTACAGTCTGACAATGTCATTTACTTAGTCCAATTCTGCGATTATCCGCGGTCACCGACATCGCCGCCAAACTGCATCCAAAATCTACCTGATCGCCATTTTGAAAACTTGACAGGTGTGAAAGAAGTGATGGAAGTCTAAGATGGTATGGCAATATCAAGGATTTCCCACTTCCCAGGGCAGCAACAGTAATCAGAACATAACCTCAAAAATTCAGTTTTGTTCAGTTAGCGCAAAATCCTGGGATTAAATTTTCTTCTTTAGCAACAGCTAAACGGCTGATTATAAGTAATACCATGACATGAGGGAAATTAGTGATTAAATGTCCCCGAAAGCCGAGGGAGGTTTTGGGAAGAACTTTCACAAACCGCCCGAGGCTTGAAGGGACATTTAACCACTCATTTCCCCACGTCATGGTAATAACATGATGACCAACAAAATTTAACTGGTATCATTTGAAATTCTTTTTGGGGGGTTAGTATTGATCGTGGTGGGTATCAGCTTGATTAAGTTGATGCGTTCTGGTGCGTAATACAGAGCCCTTTTGATGTTCGCTTAGAAATTTTCCCTCTTTTGAGCAGGGAAAATTAGCAAAAGTATGAATGCTGATGAGGGAATTTGCGGATTAAATCTCTCCTTGAGAACAACAGAAACGGAGGTCATCATAATATTACCAATCTTAAACTCAAATTAAACTGGGTTCACCCATCCGAAACATATGTTGAACCCAAGCATGCGCACATCAAACTCGAAACGTGAGTGAAGGGGAACCTGACTTCTCTTACCAGTTCCTTTACCATAATTTTCTTCAGAATGCTGGCACATTTTATACTGATAATAAATAAACGACGGCAAATCACATGTTGTGGCGTTGGAGTAAAGACACGGAACAAGACAACGAAAATCTCAAGAGTCATCCGCAACGCATTCGTCGCCATACAAAACTTCATTGTTTCGCTTCTCAATGGCAAACGAAAGCTACTCTGCACTAGCAGGATCTGAGGCGTGCTGTTCTGTGAAAATTTTGATAATTCTAGATAACCTAGAAACCCATCCGAAATAATTCCTAAAACTTCGTAATGCTCTGCGTTTTTTTAACAAGTATTGCAATAGTTGGCAAATAATTGCAACGAAATCACCTGACACCTTTCGGAAACTACAAGTTAACGTATGGTGACTAACACATTTATGCATGTCTTCTTTATCATGAAGAGTCGAGCCAAATATGCAATGTACAATCATGAAATACAGGATGACAACATAGCAACTGAAGGAGAAATATGTAAAACTTGTCCGTTAGGGTCATTTGTTCAAAAGGCGGTTAACTTAATTCTGGATTACTGAAAATTATGTGGGCAAATTCTAACGATACGGCTGCTGAGTTAAGGAACGTTTAGAGTTTCTTTAACCTTTTAGTTCCCAATCGTATATATCTGTAAGATTTAATAAATGCAAATTAGATTCGTGAACAGATTTCTACAGAATTTCAAAAGAATTTCGAAGAGAATGAATCATAAAATTTATTCTCTGCTCAAAACAGTTTATGCAATGAAATTTGAGCACGATCTCATTGATAAACCGAAATATACTGGATATACGACAGATTAATTCGTAATACAGGATTAGTGCTAACCTTCCTTTGAACAACCTATCCCATGAGAAGCACGGAACCCATGCTTGTAATCAACAAAACTGAAATCCATTTACACGTTATAGTTCCCTTTTCTGCCCCTAGTCAATTTCTTGCTTTCGACTTCTTACCCTTTTGATACGTTAAACCGCATTCCTTTGTCATGAATGACACGACAACTTCAAAATATATCATTATTAAATCCCAAGAAATAGTTTGAAATACATCACGGATTATCACCTTCCCGGGGATTTCGTCCGGAAGGAAGAGAAACCAAACAAGATCTTTAATTTTCAACGGTATCTAGCCAGTAGCGCTATCCATCTAGGAAGAGTTGGCAAAATTGTCAAAATCTTCCAGTAATCCAGTTTAAGTTGCACCGTACATTTCATTTCCACTACTCCGTTCTTCAACGAGTCCAGTCAAAGCTGTTTCAGCGGCATAAACAATCAACTTTAAGTCTTAAATCAATAATGCTCAGTGACACAGGTTACTTGACAAGAACGTGACGATAATCATTCGAATCTTCAACGGATTAAAATTCGCCTTTGAAATTCCCGAAATCTGAATGAGGTCAACCTTCAACCCATTATCGGATTATCTACTCAAAGAACGTAACCAACAGCCATTCGTTTGCGGTTTTCTGCTATCTCTGGGCGCTCAGAATGGCAAAAGACAAACGCAAAATTATTCCGCGACCACGATTTGTGCCGTATTCGCGGTTCCTCGCTTTTGGCCTCCACGTGGCATGGAAGTGAATAGTTTCGCGTTTCCCATCAACACGAAAACTTTTCATTTTTATTTTGCTCACTGATTAATTCGTTGCTTCGAGATAACTTTAACATAGATTACACTTCCATGTTACACAGGAGAAACGGAAGATATTTAATTTTCTGTTTGAAACACAACAAATACTGCGCCTCGTGATAGTAATAACAGTGATTTAATATTAATTTGCTATTACGATGTAGATATATTTCAGAATCATCGTCAGAGATACACATGAACAGAAACTTTTCATGATAATTAGATTATCCCATGTATATCTCTGAGGATGATTCTGAAATACAATTGAAACACTGCAAATCCTCTCAAGGATAAGCGTTAAGTTGTCGCGAGAATATTTCGTGCACTTAAATTGGATAAAACTCGCCTCCAATCCCTGTGGACTCGATAGCCCAACAGGTAGAGCGGCAGACTGGTATCTCGGAGGTGTGAGTTCAAATCCCACTCAAGTCAACATTTTTTAGTTGATTTCAGCAGTGTCAGATTATCATGAAAAGTTTCTGTTCATACAGTGACATATACCTTGGAAATGTGGGAGCTTGGAGATATCCTGAATGGTAGATGAATGTTCGTCAAGCTCTATCCTCAGAAGGTTCCGGGTTCGATCCCCGTCTTGGGCTCTGAAATCTTTTTTTTTTAGGATAGAGCTTGACGAACGTTCACCTATCATTCAATATAACAAGACAATCATTGATGCGCGAAAAAAGAAAACAGGACTGAGTTGAACAGACGGGGACAATGTTATTTCAGCTTGAATAGTGTTTAAAAAGTTTACAAAAGAGGACTTGGACATATTCTTTCGATATTCAAAGCTTGCAGGAAGCTAAGGAGGAGTTGACACACAAAACATTGCAAGTACTCGCGGGGAATGGCATATATAGTCACCTTTTTGCCGTAGACGTGACACTTAACGGTTGCCGGCTCTTACGGCTAGTTCTTACCGCTATGTGGAAACCAGGTTGAACACACAGTGGCAATGGCCCAACTCCTCAACCTCTGAAAGAACTTGTTTATTGGTACACTAATACCACCACTCAATGCTAAGGGACCCTTGAGCTAGTCTGAAGCCCTACTATGCATAACAATATATCGAGGGCAAAGGAATCTTGGATATTGTCTTTTCTTTCACGTGGGAATTCCTGATGGATGGGTTGATCTCCAACATGCATTGTTCTGAATACTGTTCAAATACCAGAAAGAACGTTATATTGGCTCGGCACCGCTTTTCCTTGGCTCCACCTCCGCATGTGAACAACAGACTGAACAAGTCAATTCCAATCACTTTCCAGTCTAATTCCAATTACCTTCTGTGTGTTCAACTGCACGTGCAGTACCTACTACATACATATAATTCGCTAAAGATTCCTTTTCTTCAGGTGTGATTCTGAAAAACATGAAGTGCTTTTTATGAAAAGAAAAAGGGTAATGATCGAAAACTGGTTGAAATTTTAAGAAAATGTTCCTTCCTTGTTTTAATCCAGCGACCTTTTGAAATTGGTTCAAATTTCGAGAAAACTGTTCCTTCCTTGTTTTAACCTAGTGACCTTTTTAAATTGGTTCAAATTGCGAGAAAATGTTCCTTCCTTGTCTTAACCCAGCGACCTTCTGCGCTCTCTTTGTCATGTTCCTGACAAACGTTAATCACGTTATGTAATTGGCACTTACTGCTTACTGAGAGCCGACGTTATTATTGGCATAAGATATTTTTAGCTATAGTCTTTGTCCAGTCTTTATTCTCATAATATTGATCACTTCTTTTGAAAGTCTGCGTATGACTCTGAATCTTCTTGCGTACGATATTTTTCATAATGTTCAATGCTTAGCAACGAAACGTTAGAATCTAAAAATGTTCATAGAATAAGAAAAACCATCGTCTACTTCAAGTCAATTGCGTGTTGGACTTTCACATATTTTATGATATATCATAATGCGATACCCCATGGTATAATCATAATGTGACATTAAGTAAACGAAGTTATTCTAAAGAAAACCAAATTTATTTATCAACGTTTCGGGGCATCTAGTAACATTAAGAGCAGTTTTGCTAACAACAAACAAATACAAAATATATCCGATGAGATTACTAATCGGATTACATAATGTCAAACTAGGAGCAAAAATTTTAAAACAGATATGGTCACTAATAGTTTGAAATGAGTTGCAAAAAACAAAAATGTATATTCTGCTCTGATTGGTCTGAAATTAATGTGATATAATTATTCCAGTATTGTTATCTGAAAAGGTCAACGCGGTCGACCAGAGTTAGCCAGATAGTAATATTGCTATCAATACGATCACCGAGAAAATTGATAAGCACTGAATTCGATCGTTTAATTTCGTGGTACTTAAGTTGGCATATGAAAGGTAGCGCATAACGATCTTTGGAGTACAAAATACCGCCAAAGGCAAGGAAAGAGTCTTTGTAATTTGGGTCAGAAATGCCATACGAACTGATCTAAATGAGTTTTACTTTTTTTCCTTTGTTGTACCACAGACAGGAATGGATATCACAACAATTCCACCAAAACAAATTCTTAAACATCTGACGGTTACTTTTCGTCAGATCGAAAAAGGTATCATTCATCTGAGGAAATAAGGTTACATAATTGTGACACTACAAGGCTTCAGTGGTCAAACGGATACACCTACTTAGAGAGTACTGACTACGTAAATATCATGAACCCAAATTGTAATAAATTCACCTTAACTGTCAGATTATCACGAAACAGATTTTAGCCAATGTCCAAATGACTGACTCGCCAAATGTTCAACATATACGGAAATAGACACAGTTAATAAGACATTATGGACCCTTGAAGTTCAAAAGATGAACTTTTCAGCGCGCTATATAACGTTGTCACACGAAGATTGGCCCTATCACCTGCTGATTGTATTTAAGGTGCGCTGAATTGATAATGCTGCTAAATTTAACAATACATATATATATAGTAGAAGTAGTAGAGTCCAGATCGAAACCATATGAATAGAGTGCTCAATACCAAGGTAGAGCGTAGTAAGTAGACAAGACAAAAGCTTGGGTTACTTTATTTATTTACTACAATATTGTTTCGTATCATACGAAACAATATATTGATACGAAACAATATTGTAGTAAATAAATGAAGTAATCCAAGCATTATCATTCATTATCATTCATTGTTATTACACACACACATACACACACACACACACACACACACACACACACACACACACACACATATATATATATATATAGACTTGGATATGTCCACTAGATATCGACAGTGCTCAACACAAGGCGTGGAGCTACGTATTATACGTTTAATGGAAATTTAATAAAAATATATAAAAATATATATAAAAATATATAAATATATAAAAATATATTAAATAAAAATATAAAAACATATGTTTTTATTAAATCTCCATTAAACGTATAATATATACATATACATATATATATATATATATATATATATATACTATATATATGTAAACATGTTTGAGAGTCACTTTCTTCTTCCAGTCCAATATTAATTACGGTACCTCAAAACACTTAGGCTCACCATGAAATCACAGAACATCTTGTTTCAAAACGTTTCTCGGAGATGGATCGTATCGTGCGAATTATTGAGACCAAACTCTTGAACTTTTCCACCTAGAGTAAGGAAATTTTTGTATTTTAGTAGTGTTTGATGTTCCGATCTATCAGGGAATGAAAATACATTTACTTAGTGACTACAAAGTTTGCCAAAGTTGGTCGCAACCTCGTTCCTATAGTTCTCTCGTCCGAAGGATCAGTTCAGCAAGTGCAATGAGTAGAAGTTGATATTTAGGAATTTAATTCATCATGAAGAAAACTATATCATACTCAAAACGAATCCACAGCCTGTTTGTTAGAAAGCTAATTATATCATTCCCCTTAAAAGTTAATCGATTATAGATTCGTTTAAGTTGTTTGAACTTGAAAGAAGTCGATCACACCAGAATATTACTGAGAGATGTGTGAATTTTTACAGTTCCTAGATCGCCAATTTTAGATACCTGACAGTGAGAATAAGACCAAGCTGAGCCGCATCACTCTTATCTTGAAGCTTTTTACTGACTGGGCGACGGAAGATCAGCTTATAACACGGAGCCAAGCCGATGCAAATCAAGTCATCCAACTGGCTTGACTGTCGGTCTGTTACAAAAGTTATGCGAAATTAAGGCAACCACAGATTCGTTTAGACGTAAGTTTCTTTTTTTCCGAGTAATCAATAAATGGTGTCAGTATTAACTCATTGTCACCCCAAACTTAAGGTCAACTTCATGTATATAAACCGTTCGATTTGCCAGAGAATTCAATGAGGTTATACTGCAAATCTTTCATTGCATTACATGAGTAACCCCAAAAACACATGTACCGCAACAAAAGTCACACATCACACCCATCTAACCAATGGGAATAGCAAAAAAACCCAAAAAACAAAAAAAAACAAAAAAAAAAAAAAAAAACAAAAAAAAAAAACAAAACGCGGCTAGTAAAGGCTAACGTTGTTTGTCACATTGTTAAGTCGAAGGTTTCCGTTACGAAAATTTCGTACGTCAGTTCTCATGTGAAAAACATATCCCAGTGGAACGTTTGCACATAATATTTTCATTTCAGGCTCGGCGGAACATGGGGGCTGGGGGGGGGAGGTAGGGCTGTAGCTACCCCACTTTTTCGACGAGCAACAAAATTATCTGCTCAATTCTTTGTGGTTACCTCAAGAAAAACTACATAGGGCACAAGCATGTGTTTTCCTTGAGTGTGGTTTCCATCGTAGCCTCATTAACATATAAGGTACAATCTGAACGGTGTCGGAAAGATTGAAAAAGTGAAGTCAAAAATTTTGTGAGAACCATCCCAGTTAACTACAAATTCGAAATTTTGAAAATTTATTCTCTGTGGAAAAAACACATAAGTAAACCACAAATCTGCATTTGCATATCTAGTTGATTAGGAACTAAATTTATCCCAACTCAATGAACTGTGATTGATTAGTTGGCCCATAAAATCAGTTTAGTACCCTCACTATAAAATATGCTCCTCCGGGTCAGCATTTCCGGGATCTGAGAAAACATGTAATTTTCCTTTTTTCGCAACCAGGTGAACTATTAGTCATATTTATAGGTAGTGCTACTCTGGTTTGGTGGCCAGCGAAAGTTACATACAAGTTGCTGGAAAACATTTCTTAATTGAAGACTAAAATAGAGTCACCAGGTATTTCCCCTAGATTTAGGGGTCACCGGATATCTCCCTGATAAATAAAAATTAAAACAGGGTCACTGGGTATCTCCCTTGAAACAAGGGTCACCAGATCTCTCTCCAAGATTACTGCTAGAACACGGTAATGACCGAGATAAGACCATAAACTAACACTATGAGACTAAAACAGGGTCACCAGATATCTCCCCAAGAAAGATATGGGGACACCGGGTATCTCCCTGAGAATTAATTCTAAACGGGGTCACCGGGTGTCTCCTCAGAAATATAAAGAAGGAAAGAAGAACAGTAGAAAGCCAACCGAGAAAGAAAAGGAAAAAACAAGTAATGTTTTCGAACAGCTAGAAGAATCTTTTTGTCTGGAAGTATTGACTATGAGATTAGTCAATACTGTGTTTTACCCTGTGTTTTGGGTAAACACAGGGTAAAACACCTGGTATAGAGTACAGAGATGTGGAGGAAGTCTTGGCAATTCGAAAAAAAACAACAACCTATAGTTATTTCATAAAACAACTAGAAAATAGCTTCTCAAACTCATAAATAATTCATACAGCAAAAACAAAAGAAATGCATAATTAATCAGCATTTGGAAATCGGAGGAAGATTACAGATGAATTTTGCCAACTTTTGACTAAAATACTGGTTCGCTTGAAAAGTAATTTCGACCACTCGTTAAGTGTTCTTCCTCCAATTTCACAATACCTCGAAACTCGTTAAAAAAGCTCGGCTTCCCCTCGTTTTTAAACTCGTTTCTCTGTATTTAGAAATCGGAGGAAGAACAGCAGCTCGTGTTTGAAATAGTACTTCCGAATCGCTGCGCCTTGACAGAAACGTGAATGATGCCATTCGAACCGGAAAAATACCTGGAAACACTTGACCACACCTCGTGTTTCCACTTGGCACTTTTCCGGTTGAAACGACGTCATTCAAGCATTTCCCTATTTGTTTAGTGGAAAACGACAGGAAGCTTGGCAGTGGAAACTTGAGTCACATCTAGGTGTGTTTTCGATGCCTCTCCTAGTTTCCCAGAACTTCCGCCAGTGCACAGTAGCGGAATTACAGCATGGAAATTAAAAATGTTTCCTGTTTCCTCTATGGAATAACCTGCAGAAATAGCAGACATGCCTGTCCCTTTTTATTGTTATTAAAGCATAAATTCTCCTCTTATGAAAACTCCAAACGCATAAAACAGGTGAAATAAAAAATTACGGGAACCACTTAGTATTTCTATGAAATACACAACAATGGTAACTCCGAGAAGCGAAATAATTTAATTAGAGATTCTGCGTTTCGACAAGATTTTGGTCATCATTTAGATTCCTGATGATGACTAAAATCTAGTCGAAACGTAGAATCTCTAATAAAACGAGTTTCGCTACTCGGAGTTACAATTGTTGGTGTTTCAGGTGAGACCAAATTATGTTGGATTTGAACATGTGAAAAACTGCATTAATCCCTTCCCATGTGATCACATGAACTTACACGTGTGAAATCACGTGAAATTTTCGCAAGGGTCATAACTGGTCCACACAGCGTATGGAATGCTACCATAGTGGGACCTCTTGCATGCGTCTATCAAGTTAATGTATGAGAAAAATGGCCTTCGGTCAATCGGTGCGAATACTTTCGAAACGTTATTTTATCAAAAAATCGGAACATTTTCACAAAAGGAACATCTGATTAACATTTGAAATTTTATGGTTGAAATGTGAAACTCTGAGTAATGTGGAAAAGGTATTTCGCGTATGAAATTATAGATTCACATATGACAACTGTTTTCGCAAATTGAATTTTCTGTTCTCGGATGTGGAAGTGGAACATATTTCAACATGAAAAACCTAGCTCACTGATATGAACTGGCAAGTGAAATTTTTCCATACATTCTCCCGAACAACCAGATCTCATATTCGGTTAACAAGTCTTCGGTACAAAACTAAAACGCAAAAGTATTCATTTAAATCAATAGATACGATTGAGTTCAACAGAGGGAAGGAGTGTACAAATACAGTTCAGTGAAAAGAACCTTTCCTGGAAAAGTGACACTAAACTACCTCTAAGGGCACATTTACACGATACGACTGTCGTCTACGATTGTTCATTTTAATGACTCAGTCTTAAAAGTCTTCAGGACCAATTGCAACATTCACGAGCGAATAGCAAGCACGAGTTGTGCTTTTATGACATAATCGCATACGCCAAAGTGAGGAATCGTATACAACAATCGTATCGTGTGGATAGGCCTTAACAGACCACGGCTACGATTCAAACTTGCGATCTTCGGCTCATGACCGGATCCCGACGACGATGGACCGAGAAAGTTACAAGCCCAGCCGGAACAACGGCGGTAAGATGGCCTAAGACGCGAGCAAGCCATGTAGAGCAAACGAGCAATTGCCTCTCACTGATGGAAAAAAATTCTTTTTGAAATTTCTTTGAAAAGAAATTTTCAGAAATCCTTGTTGTTCTCCTGCGATAGAAACCACCATTTACATCGTTTTAGGGTCTCCCTCCACGTTTTGATTCATGGTTAAACGGGATTTTGTACTTGGAGAACCTTTTCGTGTGAGAACATGGAGATGAGCCGTGACCAGTTTAAGAAATTTGTCTATTTATACTTTGTATAACTGGATATTCACCATTTTATAGCCATTTCACGCTTCGATGGATTCAGACACGTTATTTCGCCCTCTCCATTTACGTGAACATGTGCATCAAAACGAAGTCCATAAGTGCTGCAGTAACCACAGTGCACTCAAACAACAAATGCTACACCTGACCTTACATATTTCAATTCTGTTTCGTTCCAACAGGAATAGAAAAATACAGCATTGAAACGCAGGTCGGATAACACCAATTTTTACTTCGCCACGATAGCACAAACGGTCACTGCTTATTGTAACAGTAAACTGAAGCTATTCGTTGATGTATTACAATCTTAACGTCGAACATCTTTAATTCAAATTATTACAAACATTTAAGCGACCATGCTTTTCAAGTTTAACGTCTCTGTGTTATAAAAAAACTTTTTCCCCTAGCAAACCTGAATTTTCTCTCGAGGAGGTAATTCCAACGGTTTAAGAAGTGTTGATTTAGAGGCCAACAGATAGCAATGTTCCATGCGTCGTTCACATCGGGTCGGGCAGACGTTAACAGCCATGCGTGGAGTTTTGATTGAGGTCAATAAACGAGTCTATCTCGGTAATATATTTTTAACGTCCTGACGACAACGACTTGAATACCACGTCACGAGAAATCAAATTTATCACGACTGCATGCAGGCCAGAGTGACTTCAACACGGCAATCAAGACCAACTGTTTTCAATTCGGGTAAACAAACTTTGCCAAAAACATTGCATCAGGCTGGCACGAGAAACTGTGATCGATCAGAATATTGAAGCACCCCGAGAAATGCCTTGGTTTGTCCTAGAAATCGGAGAACTGTACATTTCCAGGACAAATATTGTAAATAGCCGGCTGCCTTCTGCCTGCATCTTCGTCTTTTTCATGTGAGCAGTGGCGTAGCTACACCCGGACCTCACCGGGCCTGTGCCCGGGTGAAACTTGCTTGTGCTCAGGTGAAATATGGCTGACAAATCTATCTCATGTTTAGCAAAGTATAGAGTATAGTCACCACAAAGATTAAATATAATTGTTCTGTTTACATAAAGTCCAAATATTAGTTTAATTTCCACATAAATGTTAATTATTTCGTAACTGAACTGTACTCATGTTGTGCCCACAATAACATTTGCTTTCTGGCTACCCCACTGCATGTAAGAATTTAATTCTCGCCATAAGTATAGTAAAGCAATAAGTTGAGAAAAAGGAGGAAAATTGCAGAGTCTAAATCAAGGGCCTGTACGCTTTGGACGCGTAAACGCGACGCCGTAACCGTATGCTATGACGTTTAAAAATTAGCTCCATATTATTTTGATATCTTTCATACCGAACGTGTTATGCCAAACTAAAGGGGGGACGCGTTCAGTGTGAACGATATCATTAAAGTAATGTCGTGTTAATTTTCACCACTTACGGTGCATGGTTAAGGCGTTGCGACACGCGTCCAAGCTTCGGCGTAAAACCCTTATCAGAATCCACATGCCAGCTAGGTGATCACTTGAGGTCTACATGTGTACCTCCATGTGATTAAATTTGATCACGAGAAGACCGGTTGATGTCAGATGTGAAGTCATAAGATTTAACTTGTGACGAACTTTCACACATGTTACCGCTTATTTTACCACAGTAGAACACGTGCGTTCAGGTGATCACTCCCGAGACGTTCGCTTGATAGGCAAAAGGTTAATGTTCCACTCGTGATAAACAGGTTCGTGCAGAACTTATGATTCCCGAGAAGCTATTTTTTCCTATTCCACATGATAAAATTGTTTTCACCGATCCAATTTCGGATGTGGATGTTTCCCATGAGAAGCCACATTAGGTCTCTTGTTCGAATCGAATCACATTTTTCTTACAGGTTCAAGCACACGCGTAAAGGCGATGGTGAATATTTACTAGCAGGGAGCAGTCTTATAGCGCATTCGGTAACAAAATCTAGTCAACAATGCTGTCTACTACTGACAATAACGCTGTTACAGCACTATCAAGGTATGCTGTAATGGAGACTTTATCCAAACACAAAAGGAACGTTAACGACGATGTCCTTCAAATTTTTCTTATGGAAGAAAGAAGATTAAAAATTTTTACTCCCATGCCAGGGTAATTTCAATGCCGTCCTAATCCCGCACATTCCATCACTTGGGGCAATTTCACGGGTTTTCAGCACGATGTTAACTCAAGGAGCGGATAGAGCTGTTTGCTGACTTCGACAGCATTGAAAAAAAGCTTTTCAGAGGTCTTAAAACAACATCAAGTATCCAGTACGATGCGTCTGATCCGTGGTTTCTGATCAGTTCTAAAATTTTGGTGGTTTATTCATCGCTGGCGTCGTCCCAGCTTGCTTAAGTAACCTAATAACTTGTCAGCAACGTCGAATAACCATGCTAAGAAAATGCATTCACACAACAACCATGGTTCTTGTGTCAATGAATTCTCTTCCTGCCCTAATCCCAATGATCGTCAACGTTCATTGTTGCTTTATCAAGGCTGAATAGCCTTATTGGAGGAGTGATTAAAACATTTATTAATAGTTCATGATCCCATCCAGCTCGGCCGTACATCTTGTATCAGTTGCTTAAAAATGCTGTTCGTAATTTCATGTTTCTCATCCATGATGACTATTTATACTATTTTTCGTCCAAATACGCCGTGAGATTCAGAACTTGCGAGTTTTTTATAAAAGTTGAATAACCGTAAAATTCTTCCTGTGACCAAGTCACGTCATGAACTTAAACGGAATATTATTCACACAGGAAAATTCACAGAGCTTCACGACTTCAGAGGACAACTGTCGAAGTGGTTTATATCTAGGTTTTCTGCACCAAAAATCCTTGGGAAAACTGAGCCCAAGCTCGTGTTTACGGTTTGAAGCTAGTACTTGAGAGGATTGTACAATCAAAGAATAACGTAGTATCCGAGAAAATCTCGTGGTGAACTTTAGATTATCCAAAGTTCATCATGAGATTGAATATCATGAAGAAATTCTCCGCTAGTGAGGCGTTCTTTCATAACAGGTTAAAGGCAATTAGATAAAACAAACAAAAAACGCACAAATCCGGAATAATCTAAGCTAGGTGTTTATCCTTATGAATTGAATAACTCTAGGTAAACGTCAGCCTGTTTACTTCGGCCTCCGTACGGAGTGAACTGGTCCGCTTTTATCTGGTCCAGAACTAAGCCCGCACGAACGCAGTTTCCAACTAAAGCCTGGCTAGAAATTTAACGAGGAGATCGATGTGACAGACACGTCGCCTCCTATGAGAAGATTCTCTGAAACGTTTCGAGATTGTTCGGCTAGAATTTCCAGCGTTTGAGGAAGTCAAGGTTTTGTTTTCTCAACCAAAACATAAGACTCTTAAGTCGGTGTAATTGCATATCTTTATTGTGATAACGCTCGTCTCAACTCGGAGTGAATGCTTCCTGTGCCACACCCCTGGCTCCGCGCCTGATTTTGTGTAGTGGCGTCGGAGTTAGGGGAGAAAACCAGGCTCCTAAATGTTAATACATGTACGTGCACAATGCGTGGGTGATTTTTAATCTCCGGTGTTCCTCAATAATTGGACAGGATGTACCACACATAACTCGAGTTGAAGTAAAATTGAGGTGACTATGGAGTGTCTGGACTGTTAAGAATGAGTTCAAAGCAACCTTCCTTTCGCCATTGCCCCCTTTCTGCACTGCATCTAGCAGAAATAGATCAAAATGGGTTCAACAGAGAAATCCGAGATCGTCTTAGGAACTTTCGTAAAATTTTGCCTAATTAAGAAATCACAATCCGAATTTATATCATTGGTTTTCAAAGCTGCGTTCAAAATAAAATACGAAATTCAACCCAAACTCGAGATTCATTCAACTTTCGGTTTCGTTTCCTTGTGATACGAAAGGAGATTTAGGAAATTACAATTTCTACCGCACGAGAAACTCGAACCGATTAATGACTGAAAGATGGTTCATATGAAACGTGATTGACACATTTTTCCCAAGAATTTCTGCGTGTGTACGCAATTTTGTTCCTGTTCTTGAACAAGTCATTTGATGAGCTCGTGTCTTTCAAGCCGTTCGTTAGATAGACGATTAGAAAGGAAACAGTAACAAAACATCGGCTAAAGGTCACGTTTTAGAATTACAGCACATCGTGCAGAATACATTGGTACATTTCATAAACTTAGCACGAGGCGTTAGGTAAAACGCCTGTTCGACTCCCTTCCTGCAACAGCAAATCGATAGTGAGATAGTTGTTGTAAATTCTGTCTGGCACAAAGCCAGTTGAAGAGTTATTTTCAGCCAGAGTTGATCGCAATAAATGATGCGAAACAGAAGAAACTTGAGTAGTCAACCGTTCCGAAGAAACTTTAACGAACAAAAACGCTGCTGGAACCTAACCGATATTTTTACTACCCTTGAGTATCACACAAGAAAACCTGTGCTGGACGTGTTAAGCAGTAAACCCAAGACATGCTAGAGGGAGACCGCAACAGTTGTATTCTCGGATCTCGAAAACAGCCAATCCGGAAGGGACACAAATCCTCGGAGCAAGTTCGACTCTTACCCTAGGACAAAGAGGCCATTCGAAGCTATTCTAAGTTTGGTTTTCAACAAAACCCTTAGAAAACTTTAAATATGGTAACTGTCACTTTTCTCACTCCGTTTCCGTCTGATGAAGCTCAATTCATGGAACAATATCAAAGTAAACACATTTGTGTTACAAGTCAAACTAATCCAATGAGAAATCGCACTGTTTGTTCATCTTCAGTCTGTTTTGAGAAGTTTTCCATACGAAGAATTAATTATTCAGAGTGCTTTGAAACGCGAATACACGTCTCGTGTTTCAGTGCGTAATGCGACCAGGTTTCGAAAAGTCGGCTTCCATTTCCAACCAATCGCATGGTCCCTTTCCGCTTAACATCCAATGCCACATATTGTTCTGATAACTTCCATCTGATGACTGGCCCTCTTTAATTATCACCTGTTAACAGAGCCCTCCAAAGCTGCCTGACAAAACCTTACCATATATAGAGGTCTTCGTCATGGCAACCACTTATCACAGCAGATCATGTCAAAGTTCAGAATAATGGAGACACTCGGTCACGCCACACAATTGCTTCCTTGAAGATTCTAATCATTCTGTCCAGTTCGTTGCTTCTGCAGACGGCGGGAATAGACGAATTCCCTCACAAAATCCCGTCTCCCATAGCTTTGGAGGTACTTCGAACTTGTTCCACTAAAAGGTAAGCTTATCCTTGAGCGACTTTACTCACGGTTGGAAATATTTATTGATATTAATAACAAATGAGTCGGGTATGTATTTATTTCGTCACGCAAACAGACCTATTGTGTCTAACGCTAGTCCTTAACCTTTCGGCCTTCTGCTGGTTCTTTGCTAGTAGCAGTTACAGTTGGAGCTTGGGTCATGGCTGTCGTCGCGTGGCGGGAAGGTTCATCACAGACGAACCAAGAGGCGTCCGAGAAGAACAGCCAGATCGAATGTGCGGTGTGTGGCGACAAAAGCTCCGGGAAACACTACGGTGTGTTCACATGCGAGGGTTGTAAGAGCTTCTTCAAGAGGAGTGTTCGCCGAAACTTGACTTATACGTGTCGAGCAACGAGAAACTGCCCGATTGACCAGCATCATAGGAATCAATGCCAGTACTGCCGGTTGAAGAAGTGCCTAAAAGTAGGAATGAGGCGTGAAGGTAAACTAGCAATCGGGTCAACCCTTTTGATCGGGTGGTGTTTCCCTCACACTGTAAATATCCATGCACTGGTCCAGCGTTGACCGCTAATTGAACCCTATTTTCTTTTCTGAACAGCGGTTCAAAGAGGTCGCCTTCCTCCCTCTCAGGTGCCCGCCTTAACTTCCGCTCAGAATGCGAATGGCGAAGCAAACGGCCCTTCGTTTCTCTCCGGGTTTATCACCTTGCTATTGAGGGCCGAGCCGTACACGACAAGCCGCTTCCAGCAGCCTGGAATTAACATGCCGTATGGAGTGGTTGGCATCGAGAACATCTGTGAGATTGCAGCGCGTCTGCTCTTCTCCGCTGTCGAATGGGCTCGAAATATTCCATTTTTCCCCGATCTTGCCGTGACTGACCAAGTAGCTCTGCTGAGGCTAACGTGGAGTGAGTTATTCGTATTGAACGCAGCCCAATGTCCGATGCCGTTGAACGTCGCTCCCCTGCTTGCAACGGCCGGTATCCACACAAATCACATGGGCTCGGATCGCATGGTCACTTTCATGGATAACATTCGGGTTTTCCAGGATCAGATTGAGAAGCTCAGGAATATTCATGTTGATGCGGCGGAGTACTCGTGCCTGAAGGCCATTGTGCTTTTCACGTCCGGTAAGGACCGCAAATTCATTAACATTTCTTGACATTCATTGCCTCATACCTTGATCATAAAAAACGTTCAATTAGCCATCTAGCCTCGTGATCTTCTTGTAGCGAGTTTGCCCAATAAAGAAGGGTGACTGGGCGATTAAGCGAGCAGGCGAGGGAACACGTTGCTCGTGAATCTTTGCAAACTTCTCCTGGGTAGAAAAGCCATGAAAGATGCAAATGTAGTGAAACCCTGCCTTTGTTTTTCAGATGCGTCTGGCCTGACTGACCCGCAGTACATAGACAGTCTGCAAGAAAAAACACAGTGTGCTCTGGAGGAGTATTCAAAGGCGCAATATCCTAACCAGCCAACACGCTTTGGTAAGCTCCTTCTTCGTCTACCGTCATTACGAACGATTAACTCCTCAATGATAGAGCAGCTATTCTTTGTGCGTCTAGTTGGCAAGACACCAATTGAAACACTTCTTAGGGACATGCTTCTTACTGGTACCCCTACGAGTTGGCCTTATTGCTCTTAGTATAAGAAAACCGAAAAAAAAAAAACAGCACAGGAAAAGTGAAATTACCAACGATTAGGACACGGATAAAATCCTGAGAAAGAGTTTGAAAATAGAAGCTCCGCCAAAGAGGACGAAGAAAAGAGCATTCTCAAAGAATACCTGCGTGGAAATGATCTTAGATCGAGTTTTGTATGTTTGTCATTCGATATAAGAAGTCTCCAAGACGTTGAAATACTGTTCGAGATAGTTGAATTACGAGAAAACGAAGTTATTTTGCCCCATTCGTGCCAGACCAGACCTAGTCGAAAGGTCAACTAAACAGTTAAACAAGGTTAGTCGACAACACTGACCGCATCGGATATGTAGTGTTTGAACCATCTAGCGACTTAAATTTACTAGAAAAGTTTTTAAAAAGGTTTAGCTAGTGACATATTATATACACATATACAGAAAAAGAGAGAATCTGCTAAAATATACGCGTGGTATATTTTGTAAGCAATTCTGAATTCGACTGAATTGAAGAGTTAAACGAATTGTTCAGTCCCTTTTATACGACTGCAGCACATGTATTATTTTTGTGTGTAAATTCGGTCAACAAGCCAAAGCTAAAAGCTCTAAAGTTTGTATTTTAACGTATTTTAATAATGTATGTGTTCCGGAATGAGACGGATGTTGAACATCGAAATGTGTTTATTAAAATATTTTCAGAGTCGTGTATATTTGCATGGCTTCGTCCCAGACGCAACTATAATTCCCTGGTTATCAATCGCAGCGATAACAGAAAAAGGGTCTCCAGAACTTGTCCTGTTCGGAGAAAACCTCCGAGCAAAGGTTAGAAGCGAGGAAATTTTGAAGAAGAAAATGCAATCTAGGGTTACTGTGCACGAGGAAGCCTTGGCAAGCTAAGAATCCCTAAACAGCAATTCTACAAGTTCGTTGAACGAACAGTCCCTTTTGATGGAAAAAGTGGAGTAGTTTCGATAGCAAAAATAGCCAGCCAAGCACGGAATTCTTGACTCCTTCCTGTGAGCTTAAAGCCCTCTGCAAACTAGTCTGCAACTAAAGCGATCTGATCGCTTCCAAATTCCTTCCCCAGGACTCAGACAAACTCAAGCTGAGGGAGACTTTTCGGTAATAACCAACGCAACCCTTTCACTCTGGGAGACCTTCAACAGAGTCAACAGCCACAGTTTCTACGTCTGTGCGCAGTCTGGTTTCTTGCTTGAAACATTGCGTTGCTACGTAAACTGCTCTATTGCAGTTCTAAGCCAGTCGTTTAAAAGGTCTCGAACCTTTTGACCCATTCCTTTCCGTATTAAGAACAAGTAGGCATTTTTATGTTATCGTAGCGAAGAACGTTTGACTGTCTGTCTGACATTGCCTCGAGACTCTTTTAGCCTTTGCGACGATGACAGCGTGTTAATTTTGCTGTTCGTTTTCCCATTTCGGACGAGATAGCCAGGGCAGCCAATACTATTAACACAAACATGTTCAGAGATTGAATACATTAAATACACGTCCAAGGGGAAAGGGCATAAAGGTGAATAATTCTTTATGAAAAGCCGGAACCGGTGTTTAGAAATGATTCGTCGCACTTTAGGAACCAGTAGTTGCAGCAGTTGGCACAAACGAACAAAATATAAGTAATCCCCTCTCGAAATACTGAAACTCATTGACATGCGGAAGAAGAATTCGTAATAGTTTATTTCACGCCTTGGATATCAACCATATGCTGTTTTCAGACAAAACAAAGAAAGCTTACATTACTCGACGGTAACGTTAAAATGTGTAATTGAGATATCAACTGTGTAGTAATCTGTTATCAAAAGTAGCATTTTCTTTTGGTACAGCTTTTAGCATCGTTGAAAAAACGCCAAGAGACAAAGCCAATATTCGGTACGAAAACTTAATACTTCAACTCGATTAATTATGCATACTAAAACTATCGGTCTCAATGCTCGAAGGAAGGAAGAGCTTTATACCAAGAAAGAACGACTGTTCGGAAAATTTGCGGAAGAAAAGTCATGATTCACTTCTCTGGTCTTCTACAGCTGAATTCTGCAGATCTCATTTCTTCCTTAAGGTTGGAAACAATCCTCGCATACTTGTGTGATAATCAAACAGTAGGAGTCAAAAAAGTAAGGCGATCGTCCACTTTTCTACAGGTTTCCTCGTCGTCTACATAGAGCCCTTATTAAGGGAACGCAAAGGCCAACTACTGTTGCACAACGCAGTTGACCTTTAGAGTTTCTTATTAAATGGATACTCGACACGAGAATTAGTTATATTGAAGCTTACTATCACGTTTGCCACGAAGAAATCAAACCAAACCCAGACACAAAAATTTGTCAAATCGTGATAAACGATAAAGACCGGTATTTAAAGGAAACAATAGCTCAGGTCAAAAAACGGACGAATTATCACACAAGAACCTTTGTGTTTCACCAAACGATCAAAAAGGGTGTTCAAAGTTTGTACATTCAACGAGTCGCGAAAGTAATACGAGAGATGCTTTGACGCGGAGTTTCCGATAACATCGTTTTGTCTCATCGGGCTCTAATGGAATGTTTATAGAAATCAACACATGGCCACAGCTGAGCTCGCTGTTGTAATGGGCTTTTTATCGTGTTCCGATAATGTAATCAGTAGTAATGGGCAAGAGGGTCAGAGGCTTTAAACGCGAGCGTTTAATCTGTGTTAAGAATCCTACGTGATATATCGTAAACGGAATTTTAGATTAAACAAAAGCAGGAACATGACGTGATCTCGTGGGCGCGCAGGGGGGGCGGCGCCCAAGGTGTGGGGGAGCTGCGAGTTTCGTATCTTATTGATTTGAGACACTTGCCCACATATTCGCAGGTTTTATCTCACGGAATGTCCTCTGCTCTCATTTTCATTTGGGCATTGTAAACGGTTGCATTTCTACCGTGCCAGCTCCGAAAATCTTGAATCACGAGGCAATTAACAGGTGAGAGAACAGTTACAAGACACTGTTGAGGCTAAAAGTCCATCCTTAATGTAAAAGCGAAACTAAAAATTTGATTAGCAATGCGAGTTGCGTGGGCATCGTGCTAATACGAAATGACAACGGAAATTGGAACTGCAGTTGCTTGACAAAGCGAAGAAACATGCAAGTGTTTCTAACCAAAGCCCATCTTTTAAGCGAAACTCGATCTACTTCGCACTCCAGCAGAGAAAGATATCACAGTGTATCGAGTTCTCAACCGCACCTTTCAAAAGCATCACAAGACTTGCTAAGTATGGGCAGAAGCATAAGTGTATGGGCGCCAGGGTACTAACCTTCTTAAAAGTGCATGAAATATCCATTTAGTAATTGAAAGTGTGTCCTTCGGATCCCTTGAACGACCGTCTGGTCTCGCATCAACTTGAACTTATAAAGTACCTGAGCATCCTTGGTGATTGTTATGGGCAATTTCAACCCTCCAGAGAACCCTGAAATTGTAATAGCTAAAAGCTCAGGACAACTGTCATGTATAAAACAAAGCAAATCCCGAAAAATACAGACACCTTAAACCTCAATATTCGAGTAAGCAACCAGAAGAGAATATTGCGACATTGCGCTTTCCTAAATATGAGAGAATGTGTTTTCCTGAATATGAACCATAAACATCAATTACACATGTAAAGACTTTTCCTGCGCACTCAGCAGCTCAAAATGGCAGCAGCAGATTGTCGGCGCAGGAAACAGACTTTGTAGTCAGCCGTTCTGCGTACAGTACTTTCAGAAGCGACCTCTCAAGAAAGATGTGTTAATATGCTAGTAAAGTGTCACGCTGGTCCAATACAACTGCAAAATACTTTGCCAAATATAGGTCAGAACTTGAGTTTTTGCCACAGCAGCTAGGCTACGAAGCATTGCGAATGTGGATCTCTACCTAAGACGACGTCTCGCCATTTCGAAACCAAAAAAGCCTAGCTTGATGATAATCGCGTTAAAGAGCCAACGCCAGCTTTTTTAAAGTGGGAAGGCCATTGACGAAAACAATTGCGAATTAAAGCTACTTCTGGTGAAATAGAATTATTTGAGGTACACCAGTACCTCGTCTTGAAGGTGCAAGAATCACAACCTTTCTTGGAACGAAGCAGAAAAGTTGGACAGCCATTGGCGCTCCAGCCGACCCCATGGCGCCGGCCCTCGCTTTAAGAAGTAAAACATTGTTCATACGTTTAGCAAATGTATTTCATACAAGAACAAAATTAATCCAACCCACATATCCTATTACGGTGAAGAAATTTGTGGTAGATAGATGGTCATCATGTTTGGTAACGAGTGGCAAGAGGTCAGTTTTAACCTTTTCAAATTTTGGAAGGATTTTGAAGTATTTAGCAGTTTACTTAATCTTACGGATTAATGCCAATAAATCTTTAAAACGTCGAACAATGACCAAAATAATACCTCGTAATTTATTGAATCACCATGTAAGTTGAATAACCCTTTACCTTCTTAACCTTCATATCTGTGCGATTTGACATTTGCAAATTAGATTCATCAACAGATTTCAATGGATTTTCAAAAGGATTTTGAATTGATTGAATAACTTAAAATTTATGGAATAAGATCTGGGATCTAAAGGGTTAAGAGCTAAGCTTTCTTGCCGTTTACTGGGAATTTCGTCGACGTTCCAATAACACTGCGGTTAAAGGGACGAAAGTTTAGCCGTGAGTCACTTAATACGAGGAAGACGTCTTGCGTAGAACCGAAGTCCTACACTTTACTCGACAGGGCATTTCTTAACATTGTAACTACTGGGGCGTTTGTTCCAGTAGGCCCTTAGCTTGTGCCAGTAGTGAAGCAATATTTTCGAGTTTATCCACAGTGGCCAGGCCCAATTTCGTCTTTTTTCCTTGCATAAAGAAGTCTTCTTTCCTCTAATGCATTCGAAGAGTGTATATCTTGTGTTTATCAATTTATCTCTATGTTTTTGAAACCTTAGATGGATAAGCAAAGTCGAACGCAGGAAAAAAAAAATCTGCCGTGGGCGGATAGAATAAGTCTTTTCAGTATAACCTGTGCATTTTTACTTGTTATAAAGGATTGTTACATGGACAACTATCATTGTGCCGTGTTATATCGTGTTACTGTACAACAAGCGTCATAAAGAATGGTCTCAATGTACATTAAAATTTATTTCCACGGGAAATGGGGTCCCTCATATACTTTGCCCCCAATGGCCAGAATTCCTAAAAATTGCCAAGTCCCCGGAGGTCCTGCAGGAGACATGCAGTCGTCCAGAAGTCAGCGAGGGACATGCCCACCATACCATTGTCGCAGACGATACTTTCGCCCTGGACCCCTGGCTTATGTAATTATCTTATAAAAACACAATTCCTACTCACTATTCGTCCCCAAATGTTGCGATACGGCCTGAAGAACCCTTGAGACTGAATCGGATACACTGAGTGAAACAATCGGTCTGGTACTCGTATCGTCGTAACAATCGCACGACTTTTCTTATTCATACGATTATTGCATGATTATAGTTACGGCAAACGTAACGATGGTAATGATCTTGGAGTCGGGGAGCTTTTGTCGTGAAAGCAGACTTCAGGTTTACTTTCACTACTGTTTGGCTGCGACCAGACAGTTGTCCGACTATCGTCCGATCCCTACGATTTTTTGAGAACCAGGCCTAATATACTCGATAATCTTCTCGTGTCGCATAAGCTTCCTTCGTGTACCGAACTTTCAGCCTCCCGAATGCCATGATATCTCCGTAAAGGCTGACGCAAAGCGCAACTTTATATAATAAGGTAAAAGTCTGCATATGATTATTTAAGGTAAACATGGGATGAAAGGCTTTAATTCCATTCCAAGTTAAGATTCAACAATATGATAGTTCAAATAAACAAAGAAAAGATTTTACTAAGGAGATTACATATATTTAGGCTGTTTTTTGGCGTTACCGATCAGACATATTTGGAGAGAAATATACTTTCCCTTAGGAATGACATATCTGGAACCAAGCGCTGCGTTCTGCCCACTCTGCGAAATGCAATATTTACTGAAAAATCAGCCGCGGTGTTTTGTTTATACGTTACTCAGTGGCTTACAATTATACGTCAATTTTGTCAGCAGCTGGATTTATTTTGTATCTGAGGATAAAGTTGATACCATTAACCCTTTGACCTCAGAGGCTACTATTCACATTTTATGCGAACTTAACTGCCTGAAATATTTTAAGTAATATGTAGAGGAGGTTCCTGGAGTTCAAGGGCAATTGTAAACCACAGTTTATACAAATCTCTTGACACCAGTCATTTCCATAAACAGTTAACACCAGAGGTGCAAACAACGAGGGCAATTAATACAATTCCCTTCCCCCCCCCCTCACCATTGATGAGAAAGATTTCTTGTCCGGTAAAAATTGTCGCGAAAAGTGTCCTTGTCTTCCAATACGTATAACAAATGCATTTTTGTGCACTTTTGAAGCTCTCAAAAGAATTTTTCTTGGAGTGGATTTGTCCAGTCATGGAGTGGTTACAGAAGGACTCCCAGGTTTTTGTTCCATAGACCCGAAATGCTAAGACCAGCAAATGTAGGCGTTGAATAATGGGAAATTATTTCCCTAATACATGTGTATTTATTTGACTACGGAATAACTATAAATAAAAGGGTCTAAAGCAAGCTGCAACAGACAACAATTCATGCAAAGAAACCAGTAAGTGAAAATTTTAAAATTTGTTTTAAGCGAAGATCAAACTATTTTAACAGTATACAAATATAACTTAAAAAACGGTTTAGAACTGTACCTGTTCTAGCACATGTTATTTCTCACATATTGACAAGGGCAGTAAATCCTGGCATTGGATGATGGTCAGTATGCTGCGAAGAATCAATCTCTTTCTACTGTATACCTGTAACGTAATAAACTGTAAACATAAGCCTCAGAAATGTGGTAGCAACCAGTCATTCCATAACTTTTACTACTAAACATGGCATGATAATTGATGCACTAAAGATTTCTGACTGAACTTTTGGTTTCTGATCACAACACATCTTGTGATCAAAGACACGGAGACACAACACACCAATTTCTATACTGACGTAAGCATAAGCCAAGACTAGGCAAACCACTACAATATTTAGCCTTAATTGAAGAACAGCCCAGTACAGTTGATCCTTGCTAATAAAACCATCTATAATCTTAGTGAGTAAAAAGTGGTAAATTCGTACAGGTATGGTATTGGTATGGTACATGTATACTGTACACCAGTTTCTACTGGAAAAAATTGAAACAACTGGGTTCTTAAAGCAATAATTTTTTGGTAATCTATTAAGGGGTAAAGGGCACACTAATGGCTGATGCCAAATGATGTTAATTGTCAAGGGGATGAGCCCTGCCCCTTATAAGTTAACAGCTGTCTCCTTAACCCATGTTAAAGGTAGACGGCATGCTGAACAATTTTACGCTGGCTGGTGCCAGATGATGTCTCATCAAGGGGGTGAACCCTGCCCCTACTAGTATACAGTACAGTACTGGCTAAGGGTAGAGTTACTACCAAAATCTCTGGTAAGAGGGTAAAATATTCTAATTTCCCATAAAATATTCACCCAGTGACCTTCAGACCTGATAAGGCTAACTTCCATGAAGCTAATAATATGGTTATAATATGGTAAAATGTACAAGTAAATTATATCTGGTATACTTTGCGAGTAAACTTAATGTACAGAAGTACTAAACTTGTTTTGGATAAGTGGTGAAGCTTATTTTGAATTTGTTACTGGTAAGGGTAATTGATGACAGTTTTGTGATAGTCAAACATCAAGCAGTACTTTCTACCCACTCTGACACAAAATTCACCTTACAACTGTTTATTCACTTCTCTATCACTCACACAACACACACAGCAAAACAAGAGGATGATTGATTGAACCAATATCAAAATACCAAGAAAGTCATTTTAAAGACAAGGTGCAGCCAGCTTTTTTTTTACAGTAAATTTGCTTGATTGTGTTTTGATAAAAGATTAAAGACTCTCATGAGTGTCATATATTTTTTCTTAAGCAAATCAATATTTACTTTAAGTATAATATTAAGGTGTGTGTTGGCTTAAATCATGGAAGTCAGAATTCCCTTTGACATAGAGGTGTGCATTATGCTGTATGACTCAATAAAATTTTGGAGGATGCACACTTTTTCCATCACTGCATCATGGGCATCCCAAAGAGAAAGAAAAATCTCAGGAAGGTCCATCTGCACAGTAAAACTTCTGCTTACAAATGTCCTCCAGGAGCCAGGTGAGCAAAAAGATAATTAACTTCAATCATGACTAGAGCACAACTTTAGTCCATGAAAAGGATCAAAGAGAATTTAAGTACATTTTAATCACCTGATCGGCAGTTTAAACAATCATAAGAGTTTTATACCACTTGGCCCAGGTTTACTGTATAATTATGATTTATTGAAAACAACATGGGATTACTTTTCCAAAAATAAGTTTTGTGTTACTGTGCTTATAAAAACTAAACTGCCATAGACAGCAGGGTAATCTAAGTTTGCTTGAACTGGAGGTCTGACAACCCCACCTTTCAAAACCAGAGAAAACTCTGCAAGTGCTGTATGTGGTTCAAAGTACATGATGTTATCAATCTCCTTCCTGTATTTTTACATAAATTACTACTTATTTCAAAGAATTGTATCATGTATACCAATCTAGATAGTGATTTGTAATCAATCAGCAATTGTTTAGTTCAACCCATTTTCTGCCAAAGACAACACTTACTTTTTTACTCTAGCTATCACCTGATAATTTTTTAAGATGAGGGTAGGGGACAATTAAAGCTAGTCTTTGTAGGACTGCATTAAAAACTACCTCATTAAGTACTTCCTGGCTGAGACAACTCTGATGATTTTATGTTGGACTAATGCCTGACAATTTGATTCAGTCAAAACGAGGGGCTAGCTGAGGCATGTCTTGGCAGGAGTGAATCTAAATCCTAATCTACTTAGAATGGCTATATAATCTTAGTTTATTCACTTAAGACCCACACTTGGCTGGGATGGGCATGCCAAACAGCTTGCCACATCTGAAATCTGTACCAGGAAATTGGTAGAGTTCATGATCGATTCACGAGAATTCACAGGATATTCAGTTTTGGGGAGATAATCCTCAAAATCAGAATTCTAAGTGGAATTTTGAGTAAAATTTGGCAATCAGTGAACTCTTACACCACCACACTCATGAAAAAAGCTAATGTTTTTCTGTGCCACTTTCTGGACAATGAAAACAAGAATTATTTTTTATTGTCAGGGAGGTGCTGAATAGTAGGTTCTACATAACGGTAGTCTACAGAATACTGGATAATGAATAGTAACACATTTTAACACTGAAGGAAGGGAACAATAGTAATTTAAAGAAAGAAATATGCCAGATATTTCTTATATTTATAATTATGTCATTTTGAAATCAAAACCAAACCTACCTTTAGTTTGATACTCATTTTTTAATAGGTTTTAATCCTAAGGTGCAGAGGTCCAGTGTAGATAGCTTTGATAAAACAGCGGTGTTCTTGAGGTTATTACACTATCTAAAATATAGAAAACAAGCTTCTCGATGTTTCGAGTGAAGGCCCTTCATCCAGAGATTAGTAGCATCTAATCTGCTACTAATCTCTAGATGAAGGGCTTTCGCTCGAAACGTCAAGAAGCTTGTTTTCTATATTTTAGATAGTGTAATAACCTCAAGAACGCCAGGTTTTAATCCTAGTCTTTCTTTATAGCTTGTGATTTGTTAGCATCAAAGACTCACTGCCACATTCGAAATCCCAGTTACTACTGGATAGCCAGACTTTTTCAGATTTTCTCATAGGTTCCTTACACATCCTTCAAACAAATTTGCAGCTATTAGCTGCAGAAACTGATGAAACCTAAGAAAATGTTTCAATGTACAAAATGATGCTGTTTTGTCCTGTATATCTGAAAATAACTTAAAAAGAGAGTCTTGGTCTTAGGCTGATGGCATGCCAAATTAATCAAATAATGAATATTGCTAAATAAAATCAGTGAAAAAAAAAAAACCCACAACCAGCTGACAACTTAAAAAAGTATAAAATGAAACATAATCCAAAAGATAAAAGCATCTTGCAAAATTCAAGATATGAGTGAAAACAAGACGAGTATACGAGACTGTAATATTTCAACTTTATTACAAAGTCATCATCAGACAGAATGATTTACAAAACAAGCCAAGGTCTATTTATATACAGTGTGAACAACAGAAGTTAGGAATCCTATACCTGAGATATTAACATGACAGAATACATTGCTAATTACTTGTCAACTCGAGAGGAAGCTATTTACAAGGCAAAAGTCATTAACAACAACTGACCCGACAATACTGATGTGTAAGATGACGTAGGATGACTGAGACAGGTGAGTATCAGATGCCAAAGGTTGACAAACTGATAGAATAATCGTAAGCCATTAAGTTGACAAATGAAAGAAAGACAAAGAAAAGGAAAGAAAAGAGTCAGAGTGAGAACAACGTATAAAGTAGGAGGTCGGAAATATATAAAAGTGCAAGGCCGCTTAGTTGAAAAGTGTGAGTTCTTTTGAAGCTTTCAGTCCGGAGTTGATTTCAGGCTTATTAAATTTAATATGGAGAGCTTCAATCAACAAGAGTTTATTTGTGTTAGTAGATTTACTTGAGTAAAGAATTTTATAGTTATTAAAGATTAAAGTTTTAATAGAGTTAGATGAATTTGAAAAGGAGGGGAGGTTATTAAGTCAATTGTATTGACCCTGTAAGTTGGCAAGAAACTGTGCATGTTCACATTCAGTGAGGTGTTGTGCCATTGCACTGGTGTTAAGTTGAGTAGAGTGTTCTGTCAGACATTTGTAAATGTATCTATCGGTATTGTCGGGTCAGTTGTTGTTAATGACTTTTGTCTTGTAAATAGCTTCCTCTCCAGTTAATAAGTAATTAGCAATGCATTCTGTCATGTTAATATCTCAGGTATAGGATTCCTAACTTCCGTTGTTCACACTGTATATAAGTAGATCTTGGCTTGTTTTGTAAATCATTCTGTCTGATGATGACTTTGTAATAAAGTCGAAATATTACAGTCTCATATACTTGTCTTGTTTTGACTCATATCTTGAGTTTTCCAAGATGGCTTTATTTCTCAGATTATGTTTCAAAATCAGTGAAGCTTGCCAGATAATCATTGTCAGGGATACAAAGAGATAAAATTACAACTAACTGCAGCTACATTGGGCAAACACAGAAGAAGCCAAGGCCCACCTTTGGCGAGATGATCCTTAAATAAGTAGCCACTTAAATGAGGAGTACTGGTAAGTCACTCTTGACAGCTATCTCTATAATATACACTATATAATTAAACAATAAATGAGATAGCTACAGAGCTTATTTGTCACATAATGTGGTTGTTGCTTCATAAAACATGTCATAAAATTGGGCAATATGAAGGGAAAATTTGTTAAAATTGGACAACCCAAAAGAGATGATTTTGGCTATTCAAAATGAAATTGAAAATAGACATGTTCAACAATACATCAGTCAGCATGGAGCTGGATTCTCATGGTGTAATCTTTCGTGGAAATTTTAAAATTTTAAGTGACCAAACTGTGGATGAGCCACAATTTTGAAGTTTGAGAACAAAAATTTTTACAGGGTTTGTATTTCTGTTATAATAACTACAACATAAGAAGTGTTTTTGAACTGCATTTAGGAACTTCTTGGTTTGTATAAGAAATTCTTCTTTTTTATTATACTACAATAACTTAACAACTTGTATACAAATATCATTTACATCTATACAGGGGTGGGGCACTCAGGTTGGGTTGCACCTACTTTTCAAGTGTCCTTTTTCATCATGGAAACTGCTGTTTTTAACCCTTTCAAGGTTACGCTTTTTTTCTCTGTTCTTTCATTGTTTTTTTTTGTTCTAGGTGACCCAAAGTATATACTGAATATAGTTGGGTTATATAGTCAAATAGTAAATATCTATCAGAGATGAGTCTTCCCGACGTCAAAATGCCCCTGAAAGCATGTGCCCCACTACACTACAATCCTGCACATGCAGTTGCAGTAAGGTACTCAACATTCGGCGCGTGCGTTACCACAGTTCACTTCTGCATTTATGAAGTTACAAACAGATATACACTCGTGTGAAGACGTCAATATGTACAATTACTACATGCTATTAATATGTTGTATGCAAGATTACTGGCCTGGCGTGAAATCCTAGTTGCAAGAAAAGTTAATAATAGTCAAAGTGTCGCGTTTTGCAATACAACCTGACTGCTGTTGCCAGTTATTAAGCTGATATATTTCCGCTGTGGAAGAAAGGTTTCAATGAACGAAATCAACCTTCCCTCTGGCTATTGACCGCATACATGAACTAGAATCTCACTCCGCCCGCAAAAAAGGACGAAGAATACATAATAAAGATAGTATATACAGCAAAGAATCGTCGCTTAACTCACCAAAAATGCGAAACGGTATTTCACCTCCAAATAGCCAGAGGAATACCGACCAAAATCTACACCAAACTGGCTGTAATTTAGACTTTCTTGACTTTCTTGCACTCACAGTTTAGCGACGCAGTCCACACTCAACTAAGCAACTTTTCTGTCAATAATTTCTGAAAAATCAATCCGCTATCGTTCAAAAACACCTTTCCATGTAAGCAATTCACTATTTCAAATAGGTAACGAGCTGACAGGACTTGGCAAATTTTCCCAGGCCTCGGGCCATCAACCTGTGCCAAACCTGCGCCTGTGTACCTTGAAAATGCCGTGGGTTGGGCCCTCGCGGGTGGTGTGGTTGAAAAAGCAGTCCTTTTGAAGGATCTACTCACTTTTATGCAGGTTTAACAACACGGGGTTAACGCAATACGCAAACGTTCACTAGAAATGCATATATATTTTCACAGCTGACTTTAATTGTGCTAATAGCAACGAACTTCTCAAGAAAACAGGCTCTAAGTCTAATATGGAGTTTCACCTAAGACCTTCCATGTAGCGCACCATGAGATCGAGTCCCAAATTGTGTTGGTCTCTTAACTGATTTCTGATAATTTTTTCCTTATTTTGCTCTGGACCGCCATACTCGTCGGCAGCTGGAACTATGATGATACAATGATGAATCATTTAACGCTCTAAATATATGTAGGTACCACGCCAGGAACGCGGATTTTTCGAAACGAAGGCTTAACAAAGCAACATGATGACAAGTGCTGCGTTCTGTTGTGTTGAACTACGTATTTGAAAAGCCAAAAGGACGAGGGAACTGCAGAAATGTAAGAAAGGATATACTGACGTTTCGAGCGATGCCCTGATCTTTCAGCCTGAGGAGGAACCTTACCTCAAAACGCCAGCATCTCCCCTCTTAACCAGGGTAGGCAGAAGAGTGAGGACAGAGGGACTAGTGGGCTACCGCCTCTAGTCGGGGAACTTTAGACCCCCTGTCGGGGAAAAATTAAAAATTTGTCGGGGGAATTTTCATCGACGATGACACACATATCTTGTACAAACTATGAGCACCTGTCATTGATTTAGCCAAGAAAGATAAGACTCCTCTCTTCATGTCAAATTTAAAAGTAAACTGTTTCTAGTCAGTTGTTGCGATTATTCTTGCGAAAAATAAGACAGTTATAAACGGGGCATGGGCGTGGTCCCCCTGATTTAGCCCCCAAGGGGGAACATGACAGCAGGAGCTCTGATCGGAAATTAACAACGCTCTTTCGACTTTCTCGTCTTCCTTTGAAGATGCGAATTCAAGGAAGTGGGGGACAGTGTTTTCGCTTTTTGAGTTCGAGCTTAAAGGGGCGTGTCCACTGTTTTTGCTGACCACGCTTCAAAGCGTTGTTCTAAAATTTAGAACTGACGCTTTAAGTGTTTTAGAACGGGTGAAACGGCTGCGTATGCAGACTGGCACTGAAAAATTAAGTATTTTATTTACCTAACGTTTTGGGAAAAAACCTTTGGGGTTTAGGTTAAAATGTTACCAGAGGTAACACATCAAAGGTTAGGATTTTGGTTAGGATTCGGGTTAGGAATAGAACCCTAACCCTAATCCTAACCATGACATCCAGGATAATTTTAAATCTTAGGACCATTGAAATTTCAGGATTATCCTGAATCTTAGGTTAGAGGATATCAGGTAAATAAAATACTTAATTTACCTGGTCCCAGTGGTTACGTTCTAGCACTGACCATTTTTCATTGGTGTTAGCGCTGCAAATAAACTATTGCGGGCTCAGATTAAAGCTCATGTAATGAGTGGGTTGTGTGATGTTGACGACATCCGATTTTGTAAAAGTAAAGGTAAAGTATCTTTATTTATACTGGATAAGCCTATTAGCTACCTGAGCGGATCTCCCTAGAGTTCCAGTAAGGGCCACCCCTCGTGGGTCCAATGTTCGTACAGGAAGATACCGGAGCCTCGGATCAGAAGGGCGAAATGCTTTTCAATTCACTCATTACACATTAATTTCGGTTATGAGTCTTGACCTTCCACTTAACTTTAGTTTACCCCAAAGATTGTATGTCAACAAGCGTCAGTGCGGTCACAGTTGCTGTTCCAATTGGGATTGGGGGGCGGGGAAAACTTGGTTTCCCCTGCGCCCCCGTGAAACCGTCACTGGTTACGCCTATATGCAATTTCCGAACCGAAAGCGAAGTACAACAGTTCTCACCCCTTACCCCGTTAACCTCATATTATCGTCACTTGCTTTAATCATGGAAATAAATGATAGATGAACGTTCGTCAAGCTCTATCCTCAGAAAAACGATTTTTGAGCCCCAGATGGGGATCAAACCCGCAACCTTCTGATGACCGTTGAGACGCTCCAACCATTGAGCTACCCAATAGTCAGATGGTGAACTAAGGTGGACGTTCGGACATGAAAGATCAACTTTAAAAATTCCTGCGAACGGTCATGGTCACGTATTTCACGACAGGTAACACCGGTTCAACAACAGGTAACCCCGGTTCAAACAACGAATCTGAATAGTTCCTGTCAATGTCAATGGAAGATGACAAACGCAATTCCAACAAAATCCAGAACCAGCTGATAACTTTAGCAAATATAGGAAGAAACAAACTTTGAACAATAATGCCATCTTGATAACTCAAGATATAAGTTAAAATCAAGAGAATTACAATGAAATTGTGATTTTTCGTCTTTATTTCAAAGACATCATCAGGCAGATGAAATAAAGACGAAATATTTTGTCTTTGAAATAAAGACGAAATATCACAATTTCATTGTAATTCTCTTGATTTTAACTCGTATCTTGAGTTATCAAGATGGGATTGTTCGGAGTTTGTTTCTTCCTATATTTGCAATTTCAACAGTTACGAACAATGTCTTTTTTTAAAAATTAGTTTGTGAGCTTTTGTAGATTAGTTTTTGAAAAAGGTAGACAATTTTTAACGTTAACATTATTACAGTACATGAAAAAAATAGAGGTTCGACCCCGTCTAGGGCTCAAAAATGTATTCCAGAAATTTGAACTTGACGAAACTTCGTCCATCGTCTCATAGCTCCCAGTTCCCACACGTAAAAAATTAAAAAAAACATCATTCCACGTGGTCGAGACAGGAATGACTGACAGAAATAGAGAAACAGGAAAATCGCCAGAAAGGCAGAGAAGTTTTTCAATACGTGAATATTTGATAGTTTTATGATTTTTTGGCGTTTTTTAAGGTTACTACAAGACTCAAGGCTGGTGCAGTTATAGATCAATATTAAAAAAGAACATGTTAGTGATAGTAGATCGTCCAGGTTACTATAGTCTTGAGAAGGACTGTTGGTGACTGACGTTTCGACGGCCTCTTTTTTTGACTCTGAAGATGACCGCTGCTGAGGCCGTCGAAATGTCAGTCACCAACTAACATGTACCAATTCTCCCGGGTTTAAACCATTTACTTTATTAAAAAAGAAATTAATTTATAAATTTTATAAGGGTACAAGTTTATTAGTGCATAAGTATTTACTTAACTTCATTAATTAAACTCTTTCGAGGCGGGAGCTCTCCCTTTGACGAGTAAAATCGTCTGACGTTAACCAGAGTAGAATAATAGAATTCTTACGCCGCCGGGGAAAGTTAAAAGAAGTCGTTCGTTCATTTGAAAATTCACTCTTAACTCATTCATAAACGTGTTCATAAATTTAATGAGAAATTTATTCATTCACTCCTTGATTCACTCGTCCATTCACTCATTCGTTGATTCATTTTTTCCTTCGTTTTGCCACGTTTTCATTTGTTCCCTCGTTTGTTCATTCATTCGTTTGTTCATTCATTCGTTCGTTCATTCGTTCGTTCATTAGTTCGTTCATTCATTCATTCACTCGTTCGTTGGTTCATTCATTCCTTCTTTCGTCTGCTTCAAATAATAAGGAGAAGGAGTGATATCCAGTTTTCAAATCGATTTACATTTTGCTAACTCAAAAGTTCAACTTCAAAGCATTCGACTTGGTTCTGAACCGCGGAATACCAAGTATAACATTAGTTTTAGGTTTCAAGTGCAAACCAGAATTGAGTAGTGGAGAGGTCTGTTTTCGTACACTCAAACGATAAGTCATAGCAATTATACATTCCGAAATACTTAACAGGTGTGCCATCACCGCAAGTTACAACCGTTAAGTCCAGAGAGCCGCAACCTGTGGAAACATACGGAGCAGAAGTATGCATAATGTGTATTCCTTGATCCAGAAACAAATTACACTTAGTACAATACTTATTCTTGATACCAACAAATTCTGCCGAACGACAAGCTGAATCGTTTCGTGTGTCGTGTGTGAGAGGATCGGTGTTGGCAATCTTGGATCGAAAGTAATCACGAGCATTTAATCCTGGCGCGGGGTACGAGCACGACATCACCAATCCGTAGACAAGTCGCGTAATCCTCGCATGCGCGCCAAGGACAACCTGTAGGAATTCCAATTATGGGAGTCTTCCGACACGGGGCAATCACTGACCAAAGATTGACCGCGAAAATTACATGCGTTAGCTCTTGAGTAGGACATGGCAAGGGTCATAGTCCTTGTGGAGGAATAAAAATAGCAAAATGCGGAATAGCTGGCATCATCAGGAGCATATATCAAACGATAACTGAGGGTGCGGTTTGAAGACTGGGCATAAGCGGCACAACTTCATGGCTTCAGTTCGCAGCGCGTTCCGTGAAAACCATCAGGACAAACACAGGTAAAACGTCTACTATTCTCCAGACAGCTTTCTTGGCATTTACCTCCGTTTAAACATGGTTGTGAAGACGAGCAACAACTGTCAACACAAATTCCAGATGGTGTCTGTATATTTAAAATTAGAGAAAAAAATAAAAGAAATCGTCATTGAAGGTTTGTCCTTGGCGGTAGTAGAGTAGATTATTGTGTAGTCAAACGAACGATTCAAGTGAAAAACAGAAAGAGAAAAGGCCCATATATATACCTGTCCACTGTAGTCATATTCATAATAATCACATTCATCACTCGACTCGTAAAGGGAAATATTGCTGTCTTTTCTTCCCGAATTCAGTTCGCATTTTTCCCCACCATTGCATACGTTAAAAGATACACACAAACAGTTCTTCAAACACTTTGAGTAGCACTCAAGTGGCCTCGTAATGGAGCTGCTCGCAACAACACTGGATGTCAACTTGTGTTTGGGATAAAGATCTTGGTCCATTTTCGCTGAATATGTACCACAGCTGTCAACGGAACTTTGTACGACGTGATAACATAAACAGACGACTGCTGCTGCTACTGACACTAAACGCATTGTTGCAATCATCTGAAAAGTAAATTGATTACTTATCAAAAAAAAAAAAATTGTCTTTCAGTACACACAGCAGCCGTTTCCCAGTTAATAATATACACGAAAAAATTTCTCGAATCTGAATGACTAAGAGCAGAGCAATTTCAAGGTAACACAGTGCCGAGAAAAAGGTAATGCAGTAATTTGCACTGAATTGCCTTTTTTGGGCACTGTATGACTTTTTTCATGTGTATTGTTGATAGTCTTTGAAAAACTCAATCGTGCGTGTGTTTTCCAAATTGCACTCGAAACCATGGCAATCACCTACACTAAAACCGGACGCAAGCAGCAGGAATGAACCATACCACAACTAATGAAATCGCTCGCTCGTGGTGGGAATATCCGTGTGTATTTATTTGGGTCCCACAATCTTATTTTGTGTCGCTCATGTCCAGGGTTAAGCCAGCTCAATGGCTGTTTCCCCACAGGGCGAATTTTGTCCCGCAAGGCGACTTTTTCTTTTCTCTATGAGCTCTTGGCCTAAGCTACTATGAAATCTATTCAATTTAGACTAAGAAAAGTTCATTCGTCTAGAAGTAAATAACTTAATACAGACTAATATGGGCGGCATCCCTCGTATTTACAGGCATATTTTGGTCCGGTAATGCCTAGATGTAATACATACCTTCCAAGGGTGACATCAGACGGGGGCAGAAGGGGCTACAGCCCCCCGTCGAGGAAACTTTGCCTCTCTGTCGTGGAAAGATGTATAATTTATCGGGGAATTGTCACTGATGATAACACATTTTTATATTGAGCAAACTACGGGCATTTATTTAGCCACGATAATAGTCTTATGTCAAATCTAAAAGTAAGCTGTTTCCAGTCCGCTGTTGCGATTATTTGTTACAAAATGTAACATGCTTTTGAACTACAAATGAGGAAATTGTAAAGAGAACATGATCCCGGATCCGTCCCTGTAGACAGGACAGACAGGACAGACAGGACAGACAAGATAGACAGGACAGACAGGACAGACAGGACAGACAAGACAGACAAGACAGAAAAGACAGACAAGACAGAAAAGACAAACAAGACAGACAAGGCCGACAGGACAGACAGGACAGAATGGACAGACAAGATAGATAGAAAAAGGCGTTTTTATCAAAGCCACGGTATATTCAATCAACCAAAAGTCCAACTTCGTAAATTTTTTGTTTTCGACTTTTTGTTGGCTGCCATGTTGTGACAAGCGTCTTCTCCAAACGAGTTTTTGTTGAGGATGACTTGACCGCAGAAAGTTGTTTGAATCATTACCCAAACAACGAGCTATGGTTTTCCGAAAAAAATAGCAATTCCGTTTGAGCTACAAGTTGAACAAGTTTCCAGGACGCTTGCTAGGAAGATGGCGGCTGCCGAAAATATGGAGAGGAAACATCACAGGTACCTGTGACTTCGGGTTATTTATTTATTGCGTCAAAATAACGGCAGGTGTGACGAGCGGGAACGCATTTTAACGAGACTTTTTTTCGCCTACGTTTGTCCCACGTTAGAAATCACCGTAAAACATCCTTACGTATACTTACGCTATACTTTTTAATGGTTGAAAGACAAACTGCAAAGTCTGTTAGGTTAAAGCTTAAGTAGAGTAAACAAAACCGCTTTATTCGACATCAATTACACATTTCCTACTCCAGTACCTTTTTTTCTGTCTTCAAGCTTCGCCTTTTGGAAAGGGTTCGACTTCAAGGGTTTTTTCCCTCTGATATACAGATCTCGTTCCTATAATCTATCGTTTCAGCTAAAAGGTGAAACAAAATTGTATCAAGATTAACTGTTACGTATTTACATGCTAATAAAGCTTCAAAAGAGGTTTAACAAAATAAGCTACCAGACGAAAACTGTGCGGAATAGTATGAATGCCCAGTAGTTTAAATGCTGCGGTAGCACTGACAGCTAAAAGGTGAAAAAATATTGTATCAAGATTAACTGATACGTATTTATCTGCTAACGACACTTCAAAAAAGGTTTAAAAAAAGCTACCAGACGAAAACTGTATGGAATGGTATGTGTGAATGCCTAGTAGTTTAAATACTACTACAACACTGACCTGCTTTCAGTTGTAACGCTGCGATTGCTTTAATGTTAAATCTTGTTCTTCTAATCGATACAATGCCAACAGAATGAGACCGTTGCTTTCGGAGAAAGGCGACTGAGTGTAGTCATGCTGCGATTCCGAAATCTCTAACCAGAGTTTTAATTGCTTCTCTTCAACCGCAACTTGAATACTTTAACCAATCAAGGCGAACGCCGTCAATGTTTGTCGTATTTTTGCTATGCCAACCATGAACTTTGCAAACATATAAAAAATTGATTATCGGAAAAATCAGTGTAATGCCAACACGAAGCCTTTGTGGCTCAGGCTACGAGTACGAAGGGCACAGACTCGAAGACAGATCAACTACGACGTAAATTATAATGCATCTTTCTGAGCCCAACAACAATCATCAATTACACCTTTTGCTGTTCATTACCAGAAACTATACTATCATTAACGCCAACCTCAAACTCATTAACGCAAAAACACATTCATTTTATTACGTCAACATTCATTAGCGTAGATACGCAACTATTTGTATCGAAGGACATTCTGCAGCGCCAACAGATGACCATTAACACCATTCTAGTAGACACTAGGGATAAGAACTATCTTGCCTAATTGAACAGATATAGTCCTGCTCAGATTCGAAGACTTTAACCATGCTTTTCATTGCTTGTCATTAACCACAATTTGCACTCTAGCCATATTTAATGCAAAATGGAAAGATTAACCGTGGTGCAAATTCTAGAAAGTATCAGGAGACTCTCGGCAGTACTTTAGCACATCTTCAATCTTTTCAGAACTTTCTTTTCCGTAAT
This sequence comes from Heliopora coerulea, assembly GCA_030142905.1. NCBI lineage: Eukaryota > Metazoa > Cnidaria > Anthozoa > Scleralcyonacea > Helioporidae > Heliopora > Heliopora coerulea. The sequence goes on from JASJOG010000020.1 coordinate 2,461,437, forward strand.
TTCGGTAAAACACCTCAATGTTTTCTCACGAGGAAATTCGTCCTGCTAGCTTCAAGTCGACCCGAGTTCGTTTATACTATGGCAAACATCTGTAAATATCACGATTAAAAATATATCACTGTTGACACCTCAAATTACGACCCATTATGAACACTTGTCTAACCTGTTATAATGAAACTGCTTAAACGGGTTGCCACACATCTATCTCCGGAAAACAAAGTCTGTATAACACGCACAATACCCAGAGGAGGCCTTAGTAGCTCAGGCTAAGTATGAACGGCAAAGATTTAAGGACAGCAAAGTTAGCATGTGGAATAAATTCCAACGCAACATGACGCCTGTGGTTTAATTCTGAAAGGAAGACGACTAGATGTAGTCCTACATGCAGCGACCCAGAGCCTTCAACCAGATTTTTAATCGTTTTTCTTCAACCACAATTCTTTTGCCATTTAAGGCAAACGCTGTCAATACTGCTGTCAAACGCTGTCAATGCCGTATTTGTGCCATGCCAACCATGAACGTTACGCACACAACATGAAGATGATATCTTGCCAAAAACTCACATTTTCGTTCATGTAATATCACAGAATAAGTAGATAAACACGGAATTCGAACTTCCTCAACGGAATTCGAACTTCATCATCGACGCTTTCGTTGGTATCTTTTTGTTTTTTAAGTTAGAAACGTTATAAATTCTAACTTAGATCAATATTTCTGCATATTTCAAAACCTATACTTTAAGCGTAAACTACTTTATACATTGAAGATGATAGGATAGCTTCTTTGTTGATAGTTACAAATAAAAAGCTGTTTCGCTCAAGTTCTCCATACGATGAATTCGAGGAACGACTTTATACAATGAACTATTGAAGATGATAGGATAGTTTGATCGCTGATAATTACAAGGCAGCATAGAAGGTTGTTTTGCACAAGTTTTCCATCCGATGGATTCGATGTTCATTAGTCTTTCAAAAAGTAAAGAACGAAACAAACATCGGAAAATAAAATCCAGAACTGAGTACACAACTAGATGTAGGAATAATTAAGATAGCACAAATATATACATGTATATACAAACAATCAAATATGCATACATATACATACATACATACATACATACGTACGTACGTACGTACATACATACACACACACACATACATACACACATACATACATACATACATACATACATACATACATACATACATACATACATACATACATACATACAATACTTTCATACAGACATACATACACACATACATACAATACATACAATACATACATATAATACATACATGCAATACATACATACAATACATACATACAATACATGCATACAATACATACAATACATGCATACAATACATGCATACAATACATACATACATTACATTCATACTTACGTACATTCATACATACGTACATTCATACATACGTACAAATAAATCATTACATGAATAAATAAATCAGTAAATATATGAACAAGTTATTTTTCATCTGTTTACACAATGCCGGGAAATAATGTCAAAACACATCCTATTCACATTAAAAGGTTTGTATGCAAACTCATCAGATAGCAAAGTCTTGACTGCATCTTTTCTGGCTAAAAAATCCAAGATAACTCTGGAACGCGCCTGAAGAGAACAGTAAATTGAAGTAAATAATCAGTCAATACGTCATGACTGAATATAAAAACAGTGATTCACCTGTTCTACTTTAAGGTTTCCAAATGCCAAAGGAGGAAGGGAAACCAATTTCAACAAGGGAAAAACACTGTCCATGTAGACACTGCGAAAGAGAGTCTTCTTTTCTAACCGTTCTCGCTGAAGACAATGAAAATTATCAGGACAAGATCTGATGAATCTTGTTGGGTCTGTTTCAGATTCATCATCAAAGCAACTCAAACAGAATTTTATTACCTAACAATTAGTCGCCGAAGGTAATTGAAACAAAGGATTAACGAATAAATACTCAACATAAGTCAAGAGAAAGTCAGTAACCTGAAAAGATGTTGACGAAGAGAAAGCCGACTTCTTTTCAGGTAACTGCCTTTCTGGTAAAAAGCAAAGCACGATTGAAGAAAGCAGCATCCCCTGGAGTGAAGCTGAAGAGAAAATCGACAGGAGGGAAAGTTGACTGACGTGAAAATCAAAACTCAAATGGAATAAAACCAACGTTTCGAGTGAACGGCCTTCGTCAGGGAGTGAAACGTGAAATAAAATAGAAACTAAGGTAAGTAAAACAGTATCTGGTCTTTTATGTTTGAGAAGTGCCACACGATATGACGATAAAAATGTCCTATAAACCATAAAACGTTGTCACTTCGTTTTTAAACCGATACTTGAATTTTACAACATGTGAGTTTGCAGATGGTTTTGTTTTCCATTTCTTAAGATTGTTGGCTGCATGGTCATGGTTTCATACCGTATAAATTTCGTGAAAATGAAAAAAAATTTTATTGATGTAAAGAAATTGGTTAGTCATGAGCTGTTTCAGCAAATAGGTAGGAGGAAGTACTGGCAGAAGACCGAAGCAAATCGTAACGTCTCAGCGGGTTCTAAAATAACCAACAACGAACAAAGCACACGAACTAATGTTTTTATCCGGACTTGCTGGAAAAAAACAGAAACTTGTAAGGGTTTAAATGAAAGAAAAAGGTTATTTAATATCATGGGGATGAAAGGCGTCAAGTTTTAAAAGAAGACGCTTTAGTCGTCTTTTGCGACTATCATTAGCAGGGGTGCAGGCGAGATGACTAAAACATCATATTGAATCTTATATACGACGGGTAAACTGATACTCACCCTCATTGATTGCCGTAAAGATTTTTTTGACCGTTCATCCCATACCATCTGAAAAGGAAGACATTTTCTATGTTTGAAAGAGCGTTACACATAATTAACAGTTTTCTTTAGAAGGAAGATCAAAGTAATTAACTTATCTGAAAGATTTTGAAACAAGTTTTCACTATTTTACGAGATGACTTAACGGAAACAGTTCGTGTACCCTGCAGCATGAAGTCTTGGAAAATTTATTTTTCAACACTGAGAATGGTGGTAATTGATGAACCAGGCGAGAACCATAATCTGAATATGAAAATCGATGTCCAGCAAAACAAGCGGAATGAAGCCATACGCACAAACTTTGGGTTTAAAATATTTTAATGTTTACAATGCAAAAAATAAAATTCTTATTTTAAGAAAAAAAATCTTGTTTGAAGACCATATTTCTTCAATTAAGAAATGTTATCTTGTCCCGTAGACAGGATAATTTTTCTTAGTAAGCTATCTAGATAAAAAAGTTTCTTAAAAGAAGACATTTTCTTGAATTAAGAAAATATATCTAAACTAGGCAGAAGAAATATTCTCGAATCGAGATATACTTTCTTAAATTTTTTGAAATAAGAAAAAATCCACATGGCTTTTCTTATCAATAATTTATTTGTTAAAGCCAGGAAAATAATTTTAAAACTAGAAAAAATATCTACCCAACATTGTAATTTTTTGCAGTGAACGTTTCATTGCATCTCGCAACATCGTCAGAACTAGTGTGACAAGTCATTTAAGAACCAAATTTATATTAAAGTCCAGAAAGAGGCATGTCACACTACAAAGGTGACACTAGGAAGCATCGCCGAATAAATTAAGATAACGAAAGAGGGATGAAACATATTAGAGCTGAGTGAAGGTTTGATTTCTGATTAAAAAATAATACTGGGCATTGATTTTTATAATTAGATTAGTTATCAATTCCACGGGAATAAAACCTCACCTCCTCGATCCTTAGACTGTGTAGGGTTTTTTTCCCTCCTGCAAAAGTCACTTTTGAATCCTGAATTTTCAGGTACTCAAAGGAATTATTGAATCTAAGGTTTTACTAACATCAAAATTAACCCAAAATAAGTTAAAAAGGACACGCCGAATGTAAATCGGAAGTCCGTACATGGCAAAACGCAACTTACTTTCAGCGCATCCATGATATCTGGTTGGAAAAGCACTTTTGGAAAAGTACTTAAAACTGGATCTGGGATCAAATCTATAAAAAGGAAAATGTAGATACTTTCCATGATATCCATAAAGATTTTTTCTATTATCGTTGAGACACGCAACATCGGCGATTGAACGTACTCATTATAATATCACACATCACGTATCACCACTAACCTGTGATTGATATATTATCTGGGTCCTGTACCAGTTGTTCTGCCATAATGTCCCGGAATCGGGCGACAAAGGGTGTATACTGGACACAAGTAACCAAGGTCTCCGGCAAAAGACTTCGAGAAAAGCATAATATTATACATTTCACGGAATAGAAGTCGAATGGCTTTTTACTTCAGTCCTCTCCTTTCCCCTCCGCCACCTCCGTTTACCTCATTTCCTCCATCTATTATTCCCTTTTAGTTTCCTACTGTACGTTTCTTCCCACTCTCCATCCTTTCCAACCATTCTCTCTCGATCTCCCCTTTTCTACCAACTAACCCCTCCCTCCTTCCTTCTCTTCCTGACTCTCTACTTTTTGCTCATCTCTCTCTCCCACTCCCTCTAGCTCTCCCTCTCGCTCTCTTCCTCTTCCTCTTCTTCTTCTCTCTCCCTCTCCCCCACTCCCTTCTTCAGCCGTATCTCTACCATCCAATTTTTCCCTTTTTCTCTATTTCTTTTCTTCTCGCTTCTGCTGTCACATTCTTAAACGTCCTGCTTTCTACTCTACCAAACCAATAAAGTCCTCCGAATGCAATATAGAAAGCCTATAATATCTACTGCATCGACTTCAAGCTTCACTTGGCGACTACTGGCCAGTGATTGCTTAAATTCCTCCTTAACTCCTTCCTCCCAGTTTCATGGTTGTTAACTGCATTGAAATTCAGTTAACAACCACGAGACCGGGAGGAAGGAGCTGAGGAGGAATTTAAGCAATCACTGGCCAGTAGTCGCCAGGTGAAGATTGAAGTCGATGCAGTAGGTTTCAACCTTAACCACGGCTAACAGTACTTACTCGTAGGATTCCTTAGCGACCTTGGTAACCGGAGCCAATTTTACAACGAGACGCGGTTGTCGATTTACCCTCATAAGCGACTCCATGAGACCACCAGTGACTATAGTTGACGAGAACAATAACGTTTTTTACAACACCATGAAACTTAAATGCACGAGCACATCTTTAGAGTCAATACTAGCTTTACTTCACTTTCAAATCCTTCCGAGCAACTGCTTTGAAAACTATAGAGCCGGAGGGCGAATTACACGCAACCAATGGCGTGTAGCCTTAAGCTCTTCATTTGTCCCACTCTTATTAAGAAACGCAAAAACTGCACTGGGAATACGACAAAAATCGAGTGAAATTCACACGCACGCACGCACACACATGCACACTCAAACAAAATAATCTCAGCATTGCCATTTAGCGATTCCATTCACGTCCATTTAAAAATCTGAAAAGTTTGAAAATTCTCCTCGAAGGATACCCTCAAAACCACCTCAGGATCTACGACATTTCTTAGAAACTCTGCGAATAGGACCTATCTGGTAAATTACGTACCTTGAGCTGACAGGAAGGATAGAAATCTTGGGAAATCATGGTCTCAGCATTTAGAAGGAAGAGGTTTTGTTTCACAACAAAACAGATTCCCGTCACACCTTCATTATGGGTAGTGTGGATCACCCCAATCTTAGGGATAGTGGAACACAGGGTTCATTATCTCAGGGACCTGAGTTACCCTTGGCCACGACGCCTCTGATATCGCCCTGTATGGCATACCGCACCAAAAACGACGTTACCATAACTCTTTTCTATCCAGAAGTCTCCCTTTCCCAAGTAACGAAATAAAAGTAAAGTGTTTTGTGGGCAGGGATGAAGAGGTACAAAAAAGCCTAAAGGGGGAGAGAACTGATGAAAGAGGGGACGTACGGGCATTTCGAGCGTAGGCCATTCGTAGGAGTTGAACGTCTCACTCCTATGAAGAGTTTTCGCTCGAAATATCAGTAACTCCTCTCTTAAGTCTATGCAGTTCATTCACCATTTTTGCTTTTGTACTTTCCCAAGTAAGATCGTCTGGCGTAAGTCACAGGAACGTAAAAGGACAATCCGGACTGAAAGGGTAAGAAGCTCATTATTTTTTACACAGAAATGAGCTGTCTCTCCGGAGACAGTAAGCACGCAAAAATGCTCGCAACTACTGAATGTGATGTTGTAAAAAGGTAAAGTGAGGTAAATTAAGAGAAATACCTCTTACGCCTGAAGGATCGAGTTCCACGTTACTATCATAGGGTGTTCCGCCGTTTAATGGAAGCTCCCAATTCCTACGAAAGTCAAAACATTAGTTACTGGAAAATTGAAGAAATGAAAACAAGTAAAGGAAGTGTATCTCAAGTAAGTGGGTCTATTTTTCAGGTGTATGTTAAAGAGTTACTGAAAGAACCAGGACATGAGACGAACAGGCAGATATTTCCAATGAACTTTTCATGATAATCTGCCATTGTCGAAGTCAACTGAAAAATGTTGACTTGAGCGGCATTTGAACTCGCACCTTCGGGATACCGGTCCGCCGGTCTACCTGTTGAGCTATCGAGTCTACAGGGATTGGAGGCGAGTTTTTATCCAATTTAAGTGCACGAGATATTCTCGCGACAACTTAACGCTTATCCACGAGAGGATGTGCAGTGTTTCAATTCTATTTCAGAATCATCCTCAGAGATATACATGAACAGAAACTTTTCATGATAATCTGACACCGCCGAAGTCAACTGAAAAATGTTGACTCGGGCGGGATTTGAACCCGCGCCTTCGGGATACCGGTCCGCTGCTCTACCTGTTGAGCTATCGAGTCCACAGGGATTCATGTATATCTCTGAGGATGATTCTGAAATAGAATTGAAACACTGCACATCCTCTCATAGATAAGCGTTAAGTTGTCGCGAAAATATCTCGTGCACTTAAATTGGATAAAACTCGCCTCCAATCCCTGTGGACTCGATAGCTCAACAGGTAGAGCGGCGGAACGGTATCCCGAAGGTGCGAGTTCAAATCCCATCCGAGTCAACATTTTTCAGTTGACTTTGGCGGGGTCAGATTATCATGAAAAGTTTCTGTTCAAGTAAATCTCTGAGGATGATTCTGAAATAGATATTTCCAAGGGCAACTGGTTCAAACCTGGGAACCCTTTTAATTTCTGCCACAAATTCACCACTTAATCATGTGGCCGTATGCCCGTCAAAACAACAGCTCTGTTAAGATAGGTATTCCTATCTTAACAGAGTCAACTCATCTGCATTAGCATAGAAAATCTTGAAAAATCTTCGGCGACTTCTCTACTCCATCTTCCAGTAGCTATAGGAGTAGCCTGTTGCTAGAAAACCAGAATTGTGAAATGAAGGAACTCTGGAAAATTTCAACTGGGTAATGTCTGAAAACACCGAGTTATACCAAATGCTTCCACTGCACAGGCATTTTTCCGCTTGAAATTATGTCAGATATTTCTTTCACAGTACGAAGGCACTTAAGCAATTTTGTGTTTGTGAAACAATCGCATTATAGTTTTCATTATTAATGAAATGATGATTTAGGGTCTTGCTTACTTGTTTTCGGCTGGTGCACCAGTGTCCTGAAACAGTTTCAACACACACCAACCACAGCTAACGTCACTTATCTCTCCTGTTTTCTGGGAAAGAAAAACAAAATAACTGTACTATGTCCAAGACTAAAAACAATAGAGTAGTGTGGAGTATAATACACAACACTAGTCTTCTCCGCTACGATCAGAGTAGAATGGGCAGAGAGGAACAGGAGAGGGTAAGCACAGTTGTGGAAACCAGGGTAAGCTTAATTAGGTTGGGTTAGGTAGGAGAGGGTAAGGGAGGGTAAGGAAGGGTAGGGTAGGGTAAAGTAGGATAACGTAGGGTAAGTTAGGGTCAGATAGGGTAAGATGAAGTATAGTAGGGTGGAGTAAACTTGGGTAGGGTAACGTACGGAAGAATAGAGAGGAATGAGTGAAGTAGAGCAAGGCAAAGTAGACTAACTTACCGTTCGTACGAAAGTAACACTCAGTTCAAAGAGAATGCCTAAAAAAAGCAAAATCTTTATCACACCAGTCATCAACAAACAGCAATAATAACGAAAATCAAAAAAACAATGCAAAAGACAGTGCCAACTAAAACAAAGCAATAGCTGTAATAGTGGCGGGGGTAGAGGTAACGGCAATAACTGCAGTGACAAAGATAACTTTAACTACAATGACCATGGTATTCTGACGTACAAGTAAACACTCAGAAAATCAATACTGAGACGCTCTCGAAAGGAATAATGATTAACGTATCCTGCTCACATACAACTACTTGGACAACTTATAATAACATTACCGACGTTAGCTAACTGACAGTTTGACCGCACAAGAAGGTCTGCGTCATAGATACTCATCTGGGGATTCTACAACCAAAAATGAACAACATGACGTTACTTCACTAAGTAAGTCTCGCCCTTGTTTCTAGTTACTTCAGTTCTTGATGTGTGCACAATGTTGCTTTTACACCTCGGTGAGTAACAACTAATGGATAAAATAATTGAGCTGCTAGTGGATCGAGGATTTATTTGTGGAACTATCCGACGTTCCACTCATAATTTATTATGAGTGGAAGTTTGAAATTCGTCAAAATTCTTAATGTATAACTGCGTGAAGAAAGCAATATTATTGCCTATACTATTGCCTATGCTGGTCATAGTTCACATGTACCTTCACAACGTTCCAGATCATGAGGTCTTTTTCAGCAGGCGATACCCTAACTGTATGGATGTTGCTCAGTACCTTAACAAATCCACATATGAGAAATAATGAATATCCAAGAACGCACGTTCAACCGACTTACTTTCATTAAGTTATTTACTGCTTTCTACACCCTCCCTCTTGTTCTCTCGTTTCCACTCTCCAGCGCATGATTGTTCTACTACTCGCTTCTTCCCTCCGAAGCTCCCTTCATCCCTTCCTGTGCCTCTACTTCTTCACGACTTTCCTTGCTCGCTTCGTCCTTTCCCCTAGTTCCTTCCACTCACTTCTTCTCCTTCCTCGTCCTCTTCCCGTCCCGTCCCACCCCCTCCCCGTCGCTTCTCATTGCATTCCATCCCATCCCATCCCAGCCCATCCCTTTCGTTCCCTTCGCTCTACCTAAATACTCACATTCTTGCCATCCCACAGAGCCACATGTATTTGTCTACTGATAACACTTAAGCCTTAAAAATAAAAGCAAAATATGAAGGCCCATACCACGAAGCATTTAAAAAGTATTAAAATGCGATGTATTATTAATAATAATAATCATGATAATAATAATAATAATAATAATAATAATAATAATTGGGTGGTGTGCGAGTTGTGATAATAATAATAATAATAATAATAATAATGGGACGGCGAGGATTATTAGAGGCGTGTTAGAGATTAGGGAGGCCTAGGACCTAAGGTTGCGGGTAGCAACTTGCTCCTAGGATTTTAATCCAGCATAAAATCAGACTGTGTGAAAATAAATAATAATAATAATAACAATAATACAAAAAACGACATGACAGGATAGGTCAATACATTCACTGGGAAATTTGCCAGTATTGTGGAAAAGAAATGGGGAAAAACTGGTACGAACATCATCCTGACCCTGTGACAGAAATAGGGAATATAACTATTGTTTGTGATTTCTCTACCCACACGGACAGGACCATAAAGGCCAACAGACCAGATATTGTCATAAAAGACAAAAATGGCAAGCTCTGCTACTTGATAGACATGGCCGAACCAGCTGATTGTAATATAGCAGTAAAAATATATGATAAGTTATCGAAATACAAAGACCTTGAAATAGAAATACAAAAGATGTGGGGCATGAAAGTAACCATCATACCAGTGGTGGTAGGGGCACTAGGTGTAATAAACAAACGACCCGAAGATTTTACCAATAAAGTACCTGGACAACCGTGCTTGAAAGAAATCCAAAAAATTGTTGTGACTAGCACTGCTCACATCTTACGCAGAACTCTATCTTTATAAGAAACAAATCTCCCGTACAAATACAATGATGTACGGGAAATTTCACTGCTGAGTAGAATGAACTTCATAGCCACCTCCTGCCTGAGGTCTCTGGGTGAGACCTGGTTGGATGACGTGTATATACAGATATCAAAGGAAATAGTAATAATAATAATAATAATAAGAAGAAGAAGAAGAAGAAGAAGAAGAAGAAGAAATAGCAGGCTTCAAGAACTGCAGAAGATTACTCTCATTGGTACTGCACATATACTTAGAAAAACATTATCTATAAGAACATGAAAATTGGTCCAACTCGAAAATAGACTTCTAGAGCCCTCTCACTCTTGGACCCCGGTGGGGACCCGGTGTTTGGACAAGTATACATACAGTCAAATATATGAATAATGATAATGATAATAATAATAATATTTCCTTTCCCCACAAGTTCCCTAAAATGCGCACTGTCTGCTGGGAGCCCGTAGCAGCTAAATGACCCCTTCCACTGTCCTTAGTTGGGTGGTGTGCGAGTTATAATAATAGTAAGTATGATAAGAATAATAACATTAGTAGTATTATTGACGATATTTATCGTAATGACGCTAGTAATGATTATGATCATGCTGTTGATCATGATCATAACGATAATATATCGTACGAGCATTATAAATATTCCATTTGTCCAAATATCGATTTTACCTGACCCAACTCGAGGCACCATTCTCGCTGTCAGGATTGAGCAATGTCGCGTAATTCGCACAGAATGAAGACGTAACTGAAAAAGATAAAATTTCCCAATTAATTTTCGCTTTTCGAAATTTCGGCTGTAAGCAGGCTACCCAATGACATCGTTCCTGACATATGCATGAAAGGTTTCTCTATAGTTGTATAATACATTACGGCTCGATGAATGTGCAGATATTTACAGCAAAACGCACCATCCGGAAAAAAAAAAAGGTTTCCTAATTTCGTGAAGGTTGTTGAAATTGAAGTATGGAGAGCACTTTAAAAAGCTGATGGCCTCCAGTAAATATTCAAAAATTTAAACTATCTCCTCACGTACCTTGTTGTCCACGGGATCCCAATGCAAGTCTTTGAAGGCCAAATTGGAGGAAGTAAGTTTGGGATATATCCATGCAGTTATCTGATGTTCCTCTGAAATCGTACAATTGTTTGATATATTGGTATATATTAAAATAAAGGCTGGAGCACCTCCGCCGTAAAATCGCCGACGTCACGCGCCTGATTGACTATACAGAAATGTTTCGTTTAAAGGGCGTGAGAAGAAGATTCTTTCCCCCTCCAAAATTTTTTGTTTCCCTGGTATATTTGGTTGTCTTAACTCTTAACACAGTAAATCACATACCGCAGATATATAACAGCATAGATACATATTTTGTGACATATCTTTCGAGTACACAATCAATATTAACAACAGAGATTCTAAAATGAAACTGAGTAATTTAGGGAAGAAGGAAAAACCACAAATACTTAAGGTGGATTTCCACTTGGTGTAAAATGTCGCGGGCGCGACTGCTGCATTGTTAAAACCGAATAGATTTCTACTTGGTTCTACCAGAGAGCTCCAAAGACAAAAGGAAAAAGTCGCGCGCGCGACATTTTGTATCAAGTGGAAATTCACCTTAAATGTCATGATATTACACCCGGAGGTACTGATGCGGTTTGACTCAGCAAATTACTTAGTCCGTTAATCAGTTAATAAATACATACAGTGCAAAATACTAGTCAGCACGAACGTTTTGCAAGTTCTTGGTTCTTGTCAAGATGATCACAAGCTGTTCTTGTCAATTCCAACAATGGACCACAGTAAATTGGAGTTAGTTTCAGACATTTGAGTTTAAGTTAAACATTTTCCGAGGGTTATGCCACATGATCACCGTAACATCATACGCTTCCGTGTTTCTTACAAGTCTCTCTTTGCAACCTCGCGACTTTTTCTGAAAGAAACTATATTTACATCATTGGCAAAATGCTGCGTTCATCACTAACCTTCTCTGACCAACTTTCCCAATGTCGGCTTCCGGAATCCTGAAGGCATTGCTCCCATCGCCTTTAATACGTCAGTCACACTAGTCTTCTACGGATGTATAGAAAGGAAAAGACACGTCAAATTATAACCAAATAGAACCCTTTTTTCAGCATATATCCGATGAAAACAGTTACGAGAGGTGTGCGTTATAATGATGATAATAATTAAGATTATATTTACTATAAATACAAAAATTATTATATAATTATAATGAGTCTAATTTTGATTATAATAATTATAATTATTACAATTATAATACTTATGATTATGATATATATCATGATATGTAATTATAATTATAATGATTAGGTTATATGAAGTGAAAATTATATAACCTAATACAAACGATCACTAAATTTGACATAAGTTTACATACGTGTTCAACTTTGCCTTGTTTTATGCGGCGCCATAATTCTGAACCACTAAACAACAAGGATTATTAATGACTAAGAACAATGGAGCGCTAACCACTGCATCAGCTGCACAACTCTACATTATCGATTGCACGAGGAAGCAGTCTTTGAAATGAGTTCACAAAATTTCGTTGAAAAATACAAAGAACAAGAAACAGGGTAAAAACAAACGCTAACGCTAAATAAGATCTATAAATTGTTCAGGAGAATCTTCTTGCATTAATATCCAGGAAATTACCACGTTTTTGGCAGTCTTACTGTTGTTCTTCTGTTTTTAAGAAACTTTCTTGGTTCAAAATGTCGGTTTATATTTTAGCCTTCTTTGAACAACGGTATTCTTAGGACTATACGAACGATATCTTTGTGAAACTTGCGAATAGCTTGACAAAGTGTACCAACAAGTTTTCTGGTTCAGGAACCACCTAAGATTCTTTGTGTGCTGTAGAAGTAGTGACATCCTTTCAAAAGCCATAGAACACGGTTGTCGAAAGAAAATTAAAGTTTTCAAAATAGCGTTTCTTCAGACTTGTAGAAAGGCTGTTAAACTGCTGGAAACGTAGTCATTCAAAAAATAGTTAACCTCAGAAAATCCCGTCGAAAAGTTCAAAGATTTTACTCTAAAGAGATGACCAGTGAAAGTTTTAGAAATTGCATTAAGTTTGAACGCGTTGACCGTTTTCTCCGAGTTTTTAAGGATTGCATAAAAGGTTGAGATCAATTTATTTAGTTCAACTGCGTTTAGAAGCAGTCTTTAAACTGGGCTCACCTTCTGGCTGGTTTCACCGACGGCTCAGCTGCAGTTGACTTTTCCGACACTAAAACGTGAATGTGATCAAGAAATTGGTAAAGAGACAAATCTTGTTAAGCAATGATTAACTTTCAGACAATAACGGAATGCCAAAGTAATCAAAATCTAAAGGTCTCATCACAGAATGATTTCAATAAATGCATCTACAAGCAAACCTTAAAAATTACACCTTTGTAGGTTTAAACTAATCCTGTTCAACTCATTATTTGAATGCTTTTTTACACTCAGTAGAATTTAGTAGAATTTTGCAGAATTTTTCAGACGCGAAAGGTTCAATTTTCCATAGAAAATCTTTGACAACTTGTTTCATTAGATAAAATCATAGGTGTAATGATATGAATTCATACCGTTGGCAGCTTTCTTTTCTTCCGGGCGTTTGTTCACAGGAAATTCTGGAATTCTCTGCGTAAAATAAAATTGAACGGTAATGTCTGGAAATGGATAGGATGATATACTTTGCAATTACAGCTTGAAATAAACATTGGTTTAAACAGTTAAAATACCTCAACAAGTGTTTTGGGAACAACTCCGATATTTCCAGAAAGATCTTCAGCTAGCCACCAGCCATCTTTTCTATAGATTTACCACGAATAAATGCATACTATAAACCACTACCAGCCGACAACTTTAAGTAGAGCAAGAAACATACTCTGATGAATAACTTCTTGTAAACTCAATATTTAACTTGTCAAGACAAGACGAAACAAATCACGGTAATATTTCAACTTTATTTCAAAGTCATTGTCAAATATTAGCTCAAATATTATTTACAAGATGCTATTCATCGGAGTATGTTTCTTGTTCTAAATGCATACTCTCATGATAGTTCTAAAGTTTTGCATGGTGACCTACAGTACGATAAGTTCAGTTGAACTGTGAAACATGAGTCGAGTTTTTTTCCACTGAGCTTTTGCTCTTTGTTGGTTATGGAAAGTTCTTGTTGTCACTACTTAAGAATGCTGCTCAAGCACTCTAACCAATTTTACCTAAACTCCTTCACTGACCATACCGAGCACTCGCAGTAAACTTAGTGCAAATATGACCCTAAAGTAACATGGCAAGATAAACCTTTTACCTACTTCATTCGTAGCAATATGTTAAACTTTCTTCAGCTGTTATTGGAGTAAATTTAGGCTAGCGAAGGATTAAGGTTAACTGTACAGTAAGTGTCCTTTCAATATACTATCGATTGTTGACTCTGGATCCCTTTGATTTATGAAGTTTACGCCATAATAATTTTAGCAACAACATATTACAACACCTTGACGCACCAAAGTTCTCATTCTATGACCTTAGTTCTTTAACACTTAAGTACATACTACTTAATAGATAATTACTGAGGCACGCAACATTATCGGATATAATGCAGTGTACGGATATAAAGCTGCGTGCCGAAGTAATTATCTATTATAATTACTGATTCTTATCGAAAGCCACAACGTTTTCTCGGCATTATATCAGCGAATGCAGCGAGCAAAATTTTACAAACTCCACTTGCATAATTTTGCTCGCTGCATTCGCTGATATCATATCGAGTGAGAACAATAGGTTTTGATACCGGTCAGTAATTATTATGATATATAAAGCTGATTCAGTTAACATCTTAACATAATATCTGAACTTGGTTACACTACTAAGTAGTTCCCAACTGCAACAATTCATTTACCTTACTTCCTTAATCGTTAAGATATCCCCCGTTTGGATACTCAAGTCGTCTGGTAGTTCACCAGCAAAATCACTCAGGACCCGTACTCGAAAAACCTGAAAAAATGTCAAACACTTAACGACAAATACCCAGATAAATATACCTCAACAGTGAAAAATACAGTGAACTACGTTAATTCGTGAACTATTCATAGCGATACGTACGACAACCATAAAAAATATGAAATACAAACCACAAAAGAAAAAACACAAATCGCAGTCACTTAGGCCCAGTTCAAACGTCGAACTGTTCATGTGCCCAGCCTAATGCTAATGAGCAAGATCCTTTCTTCAAACTGGTTTGCATTTGGTTTGGCACACTAAAAGTTCGACCTTTGAACTGGGCCTTAAGTAATTTATGTAACACTTTACAGATCAGACGACGAGCTCAGCCATGTAGAAAATCAGTATACCGACATACTAAACTCTTGATCGACTTATAAAATGACGTGACATAAATTACTAAAGCAGAACCTTTAAACGTGCAGAATAGATGATAAAAACCTGACAGTACAGTTAACCACAGAAAAAAACAAGAGCCATGTAAATCTTACAAGTCTCAGAACTCTGGATAACAAAAAAGCTCTGTTTCTATTGCTTGATAAAAGTATAGAAATTTTCGTTCTCTACATAGACGAGTAAGGAATATTTCGAGTAAAATCCTTCTTTGTTTTACTAAAGTACGACTATCGACTTACCTCAGATGTTAAAGTATCATCATCTTCATCATCTTCATCATTTTCTTCACTACATAAATAAAAATCTCATTGATAAAATACAAGTCGAGATTTCTTTAGCAAATACCTAGTAGACAATGGTTCGTAGGTCCCTGTACTTCGAGAAAATGATGAATAACGTCATTTCAACCACAAAAATGGCTGAAGATTCGTTTTACTAGTCCACCGCCATTCTTTTTGAGCTATAAGGACAAATCAGGTACAACACTTGGCACTTGTACTTCTAAAGTCTGGCGTTAGGTGGCTTTTTTAATTAATTCGTCACCCGTGGGCTGTCTAATTCTGTGATTAAAAGGAACTTAACCCCAAAAATCATCTAGATTTTCTTTGAAACCACTCTTACGGGGCTGGCGGAAGGGGGCTTTAGCCTCCCTCATTAATAATATTGTCAAAAATTTAATAAAGGTGTTCAGTTGTGTGCTGTGCAAGTTGTGTTAGATGTAAGTACGTTGAACAACTCTGAGGTCTGAGCGAGTTTTTCTGACTATTTTCTAGTCAACTGACACAGCTTGCACAGCATAAAACCGAACACCTTTCCTAACATGAAGTTACAACTTACCAACTTAACTCAAAATTTACTAATTTAAGAAGTAGACCTGGTATAATGGGAAAAAAATAGAGTAGTTCAAGTAATTTTATGGTCAAACTGCGTTCTCGTTGAAAAAGGTCTTACCAAAACATATTGTTTACTTATGGTTGCAATTTGTTTGGCCAATCAGATCAGGTGGGATTAAAAACTGTACAAAATTTTAACGACTGCATGTGACCTGAAAATTTTTACGATTGGTACCCAGCCCCCTCAACGATGATTTGCTTCCGCCTTGCCTGTTTTAAAACAATGGAGAATGGTGTTTACTTTGCTTTGAGATCCATTTTCGTTCTCAGGGTAATTGTTTTTTGGTAAAATGTAAATTAAGTACATCATGACATCAGTTCTGGCAAAGAGCTTAGCTCCACAACCAGAGCAGTACCTAGATGATAATTCCCTCGGGGCATGTTCTGTTGAAGAGGTCCCCCTTACCCCTTTCTAACCCCAAGCTCCTCATATTATAATAATTGTACACCAGTAGTACCGGTATAAAACTAAACAGGGTACCCTCTGTAGAAAGTAGTGTTGTTTTTTTCTTTTTGTCTGTTTATTTCTCAAAATGTCATTAAAAATTTAAAACAGACGCTTCCAAGTTCTGACAAGTACAAAGCCACCAGCTAACCTTGAGAAATCGAAACATTGATTTAAAGTCTTTTGAGTTTGAAAAATAGTCTTGAATGTTAAAAAAACGCACAAAATAGTCAAATCTTTACTTCTGAAAATGCTGGCCCATAAGATTTTGCGTCCCGGGCAAGCGCCCCAGTGGCTCCCCTCTTGGTACGGCACTGTCCACAGCCCAAGAAGAGATTCATGCAGGCTCTTCTCCCGCCCCACAAACGGAGTGCTTGTTCGCAAGCTAGGCAAATACTGGAACTGGGAAGAAAGCACCAAGCCGGTGATGTTCCTTCTCCATTACGGAATTATTGTTCTATTAACCTAATCCTCACACATACTCCTCGCCATAATTTGAAACAAGACGAAGGTAAGAACTAACGAATATCATTCAAGTTACCGCCTGTACCTCTGCCCAACCAAGGTTTTTAAAAGCGAGACCATTATATGGATTACCTTTCCTCCTCATCGTCCTCGATATCCTGTCCTTCCTCAACATCCTGATCATCCTCGACATCTTTATCTTCCTCAATATCTTCATCGTCTTGGTCATCCTCACTGTACTCCTCTTCACCTCGGTCGCTCAGTTCATTAGACCTTGTCTCTGATGTGTTGTACTCTCCTTCACCAACACGCCTGCAATGTTCAACATACGATAAAGAAACTAAAGAGTGCAGCACAAAATGGCGCTTCCTGCCTGAAATTAAGACACTCATGGGGTATGGAGCAACAAAAAAAACAAATTTTTTTTGTGTATATTTTTGAAAATAAAGTGGTCGTATAAAACTTTTTATCTTCTGCTGTATTTGGGTTCAAAATATTTGAATATCACAAGATTGAAGTCACGTTAAAAGTCGTCGACCTTAAATTCTTTCGACAATCTCGGATTGAATTTTGAGAAAACTATGCAACGGCAGCAAATACAATAATCTCTTTTCCTCCCGTGATAGAAAATAACAACTAACAAAAATCGGCAACTGGGGATATAACATGATAAAACTAGGAGCGTTATATGGCAATATATCCCCATTTACTCTCTAAACATTTAATAATTCAAACTAGTTCAAACATCAACGATTCTGTTTTTTTTTTAAGTTCGAAATCGTGTTGCCGGCGCATACACAGCCTGACGCTACTCAGGCTTAATTAAAAGGTTCTAAATATAAATTAAAAAATTACTTTAAGTGACCGAAAGTTTCGACACTCCGACCCAGAGTTATTATCAAGGATGATCATTGTGAACTTTTTAAACCACGTTCAAAATATTTTAAGCCAGAGTAACTTCAAGGTATATGTCTTATTTGCTAGTACACTGATGCATCGTTTTCATAAGTTCCTCATACAAAGGGTACTTGAAAAGACCTAGTTAACCTGTAATAATCGGCTTCAACTTCATCGGCTCCTACTTGCTTGGCAACTTGAGAAAGCTTACCCTGTAAAAGAAATTGATTGAATAATAAAGATATGTATGTTTTTCTCTTTCGCTACAACAAAAACGGAACAAGCCGTGATATTACAAGACATTGCAAGATATAACGGCTAAACTTCCTTTGAACCCTCGGAATGGTTTGTAACTCCCGCCCTCGACAATCTGGCACAATCAATCTCTAATATCCCTTCCATTATGGTATTACTTATTACCACATACTAAACGAAGAAGTGATTTCCTGGACCAGCTGAGAGATTTATTACCTTTTATTGGCTTCGCTTTTATATTATATTTTAAGAGGTCGTTTTTCACAATATTAAATCCTTTTTGTCGTGTAAAATACGCCGAAAATGTTGTGTTTGATCGCTTCCGAGAATGAGAAATTAAGATCCTCCTTTCTCAAATCCCAATAAATGACATCCGTAAACACTACCTACAACATGTATACAATGTTATTCCAGGGCTACACTAAACACGCCACGCTTTTATTTTTCAATAAATGAACGTTTTCCCCCAAAAAACACGAGTACTTCAAAGAAAACCCAATGGAAGCGAATATTTAGCTGGTCTTTGGGTCTCCATTAAGAATTGAATGACAGATTCACCTCGATAGCAAGATAAACAACTTTAAAACACACACAGACCTAGAATACACATTGATTGTGTAAAAAGCTCTGCTTTGAAAGAAACGAATTTGAAAATCCTAAAAGTGAAACACCAGTTAAGGTCATGTATATGCTGGCACAAATAACTAAATAGTTGCAGTGGATAAACCGGGCGGAAAACGCAATCTTGTCATGAAAATCAAAGCCCAGACAATGATTTTAAAATAAGGCCATGAAGGAGGACACATTGAAGACGATGTGGTTAAAAAAAATTTTATGAACAAACGTTTCGTCGCAGCACACAACATCACCAGAGTATGAATTATTACAATGATTCTCGACCTATATGTCGAGCTATTTACAATCATCTGTCAGTTGTATTCTTGTAAATAGGTCGAGAATCGTTGTAATAATTCAAACGTTCGATAATTTTTATTTAACCACGTCGTCTTCGATGTGCCCTCCTTCATGGCTTTATTTGAAATCATTGTCTGGGCTTTGATTTTCATAACAAAATAACTAAATAGTTTCATAAAAATTGTTCGGCGGACTGTTATGCACTGTATCTGTATACAGTCAGCAACGGTTACGCTTTCCGTATATAACAGAAGACACAGTTAGTGTCACCAGCTAGGGGGAATTAACGTGACCTCACCTGCTCACAAAATGTCACTGACTTCTTCATCGAGACACCTTTTATTACATTGCGTTTCGTCAAACGTGAAACAAAATCGTTGGTGAATGCACTCCGTCTCACGAAGAATTGCCCCAAGATGTCAGTTTGATGAAAATGCAAATCATTTCCTCTCTGGATGCTTCAGAGCAAACAGAGTGGATATTGCTAATCCAAATGACGATAATCATCAAAACTCTTACATTTGCATTTAATTTTTTTTTGTTTCTACAATAAGTCTGAATTTTGAATGCTAAATACTAGACACATAGATCCTACATCGGCCGTTACAACAATATCAGCGTTTATTAAACGTGCAGAAGTTTTTTTACCTGCCTAAGCAAAATCTCCCGCCTAACGTCGAACGTTTGCCCGTTGTTATCAAAAAATCTACCGTGACTGTTCGGGAATAACTTTCAAAAGCAATATGATAAGTAGCATTAGCATTTGTACCTGGCAACATCGAGAAAGAATATTACAACTTTGGACAAACTTCCTTGAAGAGACAACCAAGAAATGTTACGAAAAAAACAGCAGATTTGTCAGTTGGCGGGAATTGAAACCACGAACCTGGGGAATAATCCTCACGGATCAAAGCAGGTGTCCACCGTAGTTAATTCGTTTGTAAAACATAAAAAAATTAACAAACAAGCGTCTGGTCTGTTTTACATATTACGTTTACAGGAAAGAATGGCCGGTCGAAGACACACATTCATCACGTTTTAAGGCAAGCAGTTATTTCTCATATTAAGTTAAAGGAACGGGCGGTGCATCATTAGCTAAAAACCCGAGATGAGGATGAGGTTCTACAGGCCCGCTTTCTCGTGCGATTTTCTACGTTTCGTTTGTCATCCAGGTGACAGTCTATGCAGCGAGATATTTCTTATGATTCGTTCCAGTTTGACTTCAATGCTCTGATCACTTTAACACATATTCCACGGCGGTAGGTTGCAATTGTTATCCTGCTGTATGCAATATATCCATAACAGTCTACGCAGCAAGATATCCGCTTATGATTCGCTGCAGTTTATCCAAGATGCTCTCATCAGTTTAACCCATGCTCCAACATGTCAATTGCACGACAAAATCGCAAGTGTGAACAGGCCTTTAGGCAGGGGGCAAGATTAGGTTTAGTGCTAAGGAAAGATTACAGAAAAAATAAGGGGAACAATTGTGAACCAATCAACTTAAACAATTTTGGAAACTCTATTTTTTTATTTCTTATTTTGATTTTTTTATTTTCTCCCCCCGAAACTCTTACGTTAATAGAAAAAAACTTTGGATATGTTCCGGATTAGGCTTTCATAAACTTGTAGTTTCACTGGCTTTTTTCCCCTAAATTTCCTCATCATGAAATATTCATCTTTGCACCTATTACAAGCAAATATTGTAAAGATGCACATGTTATGACAAACATGTAGCTGACCTGTAACCAGGGAGGGTGTTGGAGGGGTGCTTCACCCCCCCAACTTTTTGAAATTGTGATATTTGGAAAATAACATCTATTTGGAAAGCAACAGCTACATAGAATCAAAACTATTTAAATGAAGTGAACCATGGGAATTCTATTAAGTTGGCCAATTGTATAGAAGTTTGTAAACACAAAGATAACAAAAGCCTATATTTGCAAGTTTTTTACTTATATGATACCTTTGCTCATAACGAATATAATTTTATTTTGGCTTCTCATCTGGATTTTAAACAGACTTCCTCAGTGCTTCAGCTTCCCACTTGATTTGAATTGGAAAGAGTCAGACAAAAATCTTTGTCATTTGGAAATTTTCATTCGGCACCCCACAACTTTGGCATGGTAGCTACAGCCCTGCCTGTAACAGTTTTGATGAAACAAATGCTATCAAGACTTTTCCCCTTTTCAAAGATCTTTTTAAAGACTCTATTTGGTCTATATGATAACATAAGCACAAACATTTTACCAAATGCTAAGATAATTAACAAATGAGTTTATTTTCTTGGCAACATTAATTTAATCTACACTGAAATAGATACCTGTACGAAAAATTAAATCCTAAGTAATTGTCTCATTTTCTGTCAATGTTTTATGTCAGGGCATTCCCTGTCAATATTGTCAGGTGATGCTTTGTCAGCATCCAAGTCTGTCATGATTTGTATTGCCAATGCACTTCTTCCTGGGGTACACTGATTCAAACAGTTACAGTATTCATCATTTGTTTTATTAGGATTAAAGTGGCAATTTTTTACTTGTGTCCCTGGTGATGATTCACCACAGTACACCACTGGCTGCAGCTTCATTATCCTTTTTCTGCTAGCCACTTTGAAGTTAATGGAGTTTCCAGACCAATGACTATCTAGTCATTTTCACAGTAAACCATAAAAATAGGAAATACATAAAGCCAATATTGAAATCAGCAGTATGCTTGAAGGATACCTGTAGCAAGGTCTGAAGCTTTACAGTATATCCACACTGTTTAAGTAACTGACTGAAAAGCAATACAAGGGATAATTTCTACAAATGAATATCAAAAATTGCTTTGCAGTTGGTTTTCCCGCAAACCCCAAGCCTTTCCACCCACAACCCAAAGTTGTTTCACCCACAATTGAACTTTAATATTTGTTTTGTTCAACCCAGAAACATTCACACCCTAACCCTAACCCTATCTCCAATCCCAACTCTAACCCTGGGTATGTGGGTGAAATGACTTTAAGCTGGGGGCAAAACAGCTGTGTGCAAAACGGCTTGTGGTTGAAACTGTCGGTTTCCTCAAAATCTAAAACACGCGAGAACATAATTTTGTACCACTAAGTATATCAGCTCAAGAATACAAAATTTAAAATATCAACGTTACAACTCTTGTCAATTAACAATAAATACCTGTTTTCTGTCACCAACTTGAAGTGAGTCCATTCTATTTTGCAAACTCACGAAGTTTTACTCCTACGGCACGCGTATTGGCGGCTTCATGAACAAGAGATATCTGAAAAAAATTTATGTGAATCGTGTGGTTAACATACCGACTAACTACATGCAAAATCTTCCTTACTTGGGTTCATTACTGAAATAATGTTAACACAGCGTTAAATCATGTGGTTAAGCGCTTTCTGTATTTAACAACTGCATGAAAAAATTTATTTACTTGGATCTATTACAGCAATAACATGAACACAGCTACAGCTCCTCTGTTACTGAAACAGAATGGAACAGTACCTTGAGTTGCTCCTAACAACCTACTTTTGGTATGCTGGACACTTGATAAATTAATGACATGAAGTATTTAAGAATGATTGCTGCACAGCGGTTGGATTTCAAGCAGAAAGTCTGTGGTCTGAGGGAGTGTAAGAGACATCTTGATTTCGAAATGCAGGAGATAGCAATTTTAAGATTTCAAATGTTAAAATATAATCTATTCTAAATGTTTTCGCACATCTCACGCATAAATTAATCGGCAAAAATTGTGTTTACACCTCCAACCCACCAATAAAGTTCCTGCCCACGCCCCTGAGTTAAACAAACAACGTCATTCGACGTTATACAATTAAGATTTGAAATGATCGTTTTTTGAGTTCATTCAACATCATCCACCCAGATGAGGTGGCCTAACGCATTTCGGTTCAACCTGTTGATTTCAACAACGTTGAAAGGCGTTGAGAATTTTCAATGAGTCTGACCAAACGTCCAAACTTAAACTCTCCGTACAGTAGGACTCCGTAGATGAGTAACATCGCCTGACGTCAACCAGAGTAAACTATTAAGAGGTTGCCACCCTCCGGAAAGAGTTGCATAAATATACTACAAAAATTCATAAAGATTTGTTCACACGTTTTTTCGAGCCCAACTCACGTCCCCCGGTTGCGAAATCCATCCCAAGTACCCTGGGTCGCGGGTTTGATTCCCAGCCGGGGGTCATCGGTTGCCTTATTTCCCTCTGGTCCCGGTTAGGTTTTAAAACATAAGACTCTGAAAACCAAAATTTCCCTCATTATACATATGACCAGAGAATCCTTGCAAGGTTGTAACCAAGCAAAGTGTGTATTTAACTGAGAATTAAGTATATAACGCATATATTTTTGTGGTAGAGAAGACGACTTCACTGAAATGTGACAAAAGAAACAAAAAGTAACCGAAAAGAGAAACATTTAACCAGAGGAGGCACTTCCGCTTCCTCGGGCTCACTTACGTATTCTCTAAAGATCACGTAGCTACTACAATGTCAAGTATGGTCACTTCAGATTTGCGCATCTCTGATTTCAAGAAAGCGATCTTTGGCTGAGGTCTCAAAGGTAATACTCCGAAGGTACGTGACTGATTGTGTTCGTCTTCAAGTCATTTTATCGCGTCATCATTGGTGCCGTGGTATGGACTTAAGCTCTTCTCTGGGACCTTTGCTGCTAAGCAACTTTGTTCTTTGCCATAAATTTCTTTACTGTCTCATTTCATTCTACTAACTTACATATTATCTTTTACCTTCCGTACCTTAGCGCACTGTTCTCTGCTGACTTTCGCTGGTTACTTCCTTTCTGCAGATGGCGGTTTCTGCTTTTCCGTTATCAGTTTCTCAGTTATCTCTGACTTTCGCTATTCACATTTTTTTCGCAGATGATGATCGCTGCTCTTTCGCTTTCACATTTCACTGAAGACTGTCATTTGATCTCTCTGACTTAAAACGTAGCTTTGATGGTCCAAAACTTCAATAGTTATTATAGTTGGGATCCAGACGATTTAATGTCGACATTCTTTTAAAATGAAACAGATTTAGAAGTCACGGGGTCTTCCTTAAAACGACTGTAATATAACTTTTTATCAAACTGATTTTCAACATAAATTTGCAGTGAGCGGATTAAGGGGGCAGTCACTGAGAGCACGAGCCGGAAGTTCCGCGCTTGTGAGGGGTCCTTCGGCCCTTGTGACGGTCCCTTGAATAATCCCCTGGACTTTGTCTAGGGGATTATTCAACATCATTCACTTTGCCTTCGGCAAATAATTTTTTATCAGTATATCGAAGGTTCTAAAAGCGAGCTCCTGCTGCGAAGAACTTTTTCACTTGCCTAGCTCTGTAATATCAGAACCTGAAGCAGCTATCTACATCATACTCACGCCTGAAATGTTTATCTTGTTCCAGCGAAGTACTGTCGCAGGTACTATGCCAGACTTTTCGTGCACATTCGTCATTGACAACAACCTTGGTGGTGGTAGTTTGACATATGATGGTTGCCTCATCACTGACGGGAGGTGGGATGAATACGGACCAGTGAACGTCGCGCCTGAGACCGTCAGCACATTCAAGCTTAAAGACATTGCAGGAACCAGCCGAGGAGCAGAAGGCATGATTCGTTACCTCTATGACCAACCAAATTGCAAGCAAAGAAAAATCACATTCTACATGAGCTGTCCCCTTATCGGCAAAAATGAAGCCTATATGACAGTAAATGGTGGAACGAAAGTTGACGTGGGGGCGCCATCGTCTGGCCATCCGTTAACTGCAACATTCCGTCTTCCGCCATCGTTGTAAGCATGTCATTCTTAGAACACCCCAAGCATTCTTGCCGTCACTAGTTTGAATGGCTTCAATTATAAGCTTTAAAGAAACAATTTGGTCATTAGAAATGACATTTTTCTGTCTGTTGGATCGAAGAGTATCAATAAAAAATCTCTTTACCCGGTTGTCAATGAATAAACATAAAATAGGGCATTAAGGCATTCGAATACTTATACATAGACATCCTGTGTCGTCTTCAACTAGCGATGGATGTTTCCAAGTTCAAAATAAATAAATAAATAAATAAATTCGACGTTTGCAATGGCCTGACTGTTTTATTACGTATTCGTTGCGGTTGCAATTATGGTGGTCAACAGGATTGGTGACAAGGATTTGTAAGTTTGGATACAGTAGAATGACGTGTACAGCAAAATAAAGACTAGTGAAGTAAAGTAAAGAAAATGGAAGAGAAGTAAATTGGAAGTGAAGCGAAGTGAAGTGAATGAAGAGAAGTGATGTGAAGTGAAGTGTTGTAAAGTGAAGTGAAAGGAAGTGAAGGGAAGTGAAGTGAAGCGAAGTAAAGTGAAGTGAAGTGAAATGAGGAGGGGAGAAGTAAAGCGAAGTAAACTGAAGTACCAGGACATGAATATAAATGAAGGTGAAAGCGAGCTTAAGTGAAGTGTAGTGAAAACAAATGAAATAAAAAGAAGTTAAGTGAAAATAAATGAAGTGAGGTACACTAAAGTGAATAAAAAGATTGCAAAGCAAAGCGAAAAGAAGGTAAGGGAGTGGAGGGAAAGTGTAGGGAAGTGAAGTAAAGTAATGAGAATTGAAGAGTAAATTAAGTGGTAATTGTGAAAACTCTTTAGTTGCTAGCCAGGATGAACGATTTGTTGCGCAAATACGTATTAACGTTTGATCTGGCGTATATAAGATGTAAGTTTTTAACTTTTTAGCTCTTTTCAGGCGGGATCAGTCCTCCGTTATTTTGCTCTGGTCAGGACCTGGCGATTTTACTTCTCAAAATGGGAAATCCTGCCAGAAGAGGATTAATTATCCGCATATTGGGATTAGCTAAACGGGGAAAATGAACAAACTTCAGAAGATTTCCCGTCAGTTCGTTCCAGGAAATGCGGTATCTGGAAAAATTTCAAAGTTGTATTTTCTCAAGCCTCGTTTTGGTGATAAAAATCAAAGATGGCGGCAACAACAGCAAAATCGCAAAATACTACAAGGACAAAGCAATGGCAATGAAACTATGTTCTCCGACTCTGATCGCTGGTTTTCTCGAATATTTTTAACCTGTTATCTATTACATAATTAATTATGGCTTCAGCAAGCCAAGACAGCTCTGTGCAAGACAATCAACGGGCTTCGATGGCTCTCAGCACAACACTTCCTGGAGATGTTTTGCAAGGACAGGAACCAGGGGCCAGGGGGAGGTAGACTTGTCGTTTTTGACAATAAGTTGTTCTTGTGTTTCATCTATGTGCTGGTGAACTTTCACGTGAAAGACGCTGTGGATAACTTTAAATTTAATCATATCTAGGATAATTGATGTCCATGATGAATGTATTGTTAGATTACTGTATGCCGGTTACAGTTCAAAGGATATGAGCCTGCTATTCAAGCTGTCATTCAGAGTTACAGCTCTGAAAGTCAGGTTTTGCCTACCAAAATATAATTTTAACCACGTGTAGTCGTGATTTGAGTTATGACTACTGAAAAACTGATACACAAGCTCGCTAGATCACACTTGTTAAGTGACATATGTAGCTTCATATTCGTCTTTCTTCTTGTCCAGCAGCATATTTAGAATAAACTGGTTTAGAACCATGTAATGGTGCATCAAAGCTGGCCTGTAAAAACAAAAAAAATGTGGTCATAACTAGTGATTGCATCTACAGTTGCTGGATTAGAACCTGTTTCCAATCTACACTGTATTGTAGTAATCAAAGTTCTGACAATCATTACATTCACCCGAGTCAAATAGCCCTTCCATTCACTTGATCATTCTGATTGCCATAGTTA
This sequence comes from Heliopora coerulea, assembly GCA_030142905.1. Lineage (NCBI taxonomy): Eukaryota > Metazoa > Cnidaria > Anthozoa > Scleralcyonacea > Helioporidae > Heliopora > Heliopora coerulea. Next base: position 2,488,547 of record JASJOG010000020.1, read on the forward strand.
GTGGAATCAAAACCCAGACATGTCCATTTGATTGTCAGGGTTCCTAAAGTGTTCCTCAAATGGTAATCAAATGGATGTCAGATTTCACAAGGCTGTCATAGACATACTGCAGACTTGTCACAACTATTGAGAACAAAAAGTGTGAAAACATTCTGGTGCAATTCAGTTCAGCAGCAGAGCTGTTACAAACTGTTGGTTTTTATCTGCATGTAAAACAGTACTTGACAGCTTTGGGGATGTTATATCTGTTATCTATCCATCCATCTGTCTATCCATCCATCCATCCTTCTGTCTGTTGGTTTGTCCATCCATCCCTCTTTTCATTCATGCATCTTTCCACCCTTTCACCTATCTATTTTTCTGTCCATTTGTCTAGCCATCTGTCTGTTATTGTATATAATCATCTGTTATTAGAGATTTTATTTTTCAAAAGTTAATGAGCCAGCATTATTTCTCTAGACAACTGTGACTGATATAAGTAAATGAAAGATTTCATCACTCAAATGACTTTATTGACTATGAAACATAGGTTGCTTCTTTGTTTTATTGGGTTTTTTTATTCAGTGAAATCTATTAATCATTAAAAGGTGGAACAGGCCATGTCCTTGTTTGTCAAGATGTCCCCTCAATGATAACTGTGTGTTTTATCATTGTAGACAAGTGGATGAAGTGGTTCCACTTTTTGAAGCTGATAAGGAAGAAGATTTAGAAGATGTGTATGATGAGAGTCAGATATTTTCAAAAAGCAATAGTTCTGGACGCCTTGCAAGTCTGTTAACTGGAGAAGTACCCGATGATGAATTTGTTGTGATCGACAAGTCAATGACAAAAGGCAATGCAGCAGCCCAAACGGCCACAGAGGGGTAGGTAGTTCATTTACCAGCTAATAAAATGGAACACTTGAAGTTTTATCAAATAATTTTTCTTAAATATTTATATTATTTTAATTTGCCCATAATGAAATGCAAAAGAGTATGCACAGTACAACCTAGAGCAAATGGAAAGTAAACATCACTTTCATATCATTTATATTGATAGTAAATGTGGTTGCTGGATATTTACTGTATTAGTATACATATTTTTAGTCCATAAAGCAGTATACATACAGTGCACATTGCCTCAAGCTATTTCACTCAGAAAAACTGTCCTGACCCCTGATGGGAATCAAACTCATAATCTTCTGGTCACCAGTGAGATAGTTTAACCAGTAAGCTACACAGACTTAGCTGGTGAGCTAAGGTTATATTGGGTATTGGTTTGTGTCATGGTAAGATGTATGCACTGTAACTCATTAAGTCACAGTATATATGATTATACACATCAGCAATGATTACTGTTTTTAAATGTGGGCACTAAGTATAATATAATGTTTTTAGGAAGTACAGGTAAATCATTATTTGTGGTCATAGTCCAAACACTTTTTTTGACAGTGAAAGGATGTCAGCAATGGTTGAGGAGGCAGTTGAGGTCACTGTGGAAAATTTAAAAATCAGCAACAGTCAAGGCAATCTAGAAGAAAATGGTGAGTGCTGGTTTACCTCAGATCAGAACTTTACAAAGTGTCCTGTTTAACTCCAGCTGGGAAAGAAGGGCAAAATGGGAACCTTAGAAGGTTGCAAACTAGCCCATTAACCAAGTTTTGAATATAAGCTGAATAATATATACAAAGAACAGGGTATTGCCCATCCCCAGCATTTCGTGACACCAGAAATTGTTGGTGCTAGGAGCAGTTTATGTGGAAACTCCTTACAAAGATGATTTTCATCCAATTCCTATTAGTGATACTGCATGCATGGTGCCACTAACAGAAGTCCTTTGCTGCAGAAGACATTGGTGGAAGCCCTCCTGGTTCTGCTTCTGTCGATATTTTCATCACTTAGTTATTTCCTGCTACGGTAATAAATGACTGAAAATTATCATGGGCTGTATTCAAGATCCCTCCCAATATTTTGTGTTTGTTTAATTTAATCATTGATGATATAATTTTCAGTAGAAATTGGTGGATATCATGAAGTTCCCCCTGATGAATCCAAGAAAGCTCTTGGAGTTGTTGAGGAAGGTGAGTATTTCCAGGATTTATTCCCATCGATCACTTTTAAAGGTTTGAAAATTAAATCTCCACTATTCAATCCATAGATGTGAATCACCCAGATTGGATAAAACACAAGAAGCATGTGTTTGTCCTCAGCAGTGCAGGCAAACCAGTATACTCCAGGTTTGTTTATTTAAAGAAAATAAACTAGTCACATACTTTGGATGGGTTTTCTTATTGTAATACTATTTTTTATATTTAACAAATAGAAAATTTCGTGACTAATTCTGCATCGTGATTGAAACGTGAATAAAGTCATTTCAAATGGAAGTACATGATAGAAAGATGAGGTGGACCTGAGTGTGCCCATGTCAGAGTTAATAGCGCTGAGTCTGTTGGGGCCGGAGTTTATTGTGCTCAGTCTGTTGGGACAGGAGTTTATTGTGCTCAGTCTGCTGGGGCCGGAGTTTATTGTACTCGGTCTGTTGGAACCGGAGTTTATTGTGCTCAGTCGGCTGGGACCAGAGTTTATAGCTCTATGCTCAAGCCACAGCTTATAGCCCTAACTCTGCTGTGACCGGAGTTTATAGCCCTAAATTTGCCATTGCCGCAGTTTATAGCCCTATGGCTAAGTCTCCCGGAGCCAGAGTTTATGGCCCTTAGTCTGACCTGGCTGAATTTGCCAGTTGGAGCTGAAAAATCACAGTTCACCACACATTTTCACTTTTGTAAATATTGTCCCTATGTTATTGAATTAAATAAAGAATTCATTACTTTGTAAAGATATTATGCTATATGTATTTTTTTCCCCCATCAACCTACTGTAGTCTTTCTTTTATCTTGATAAAGATATGGCAATGAGGATAAGCTGTCGACTTTAATGGGTGTGATGCAAGCGCTAGTCTCTTTTGTCGAGGATGATAATAATCATTTAAGGTTTGGGTACTTTTTTTTTTTTTTTTAAATTTTCACTTCCCGAGGATAATAATTTGCAGCAGCAGGTCATGAAATGACGGTACAAGTCTTTTGTTTCTTTCGAAAACGGCAGAATTGCTATATTCGTGTTCGCAGTTTTAAACTATGCCAAGGTAAAGTACGTGGTGTTTCGAACTGGGCTCTGCAGATAGCGTTTCGCCAATATAGCTAAGTTATATTTACTCTATAGCAGGGTTGTTCGGCTTGCAGTAAACAGCGAGAAGCAATTAGGTCTACGAAAAGTTATCATGAAAGAGAAAATCTCGATTATTTCAAAGACAAAGACAAAGCGGCAGAGGGCCGCTTGAAAAACCAGTTTTACCCCCAAAATCACGATGAAAATTTGATGTGATCCGCTAACCTTGTATATGTTCGCGTTAAGCAACGAAACGTTAGATGTTATTGAACTTTTCTACCTCAGCACTGAATTGGATATGGCTTTATTACGGCTCCTGTATTGGGCACTGATATTCATATGAAGATTATGGTTTTTATTATTATTACAACTCGCACACCACCCAATTAATATTTATTATTGTTATAATTTAAAATGAAGTAACCATTTATTATTATTGTTTAAACTTATTAAGGAACGGTGACCATTCGGTTTCCTGGTTTTCAAAGGACATTGCAAAGATACCCTATTAAATTACGTTCTACCTATATTAACTAATTATCACTTATTAGTACATTAACTAAAGTTCTAATACACATATAATGACTAGATTAAAGATAAATAACCTCAGTATAGTGACCAGTGGGTAGACACGGAAGCGCTATGCTCCTGTAAAAAGGCGTTTCATTCCTTGCTGAAGGGCGATTGTGGCAGGAGAACACAAGTTCGTGTTTCTGGTGAAAGGACATCTGATACTTGTCGCAATATCGTATGCCAAAGAGTCCCAGGCTCAAGTAAGTATTCGTCGTTCCTCTGTTCATGCTTAGCTCGGTGCGGTACTGAATCTTGGTTCAAAAGTAGGTGGGACTTGCGCAAGTCTTTGTCGGAGGATTGGAGATTTTACGCTTTACCGTACCCAAGCTCCTGGCTCTTACGCTAATCTTGGCGACAACCCTAAGCTTAAAACTTTACCAAAACTCAGGTATCGTAGAATGTAAAGTTACCCAGTTATTAGTAAGCCAGAGTGCTAGACCAAGAAATAATTAAAGTTTTGTTCATGAGTAAGGGACGTTGCGCAACCATTCTCCTTGTTGTATCTGACCATTAGCTAGGGCCGTTTCACAGCCAAATCTACTCATGTACTTAACCAAGTAGATTTTTGACCAGAACGCTGCTTGCAAAGAAGCGAAGCTTCTGTTTTGTCAGAATTACAAAATCTTTATACTTCTTAACATGGCGAGAAATTAAGGAGGGTACCGAGCCTCAAAGGAAATTGCAGAATATTTTAAGGACCTCCAAATCCTAATTTACATCTTAGAAATAAATTCTCCAAGAGCTACTGAACATTTTCCTGAAGCATTTATTCAGTGACGTGTTAACGGTACTGTGTTCAGTCTGAACAGACTAACAATAAACGCTGTAGACTCTTCCATGTTAAATAGTGAAATTTGGTAATCAGAGCGCGTACTTAGCCTCAATATTGTCCCGGTTATCTGGCCATGTGATTGTTGTACTAATGTAAACAACCAATATTTCTTGAAACTTTATTCGTTTTGTGCTGACGGGTTAAGTTTTTTATATTGTACCTATTTTAGATGGCTGTACAACTGACCTATGTGTATAATCAAATTCTCAGTGTTTTAACGCATAGACAGTTGGAACGTATAATGAATCAGAGAGGAAACTATGATTTAAGAAGGTTGTTAGGAGGTAAATGAACGTATAGACATTATTGAGGCTTTCAGTTTTCTATATTGCAAGGAGCGGTATGAACACGGTAACTGCATTGTGTGTTGTTATTTTTGTCTTGCGCACATGTTATGTTTTTTATATACCCTACATGTCAATGTTCCTGTTCTATTACATCAGTTCATATGTCGTATCCATCGGTCCCTCTGCTTTTCTCTTATCTGCCTGGCTATTAGCCCATTCTTTTTGTGTTTCTGTCTGCCCAAAGTATCTGTTTGCCCAAACCAAGTACAATTTATGTAAGGAATGTAGCTTCATGAGTAGAAGAAGTAAATCATTGAACAGCTTAACCGGAAAAGCCAAGTTATCCTCAAAAATGTAATCCACCACCCTTCAGTTCTTACTTTAACAAATACTTATTTTCTTCTTTAAAATAGTACCCAGCTTTCACGAAAAGGCAATTTAATTTGTAAATTGACAAAATTCCGAGCTTGGGATTCAATTCAGTCTTTCTGCCTGCCAGCTTGTCTGTTCGTCTGTCTGTGTCCTTTCTGTCTTGTCTGCCTTGTCGGTCTGTCTGTCTTAGGTATAATGTCCGCACTCTCAGTTTTAATGATCTTGTTTCTATGTCATGTCTTCCTGTCTTGACTTCCTGTCTTGCCTTTCATTGTTTTTCTGTCATGTCTGTCTACCTTATTGGTCTGTCTCTCTTGTTTGTCTCCTCTGTCTTCCTTTTATGGTCCGAATGTCCGTCTAGCCTGTCTTTTTTGTCTCATGACTATCTGCATGTCTACCTTGTCTGTTTTTCTGTCTGTCTGTCTGTCTATCTGTCTACGTACTAGCTTGCTCGCTGTTTTTATTTTCTCCACTTGTCCACACGACAGCCTTCCTGTGCGTACGTTTCTAAGACAGTTTTGTAAAATTACTTTTTCAGGGACTGAGAAGTTCATAGATAGTTTACTAAATTTAATGGATCATGAACCTAGTGTTTTATTAGGCGCGGTAAGCAAGTCTGTGATTACCCTAAATTGCCCTCACTACCGGATTTATATCACTAAATCAATATGGTTTCTATAGGTAAGGTGCTTACCGTTAAAAAGCTCGATGAGGGACATCATTGGTCAGAGTTTTGTGCAGGCTAAAGTTAAGGTACGACACTTGTACCTGCACGAGAGAGAGAGCGAAATATCGTTTTCTTTCTCTACGATTTATTGTCCCCGTTACCAAAATTCAGAGCCCTGATGACGAATCCCGAATAGCTTACCCGTCAAATAAGTCCGAGTGTCTGAACAGTGCTACCCACACATTCAATCACCGAACTTAAAATTTACCTGCTGAATAACACGATAAGTTGGACAACTTGCGATTGTCAAGATAAATTTACAGTTGGAAAAATTTGTTGTTCAATTGTATTGAACGACGTGCAAAAAGTCAGACGGACGGAGGGAACTGACGAACTTAAGAAAGGATCGAGATATTGACGCTTCGAGTAAAGGGTCTTTGTAGGAGTAAAACATGAAAATGATAAGAAAACTAGGTGGTATTTTTTATAGGTAAAAAAAGTCATCTAATGCAAAAAATGACCAATAGGATTTGAGAATCGATAACACACTAAGTAATGAGATGTAAATTACGGAAAGTATAGTAATTTTAAACAAGGATCAGCAAGCCGAGAAGGCGAGGATTATGTAGACAGATAACGTACGGGAAAGCTGATGCATAAAGTAATATAGAGAAAAAGAAAAATCCGAGGGAATACAGAATGCATGGCACTAGTTTTTTTTCTGCCTGTGGTAGGTAAATGGAATATTGTGGCATTTGCACTCATCTGCTGACATTTAAGTTAATATTTCTGATGAAGGGAAATTTTCGAGTATCTGAATGATTTTAAAAGTATTACCACCATAATAAACACTAAACTCGTGGCTATGCTATCGGAACATATTGAAGAACAATGCAAAAAACTTTCGAGTGCTATAGCCCTACTTAGAAAGGCAAAGCCATATATACCTCACAACGACCTAATTTGTATGTACAACTCTCTGGTACTCCCCTACTTTACATATTGCTCAACAGTCTGGAACGACGGAAACAAGGCAAATTTAGAAAAGCTCAAGAAAATGCAAAAACGAGCTGCTCGTACAATAACTGGCTCAAATTATCAGATAAGATCAAAAACAATTTTCCGGACCTTAGGGTGGAGCCCAATAGAAAATATTCTTAAAAGAAGAGAGCTTCTAACCACGTTTAAAGCTGTCCGTAGCATTGTACCAGAGTACATCTGTGACATGTTTACATACTGCGATAATATTTATCATCAAACGCGTAGCAATAGGCGTAAGCTACTTCTTGAGAAACCTAACAGATCTTTTATGAATAAATCATTTTCGTACCGAGGAGCTTATGCCTGGAATACATTACCCAACGAAATTTTAGATATTCATGAGCAACTGTCTGCATATTCTTTCAAAGCAGTCCTTACTAAACACTTACATCGACTAAGAGACTGCTAACATTGTTGTATGATACTGATTTTTGTAAATATTCTTTCTTCTTTTAAACAACCCCTTTAAAAGCAGCAATTAAGCTGAAGGGTTATTGTTTGTAAATAAGTTTTTAATAATAATAATAATAAAAAACGGCCTCCTTAGCTCGGTAGAGCATCGCACTAGATTCGCGAGGTCGCGGGTTCGATTCCCAGCTGGATGGCCCGAAGTTACATTTTTCGCCATAGGTCCAGGTTGGGTCTTAAAATCATTCAGACACTCGACAATTTCGCTTCATCAGAAATATCAACTTACATGATAGGTAAAATCATTTACTTGTAAAGGTATAAATTAATGACGTAACTAGAACTAAAGGGTACGAAGGATACGAGCCAATGTTTTTATCTGTCCATGTTGTTCACCAAATCCCTCTCCAGGATCTACCTACCGGATAAGCTATCCGGGATTCGTACACCCATTCCCAGATGGCAACTATTTACTATTTGTTCTTGATAACTTTTTTTCTTGGAAGGAATTGGTATTTGCAGTTTTAATAGCGAAAAATCAACTCATCACATTAGTTCGTCCAAAAAATTACAGTTTACATCCTGGTGGTGAGTTAGACTGATTCCTTGTTGACGAGAGGGCGAGACTTTCGTTGAAATTGTGAGCTGAAAGAGTGAGATGTGGAGCGAGACAATGGCAAAAAATCGGTAAATACTGCCAACTGAGCTGACGAAGTCACTTAGGAAATGACATTCTCTTTATTTCCTCCTCCATTTTGTCGCTGCTCCTGTTTATTTGTGGTGGTTTATTCTTTTTCTTGCTCTTTCATGACATATTTATTGTCGGCGAATAGTAACTTGCAGTCCTTTGAAAAGTCAATGGCTCTTGTGTTCAAAGTGCTGCCCGACTTTTCGCGCCAAAACGTCCCTGTCTGCGATTAAATTCACCGACTGTCCGACCGACCAATCAAGTTGATTCATTTTTCATAAATAAACCAGCGAACGATCAGAATCTGTAGCGGATGAACCGAAGGATTTGATGTGATTTTAATCTTGTGTGGCTCATCGCAATTGTTCTTTTGTTATATCACGTGTGAGGCTTCAACTGAAAAGGGTTTCAGCGTTCTCAGTGTACAGTAATGCTGACTACTTCTTTCTTTCTCTCCATAGATTTGCATTTAATATTAAATTTAGTTAACGGATCAACGTCGTTTCAGACTGCGGAATCATGGACACCGATATGTCTGCCGAGATTTGATAGCAGGTGAGTGTGTTAAACAAGGACATAGTGTGTCTCCGGAGCTAAGTCTAGCTATAAAATCACGCGAGCGTTTTGTAACTGTTGGGTTTTTGAAGTTGAAAGTCGTCGTCAAGAGTCAAGATAAAGTTTACGATAATGACGAAGGTGCAGTTTTACAATAGCAATGTTGTAACGAGTCAAACCGAGGTCGAGTAACAAATCGAGTCATAAAACTTGATCGAGTCTGGTCGAATCAGTTATATAGTTTCCATAAGTTCCAGGTATAAGTTATGACGAGAGTGAAAATGCGTAAAGTCGTCTAGGGTAAGCGAATATAAAATCACCTGCCGTTCGCCGGAGTAAAGTAAGAAAAATCGGGTGCGAATTCGTCGATCCCTCCCGCTGAGAGGAAGTTGCAATCAAGGCGACTCATTTACAGCAAAGATTTGCCAAATCAAGTCTGAGTTGCTTGGGGGTTACCGACTGTAGTCGAGTTGGATCATTTTTTACAAACTATTTTTTACAAAGAGTCGATTCGAGTCGCCAAAAACTCCGACCCTTGTCCACCCTTGTCCGAGTCGGACATGACTCGTTACAACACTGCTAATAAGCATGCGCAATTCCGTAGGATTCCACAGAAGAAAAAATATTTCAACTTCTCTTGCAAGCCTCGCTATAAACTTGCGTATTTCCAGGAAAACTTACAACTAAACTCAAACCGTATAATGAAAATGAAAGATACACAATATAGAAACAGAAGAATCACCTTTAGACCCTTCTTGTTCACTATCTTTAAATGCTTTTCTATCATTTATTGAAGTAATGAAGTAAGAATAGAAAATACAAACACATTTTTAAGTGTCATAAATTACAGAAATATTTTTTCGCAATCTTCGAATAAGTTTAATCTCATAGCATGCATATTGCACTTATACTCTTTTAACAATAATATGAAAACTGAAGGATTTTAATTGTCCTTGATAAAATATTCACTCTTGTATAATTTTTCCCTGACTGCGAGATGCTTTCATGAGGCTTGGCTTGTATTGCTGTCATGTAAACCTGTCTTCTTCAGAGTTTGTTCACAGCTTCATTCTACTCCACAAATATCCTCTAGTGATAAACCCCAGTAGTCTTCTTCCACTTCACCTTCTGGTTTAGCTTCGACCGCGGCAGTGGTCGCGTTGTTATTGTAAACGCTTCTGTACTCCTCTAAATTAGTTTCGGTGACACTGCAGCTTTCTTTAAGGGAGTACACCTGTTCTCCTAATGTATTTACGGCTGCTTCATTTTTCAACTCTTCTCTTCTGGTTAGGGCAACATCATCTTCCTTGGCAGAAAAATTTTCCTCACTAGTATTTAAGTTTTGAACATGTTCAGTGGCGGAAGAAACTGCCCCAGATATATTTTGAGCTTGAGATTGAGCTTTGTCGGTGCTCTGATGGGATTTTTTGTTATCAGAAGTTTCTGACGGGGTTTCGCTGACGAATTCGTCGATACAAACGTCCTCTTTCGTGGAACTCTTGTCGTTCAGTTCCTTATCAACCCATTCTGTGGGAACTGCCCTTCCAATGTTAATTAGTTCTGTCTTAGTTTCGGTGCTGGTGATTTTCCCAGTAGCTAAGCCATCTCCCTCTCCAAATTCTGCATTTTCGATACGGGTTTGAGCGTTTGCATCATCGGCAACGTCCATGTCCAATTCGTCTTTCTTGTCACACGAGTCAACCGGATCGTCAACTTCTAGTTTTGAGATAACTTTTCCGTCTTCTGTTTCTTCTGTTTCCTCACTAGAAGAGTTTTCTTTTACCTTTGTTTCCACGTCGTTTTTGTTCCACAGTTCAGGCATGAACATTGATGTTTGAACACGTTCTTTGGCAACTGCCGTTCCACTGTTAAGTAGTTCCATCTCAGTTTCGGTGCTGGTGATTTTCCCATCTCCCTCTCCAATTTCTGCATTTTCGGAACGGGTTTTAGCATTTGCATCATTGGGAACGTCCATCTTCAATTCGGTTTTCTTGTCACACCGGTCAACAGGATCGTCAACTTCTAGTTTTGAGATAACTTTTCCGTCTTCTGTTTCTTCTGTTTCCTCACTGGAAAAGTTTCCTTTTACCGTTGTTTCCACGTCGTTTTTGTTGCACGGTTCAGGCATGGACATTGATGTTTGAACACATTCTTTGGCAACTGCCGTTCCACTGTTAGGTAGTTCCATCTCAGTTTCGGTGCTGGTGATTTTCCCATCTCCCTCTCCAAGTTCTGGATTTTCGGAACGGGTTTTAGCATTTGCATCGTTGGGAACGTCCATCTTCAATTTGGTTTTCTTGTCACACGAGTCAACAGGATCATCAACTTCTAGTTTTGGGATGATTTTTCCATCGTCTGTTTCCTCGCTCGAAGAATTTTCTTTTGCCTTTGTTTCCGCGTCCCTTTTGTTGCCCAGTTCATGCATGGATACTGATGTTTGCGAGTTTTCTTTATTAAATCCACCTTTGTCGGTTATGTTGGTGCCGTAATTTTCTGTGTTTTCCATCGTTGAAGTAAATTGCTCAACTTCTTTTTCCGGTTGGGCCTCGAGCTCGGCGTTATTAACAATCTCCACTTCGCCAACTGACAAACCATCTTTGTCGTCAGGAGTGTTATTGAGCGTAACAGGAGTTTTTTCGAGTAGAATTTCAGTCTCAGCTTTGTTCGCAATATCCACCTCATCACTAGGTAAATCACTTTGGCCAACCAAAGTGTCATTCAAATCATCGCGAGTTTTCTCAACTAGGAATTCATTCCCAGCCTTGGTGACATTTTCCACGCTGCCACTTGACGGACCATCTTTGCCAACAAAAGTATTATTCACCACAAAGCGATCTTGAACTGGTCCTTGATCAGGGTCTGGTGCTGTACAGTCTTCTTCACCGTTTGGTGCACTATTCACTGCATCCAGCTTCGCGGTTTTGGGGGTTTCTTGTACAGTTTTTCTCACGCTACTTTGCTTTTTCGGCGTTCCGCTTTTCTCCTTACTGGTCGGAAGGCGTACATCAAAATAGTCATCTTTCTTGCGACGACAGCAGAGACAATTACCCATTGCCTTTTATTTTCTTGTATTTCTTATTCTCTCTCTCAATAATTCACTACGTATTCCTCGAAACGAAGTAATAAGTGATTTCTCGCACATTGTGACGTCATAATTGATCATTCCGGTTTTAGTGCACCCGCGACCCTTACCGCAAGAACAGTACCGTCACTTAGTTTTGTACTTGTATTTTGTATTAGGACAACTCTGTCTTGGTCGAGCATGATTGAATGATTCTATTTCGAAATAGAGAAAAATCGCTATTTATTCCGTCTGTTATAGTGACTGTAACCAGGAATACATCTGCTAGAGTAAAGATCAGTTTGGTACGCGTTTAATCGCGTGCTGACTTAAAGAAACTGCAACTTAAAGAAATATTAATAATAATAATAATATTAGAATTTAACTTACAATTAGCAGGTTAATTGGCGTGCAACCTTGAGTATGTCCACATTTTTTCATCGTAACTTTCACAAGCAATGAACAGCATTTTACTCCGAACCAAATCTCCCCAGACTAAATTTGATCTATCACTCGAATGGAAGTTGACTACTTTTTGTGGCCACTCATCCCTGGAATTGATTGAACTGGAAATTCAAGGACTTTTAAAGAACTTTTCTGGATCTTTCCCGCCAAATTCTAGGAGTTTGGGCTGCAACTAAAACCCCGTATTGGGTGGGACAATGTGACATTGGAAGCCAAGGAAGTCTCGCTATAATATTGCGTTTTTTCAGGAAAAGTTATAACTAAACTCAAACCGTATTATGCACAGAAAAGATACACGATACAGAAACAGAGGAATCACTTTTAAATCCTTCTTGTTCACCATCTTTGATTTATTGATGTAATTACTTCAGGACCAGATGACCTACCGTACTGGTTCTGAAGACGTATGCAGTGATATTGACTCTTGTTATAACGAGAATATTCAATATTTCTTTTAAGAGTGGGAAGATTCCGAATGTTTGGAAAAGAGCTAATGTGATACCCAGCCCAAAAGAAAACTCAATCAATTCCTGTACCCAACTTAGACCTATTTCATTAGCAGACATTGTTATGCGCCTGTTTGAGAAATGTGTGTATGAAAGTGAAGTTGCTGATGTAGTGTATAATTATATCGGGACTGATCAGTTTGCTTATAAAAAAGGACATAATTCTACTATGGCCCTGATCAAACATCAACACACGAGGTTAAAAAGTCTTGATGAAGATGCTAAATCAGTTAGAGAAATCTCATTTGATTTTAGCAAGGCATTTGATAGTGTTCCACATGACATTTCATTTAATAAAATCAAGAAAATACCCATTAATCCATATATTATAAACTGGATGATTGACTTTTTGAGCAACCGCAAACAGAGAGTGAAATTTTTAAACACATCCGAATTTTTAGACATTAATCGTGGTGTACCTCAGGGGACTGTATTCGGACCTGTAATGTTTTCTATAATGGTCAATGATATCAAGGCGGTGAATCCCTCCAATGATCTATCTAAATTTGCTGATTATATCACAATAATAGCACCAGTGTATGATTATGAAGATTCAGCAGGGGATGAAGTGGAAAACATGAAACTATGGTCAGATGAAAATAGAATGTCTTTAAATATGGAGAAGACTTATGAAATGATTGTTCGCGGAAAAGTGTCTGCTCCTCTACCGGACCACATTCCATTCATAATACGAAAAGATTGGCTCAAAATACCGGGTGTTACGATCGAAGAAATACCAGGAAAATGGGACAAACACTTCGAAGAAATGATGAAAAAAGCTAGCAGCAGAATGTACATTCTAAGAGTTTGTAAACATTATGGGTTCTCTACGCAATAATTAGATCTTCTTTTCAATAGTCTTATAATCTCTCTTTTCACCTTTGCTGTTGAAATTTGGGGTAGAGCTTCTTATCATAAATACGTAAGTCAGATTGATAAGTTTGTCAATCGTGCCCATACAAATGGGTATACTAGCAACCGATCGGATTTTAAAGCAATAATATCGAATAGAGACAAGAAATTATGGACAAAAATTATAAATCAAAAAAAGAATACTTTACACATTCTTTTACCTGACAAGATAAATCGACCTTTGAGACCAAAAGGTCATGATTTTGAACTACCTATTGTTAAAACTGAGAGGTTTAAAATCGCTTTTATAAATAGATCTCTTTTTAATTTTATATTAAATGTTTATATTTTTATATTTTATTACTTCCGTAATTTTATAATCGATGTAAATCATTCTGTAATATCTAATTGTAGCATTTTAACATGTAAACTCAGACATTTGTTTTGAGTATTTCAATAAAGACTTATAATAAAAATAATAAGTAATGATGTAAGAATAGAAAATACAAATACATTTTTAAGTGTCATAAATTACAGAAATATTTTTTCGCAATCTTCGAATAAGTTTAATCTCATAGCATGCATATTGCACTTATACTCTTTTAACAATAATATGAAAACTGAAGGATTTTAATTGTCCTTGATAAAATATTCACTCTTGTATAATTTTTCCCTGACTGCGAGATGATTTCATGAGGCTTGGCTTGTATTGCTGTCATGTAAACCTGTCTTCTCCAGAGTTTGTTCACAGCTTCATTCTACTCCACAAATATCCTCCAGGGATAAGCCCCAGTAGTCTTCTTCCACTTCGCCTTCTCGTTTAGCTTCGACCGCGGCAGTGGTCGCGTTGTTATTGTAAACGCTTCTGTACTCCTCTAAATTAGTTTCGGTGACACTGCAGCTTTCTTTAAGGGAGTACACCTGTTCTCCTAATGTATTTACGGCTGCTTCATTTTTCAACTCTTCTCTTCTGGTTAGGGCAACATCATCTTCCTTGGCAGAAAAATTTTCCTCACTAGTGTTTAAGTTTTGAACATGTTCAGTGGCAGAAGAAACTGCCCCAGATGTATTTTGAGCTTGAGATTGAGCTTTGCCGGTGCTCTGATGGGATTTTTTGTTATCAGAAGTGTCTGACGGGGTTTCGCTGACGAATTCGTCGATACAAACGTCCTCTTTCGTGGAACTCTTGTCGTTCAGTCCCTTATCAACACACTCTGTGGGAATTGGCATTCCAATGTTAATTAGTTCTGTCTTAGTTTCGGTGCTGGTGATTTTTCCAGTAACTAAGCCATCTCCCTCTCCAAATTCTGCATTTTCGATACGGGTTTGAGCGTTTGCATCATCGGCAACGTCCATGTCCAATTCGTCTTTCTTGTCACACGAGTCAACCGGATCGTCAACTTCTAGTTTTGAGATAACTTTTCCGTCTTCTGTTTCTTCTGTTTCCTCACTGGAAGAGTTTTCTTTTACCTTTGTTTCCACGTCGTTTTTGTTGCACGGTTCAGGCATGGACATTGATGTTTGAACACATTCTTTGGCAACTGCCGTTCCACTGTTAAGTAGTTCCATCTCAGTTTCGGTGCTGGTGATTTTCCCATCTCCCTCTCCAATTTCTGCATTTTCGGAACGGGTTTTAGCATTTGCATCATTGGGAACGTCCATCTTCAATTTGGTTTTGTTGTCACACTGGTAAACAGGATCGTCAACTTCTAGTTTTGAGATAACTTTTCCGTCTTCTGTTTCTTCTGTTTCCTCACTGGAAAAGTTTTCTTTTACCTTTGTTTCCACGTCGTTTTTGTTGCACGGTTTAGGCATGGACATTGATGTTTGAACACATTCTTTGGCAACTGCCGTTCCACTGTTAGGTAGTTCCATCTCAGTTTCGGTGCTGGTGATTTTCCCATCTCCCTCTCCAATTTCTGAATTTTCGGAACGGGTTTTAGCATTTGCATCGTTGGGAACGTCCATCTTCAATTTGGTTTTCTTGTCACGCGAGTCAACAGGATCGTCAACTTCTAGTTTTGGGATGATTTTTCCATCGTCTGTTTCCTCGCTCGAAGAATTTTCTTTTGCCTTTGTTTCCGCGTCCCTTTTGTTGCCCGGTTCATGCTTGGATACTGATGTTTGCGAGTTTTCTTTATTAAATCCACCTTTGTCGGTTATGTTGGTGCCGTAATTTTCTGTGTTTTCCATCGTTGAAGTAAATTGCTCAACTTCTTTTTCCGGTTGGGCCTCGAGCTCGGCGTTATTAACAATCTCCACTTCGCCAACTGACAAACCATCTTTGTCGTCAGGAGTGTTATTAAGCGTAACTTGAGTTTTTTCGAGTAGAATTTCAGTCTCAGCTTTGTTCGCAATATCCACCTCATCACTAGGTAAATCACTTTGGCCAACCAAAGTGTCATTCAAATCATCGCGAGTTTTCTCAACTGGGAATTCATTCCCAGCCTTGGTGACATTTTCCACGCTGCCACTTGACGGACCATCTTTGCCAACAGAAGTATTATTCACCACAAAGTGATCTTGAACTGGTCCTTGATCAGGGTCTGGTGCTGTACAGTCTTCTCCACCGTTTGGTACACTATTCACTGCATCTAGCTTCGCGGTTTTGGGGGTTTCTTGTACAGTTTTTCTCACGCTACTTTGCTTTTTCGGCGTTCCACTTTTCTCCTTACTGGTCGGAAGGCGTACATCAAAATAGTCATCTTTCTTGCGACGACAGCAGAGACAATTACCCATTGCCTTTTATTTTCTTGTATTTCTTATTCTCTGTCTCTCGCAATAATTCACTACGTATTCCTCGAAACGAAGTAATAAGTGATTTCTCGCACATTGTGACGTCATAATTAATCATTCCGGTTTTAGTGCACCCGCGATCCTTACCGCAGGAACAGTACCGTCACTTAGTTTTGTACTTGTATTTTGTATTAGGACAACTCTGTCTTGGTCGAGCATGATTGAATGATTCTATTTCAAAATAGAGAAAAATCGCTATTTATTCCGTCTGTTATAGTGACTGTAACCAGGAATACATCTGCTAGAGTAATGGTCAGTTTGGTACGCGTTTAATCGCGTGCTGACTTAAAGAAACTGCAACTTAAAGAAATATTAATAATAATAATAATATTTGATTACTAATATTAGAATTTGACTTACAATTAGCAGGTTAATTGGCGTGCAACCTTGAGTACGTCCACATTTTTTCATCGTAACTTTCACAAGCAATGAACAGCATTTTATTCAGAACCGAATCTCCCCAGACTAAATTTGATTTATCACTCGAATGGAAGTTGACTACTTTTTGTGGCCACTCACCCCTGGAATTGATTGAACAGGAAATTCAAGGACTTTTAAAGAACTTTTCTGGATCTTTCCCGCCAAATTCTAGGAATTTGTGCTGCAACTAAAACCCCGTATTGGGTGGGACAATGTGACATTGGAAGCCAAGGAAGTCTCGCTATAATATTGCGTTTTTTTCAGGAAAAGTTATAACTAAACTCAAACCGTATTATGCACAGAAAAGATACACGATACAGAAACAGAGGAATCACTTTTAAATCCTTCTTGTTCACCATCTTTGATTTATTGATGTAATGAAGTAAGAATACAAAATACAAACACATTTTAAGTGTCATAAATTACAGAAATATTTTTTCGCAATCTTCGAATAAGTTTAATCTCATAGCATGCATATTGCACTTATACTCTTTTAACAATAATATGAAAACTGAAGGATTTTAATTGTCCTTGATAAAATATTCACTCTTGTATAATTTTTCCCTGACTGCGAGATGCTTTCATGAGGCTTGGCTTGTATTGCTGTCATGTAAACCTGTCTTCTCCAGAGTTTGTTCACAGCTTCATTCTACTCCACAAATATCCTCTAGGGATAAGCCCCAGTAGTCTTCTTCCACTTCGCCTTCTCGTTTAGCTTCGACCGCGGCAGTGGTCACGTTGTTATTGTAAACGCTTCTGTACTCCTCTAAATTAGTTTCGGTGACACTGCAGCTTTCTTTAAGGGAGTACACCTGTTCTCCTAATGTATTTACGGCTGCTTCATTTTTCAACTCTTCTCTTCTGGTTAGGGCAACAACATCTTCCTTGGCAGAAAAATTTTCCTCACTAGTATTTAAGTTTTGAACATGTTCAGTGGCGGAAGAAACTGCCCCAGATATATTTTGAGCTTGAGATTGAGCTTTGTCGGTGCTCTGATGGGATTTTTTGTTATCAGAAGTTTCTGACGGTGTTTCGCCGACGAATTCGTCGATACAAACGTCCTCTTTCGTGGAACTCTTGTCGTTCAGTCCCTTATCAACACACTCTGTGGGAATTGGCATTCCAATGTTAATTAGTTCTGTCTTAGTTTCGGTGCTGGTGATTTTCCCAGTAACTAAGCCATCTCCCTCTCCAAATTCTGCATTTTCGATACGGGTTTGAGCGTTTGCATCATCGGCAACGTCCATGTCCAATTCGTCTTTCTTGTCACACGAGTCAACCGGATCGTCAACTTCTAGTTTTGAGATAACTTTTCCGTCTTCTGTTTCTTCTGTTTCCTCACTGGAAGAGTTTTCTTTTACCGTTGTTTCCACGTCGTTTTTGTTGCACGGTTCAGGCATGGACATTGATGTTTGAACACATTCTTTGGCAACTGCCGTTCCACTGTTAAGTAGTTCCATCTCAGTTTCGGTGCTGGTGATTTTCCCATCTCCCTCTCCAATTTCTGCATTTTCGGAACGGGTTTTAGCATTTGCATCATTGGGAACGTCCATCTTCAATTTGGTTTTGTTGTCACACCGGTAAACAGGATCGTCAACTTCTAGTTTTGAGATAACTTTTCCGTCTTCTGTTTCTTCTGTTTCCTCACTGGAAAAGTTTTCTTTTACCTTTGTTTCCACGTCGTTTTTGTTGCACGGTTTAGGCATGGACATTGATGTTTGAACACATTCTTTGGCAACTGCCGTTCCACTGTTAGGTAGTTCCATCTCAGTTTCGGTGCTGGTGATTTTCCCATCTCCCTCTCCAATTTCTGAATTTTCGGAACGGGTTTTAGCATTTGCATCGTTGGGAACGTCCATCTTCAATTTGGTTTTCTTGTCACGCGAGTCAACAGGATCGTCAACTTCTAGTTTTGGGATGATTTTTCCATCGTCTGTTTCCTCGCTCGAAGAATTTTCTTTTGCCTTTGTTTCCGCGTCCTTTTTGTTGCCCGGTTCATGCTTGGATACTGATGTTTGCGAGTTTTCTTTATTAAATCCACCTTTGTCGGTTATGTTGGTGCCGTAATTTTCTGTGTTTTCCATCGTTGAAGTAAATTGCTCAACTTCTTTTTCCGGTTGGGCCTCGAGCTCGGCGTTATTAACAATCTCCACTTCGCCAACTGACAAACCATCTTTGTCGTCAGGAGTGTTATTAAGCGTAACTTGAGTTTTTTCGAGTAGAATTTCAGTCTCAGCTTTGTTCGCAATATCCACCTCATCACTAGGTAAATCACTTTGGCCAACCAAAGTGTCATTCAAATCATCGCGAGTTTTCTCAACTGGGAATTCATTCCCAGCCTTGGTGACATTTTCCACGCTGCCACTTGACGGACCATCTTTGCCAACAGAAGTATTATTCACCACAAAGTGATCTTGAACTGGTCCTTGATCAGGGTCTGGTGCTGTACAGTCTTCTCCACCGTTTGGTACACTATTCACTGCATCTAGCTTCGCGGTTTTGGGGGTTTCTTGTACAGTTTTTCTCACGCTACTTTGCTTTTTCGGCGTTCCACTTTTCTCCTTACTGGTCGGAAGGCGTACATCAAAATAGTCATCTTTCTTGCGACGACAGCAGAGACAATTACCCATTGCCTTTTATTTTCTTGTATTTCTTATTCTCTGTCTCTCGCAATAATTCACTACGTATTCCTCGAAACGAAGTAATAAGTGATTTCTCGCACATTGTGACGTCATAATTAATCATTCCGGTTTTAGTGCACCCGCGATCCTTACCGCAGGAACAGTACCGTCACTTAGTTTTGTACTTGTATTTTGTATTAGGACAACTCTGTCTTGGTCGAGCATGATTGAATGATTCTATTTCGAAGTAGAGAAAAATCGCTATTTATTCCGTCTGTTATAGTGACTGTAACCAGGAATACATCATCTAGAGTAATGGTCAGTTTGGTACGCGTTTAATCGCGTGCTGACTTAAAGAAACTGCAACTTAAAGAAATATTAATAATAATAATAATATTTGATTACTAATATTAGAATTTGACTTACAATTAGCAGGTTAATTGGCGTGCAACCTTGAGTACGTCCACATTTTTTCATCGTAACTTTCACAAGCAATGAACAGCATTTTATTCAGAACCGAATCTCCCCAGACTAAATTTGATTTATCACTCGAATGGAAGTTGACTACTTTTTGTGGCCACTCACCCCTGGAATTGATTGAACAGGAAATTCAAGGACTTTTAAAGAACTTTTCTGGATCTTTCCCGCCAAATTCTAGGAATTTGTGCTGCAACTAAAACCCCGTATTGGGTGGGACAATGTGACATTGGAAGCCAAGGAAGTCTCGCTATAATATTGCGTTTTTTTCAGGAAAAGTTATAACTAAACTCAAACCGTATTATGCACAGAAAAGATACACGATACAGAAACAGAGGAATCACTTTTAAATCCTTCTTGTTCACCATCTTTGATTTATTGATGTAATGAAGTAAGAATACAAAATACAAACACATTTTAAGTGTCATAAATTACAGAAATATTTTTTCGCAATCTTCGAATAAGTTTAATCTCATAGCATGCATATTGCACTTATACTCTTTTAACAATAATATGAAAACTGAAGGATTTTAATTGTCCTTGATAAAATATTCACTCTTGTATAATTTTTCCCTGACTGCGAGATGCTTTCATGAGGCTTGGCTTGTATTGCTGTCATGTAAACCTGTCTTCTCCAGAGTTTGTTCACAGCTTCATTCTACTCCACAAATATCCTCTAGGGATAAGCCCCAGTAGTCTTCTTCCACTTCGCCTTCTCGTTTAGCTTCGACCGCGGCAGTGGTCACGTTGTTATTGTAAACGCTTCTGTACTCCTCTAAATTAGTTTCGGTGACACTGCAGCTTTCTTTAAGGGAGTACACCTGTTCTCCTAATGTATTTACGGCTGCTTCATTTTTCAACTCTTCTCTTCTGGTTAGGGCAACAACATCTTCCTTGGCAGAAAAATTTTCCTCACTAGTATTTAAGTTTTGAACATGTTCAGTGGCGGAAGAAACTGCCCCAGATATATTTTGAGCTTGAGATTGAGCTTTGTCGGTGCTCTGATGGGATTTTTTGTTATCAGAAGTTTCTGACGGTGTTTCGCCGACGAATTCGTCGATACAAACGTCCTCTTTCGTGGAACTCTTGTCGTTCAGTCCCTTATCAACACACTCTGTGGGAATTGGCATTCCAATGTTAATTAGTTCTGTCTTAGTTTCGGTGCTGGTGATTTTCCCAGTAACTAAGCCATCTCCCTCTCCAAATTCTGCATTTTCGATACGGGTTTGAGCGTTTGCATCATCGGCAACGTCCATGTCCAATTCGTCTTTCTTGTCACACGAGTCAACCGGATCGTCAACTTCTAGTTTTGAGATAACTTTTCCGTCTTCTGTTTCTTCTGTTTCCTCACTGGAAGAGTTTTCTTTTACCGTTGTTTCCACGTCGTTTTTGTTGCACGGTTCAGGCATGGACATTGATGTTTGAACACATTCTTTGGCAACTGCCGTTCCACTGTTAAGTAGTTCCATCTCAGTTTCGGTGCTGGTGATTTTCCCATCTCCCTCTCCAATTTCTGCATTTTCGGAACGGGTTTTAGCATTTGCATCATTGGGAACGTCCATCTTCAATTTGGTTTTGTTGTCACACTGGTAAACAGGATCGTCAACTTCTAGTTTTGAGATAACTTTTCCGTCTTCTGTTTCTTCTGTTTCCTCACTGGAAAAGTTTTCTTTTACCTTTGTTTCCACGTCGTTTTTGTTGCACGGTTTAGGCATGGACATTGATGTTTGAACACATTCTTTGGCAACTGCCGTTCCACTGTTAGGTAGTTCCATCTCAGTTTCGGTGCTGGTGATTTTCCCATCTCCCTCTCCAATTTCTGAATTTTCGGAACGGGTTTTAGCATTTGCATCGTTGGGAACGTCCATCTTCAATTTGGTTTTCTTGTCACGCGAGTCAACAGGATCGTCAACTTCTAGTTTTGGGATGATTTTTCCATCGTCTGTTTCCTCGCTCGAAGAATTTTCTTTTGCCTTTGTTTCCGCGTCCCTTTTGTTGCCCGGTTCATGCTTGGATACTGATGTTTGCGAGTTTTCTTTATTAAATCCACCTTTGTCGGTTATGTTGGTGCCGTAATTTTCTGTGTTTTCCATCGTTGAAGTAAATTGCTCAACTTCTTTTTCCGGTTGGGCCTCGAGCTCGGCGTTATTAACAATCTCCACTTCGCCAACTGACAAACCATCTTTGTCGTCAGGAGTGTTATTAAGCGTAACTTGAGTTTTTTCGAGTAGAATTTCAGTCTCAGCTTTGTTCGCAATATCCACCTCATCACTAGGTAAATCACTTTGGCCAACCAAAGTGTCATTCAAATCATCGCGAGTTTTCTCAACTGGGAATTCATTCCAAGCCTTTGTGACATTTTCAACGCTGCCACTTGACGGACCATCTTTGCCAACAGAAGTATTATTCACCACAAAGCGATCTTGAACTGGTCCTTGATCAGGGTCTGGTGCTGTACAGTCTTCTTCACCGTTTGGTACACTATTCACTGCATCCAGCTTCGCGGTTTTGGGGGTTTCTTGTACAGTTTTTCTCACGCTACTTTGCTTTTTCGGCGTTCCACTTTTCTCCTTACTGGTCGGAAGGCGTACATCAAAATAGTCATCTTTCTTGCGACGACAGCAGAGACAATTACGCATTGCCTTTTATTTTCTTTTTTTCTTACTTTCTCTCTCTCAATAATTCACTACGTATTCTTCGAAACGAAGTAATAAGTGATTTCTCGCACATTGTGACGTCATAATTGATCATTCCGATTTCAGTGCGCCCGCGACCCTTATCGCAGGAACAGTAGCGTCACTTAGTTTGTTCTTGTATTTCGTATTTGGACAACTGTCTTGGTCGAGCATGATCGAATGATTCAATTTTTAAAGAATAGAGAAAAATCGTTATTTATTCCATCAAGTGCAGTGATTGTGACCAGGAATACATTTGGTATTTGGTATTGATACGCGTTTTATCGCATGCTGACTTAAAGAAAAGTGCTAAAAATTTATTTAATGATTATCATAATAGTTAATGACTGAGTATTGATTAATATTATTATATATTAATTTACAATTAGTAGGTTATTTAGCAAGCAGCCTTCAGCATGCCCAAGTTTTTCACATTAACTTTCACAAGCCATGAACATTTTACTCAGAACCAAAAAGTCAACAGTAGGCAAATGTCCCCAAACTAAATTTATTACTCGAATGAAAGTTATCTACTTTTTATGGCCACTGACCCCCTGCATTGATCAAACAGGAAATTCAACGACTTTTAAGGGACTTTCAGGATCTTTCCCTTCAAATTCAGAGAATTTGTGCCGCAACTAAAACCACGTACTGTATTTGCTGGGACAATGTGAAGTTTAGAAGGCAACCTGGAAACCCAGATTGTTGCCAGGTAGACAACTTCCACTAAATTTTAGTTCAAAACCGGCTGTTAGAGACAGTTTTGTAGCCCGTTTATTTTGGGTGTGGACGTTAGATTTTAAGAATAACTTTGTTTTGATCGACGTTTCAAAGGTCGACATCTTTGGGATGAGAAATATCAAGGGAACTTTTACAATTTGTAGTGAACTTACGAAATGTTTTTCACGCTTACAGTGGCTACCTTTACGCTCATGTTTCCTATCTTGACGACGACTGTCCAGCATGTCTGCTGCTTATGTCCACAGTTAACGACGCATTCTTTATTCTTTCTGAATGTAAACAGAGGGTTTTAGAGGTAAGAGCTACAGTGGAGAAAAGTTGTTTTTCAGCTCTCAAGTTTTGTTGAATGATTTTGAATGGTTGATAAGTATGGTGTTAGTGTGTTGAATCCCTTGTACGAGATACGCTTCGTAAAACCTTTTCGTTATATTTAAAGACACAATTTGTTCTTTTTTCCACAGAAATTAAAGAAATATAAATGCTTTCAAGCAATAAATGAAGCCCTAGGGAAAGAAAGTTATAGAATAGGTAAAGCTTGTACCAATATAGAATGAAATACAACATACCTGTAAATATTGACCAGCATAGAGCGAGGTGTAATCTGGGCACAAGGAATGAAGGATAACTATTGAGAGAAGGGGTCATTTGTGTTGGCGTGGCTACGTGTAGGGTTTGGTGGAAAAACTAAGCCGAAAATTATCGTCTTGGGAGCTTGACGAGACTAAGACTTTTTTAATGCGAACGGTGTTAACCCTTTCGTTTTTAGGAGATGTTGGGATAGCCAACCTGTTGCATTTTGTCTATAAATCACGCAGTACATCTCAGTACACCTCACCGGAGTTAGAGGCACCATACAACAACCCACACGAAGAAGAAAGGTGAGAACCCTCCCAATATGTCGTCGAGAACCTCAACTGCCTTGTAGTGTGCTCGCCATCAACATCTTCAATATACACTCGACACTGTTTCTATTCATTACGTCGTCGAGAGAGATTCCTATTTCTGTCTTCAATCATTGTCGAGTGGTTGCGAGTTTCATTTGCTTTGCAGTATGTAATCTTGTTTTTAATAAACGTCATTATATAGTTCTTCATATTTCTGTTCGGTGTTAAGTCTTTGAGAACATCATTTCTTCTCAGGTTATTTGGACTCTATCTTCATCTACATCATCACATACATTCATCAGGACAACCTCTGAAGATTCTTTGCCACGTTGGTTCAAAGGAGATGCTGCTGGGGTGGGTAAGTAAAGAAATGGTCCCGCTCTTCTTTCTTGACCTGAAAATGTTTCCTTCATGAGTTACTCTGGTTATATTTCCACTGTCAGAAGCTGATATTTTGTAGCCATGCAGCCATTTATCAGTAGATTTTTGTAATCAACAACGCCGATTACAGCCCATTGTACGGAAAAGAAACAGACCAACAAAACCTGCCAAGCGGCGTGCGTCAGTTTACTGTAGAGCATAATCTCGAGATCAGCCGCATGACGGAAGATCTCTGCGCCACCAGTCCGTTTTTACTAAAATGTACTACATTACGTATTACCTTGCCAGGTTACGTCTGGATTTGAACTTTATGCAACTTTCAACCCGTTGGTCACCAAACCAGTGGCAATAAATGCTATAAATAAATTACTAAAATGGATAACGGTAAGTCCTACGGATCATCCAATTAGTGCCTACGTTGTCAACTTATTAGCAATGGGAAGAAGGGAGAATTTGCTGTTGAGGAATTGACTACTTATTATATATTTCGCATGTCAATAAGGTGGACCAAAGGGCCGATAGTGTTAGCAATGCATGGAAAGGTTTTCACGTGATCCAGCAATCTGGTGACTGAAAACAACTTAGCTAGTTTTTGCACCTCGAGGTTCCCGTTGACATAACTCTGGAATAGTTATAACCCACACCTCAAAATTTGTCGAAGGAGAACAATGACGGGCGTTTGACGTTTGACAATATTAAGGATTTTTCCTTGTTCCCTTGGCAACAGCAGTAACGCAAAACAGGCGCAAAAATAGTTTTAAGTTAGAGGAAAACCCAGTCGTAATATTCCTTCTTCAGTTGTAATAGCTTACCATAAGCGAATCTTATCTTTTGAAACCAGTTTGATGACATTTCAACCGAACTAAAGTCGAATGAATTACGATGTTAACAAATATTATTCCAAATTATAGACTAGAATTCCCGCTAACTTGACATGACTGAATGTTCGATATTGTTTTCAACCAGAGTTGTTGCCACAGAAACAGGAAAAAATCCGTCATATTATCCAATCGGTGATATAAGAATAGAATACTACGTATACAGGTTATTTCTCTGACGAAGGGCCTGTGCTAAAAACGTTGGAATTTTTTTGAGATCAGTCATGGCAGTCATCAACCTTTTAACTTTTTACGTCATTATTCTACCAGCTTAACTCCCTTCATCGCTTTCCTTCGCTACCACACTTGCATGGACGTATGTGCTATAACATTCCAGATATATGTTGAAGGAAAGCGTGAAGGGCAAAAAACTAGCAGAACTATGTTCAGCCATCTTAAGGCATTCGCTGGTAATGGAAGCCACAACCCGAACAATCTAGTCCTACGTTTTACTGACTGAGGAAATTTTGTGCGTTTTTTCAGTACTTCTTTTCTAGAACGTTGTCTTTCCGTTTTCTTTAGAATGAAGAAGATCGATTATTCATCCTTAATTCCCCAGTCTTCTAACAATTTATTACATTAACCTGTAAATAAAACTAACTAAACCAAATGTCTGTAGTATATTTGTCTTTTATATATTTTAATTCCAACGCGCTGAGTTATAAAATTGTAAAGAGTATTGTTTTAACGAAATTTCTTTGTGTTAGTTGGTAAGAAACTTTTGTTCTGCATAGGTAGATTTTTTGGAAATAGAAGTTGGAAGGTGGTCAAACTGCCAAAATAGCAGATAGAAAGCCCTTCATCGTCAGTTTACATCAATAAATGTATGTACACCAGGCAGCTCATATTTCATTTCGCACAAGTAGAATATCTGATTGTCTGAGGGAGCGAAACCAAAGTTCTGGGACATTCTAGGGCGTGTATTGGTAGTTGCGTCGTGACCGCGATACAGCCATTTTGCTTAACAATATTTAGTTGATAAGCATTTTTCCTCATAAAATATTTTAAAAATAAGAGTTGTACCAACTGCTAAAAATGGACGATTAAACCGATTCCATAAATCAGCGGCCAATCGTGATACATAATCAGCCGATAAGAAGCAAACACCGATTATTCCAGCTATTAAGTAGGGTAGCTCTACATTTATACGCTGATTAGTCATTACTTTGCCGATGAATCCTAGGAAATTTACAGTACTTTTCAACCGCTTGGATCAATGATTTGTTGATTTCCACAGGAATACAGCTCTAATTTAGTCTTTGGGGTCGCGCTTATTTATGGCATATAGTTGCCCATCATATAATCTACGAACGTCTGCTTCACTAGTTTTTGCGTGCGCAAAAGGCCACTGTACTTTCTATAGTGACAAAGATGAGATTGGTTACGTTGCTTTAGCGTGATAAATAGTAATGCTGTGTGTCATGGATCAAATGCGCGCGTCCAAATTTAAAAACCGTAAAAATAAGACGACGCGGATATTAACAGAAGAAAAGGCCCCCATAATCGGCCAATTACCTATTACAGAAAAACGGCCGATTAATTGGCTAAGCCGATCAATCGACTCATCTCTATAAAAAATATCGTTTCTTGCGATATTTTTATTTACACACGATAAATGACCATTCTGGCGAAAATACAGAAAAGTCACTATCTCTGCTAAAGGCGTTCATCGTGCACGCGAAGAATTAATTGCTTTGACGTAAACAACTTCCAATCTTCGAGTGACATGCTAATTTAGAAATACCTAAAATCACAGTCCGGTATTTCTAAAATTTTTTCAGTAAGGGTCTGTTGTCTACGCCTTTGGTTTTTAATTTACATCAGACTTTTCGGCGTTTGCGAAAGTCTGAGCAAAGTTCAAAGTTATATTTTCAAAACATGTGAAGGGCGTTGGAAGTGTTTCATGCCCGCTCAAAATCACCAGGTTGCTCTGAAAATAAAGTGTGTTCGGTCAAAACAGGTTTTTTTTTGATGTCTTGTCTACCAAATACCGTCCGAACTCTGTTTAATAACAATCCGGTTTTCTCTTCGCCTGCGTGTGACAACGCCAGCTTCACCGCGTTTAGTCTTGCGAGCTTTTTGTTGCTTTTTCGCTAACGACTGCTTTACTTTCTTTCTGATCATTGCGGGCTCCATTCCACCACCCCCAGATCCTTCTGGCACGCGCCAATCCTTTTCGTCACTGCATATTTCATCGACAGTCTGGTTTTTCTTGTCACGGTAAGGGCGGTACGACTGGTTTTTCTGGCTTAATTCCTCGAGATCCGAAAGTGAGTCACTCGATGATTCAGACAAGTGTTCTTCTGAGACTTGTTCTACGAAAAATATTTGGACAATTTGAGAAGCACCTAAAGCACTAATTAACAAATAAAAACATCGCATGAATACGCCTGTCTAATTAATCAACGAGGGGAAAAATCCTGTTTTGTCAAGACTCGTTCTGACATTCAGCGAAGGTTGCCCCAAGTAAACAGCAAAAAAAAAAAAAAAACAAACTCCAAAGACAGTACAATCAAATTCGATTAAGACAAGCATTTCATGACAAATGTAAGCGATAGAACAATATGATTTATTGAACGTTTTGATGTCATCTAACATTTTCAAGCCGTATCTTCATCACTAGAACTTGCATGATAATGTTGTTAAGATAACATCAAAACATCGTTCAATAAATCCTATTCTTCTATCGCTTACATTTGTCGTAAAATGTTTTTCAAAAGCTTCCTTGAATGAGAAATGAGCCTCTTATTAAACGTTGATGCTGTGAAATAAGCCAGTTTGTTAGATCAGGCACGTAGCCAGAATTTTTCTTTGGGGTGGGGGTGTGTGTGTGTGTGTGTGTGTTTGTCAAAGAGCTCTTGCCACTACAAATTTTCCACACTCCAAATAATGTACTATCTTTTCATATACAATCAATTTGGGGGCTCCAGCCTACAGGTATTTTACTGAAGTTCAAAAAGCAGGGTTTGATTTGGTTTAGCCAGCGTTTAACTTGAAAGTTTGGGTGTTTACGAAAGTTAATTTCCGTATTTCGTATTTGGGTATTTTAGTCGACATGAAATACGAAAATAAATGGGTTGAAACTTTCATGTAGTTTAAAAATGCCAAGTTTAGGCCTAGTAAAGAAGAACTGGACATACGAGCCTCTTCGGGTCGTTCACCGGTAAATGCAATTGACGGCAGTACCATCAAACATCATCATAGAGAAATTTTTGCTGCAGAAAAAGAATGATAATTTTGGTCACATTCTGATCCGTAAGAAGTCAGCAGTAACGCTCACTAAATTGTTAGTGATATAGAGATTCAGAGCATCACGGTCGGCTGGTTCTGGCGCAGACTATTCTCAATGGCCTGCAAAGCGCGCTTTGTCAGACAATATTTGTCAGTGATTAACGTCTGTTCGATGGCCTGCTACCCATAAAGTCACGTCCTCGTTTCAGCACTTCCGATAATACGTATCAACAATTTATGGCGACATCGAAAGTGGTTTCAAGGTCGCAAATCAAAGCTCCCCAGTTTGTGATATTGTTTTATGACGGTCATGAACTCCTTATTGAACTGAAAACTCAAGTTTGTTATGGCTATGGGGAGGGTTGAGTCTTCCGAACTCCCCGGCTACGCTACTGTGTTAGATGTTTTGGTTTCCCGACCAATCTCCCCTTCGCCTTAAAATAGCTGAGGTTAACTAACTTCCGTTGTATCTTTTGGTACAAAAACTACAGATGGAGAAAACAAAATTCAAACAATGCATTCACGGGAGGGGTTCTTTTCTCCAGTTGGCGTATATGAGATGTAACTTTTTCTACCTATGGTTAGAGCTGCTATTCCTTGTTTATCGGCGTACGATGCTTTATCCTCAATACAGCTATCGATGGTTGGTGTTTCTTCGGCATCTGATCGTGCTTTGTCATTTATTTCACCTGATGTGTTAACGCCATCACAAGCCTCCAATTCTTGGAGATCTGATTCGGGACAAAGTCCTTCCAAACGATCCACAGACTGACAAGAGACGAGAAAATACAATTGGATTCAAAAACAAGGTAATAATGTCACAGGAACTTTTACGATCATTTTGAACGGAGATTTCACCATATAATGTCGTTTGTAAATGGGGCCTTATAAACTTTTAAATCCACATGTTGGTTGAGAACCAGTGCTGTAGGAAATCCGGGGGTATACTTCCCCAGAACTTTTTGAAACTCTGTCTTCAGAAGACCATTTTTAGCATCCTCGTCATACAAAATGAGAGCATTTTTTGGACTTGAAAGACAAGAGGAAATGTTCATCTCGAAACATTTTCTGTGTTTTTCAGAATTCTACGAATTCATCGTTGAACATTTTTAATTCTAATTGTGGATTAAAAAAGAAAGTAAAAGTTTAAAAATGATTTAAAAACCTCTTCAAACTCATCCCTTTGTTCCTTGGTGAATCCACTGACTTCAATAACGACGTCTAAATTATGCAAACGTCTGAAGCGAGATGAAGCAGATTGATAAAAAGTGATGATTATAATCCAGGTAATACGACATGAAATTCAATTTATCAACCTGACAATCACGTTGTATTAACCCTTCAAATCTAACTAGAATTTTCCCTCTCTTCAACAAAATCATCTCGGCTAAGCCGGAGCTAAGGCCTAGTTCAAACGCCGAATTTTTCACGTGCCAAATCTAATGTTAATGAGCAAGGTCCTTTGTACAAACTGATTTGCATTTGGTTCGGCACGTGAAAGGTTCGACGTTTGAACAGGGCCTAAATTATGTACCGTTAGACAAAACAAAGTTATTCAGCACACAAAAGTTTAGCAGGGCTCGAATTTAACGATATACCGTTAACCATTCGTTACCAGTTATCATTGTAAGGATACCAAAAATCCTTGAAATAACCCGGCATGTTTAGTAAAAATTCTGTTCGAGATAATTTGAACCAGAAACAAATAAAGTTGTTGGAAGGGCATTAAACCTCAGCAAAAATGGCGATGTTAGTTTTTTCTTCTTTGAGATTGACGATGTTTCGAAGGATCGGAAAACGAGAATTTAAATCTAACAAGACTACGTAACAAACTGTAAAAGTGGAAATCCGTCTACACAGTGTTGAAAAGCAAAATTTGTAATTTGGTAACAAAATTTCTGTCTACTAATCCGAGTGGTTAATTATCCCAAAAACTAAATTCGAGCCCTGAGTTCACCTTGTAAATAAAAGGGTTAATTTCCACTTGTGGTTCAGCGTTTAATTTATTTTCCCATGATAATGCACAGTACTTACTTGACGTCACTAAACCTTGGATATAGTTCACTCTCGTAGTTAAATCTTCGGAGAAAAAATGTACGTATACATTGAACATCGCGATCAAAATACCTAAATAGAATAAGAATCCCGGAGCTTTATGAAGGATTAGTAAACAACTCTGTGAAATACGGGTATAGTAAATGGTATTTGTTCGTTTGTTCGTTCGTTCGTTCGCTTGTCATTCTGTTCGTGCATTGACTTATTTATGCACAAGTTCGTTTATTTTGATTTATTTACACGTCCATTCATTCGTTCTTCGTTCATTCGTTCTTTCATGCATTTATCAGGTATGTAGCGAGCAAAAAATTAGCGCCGGGTAAAAATATCCTGGTTTGATTTTCATTATGATGTCTGGACAATGGTGGGGTGGGGTCGCTTGATGAATTCCACGATATGTGCTGCACGGAAACTGTATATTTCATTATGTCTGGGCTAAAAATTTGCCGGGCGGAATTGATGAAATTACCGCGAGTGTCGGGCACTTAAAATTCGTGCCGGGTGGTTCTGCCCGACGCCACCCGGCGGGGGTACATCCCTGATTTATCCATTCATTCATTCATTAATCAATTCGTCTGCTCGTCACTATAAATATTTAACATTTGAGTCAGCGGTACAAACTATTTCAAACGCTACCTCTGTAAATAAAGAAAAGCATTTCATTTCTTTCGGTTACTTTAACTTTGTTTTAGTGTCGCCGTATGGAAGCAGTACAACCAGCAGCAATAACAACCACATACATTGACAACGACGTAATCTGGACGGCCTCAGGAACGATACATCCTCACCACTACCACCCAGAACAACAACAACATCAGGTGCGACCACGACACCAGCAACAGTAGTACCAGAAAACAACAATAATTATAGGAGAACTATCAGCAATGAGGGTAACTGGTGTACCTACCACTGGGCATTCACGTGGGAGATGGAAACCATTTGAGGAAAATCAATGATAGTGATTTTACCATTGTCGTTGACCATTATGTTGAACTCGTTGAAATCACAATGAATAAGGCCGTAGCTTCCCAGCTGTACGATCAATTCCATCAATTCGTTGTACACGGAACCAGGATCATCCAGCTTTTGAACTTGACATCTAATAAAACGTGATTAAATGCATGGGCGTCGGTAGGACTTTTTTGCAAAGGGAGGCAAACTGTGAAATGACGAGCAGGTCGCCACTACCAGACATGTTCAAAACAGAGAAGCAGTCATAAAAGACGTTGTTACACCATGCAGCTCGTTTCTCTTTCAATCGTTTTTCCTTTCTCACGTGAGCCGCAAACGGTTAAAAAAATCAAGAACATTGACACTGAAAATTTTTGAGACCTGATTGCGCACGTCGATGCGTACATCGCAGCCGCTAACATTCCCTGTAAGCTATGAGTGTGATAATAACATGTTAAGAAATATTAGCTATCACATTCATATTTATTTCTGCTTCATATGTCAGAAGGCACTCAGTTCAGCACAAGAGTTTTTGTTGCGGCAGAAGAGACACGTTACTCATTACTGCAACGTCCAATTAAGCTTTTTGTAGCTGGAAAATTCAAGGGGGGAGCAAATACCCACCTTGCTCCCCCTTTCCCGACGTCCATGATTACATGTAGATATTACCATACAGCACATCAATAAAATAATACAACTTGCATGTACCAAAATATGTGTGTATAGGTACATGTAAGCTGCATGTTTGCATATATCGTATGAGATTCAGTCCCAAGAGTGTTCAGTAAATATTGCAACATTCGTGAGCGAATATATATATATATCTGTCTGTCTATCTATGTATCTATCTATGTATCAATCAATCAATCAATGAATCTATCTATCTATCTATCTATCTATCTATCTATCTATCTATCTATCTACGTATCAATCTATCTATGTATCAATCTATCTATCTATCTATATATCAATCAATCAATCAATCTATCAATCTATCTATGGGACACTATTGGTGCGACACTTTCAGACCAATTATAAAAACTACAAAATCGAGCTGCTCGCATCATTACTGAAGCTCCATATACTGTTCGTACATGTGATGTTTTCACCCAACTTGGATGGTCAACTTTAGCACTCAACCGTAAATACCAGAAAGCTGTTATGACGCATAAGATTAAGAATGAAAATGTGCCCAAATATCTGACTGAAATGTTTGAGAAACAATTCGGTTCTTCTAACTACCATTTAAGATCCTCTGATAAAAATGTTGAAATACCTAATGTTAGGACTGACTGCTATAAAAGAAGTTTTGCTGTATCAGGGGCTGTTCTTTGGAATTCTCTACCAGATAGCTTGAAGGAAATAAAGAATCTTTCAAACTTTAAATAAAAAATGAAATCCACTATGTTCTGCACTGGTGACTTTTATGACTTCCTACATAACTGTAAATAATGTAAATAATTGAGGGTGTAAATATTTCAAAAAATTTTAAAAAATACAAAACAACTTGTAAATATACTTAATTATTTTCTGTAACCACACGGCTTCTAGGTAGACCAGAGTTACATTTGTAAAATTGTTAATTCTGATAGAACCACTGTGTCATAAATAAAAGTATCTATCTATCTATGTATCAATCTATCTATTTATCAATCAATCTATGTATCAATCAATCTATGTATCAATCAATCTATATATCAATCAATCAATCTATATATCAATCAATCAATCAATCAATCAATCAATCAATCTATCTATCTATCTATCTATCTATCTATCTATCTATCTATCTATCTATCTATCTATCTATCTATGAGGAACTGCGCTTAAAAAGGTTAATTCCATACGCCGGGGAAACAATCGTATCGGGTAGATGGCGCCCTAAAGAGCCTGAGGCGACATACGAGATAAATAAAAAAGCTCTACTTACAATGGACTGCCATCGACCAACTCCATAACGACACAGTGGCGATTGAAATCAGCGGGTTTTGGAACTGGATAGTCGATATCATGAAGTGCCTGACAACAAAAGGATTGCACCATTGTTAAACCCACGACAAGGAGAGATAGAAAGGGTACAAGGGAAACTATTGAACAAATAGCGATCAATTTAAAGAACAGTTTGATTTACTGTCTCAGTGTTCATTCTTGGGCGCGTTTTTGCGCAATTTGCGCACTTTTACGGCCTACTGACGCAAATAAATTGTTCCTGTGCGTCACCTGTGTTGCACTTTCTCGCCATCTTGCCTCACTTGTTCTTTCGGGACTCTGTTATCTGTAAAGTTTGTTGTATTGTAACGTATTGTATTGTATATTTGTTGTTTTAATAGTTTTAAATTCAAAAGGAAAAATTCCCCCATTTTCTCAATGATTTTGGGAAATGTTCCTTCTCATTTGTCAAATGTCCCCAATTTTTTTAGACTGTGGGACACGTGTCTCACTCGGGACAATTTCTAGAATGAAGACTGGTGTCTATTATTTTAAGACCTGTGAGGAAACAAAAATATTACACTAACCGGTTTAGTTAGAGCCGAAATAATCCAGAAATAATCCAATAACTTTTGTTGGATGAAAAGTTCGGGTCATTTAAACGGATTTACTAACGCGCTGGCAAGATGAGCTTAACACGCAAGGAAAAATTTGCCTTTGTTGAAACTTTGCATCCTCAACGCTTCCACATTTTATTTGCTCGCGAAAGTTTTCGATCACCCTAGGGTCGCGTCAACGCTTGTTGAAAAGTTGTGAGCTCATTACATTCTTTTATTGGTCGGTTTGACGTCAGCCGAGTTTTCAGACTTTGTTTCGATTGACTATGGTTGAAGCAAATGTTGAAATCGTTCAGACAAAACTCTACACCGGTTGCCTAAGTTTAAACTAGAAGGAGTCTGAAAATCAACCTCGTATCCATATTTGGCGAGAGCAGGCAAGTGAGAACAAGTTTGAAGCAATATTGGATGAAATTGCTAAGCAGTACGATGTCCGATAGATGCAAGACAATAATAATTAACTGTTTCCCTTTGGAAACCAACACAAACAACAAAAGTTTATAACAAAAGAAATGCTTAAATAAAATCACTACTTTGTGGGTTTACATTGCAAATTTTTTGGGGGGATTGCACTTGAATCCACCTTCAAGTATAGTCCTCCCTTAGGGGTGGGGGAGGGGACCATACTTGAATTGATTCCTAAAGATCAGGTGTCTAGACTGGCTTCTTTCCACCTTCTGAACCCTATCTCCAAAACCTGCTACCTGGCCTTTATACTTCTTCACGCAACACTTTCATCTGTAGACGTATACAGCACTTTCGAACAAACGGTTCAGTTGCAATTGATTTCTTTTCTAAACTAATGTTGAAAAAGATAGTTTTCTATTTCGGAAATTTTCCTTATTTTTTATACGCTGTTCTCCCACCATCCAATTTGAAAACTGTAACGTTTCACTAACCTTCATATAAGCATATTCCTTTATTGCAGCTAATCTGGACAGATACAACCAAGAATAATTCTTGCGATGCTTAAGGTAATCTCGTTTTTCCTTCAACTTTCGAAACGACGTCCTGCCTAGTCTTTGGAATGAAAAAAAGGCGATTTTACTCATTTTGACTATCCTCGCAACTTATATCTCGACCTAATGGGAACTTTATGTGACCTGGGACAATCTTCACTAAGGGAAATTGAAAGACAATAATAATAACAATAATAATGGAAACAGTAGGAGAGTTATCATTAATGCCTTCCTTTCCACTCACCTGTGCAATTTTAAAGCAAACTGTTGACCCTGTTCATCAGCTACAATGTAAATGTCTAAAGAAAGTTTCACAGCATTGATTCAAAATTTTGTTCATAATTAATCAAAGTATAATAATAAGACACATGTCATTTGCAAATGATTAATTGAAAGAAGATAAAAGGCACACAGCAATTTACCTGATTCCTTTCCAACTCCTATTTGATTTCCGACTGAGTGAATAATATTCCTATGTGTAAGTGCTTTCAGAGCCAAGTAATCATAGCCACCAAATGTCAGCTTGTAACCTTCATCTAGAATTATTATTATTTAAATTATTATTATTACAAAAATTATTTATCCATGGTAGCTACGTTCAGTATATAAAGAAGTGAAGAAAAACTGATTTTCAGGTAGGGTATGCATATACCTAATATTACAGTATATAAGTAAACAACTATATATCAACTACATGTTGATATTTACTACCTTATTACTTTTAATTATTACTGCTATATGTACACACACACACACACAAAAAGTTTGATTATCTATTAATTTTTTAAAGCTAATAAGTGAACTTAAATCCCTAACCAAACTGCAAAGGGAATCCCATGACTCAAGTGACAGGGAGCAAATTGTACAGTTGTCCAAGGCTACCAAAAAATGGTGTACACTGAGTATGTCTCTCTGAGTCAATATTGCTGCCATTTTATCCTTGGGTACAATTACAAGATAAAGACACATGGATGATGTCATGTCAACACAGAAAAACCTTCATTTACATGATAAAACAAACAGTAAAGCTCTTATGTCCTGTATTGGGACCAAAACATTGATGATGCCATTTTAGCAGGGAAAATACCTCAAAACACTTGGCTGTGCCTCATGTTTTCATTTAGTAATTTTTTGGTTGAAATAATATCATTCATGTTCCTATCACAACACAGAGACATGGAAGTAATTTTTTATTTGTTAATTATAATCAAGGAAATACTTATGCACTATGTCTTTCATTTCTAATAGGAGTAAATTAATCTGCCAAGCATGTTCAAGACAAAATACTTCTCTGGAATTGCAATTAAGGTCATCTCATTGATGGGATTGGGCAATTTACAGTCCACATACATTAAAAAATCTTGGAATATTCCAAACACCTACATCTTTTTCCTTTTTCATAAGCTAAAAGTTTGTGTTTCACTAGTTGTTGAGTGATCTTGTGACATCCACCATGTTTCAAGTTTGCAATTGATGCCAGTAAAGGCAATGGGACAACTTCATGATTCTTCATTCCCATTTCCACCTGAACAAACATTGAAAGTGCAATTAGACATTCATTTCTTACTGCAGTATATATGGTAGATTTGATATGATAAGCAAATGACAAGCCATTTTTATGGATACTGTAGTAAGCATGATTGATTATCATCATAACCATTACAACTGTCACTACCACCATTATTACCATTGTTATAATTATCATCACAATTATCATTAGTTATTATTATTACAACTCGCACACCACCCAACTAAGTGCAATGTCTGTTGCAGCCTTACCTGGCGGGATGCTGGGAGCCCGTAGCAGGCTTAGACGCCTTCCACTGTCCTTAGTTATTATTATTATTATTATTATTATTATTATTATTATTATCATTATTATTATTATTATTATTATTACAACTCGAACACCACCCAACTAAGGACAGTGGATGGGGTCTCAGCCTGCTACGGGCTCACATTATTATTAATATTATTGCTATTAGTGATTTTACTGATGAGCAGTACAAAAATCTGATATACAGTACTGTTATTTTATCCTTTTCAAGTTAAAGCAACAGGATGATGATATCACTGTTGTCCCCACTAATTTACCCGGACATGGACTGCTGGACCCGGGAGTACAAAGCCCTTAACCATGTTTTAGTCACTGTTGGGTGATTAAATCATATATAAATTCTCATACACTCGTCCTAATTACCTAAAATTCAGCGCTAAACGTCACTAAAGTTGATCACCCTTTTATACCTAATCGACGCTTGGCCTCTGTTAGTTTTTTTGACCGTGTTACGGACTTTAAATTATAAATAAATATTGAAAAACTAACCAATTTATGAATACTAATATTTAGCCCAACAATTCCAGGAGTCATAATTCATCTTCCAGTGAATTTGTTCATGTGCTAGTAGTTCAAGTACTTTCATACTCACAGCTGTAAGAACGCGGAAATCTTCAGGAGTTAAATATCGTAGAATAGCCACGTTCAACTTTCCCATACTGAGTTAAGATGATAGGAACCCTGTTTTATTTACAGTAGAAGGTCAGTAAACATTTCGTAATGCACTAAGGTTGTTCATGGTGAATCACCGTAAACCCGCATGGCCGGAGGTATACTTCAAGTAAGCACATTATGATGTATCATACTCGCATAAACGTCCCCTCCTAATTTTACGTCCGGGCGTTTGAAATGGGGCGTTTAGTCGGCATTTGAAAGAACCTACATAACCTTCACAAAAATCTTCAAATTGTCATTGTTTTGCGATTTATTTCCGCCTTTTTATGGTTTGAATACTTGCCAGCATAGAAGCTTTGTCATAAAATTTTTTTTCGATTCAAAGTTGTAAAAATAATTCAATATTTCCGTATAAAAGGTGCCTTAATTGAGGCTTTTTTGGGGTTTTCTTTCCCCAACAGATTTTAACCTGAAAATACAGTAGGGTTCATCTTAGAAAATCTTAAAATCAAAAGTTTTTACCCTTTTGCACATTTCCAAACGTATGCTTATGGCACTTGGGTGGACTCATTCCTATAGGCCTCAAAGTTGGTTTCCTACATTTCACTAAATTTTTCATTTTGTCTCCGCAGTGAAAATTCCTCGGAAAAGTCACTGCTTTACTAAAAGTTCCTCAGTTGAAGTTTTTACAATCCTATATTTCTGCGCTGACCTGCAAACAGCTGGCTTAATGCAGGGACGGTGATCGAAGCAAAGATCAGAGCATGAGTGATGATTGTATTCCCGGGAAAAAACACGAAAGAATTCAGATTTGTCGTCAACGAATTGAATTTTTCTTTCCATAAAGAGACAAACAGATTCAAGAAAGGGGCTAAAAGTGAGTTGAATTTTTAAATCTTCAAAATACAGAGCTACCGATACAACCTCAAGTAAAGTGGCAAAATGGCCACTTTTTGCTGAATAGTTCAGCTACCCTCCCTTTGAAATTTGACTTCCCAAGCGGATTACCAACCATATCTTGACTAATGTGTAGTCAGAAAGAAACTGAGGAGTTCAATATAATTAAAGACGTGCAGTAAAATGCCCAAACTGAAAGGTGCCTGTTCCATGGTAAAGTCAATGCTGCATGTTGAATGGTAGAAGAAGTACAGAGGATTGCTTAAGTTTGTCTTGCAGGTCTGTATTTGGCAATGTGGTTGAATTCTTGTTTTCAGATCAACCGCTTATTAATCATTTGTGTAGAACTTGGAGACAGGGATTAGTTGCAAAAAGGTTTGCGATATTTACTCATTTCTTTCTAGGAACACGGAAGACATATCACTACATGAACTTAAATGGCTACAAAAAATGCAGGATATGAAAGATGGTAAAATTAAGCATTTGAGACAAAAAGCTTGTGAAGTATATGACTTCAACAGAACAATCTTGGATTATGTACAAGAGAATGAAATGAAGAATTTGCAATACAAGGCTTGTGGAAGAATACAGACGAGGTGTATGCCAAAGGTCTACTGTTTTACCAGCGACATACTAAGGGAAAATTTGCGATAGAAAGTCGGATAGTATCCATGATTCATTCAGTAAATGGATGCAGTAAATGAAAACTTTAAGGATGAGTTGTTTCTTTGGCGTGTTACGCAGACCTAAAAAAGTAACAGGAAATGCACTTCATAAGGACCTCAGCAGCTGATTCGCCAGGGAAGCTACGCTATCTCAGGATATGGAAGAACATATTGAGAAGAGTCATTAATTCACTCATCAGAATATAGAAATATTTAAAAAGGTTGCGGGTTTCGTCGACAAACGTACAACGTCTTCAGACAATCACTTATATCAGAGGAACACTTCTAAATTTAAAGTTCTAATCGTGGACCAAATGACGTCAATTATTTAGTCAAGACAAAGAACTAAAAATAATAGCTACATACAAAGAGAAGAAGTGATTCAAGAATGAAGAACTGAGAAAGACAGAGAGAGTCAATGAAGGTGACAGAAGGAATAACCCAGTCAGGAATAATTAAAGAGCAACGGAATCAGTATTTCCATTGAGTGAAGGTTTGAGCTCATAATTTAGCAGACTTACACGCAGTAAAATCTAGGAATCGAGAAGAAGCCGTCAAAGAAGGCAGAAGGTCCAGTATCAGGATGATACGAAAGAACACTTGCTAGTGGCGGGATAAGTTGTCTTTTTCCTGTGAAGGCCGACATTAATTACCATGTGGACCGAAACTCGCTTGTGCAAATGTCAGACAAGTTTCAGAACTTCTCTCTACGATGATATTTAGCAACTAAGCCATAGTGATTCAATGAACAATGAAACAGCTGTCATGTTGGTGCCACATACAATACAACTGAATGTCATTCTTTGTTAAAGTTCCACCAACAAGGCCTCAATAACGTCATTTCCAAACCATCAATATAGCTTTTACTTTTAGCTCTTTTGTTCTGATTAGTTAATTGACTTAATTAGATTCACTCTTGTAATTATATTTAGACTCATTTCTCCGATGTTCCATGTTTAGCAATGAAATGTAAGACCTCATAAAATATTTCAATATTCCCAAGTGTGATTGGTCCTTCCCCGAATATTCTGCTGGGCACGGATATTTGTCATGAATTGGGAAATACACACTTAATGGCCATGCCAATGACATAAAATTCTGACTTGTCATCACAAGCTATACTGAGGAATGTTTTTCACGCTATGATATAAATTGATAATTAAGAAAACAAAATGAAGCAGGGTAACCTTAAATAAGAAAAAGCACTTCAGCACTAGGGATTCCACACGATAAAAAGCCGAGATTCTCCATGATGTAACACGACTAAATTGTGGAGTTTTCTATCTTAATTCTGAAAGTTTGAATTTTAACCAAACGATCTGAAGTTTTCAGATCATGAATAGTATATTTTACTAATAATCACTAAAAAGGTATCGGTACTCGAAAAATCACTTTTGTCCGACATTCACCTGAAGTCTTTCCGGTAAGTACCCGACATTTTAATTTTACTCTGGCTAACGCCGGACGATTTTACTGGTCAAGGCGAGACGCCTCGGACAGGAAAGGCTTAAATGTACTTTGCATGATTTAAAATTGTTAAAATTCTGAAAGCCAAATGTTGCACAATGTAACGTTTTAGGGGCTGAGAGAACAAATTGTGATAAAACTTATGTATAAACTACGAAGCAGTTGCTTGTAAAAGTGCATAAAGCCATCAAGAAATCCCTGAAAATTTATCTTGTGGTAACATTTTTGACAAAAAGGTCACCCAGGCTGAAAATTCTAGGAACTATGGCGGTTTTCATACGGTGGCAAGCCCATAGAAATCATATAAAACTAGGGGGATCATAGAGGCGAAAAATTGGGTTCATATTGAATGCCGCAATTTCAAGTACATTGGGGAGCAAATTGTTCCTCTCCAGGCCTTTTTCCGTCTGTTCGAGAGCCTCATCGTCGAACAACTGAGTCGTTAACTGTACTGCAGAAAAGTTTCTCTGGTTGTTAATTGGCTATCATTATTATTGCCTTCATCGTTTTACATTCTATTTAAAAAGAAAAGAAAAAAAGAAAAAAACAAGAGACAAAAGTGAAGTGGCCTTTGACCATAACATTGAACTTTTCATCGGAGTATATTTGTTTTGTCCCTCAATTTATCCAATATGGCGGTCTTCAATTTTTCGCCTGTGGTTGAGTGACGTATGCCTACAATACCCCCTCTAGTTATATACATATATATGATCTCTATACGCAAGCTAGCTATCTTGGTAGGGCTAACCCTATTAAGTATACACGAGCACTTTATCGCCATTCCAAGGGAGCTGGCCCTTGTTAGCACTTTTGCAACCCAACTTCAACGAGTATATTCCTGCTATCTCGTCTGGCCACAAGGAGTGCTGAGCTGGCCTGCCGTCATCAAAATCAAGGTTTTTGCATTCCGCTGAGCTTTCAAATTTATGACAACATTCCTAATCGATCACGTCATTGATCCAACTTAGTTGCTCCTTTTGCTACCTTCGATTTTCTTCGAGGAGGTCGAAGAATCGTTGGTTCTGGTGGCCATTTTGGATGAGAAAGTTTGCAGACATGCGCACATTAATTTTTTCATTTTATGGTTGAGTTTTTTTTTTTTTTTATTACATTCAAAATTATACATGTGATTGGTTGCTCAACGATTCGATATTTTACAATAAGCTTCAGTGAAAATTGTAACGGAAGTTTCAATCGCTCAGACATGCCATGTACTTGTGGATTAAAACATGTCTGATATGATATATTCGCTTAAAACCCGTGTATAAAGCAAATTTAAAAATGACAGTATTTACTTACTAAAAACCAAACGTTTGCGTCATGTGAAAGTCTTGTACAAAACGTGTGGTTTATTATTTGTAAATGTCGTCTTCTTTTTAAACTTGCCTTGACATGTACAATATTTCCATTCTTCGCTTTTCAAGCGGTTATGAGAAATCTCGGCGTGTGCCTCCTCTTTTTTAAAAAAACATGCTGCTCCCAGATAGACTCAGAAGCTACTAGCTAAAAACATGCATTTTGCCCCCCCATGCAGACTAGCAAAAGCTTAGTCACGAACTAATAATTCACAACTATTGTAACTTGCAAGAAGATTCACATGGTAGTCCCATTTAGGCGAAAAAGCCGCAATAAGAACATTCAAAAGCTAGTGAACAAGCTTCCACCCTTCGTTCAGCACCTCAAGTATCTATTTACAGTACTTTGCGTCATTTTAATGCCAGTAACGCAACCATTATAAATCCAGAACTCGTAGCCAACATCTCGGCAATGGCTTTCGTAGCTCATTTGCCAGAGCATTACACTAGACTTGCAGGGTGACCGGTTCAACTCCGACGCAGAGACCCATGCATTTTTTGCAGCTGGTTTCAACTACGTCTTAAAACATATGATTCTGACAAACGAAAATTTCCCTCATCAAACAGATTTTTATAGATTAGAGTCTTTCGTTTGGCGCGCAAATATGGTCCCCAATGTACTTTTTCGCTCGAATCTTTTGGGATCAAGTAAAAACGATCAGTTATTTTCAGTACCTCAAGGGGGAGGGGCAATATTTGTTTAGAGAGCTCAAGCAACAGGTATTCATAACGGACGGCAACCGGAAGTACTGGTAAACAATAGGGAGCCTAAACAACAGACGTTTTTGAATTTTGCGTTAGGTATTCTGTCAGTAAGATTTTTTATCCAAGAAAAGGTGATCAAGAATTCATAATGCCAAGAACATTTTTCACTTTATTAACGCGTTACAAGGTATAAGGATGAAGTATAGTATATTGACGTAATGATAAGGTGTGTTTTTTCTTGGTCAACCTTTGACTTCTTCAAAGCACGTCGAAATGGGGTCACCGTAGTCCGAATAACGTGAAAACGTTCTTAATGACGTGCACAGAATCACGATGACTTTTCTACGCTCGATTATGCTCTTGGGATTTCAAAATCCACTGTCGCCTTTTCAACTATTGTAGTAATATCCTTCGTGTTTTTGCTTTACACAACGTAATATACGAGTTTTTTTTTTTGTTTTTTTTTTTCTCATTGTTTCCTACCACACTCAATTCTTCAATCGTGTTCTTTTAATCAGAATTCAAATCGCAACCCAGATGTTGTGCTTCATTGGATTTTCCTGACAAAGCTACCCCAGGGTTAGTCAGCACTCCATCATGAGTGAGTTCAATATGTCCCTCCACAGATATCTTGGTGGAGATGTTTTCTGGCAAGAGAGCTAAAATTCCAAGAGACATGAACCAAATCGCTCGGGGATACATCGTGAAATGCAAGTCAAAAAAAGATTACTTCAGGAACCCCCAAGACGAGAAACTCAGCAGCAAACGATTCTCTGGATTCAAATTATTGAAACAGGTTTTTAGGAATCACTAAAATCTACTTTACATGATTAAATTCATTAAGAGAGTGTGTGGGTTTGTTGAAGGACACTTAAAACCACTTTTAGTATTGTCCCTCCCAGAAGTTTGGAGGCACAATACCTAAATTGATCCCCAAGTACTGACATAGTTTGATTGTATTCCACTTCTCTTGTTTGCATGAAGTTAGTGGTGTATTTGTGGATCAATTGGATAACTAAGGAAGCGAGCCCTTGAACAAGTGATATTGTTGCCCTATTACCGATTGGCAACTCGTTCTAAACATTCTTTGTCAAGTTGTTGTTAAAGAATTTTAAGAAGCGTGTTTGACAAGTTGTGGATCACCAATACGAATGGCACATGAATCAAATGCGAGTCATATATTATACTTAAGGAGGCACTTACCTCTTTCTGTCACTACAAGTCACATAAATTACACTATTTATATAAATGTATAAAAAGAGGTAACTTTGAAGCTTATGAGGCCAATCCGAAAACATGACACCACCATCCTTGTTTGTTCGAGACTAGCCTATCCACAAGAACGAAACAATCGATGAAACAAAGCCAGTATTATTAAGAGGAACACAATCGTGACCTCAGTAATAACCACAACCACAAGCACTGGCACAAGTGCCAGATGAAAGACGAAACAAAGGTTCTTTTGTCCTGTGGCTGTAGTTGGGCATGTGTTACCCTGGTTCACATGAAAGATTTAGCCTGCTCTTGTGCGCGCACTTATATATAACGTGTGAATCTGGCTACAGACACTATCGGAACCAGAACACATCTCCAAGTGACCTTATGTCTTAAGTTCAGGAAAAATTCCACTTATTTATTTGGACCTAGATTTGACGATAA
This sequence comes from Heliopora coerulea, assembly GCA_030142905.1. Classification (NCBI taxonomy): domain Eukaryota; kingdom Metazoa; phylum Cnidaria; class Anthozoa; order Scleralcyonacea; family Helioporidae; genus Heliopora; species Heliopora coerulea. The sequence continues at coordinate 2,532,812 of JASJOG010000020.1, forward strand.
CGGATGGTCTGACCTGTCCGTTTTCGCCAAAATGGAAACCGAATTAATTACTTAAAACACCCAATTTCAAAGACCTTTTTATTTGTTTAAAAAGTGCTCCAGGATGAGTAATGTCATTTCAGAGGCCCCTTGAAATCCTAAAATTGCCGTGGAAGAATACCCGTGAACATCCTTGGTAAACTCCCGTATTTGCTGCTTGGAAGTGTGCCACAGTACGAGTCGCGTTTGGACAACGCTAGTGTTGAAGAAAGCATTTTTCACTACCACCATCTCATCTATGAGTTTGTTTCCTTCATTTAAAATCTCGGGTTCATCACAGAGCTTTTTTCCTACGCAGGAAAACCAGATGATGAACGTGGGTTTAATATATCCTGAAACTCTACGTTATAACAGATAGCTCCGAACTATTGGTACATCTATGGCGGATATAGTGGACTAGATTACTGGGTGACTTTTGAAATTAGCTCTTTCCCATTAACGTGCCAAAGACGTTGCTTGGAGACTGTCCAATATTACAACTGAAACCTGGAATAACTTTTCCGTTGAGGGCAATTTCGTAGCAGAAATTACCAAACGCTTTTTTTCTCTCTTTCAAGTGGAGAGATCCTTGTTTGATAGAAGCATAGGTAGTTGGTTTGCCAATTGCCAGAATTTAAGCATATTCCATTCTGGGTATAATTACTGAGTTCAGAACAATAAATACAAATTTGTATTGATTGGAGGGGCGGATGAAGAGATGTTAACGATGAAAGGCCTCTTGGTACTCAAAGAAACATGTAATGATTAGATGGAAGAAAAGAGATATTTAAATTCCTTTAATTGCAGTTACTGTAGGTTTTACGGGGTTATGTGTCCGGTTTATTGATATATACCCACGATATCAGGCATAGTAAACGCTCTGGGTATGAAACATAGTTGTTGTAACTTCTTAACATACCTCCCTTGAAGCTATTGTATTCAATATTGAGTGACTGCCTGCTCTTCAAACCAACGCATGATCGCCAAAAGGGATGAGTGCCAAAGAGAAAGTGATTTTAGTACAATTGGTTAATACTATGAGAACCGAATTTCTGGCTTCTTGCCCCCAGAAAAATAATCCTGCGCGAACTTTGCTTTAACAAACTGCATCTAACTTCTAACCATCTTGCCAAAGCTTTAACCATGGACCAGTAAACAATGAAGAACGTCGTTAACTGAAAACTAGCTTTTTAAAAATTTCTCTGAAATTTTGAACTTAGCTTCCTTTATCGTTAAGCCTTGTTTGATTAAACACAAAGCGTAAATGAACTGACGGAGTTATTTCAAAGAAAGGCTGTTCTAGCTTGTGATCAGTTTCATTTCCGTGAGTAGATAATTTACTCAGGTTTACTGTTTAAAGAAAAACCAATGCGCATGCGCACCAGTCTGCAGCAAAAAAAACACACAGACTCCACGAAGTTATCAACTGCACAACAGGAAGTTTAAATTATACTACATGTCGCTATGTTATAAAGATTTTCAATCAGATCTTCAGGTGGGTTTACAAATAGCAAAGACTTGAATCCTATCTTTGTAGTTCCTCTTATTGCGTTATACTTCAGTGGAACAATATAGCTCTAAATACATATACACAAACCATTACGTTGGATTTCGGTTTCATTCGTCTCTGATTGTGTTTTCCCAATTTGAAGCAAATTAAACGAAGCAGAAATTTCATGGACACTAACAAATAAGTTTCAAAGCGACAGAAAGGTGGTAAATCGAACCGGAATTCGTAAATGAAATTGAACTGTAGGTTGTCGCTTTAATGGTAAATTTTGTCAATTCGATGAATATAGAATTCAATGGAAGCGTTTGTTCCCGAGACTGTCTGGTTATCTAGTGGTTCTTTACTTCAGGAAATAGAATTTTGATCGTGCGTGCATGTTTACGTTTAAGAATTCGAAGATCCATCTTCTTCATTTTCTAAAAACGCCCAACCATTATTATATCCAAACCTTAAAAGATTGACATCTATTGTACATCACGAATTATTTGTCGTTTAGTTTCTCGTGTTAACAGGAAAGTTTTACCAGCGGTCTGGTTGGTAAAGTAGATCTCATTTCACATAATTAAGGATTCCACATAGTGTCGTATTCAAGAAGATTGATTTCAATTGACCTCTCTACAATCTTACCAGTTCTATGTCCAATAGAAGTCTTCTCTTAAAATTTTAGACAAAATTGTACTTGAAGTTAGTTTTTCAAGATTTATTCGAAAAATGTTACGAGATTTTGCGTAAGGTTAAACTTCGGCTCCTTTTCAATCACCAATCATGCACACTTCATCAATTTTTAATTTAAGTTCACTGTAACTCTATGTTAAACAGTATTTTAATCAAGCCCAGAAGATGAATTAACCAAAACTTAGTCGTGTATAACTAAAAAAAATTCGCCACAGAGAAAACAAGATACCAAACTAAAACAAGATCATGAACTAAACTAAACATATGGATTCTTAGTGCTAGAACTAAAGAGGAACATAAATCTACCAAAAACAGATTGAAAAACTTATTAATCCTATGGCTAACCACTCAGACGAATATGTGACACCCAGTCTTAACCCACACGACACCAAACTTGCACATTAGACCGTAAGTTATTAAATATCAGTATTTTACTCTTCACAAAATAAAAGCAGATGATTTTAAATTTTGACAGATTTGGAAATTAAATTATTTTCTGTTGAGATCCACGTAAGTCCAAAAAACATTGACTATAAAGCTCAGTAAGTATTGCAAGAACGAAAGTGGTAAACTTAAAGTTCGAGAATCGTACAATAAAAAATTATTTATTGACTCGCTCTGAAGCTGAAGACGCGTATATTGATTGTTCTTCGTTTACTTACATGTTACCCTTTCAAATTTTGCGTCTGACGACATTTACGTTTCTTGATTGACTTAACATTTTGTCGAATTTTGTGGATGAAAATTACTTCTCTTCTATTACTTGAAATTTTGCAGCATTGCGTGTGTTAAAGAATCATGGCTTTCTGTAACGGCCGTATTATGCTGGAGCTTTAGTTCACCTGACATCATTAGGCTAGTTCGGACCAGAATGCAAAACTCACATTGTCGCTATCGGTAAGAGAGATTGATGGATGAAGAATATCCCAATATACATAGCTATTACGATGATCATATACTGATAGTGATCAATTGCCATACCACAAGTTGAACCCGAAAAAATAAAATGCTTGCGTCTTCAATTTTGAAGTTTTCTAATGGAATCTACTTTGATTATAAAGAGTTTCCTCCGGAAAGAAGGTAACGCTTTCTATTGAAGACGACCATTGGTCTTTCAGACCAGCTCATCTATCAGACCAACTTCATTCATGCAAATGCATCGCGTACAGACATTTTGAAAACTATTAGTCTTTGATTGGTGGACAGCATACAAAAAACCAAGAGCTTAAACTTCGGTAAATTGGTAAAAGGCATAGATGGCTGCAACCTAAACATTTAATTAAAAAAAAAAGCAAAACAACTCTAATCAAAAATAAACTGACCACAGCAAGAGACTACACACTCGACGATGCGACAAGGCAGAACCGTAGGAAAACAACATACCGAAGGACTTACTAGTATCAGATTTATAATCCTCTTGGATGATTTTGGAGCTAGGCCAAAACCGACACTCGACTTTCTTCCACATAATTCAACTCTCTGTCTCCATAACCTTAATACGAGCAAGCCTTTTCAAACACCGCTTTAAAACAACTATCGTTTAAACAATATACCTTTATTGTTTTTATTGCCCCATGCTCTCAGCCCAATGTTACCCAGGGGAACTGCAGATTTCGACAAAAGGAGCTTCCTACCAAAAACAATAAAAAACAAACACAGTTTGACCATATCTACCGACCTTCTAAAAAAGACACCACGCAAACCATCGAAAATTTCCTTTAAGTTCGAAACCGTTCATGTCCATGACGCTCTCCCAGATTCAAAAGTGTCATGTTGGTCTAGACTTATTGGATCGACGCTGGAGTAAAACAGTGCAATGTAAATTTTTAAGCTTAAAGTATTTTAGTTTGGCTGGTTTATCTAACGCGAATGTTTTACTTAATTTAAATCGAATTCGTTAACTTTAAACTTTGCTTGGTTAGTCTGTTATGGTAACTAATTATTGTTAACTAAACAGTTGAATCATTTATCGCCAGTTTATTTCATTTGTAGGCGTTCTAATGGGATTTACTTTAATAAACTACTCAAGGAAATGAAGACTGGAATTAAGTCAAAACAATATTTCTTACTCTTTGATACATTTATACTCACATATATACACACGCATACATGCTTACATACATACCAAAGTACAAACATTAGTGCATACATTCATATATTGCTAACACATATTTCACAAATATTTAATAATGTATATCCCAACAAACTATAGAAACATAGCATTGTATGCTATCACTTTTTGAACAAACTGCATCATTATCATTAATATTTCGTTATTCGCCCACCGTTTATAATTGGCATCGTATTTTCACCACCATTGCTATGTGTAGGTTAAATGAACATTGGATGCTCGTTTTACGCATACATCGTATTCTACTGGTTATCTATCACGTTCTAAGATGGCTGTAAAACTGATTCTAAAAAATATCGTGGCTCTGGAGTCAGTTGGGTATTCCTTTAACTACTACAATCCGGAAAAACCCACATTTGTGGTCTTGTAATCGTACCAACACAACTAATGGTATTTTCGAGGCATTTGTGGATAATTGAAATTACTTTTATAGAAGAGGGTGTTTAGATATTTCCTTAATACATAATTTTTGGGAAATCACTTCCGATAAGACCGAGTCTGACACACGCTTTGTCGCCTTGAAGGAATTTAATTGATATTAAGAGGATTTAATTTGCTCGTGCTGATTTACACGAATACCTTATAAGTTTAGAGTTGCTTTAAGCAGCAATGAAATCAGACAGGTGATTATTACCACAAGAATGACTTCAATTAGTTCTTGCATTTACCTACTAAGTTTCACAACTGGCGTTTTTCTTGTATAAAATTAAAGGGACGCTCTACCCTTTCACAGTGAGAAAGAACTATCGATAACAACACACACGGGGCAAGAAAACGTCTTGCGATAGCAAAACTGAATCTATAATTTAAAACAGAGTTGATGTGATTATTAGTGAAGGTAAACAATATTGATGGTTAACAAGCAACCCAAGCTGCTTGGAACTGTACATATGGTAACGATCAACACTGGTGATATGCCAAAATACGATAACATAACGCTGGACAAACAAAATAAAAGAACATCCGAAGAGGAACATCTTGAAGACTCAAGATGTACGATTCAGGTGTCGTTTTATTTTGTACTTTTTCAAATTGTCGGCTGGCTCTGGTTCTTGTAACACTGGACATTTTGCCAGTGTTTAACTCTCACCATACTGTTCACGTTCTACTCAATTCAGATCAAAACGACCACCTTGTTCTCTCAAAGAGTAAGAGAGAAATCTAAATGATAACACTGAGAGGTAAAGAGTCTCGTGCCGACATAACTGAATGTAATCTAAAACCAAAACGATATCTGAATGGTGAAAAGAGAACAATAGCCGTTACAAATGGTTAACAAACCTTGTGGGAAACCTAACCGTTTAAGGCTGCACTAATAGGAAAGAACATAATGTTGGTTAATTACCAAAATACGAAAATAAAATGCTGGGATTTTCGTGTCTTTTTCTACGTTGAACTCAACGGCGATCCAATCCTTTCACAGGGAAAGTGAAATGTAAATGATAACAGGTAAAGTGTTGATTTAGTGGCACAGAAAACAACGGCAAATGACCATGAAGACACAAAGGACAAGAAACGTCTTCGACCAGCAACACAGAGTACGGTGTAACACAGAGTTGATAGAATAATGAGATAGAAAGAAAATAACCAGAAATTCAAATGGTTATTTAAGCAATGCAAGCATCATCTTATACATACAATTAAACTTGCTTACCCATATTTACTTGTTTGACCTATTACATGCTTTGCACGTAAGGCATTACAACTTCAAAAGTTTTTAGTTGGTAAATTCCCGAAGCGCGCTCCATCATTTCGTTTTCCAGTTTCGCTGTTTGCCAACTTTTATAGCTTTTCTGTCATATTTCTTAAATCTTTCCAGATGATGCATGGTACCCTCTTAGTATTTTATCCTGGCTAATGCCGGATGATTTTACTAGTCAACGGGAGGCCAAACATCAGAAAAGAGTTAAAACAGCACAAGGCAACCCAGGACCTATAAATCACTTATAACACTCCATGCACCATCATAATATACAGTCCAATTTGCAACTGATGCGAGCGCTCTTCGAAACATCAGATTCACCAGACTGGTAACGTATCTTGAAAATGAAAATTAAAACCCAGTATAAAATCCAAACAAGACACTTAGACGAGCAAGAGAAAACAGAGTTGTAATAATCAGTAAATTGTTATGTTTCATTGTTAAAATCAAAACAACGTTATGTAAATTATGCTCTATAAAGATGTTCTAATGCTAACAAACTCGTTTACGAAATGTTAATATTTTTAAATAATTTTAGGTAGTGTTTACACGCATGGAAGCGAGCCAGCTGTCCAAGTAGGGCCTGCACTTTTTGCCGAGATCTCGCCTCCCTGTGAATTCCCTTGTAATATTTGTTTTCGTTTACACGTGAGGAGGGCCAGCCCTCCCATACGAGATCTCGCTATTGACTACCCGAGATCTCGCCTAGGAGGGCTGGTGATTTTCCATGTAAACACACGCAGAAGTACCAGAAACTTCCCATGTAAAAGCGAAGTGAAATTCGGGGCTCTTGCTAGGGCTAGCCCTACCAACAGGGCTGGCTCGCCTCCATACTAAATTTCCCTCCACTAGGCTTCTTCAGACTTTCTACCATTTTATGCTGGGTTTTGCTCTTTGTTTCCAAACTATGGAGTCTTCCGTAAAAATGATCAAATAAGCAAGCAAAATTTATGTGCTGAGCTGCAAAGGTTGTCATCAAGTTATGAGTCGTGTGATCAGACAAACAAAACGTTTTTCCCGAGAAGAAATAACAGTTATTAACGTTACACAACGATTCCTTATACTAAAATGTATCAATACACATGAAATATTTTAAACTGTTCGCATTTTTAAGGAAATAAAACTGTTTTTAGAAGATGATTTTTCTTTTTTATCATTAAGTGATTTAAATGGGTAGTTAATTTATTTCTGAGCCACGAGTCTAAAAACTGCTGGCATTTGCTCCGACAAAGTTTAAGCTTCTGATTCAGCTTACCAATAAACCGCATCATCGCTTACCATCGACCGCATACAATTCCGCAGGTTTTTTCTTGTGACAGCTTTTGCCTTCAAGGCAACATGAAACTCATGCAATATCAGTTAAACACAAATAGCGCATGGAATGTTTAGGAATAGAGATCAAATGCTTCGTGAATTGAACACCATCTTCTTTTTTCAACGTTAGAATCAGAAGCTCTCGTACGCTGGATCTTGGCTGTTCGAGACACTGCCATGAAAATCAATAATCCCTCAAAACTAGTTGTTCTTTCGTGACCATCGCATGCATGCTTGAATGGGAATTTGCAAGACAGAGTGCTCTCAACTAAGATTCGGATGTATTGTCTCTTAAGATATTGATTCAAACCCTTGCCTTGGACTTCTCCATTGCTATTTTTAACTCCCCTTTCGTGAGGTTAACCGTTATCTAACCTACTTCACGTATCGTATAAATATCAATAGAGTGCAATCCATAAATGTTTGGTACACTGAAAGACAGAAACAACCAAAGCATTACATCAAAATAAAACGGGGGATAAATTGCATGCATCTATGTGCAATAATAACCTGTTATTTGGGTTTGTGTGTAATTATGCCTCCAAATGGTCTTCCGATCAATGACCTCCTTGGGGACATGGTTCTTTTGATGCGGAAGTAACTTGTTCAGATATTGATAAAAATATAGTTACTGAAACTCAAACAAGCCACTGACTGTAATCTCCTGCGCAAAGGTAATTCGTATCAGGTCAAGTATTTCATATTTCCAAAACAAACGGAAAAGATACTTGTAAACAAAAGTCAAAACTCACGGCACACTGGTTTGAATGCAGAGCTTTGAAGTAAAAACTTCTTCAGTAGTTGAAACTGGGGGTTTCAATTAGTAAACAGAAGTTGGGAAGTAGTTTTACAATCTTCCACCTTAACCTCAAATTTATTAAAGATCTTATGAAATGACAGGTTATACTTACACCAAGAGTTCTTAACGATTTTTTCAAGCGAAGGAAAACGGAACGTATAAGAATTAGACTTCACATCACACAGTCAAAAAAGGTTCCAAAAAAAATATGAAAGCATGAACAACGCAATAAGGTGGGACAGCAATGGGTTCACGCTGTGCTTGACCAATTATATATGAACGTTGGTGTTACGTAAGTCTCACTCACAAAAACTCTTCTGAAAATAAACGTCTCAGGATTGTTTTTCAAAAGGATGAGGGAAAAGTTTAGATTCATTCTACTTTGACAGATTATTTAGTTTTTGATATATCTGTTCACGTTTACATTTCGTGTATCCTAACCTAATCCATTACTTCGGTCATGCAACACACCCACACCCACGCACAGGTAGATTGAGAAATACCGCTCTGGACTGTTCTTGGATAACGCAACAGTTTGACGAAACCTTAGTTCGTTACATAACTCTTGTCTGTCATTATTACAATGTCACTGTCCACTGCGAAATTTAACTAAGGTGCAAGTAGAGACATGTCGGAGGGGAAGGCAAGCTTGTTTATGAGTACGAGGTGTGCATTATGGAGCGTTTTGCCATTTATTTGCTTCAACTTCTGCTTTAACTGCAATATGGAGGAACAGTGAGCACTATAGATATAGACGTTGAGAGGTTTTGAAAGGATTACTTAAATATTCCGTAAAAGAACTGGGTTATTTTTCGAAGCAACTGCAGCAGAAGGTCCTGCTGGTTCTGTAACTGCTTATACTAAATGTTTCCTGCATGCAGGCACCTTTCAGTTCGGAACGTTGGGGCTTGACAATGGTAACGTCTGACAAGAGGTTGTTCGCAAGTCTTTAATTCTTTTAGTTCAAGGAATTAATGTTCATTCCTAGTTATTTCACGCAAAATCTTCATCAGAAACGACCTCATATGCCCTCAAAGTCTAATGCTTTTTTTGGTAGAATGCCTCCTGCATAGGACAAGTTTGGCGAAACAGTAGGATTAACCTTTGCATGACCAGAAAGCCAAATGGCAAGCCCCTATAGAGAGCTTACCATTTGAAAGGATATTAGATGAAAAAACATTTCAAGTTAAATTACAAAGTAAACTCACTCAGCTGACATTGAAAAGTCAGAGGTAATGCAGCACGAGGCCGTCAAAATTTGCTCACAAAACCAACGTACTCGTTCGTGTGAGATCCTGAACTTGAAGCTTAATTTCCCTATCTATAATATATGCACATGAAATGTCGAAATGTTCTGGCAGTTACATTCTGTAGACGTTAGTAAAGCGAATCGATTGTGCAAAAGTGCTTCCAACGAGCCTTTTTCACACCGAGTATACGAGCTGTACTAACAGCTCCTTATATTTTGTATGACGTTACCTTTGTGAGTTCACTTTTCTAAACAAGAATCGAAAATCGTGGGTAGGAGACGTCGTAGTCATATGCACTGGATATAAATATACTCACATACATTTGCTATTCAGTGATAGTACTATTTTCCAAGAGTTATTTGTTAAGTATATTAGAGTTTACGTCGTTTTCATTTCAGCAGATTGCTACGTTGTTGACGAAGAAATGTGAGGAAAGTTCAGAAACTTAAGAGAACATGATTGGCATTCGTTCTTTTTTTGTCGTTCATTACTGTTTGTCATTTTCCCAATTATAATACCAAACGAAAAAGTGTGTTATGTAATAGAGACTCCTCGTTGAAGACTGACCTGAGAGTTAGATTAAAATAACTTTTAGATTAAAAAGGGACAATTCCTTGATATTTAAAGAAAAAGAACTAATTTATTTGGTGAAGATTTACTTTGTTATTCCAGCGAATTAAATGGAAGGTAAAAATGGAAATCAAGGACTGCTGCTTCAAGATGTGAACCTAAGAAGGCCCTACTAAAACACTTACTTATATGTTATTTATAGCTTTGCTATATGGTTGGTATAGTAAAGAATTTGTATTGGTGCATTTGTAGAACACCTTCAGTTCCAGCAATGTATATCTTCAGGAGAAGAGGTAACAAATTGAATGAAAGGTTGTAAGAAAGTCTTCAGCGATTAAGGCTAGCGTACAGTCACATTGTTGCTTGGAGACAACGTTGACTGAAAATATCAATAAATGATAAAGGAATATAGGACCTTTAACACTTAATGAAACCCAAGCAAACGAAAACTAATTCATAGCATTTTTTTTTAAAAAAAAAAAAAGGTACATGAGTACAAGATATTGCTACTCAAGATACAGTAGGATTTTCTAACATTTGAGACTGTTAAAAATTTCATGCATAACAAAATTTATCTTGTCTAAACTGTCGTGTTCGCACGAAAGTTGAGGTTTCTGCATTAAAGTTTTGAGTGATGAACACTTTTTAATTGTCTCAGGCCTCATTGTTTTGACTACAAACAAAGCTTGTGAGATAACTGAATGGTAGTAGTTTCGTCGTAACTGTCAGACGAAAATCTCATTCTGGGTGTACCAGGAAAATATTTAGTGTTTTTCTTTTCTTTTCAAACAAAAATACATAACGTGCTTCTGGTGAGATGAACATTTTAAACGGAGTTATTGTTGTTTCCTGACAAAAAACTTCGTTTGAGAGTTTGTCATAGTACCGTAATTAAAGTTGAAAACATCTCGCCTCATTATTGTTTTCTCATTAATTACAAAGCCATGCTACGGCCAATATAAATGATTGGTGGTGTTAACATTAAACGTATATTGCATCAAGTGTATAGTACAAATGTTATACATATACCAATGCAGGCAGAAGCGATTTTATCGGTATTCGAGGACACAAATTTCCAAGTGTTTTGAGTAGTTAACAGGAGTGTCGGGAAAAAAACCCTGTTTTAATCAACAATTCGTAGAGGTAAAACCACAGATCTTCAGATGAAGCGTAAAAAATCTCGTAAAAAATCGTTCAATTTCCTGTTAGAAGTTTTTCCCACACGCGTGGTTTTAAAATATCAGTTTGAACCGTTCTAAAGGTTTGGAAGGATAGTAAAAATGAAATCAAAGCTCAGCCGATCACTGCCTAAATAAATTACCCCGGAGAAACAATCACATTGCTAGAGACATCTGTTTCGAGGGACTCCCAGTTTCAGCGACGCGTACTAATGCCCCGCCCCTTTTGACTATACCTTGACAATTCTTGTTGGTGGGGTTGTTGTTTGTGTCAACAATACGTCCAATCAACAGAAGCACTTTGGAGTACTTAATTCTAGGTTGCTTGTTCACGCTGTGTGGCCCAATCTAGAAAACGAAGGCGGGAAATCATAATTGAGTTGATAAGTTAATGAAAGATCAAAGAACAATGCTAACAAAGAAAAGTATTTCAACAAAGACTTTTCAAAGACACCCCAAACCTCATTAGTGTCGTATCAACTATGAGCGCACTTCGGCAAATCTAGTAATAACATTGGGGGGAGCATGTACTGAGGTCCATTCTAAGACTAGCCTTGACATCGCGTTGCAAACTCGCAGAAGTTCTTAAAATGAAGTTTATTTTGGATATTTCGTAATTGGCTAAACGACTTCCTGCCGGAAAAGTATCAATTGGTTGATCGCCCCACACAGCTATAATTACTTGAGGGCGCATTAAAGTTAAAGTAGTTGGTATTTTTTAACCAATCAGAACCATCCCTGTCAACTATTTATTTGTAATTGCGATCTATAAATTGTCCTTGACTCGCATACTCGAAGCACAAAACGCCAATGCTTAGCAGGAACACGAGTCTTTAAACCTAAGAGTAGTTACAGCGTTATGACTGTTCTTCCATCTGACAACACGTATATGAAACCGACAGAAACAGCAACAAAACAGAAAGAAACAATGGAAAGACAGGCAAAAATGATGACCGATTGGACGAAAGTTGTAGAGGCAGAGCATCGTCATGCCGGAAAGCTTAATGGTAAACACAGTGAGAACGAAGGGAAATTCGTACGTACAAAGAAACTAGAAGAAAACGAACACGATATGAAAAATGAATTGCGTTTGAAGGAAGAGAAGTTCGAGAAAACAGAAGAAATGCAGTTGCACGAGTCCAAGTCCGAAGATTCCGACGCGAAGCCTTCGCACTCCTACATTGCCCTAATCGCAATGGCTATACTCAGCAAGCCAGGGAAGAAGGTTCTTCTAGGCGATATTTACAAGTACATTTCCGACAAGTTTCCTTACTACAGAAGTAAGGACAAAAGCTGGAGAAACAGCATTCGTCATAACTTGTCCCTGAACGAATGCTTCATCAAAGCTGGTCGAAGCGAGAACGGCAAAGGCAATTACTGGGCCATACACCCAGCAAACTTAGAGGACTTCGCCAACGGTGACTTTCGCCGGCGTCGAGCAAGGCGAAGAGTGAGAAAAAGTCATTCAACGCTATGCACCCGTTACGGAGGGTTGCAATTCCCGCAACATGCCCAAGCGTTTGCTAACTACAGGCAGGAGATCTACCACCATCCCCTCTACGTTTCCCCCTATAACATACCAAACTGTGCTCGGAAAAGTAGCTACGCCATCGAAAGCTTGTTATCATCGCGAATTCCACCAGCTCTCACGAGTCCCAGTGGACTAAAAAGTCCAACAGATTACAGTCAGGTTGCAGCTCCCTTGTATTCAACAGGGTTTCTTCGCGGCTACTCGACTGGGACATCATTCTCGGCTTTAACGTCTCCAAATAACCACATGATGGCCTACCCTATCGCGTACGCTACGAACAATCAAGTCCCAACAGAAAGCTGGAATGATACTTTGAAAAAACTGAAAGCCCAGTTCCAGAAACAGTCATAACAGGATAAGTGAATTGAACTAACAGAAAGTATTTATGAACAAATTGCACTACATCGCTTCAAGCTGGTTCTTGAAGTAGGGAGTAAGGAATTAAGGATACGAAATACGGAAATCTGCCCACAGGGTAAATCAATTTGTGTTAGGATCCTTTCAAAGCCGAGACAAACATAGCCAAAGATAGCAATCTCAAAAGTACAAACAGTAGAGTTGAAGACTATAATCCGATATGTGTTATCCAATATTTATTTAGTTTACGACGTATTAGTGTAAAAATAAATAGAATGACTTCGCGAAAACTATATATTTGTGTATATATAGATACATACGTATATTTATATTGATAATGTATTAAAACGTGACTTGTAGAATATAAACAACTAGTCGAGCGGTTGACAGAGCCTCTAGAAATATTGTACATATGGTTGCCAGTGGATAGAGTTTAATGTTTGCAGAGGAAACTAAAAATAAGTCAATAAACACGACTTAAAATCTCCACGATTGTCAGAGAATTATATAGTAGAAACGTCTAATTTAGTAAGTCATAGATAATTAACAATTTTGGCCAACGAAGCTGCAGAATGTTGGTCCAACTGTGCGCTTAATTCTAGATCCGTTTCCTCTCAGTATTAAAAAAAACACATCAATCAGTCATAAGGAATTGCTTTAGTTTTATCGTTACGAGCTGGTGAACTGGTGACGTTCGATTTTACATTGTCAATCCACCCTAATTTAAAGGAATTTTTTCCACAAACATTTAGACCGCAAAGTTTTTCATCTCAGCAAAATTTCCGAACTCTTTCTAGTCTTTAAAGGTCAAAAATATATTGGATTCAACAAACGACTGGTCTTCTTTGTAATAAGAGCTTATTTACAGATAATTATCAGCTGTCACGTTTTGTGTTAAATGGATAAATCGCGGCAGAAGTTCTCCAAGAGTGCTTTTTCTAACCCATACGCACATTCAGCAAATAGAATTTTGCCAACCATGAAAGCTAGGTCTTCACGCTACAGTTAATCGAGGGGGTTTGTCATTCTGATGTATGGTGTTAACTGACGTTTGTATATTAATAACGCACAGAGATGCTCACCAGGAGTTGCAACAACATCAGCGTAACAAAAACGAAGTTTGAACACTGGCCGTGATGGCAACGGGCGTAAAAAATAGTCCTTTGAGGGAAGCTAATCCACCTAAATAATAAAAGGAGCCGTAATCCACAAGACCACATGAGAAAATTTCATCCTTTTTTGGAGGTTAATTGTAATAGGCTTGGGTCTCCAAAGCAGGATTCTTATAAGCGAATTTTGAGAAAGGATAACGCGTATTGTTTGTCATTGTAATCAATCGGTGTGGAATATTGCAGATACGTCAGATTGATCATGTTTTAATTCTATGACACTTGCATCGGTAAAAGTTGAGTGCTGGTACGAGAATATGTAGGTCGAACAAAGGAAGAGGCAGCTGCACTTGCAATATTTGTACGAAAGTTAATTTCTATTTTTTGAAAGAGTTGCGAAAGAGAAATCATTAAGTACGACTTAGAACGCAAAGACGAGAAAGAATGCAATGAATTGTCTGTGAATTACGATTTAATGAAACGTGTACAACATATACACCTTAAAACTTTTAGACAGCGTCAAACTGTCTTGCCCACCATGATGTGGTTAGAGAACGTTGTTTGCTTGTTAGCTATACGAAGCCTGTTTTTATATTGAGATTCTTTTTTGTGTAAACTGTAAACCTTATTAAAATTCAAATCGAAAACGGCCGCCACAATATCGAGGTTCATCGCTTTCAGTGCTACAGTGCTGAAAAAAAAACCATTTAAGGAAACGTAGGATAGTTTGGTTTGCAAATGACGCTTAATGCGATGTTTGGGTGTGTAGTCCTTCACCTCTATGACACTCGGAAGCACCATAATATCATACGCTGGGGCGTTAAGTGGTATTTCCCTTCTCCTCAGCACAAGTTTTCGCTGCATGGGTTTAGCGTTTGAGCCAAATGGACATGGCTAATGAGAGATCCCACAGAAGTTGTCAAAGTAAGTTTTATTATGTTGAAAAAAAACCTGACAAATATCGACTTAATTCGCCGAAGTGCGTATACGTAAATATACGCCCGGTTCAGAAAACCTCATACTTTATCTCGTTGACCTATGTTTATGTTTTAAACGGATATAAGATAATGGGAAGGGAGATCAAGGTTTTTGAAACCTCAGTCACCAGCAATTAAAGAGACTATAAAAGTTTCGTTGTTTGGACTTCTGCACAGACGTTTATTTGTATTTCATGTCAAATATTGTGTTCCAGACGTAGTTCACTAGTTGAAAAACGTTACTTTTGTTCATAGTTTAAAGGAATGATAAACTTCCACAACAATTTTTTCAAACAATCTTTGAAAGAGCTCACGATCATTTGCAAAACGACTTGACTATTTGTATCAACTTTAAACGAACTAAGCTTAAAGGTAAAGTGTTTAGGGGAGGGTTGATCAGTTTGTCACAGGAAGCCGAGGTATGTCGTCACTCGGAATTAGCTTCTGGAACAGCTTCATCTAGGTATCATCAAGAATAATCGACCACAGTTGAGTTTCCGTCAGCAAAACATGCACTTCTCTGTAATTCTTAATTAAGACTGTGAATAACAAATAACTTTGTCTTTGGTAAGAAAACATATCTTCGAACATCTTTAAAAAATTCATAACACAACAAGAGGCTACAAACTCAGGGAAGTCACAATGGCGTTCGTCTTCTATGATAAACCGTTGCAAGAAAACGTGATCCTTAAAGCGACCAATGAGATGGTTTTCCCTTGAATAAACAAACGACGTTAAATGCAACAGTCAGGTAAAGTCGTGCTACCCCCAATTACAAGAGCAGCAAATTTGTACTAATTTCAGTCCCCGTCTCTCGTACATGTTTTTCGGGTTTTAATATTTGTTCAGTCATGGGTAGGTTGTTTGAAAGCAATTTATTTTGAATGTAGCTGGTCAACATGCGGTAAATTGTGATAAAAACAACAGCAGGATGGCTCCCTTGAAAAGATTCCCCGTGGAGTCTCTGGGTTCCCTAAACATACACAAAAATAAAATACCAATTTGAATTTGACTAAGCGAATATCGAAAGCCTTCTTTCGTACCATATAAACGCCCCCACTAAATGTCACCCAATACTTCAATCTTTCAAGCTATCATATCTTAAGGTTCCTGTTATCTTCACGTCACAATATGAATGTGCAGAGGTGAATATAGAAGACAAACGAACAAGGCAGACGTGTTGCATTGGTCTTCAATAAATTATCTTCTAATGAATACATCCAAACAGTGGAAAGAGTAACAATTATCAAACCGTGATTGCTGAATGTTGTTCCGCAAACACCTGCATTAATGTTTCTTTTGTTCATGTATTCTATTGGAAACACTAACTTAATTTTGAGCGTGAGAGAGATTTCTGTCACCTTCAAGGAAGAAACATATCATCCATTGTGTGGCTTTAAGGACAGAGAAAAACCTCTCTAAGTCTCGGACGTGCTTTTCTGTCCCTGTTGAGGTGCTACGGGAATTCAGGTACTAAACCCCGGAAGTCAGCAACGGTGTATAACTTATTTATAATGTTATTGTATATTTATTTGATTTAATGAGAAGACACAAGGTGCTGATTCCAAAGCAAACAATACAGCTTGTTTCAAGAGAAAGTTACTGAGAGGCAAAAGCTTTGTTGTTTGATCTATATTACAGTCCAGTGATGGTACAGGTGTGAGTCATCACTCAGCTAAGAACGAGCTGCCGTAACCATTTCACGAGAGGTTTCGTGCGCATTTCACGTTTTATCACATCATATAAAATAACTGTAGCACAGAAAGAGTTGCCATTTCAAACACCAACGCTTCCTTTAACTGCTAAACATCGCACAATTTCTTCCACATTAAAACAAAGAAGGACACCATGCAGTCTTTCAGCGCTTGTCATTAGGATAATACAATAGTCATAACTAAGATGAAATGGAATGAGATAAGATGAATCGAGATGAGTATGTTAATGAACTTTCTCACTTCTCGTCCTAAGTACAAATTTTGATACTTTTAATTGAGACAATTGAGCTCTGAAGCGAATAACAAAAAACCAAATCTTTTGGTCCTGCTTTAAACATGTCGAGATTATAGGAAAACAGTTTTAATGATGAAAAAGCCGAACTCGAGGATTTAGGAAAGGATGTGACAGTCTTCCTGATCAACTCAACAATTACGTTCTAATAAACGTTATATAATATTAAATAATGCAAGCAATATGTATGATCTATATTTGTGATCGTATAGCATCGTAATATTATAGATTTCTCTGCAGGTTATCAAGTCTGATAAAATAACCCAAAAAAACAAAACAAACAAAACCTTCAGACAATCATTTCTTCTCTGAGAAAACAGTTGTGACAAATCTACTTCACCAAGAGAGGCAAAAATACTGCGGAGTAATTCAAAATTCATGAACCGCAAAAATGGACAGATTAATTACGTAGACGAAATTTCAATCAGTGGTAGGTTCTAACAGTAGCTCTGTTTCAGACTGAGACATTATTCAAAGTTGTTCTTATCTTAATTGTCTTAAAGACTGACGACTAAAGACCGATAAAACCAACTCTAAAATTTATCGAACTGGGAAGGAGCAAGAATTAGTTCAGAGTTAGTCCGTAACCTTATGATGCCGTTTTACTATTAGTGAACATTGGCATCCATCTAATCTCACTGTTGTCAGTTACGTAAATATTGGTTTATGAGCAGACTGTGGCAAATCTTTGCCATCAAACATGCGCCAATACAATTATTTAATAAAATATATCACCAGACAATTAAAGAGGCGTCGTTTACCTTACATTTAAGTCACTTAATGTCTGACTATGGTTGTACAAACAATTCGATGTAATTTTCCGTTTTGCAAAGCTTGCAGTTATTCGACTGCATGTTTCAACGAAATCTCGTGTCAATCTTTTAAATGTTTTAAAGAGCTCGTTGTGAAGGGTTAGATAGTCAACAGTACTCACTCGAAGTGCTGCAAGCAATGTATGGAATATAAGCATCACATGCAGTCCGAAAAGTCATCTGTAGCGGAACATATTGAAGAAAATTCACCGAATAACTTGGATGGATTTGCACAAATGTTAGTTATTTCCCAAATACACATTGCTCCATTAGATGAAAACATCCTATTTACTACTTTCAAGCTTTCCTACAGAATTACGTACGAAAGGCAATTATCCCCGTCGAACGAGTCGCCTTTCAACGGAGAGTTAAACGTTTATTGATTCATGATTTCTCAGTCTTACTTGCAACAACACAAATTGAGACAACCATAATCCAGTACCACAGGTTTCTGACTTTATATCTGAGTTCAGGGTGAATGTTAACCAGTTATATTTCCTCTGTCTAAACATTTAAGGGGATGTCAGTGTTAGACGAAATTCTTGGTAGGCGATCTACTCTAAATCTTAAAAAAGGTAAGATAAAAAGGCAGAATGATTGCTTTCACCTTTGTTTCCCTTTATTCTTTCAAAAGAGTCGTACAGTTTTAAATGTGATATTTCAAATAATATTGAACGAGAAGTTGCCTGAAGCTATGTCATGATATCCGCCTGAATTTACCTATGCCTGCAAGGAAATTTCGGGAACGAAAGTACTATTTAAAGTCAGTGCTTTGCCCCAAAATATGAAACAAGATATGCGCGGAATTTTGACATAAAGTTGAGCGTAGTATTAAAATTGAGTAAATCATAGGCGACTAAACACTAACCTAAATTAGAGTTGCAAAGTGTGACCCATAAATCTCCGGAACAAGTTACATTACTAATGTGTTGAAGAACAGAAGCATATCACTTTGAAACAACGGACACTTATCGAATTTCAGTGACATGTATTATAGATTCACTGGTGTGATATCGCAAAAACTCGTGCAGACAAGGTTAAGTTGTTACCCTGACTTCTTGATAATGGATGTCTAACCGGACAAGGAAGAACGGAAATATACGTTGCCACCAATATATTGTTCGGTTTTCTGCGTCATTCAAAGACCCTCCATCACTGATTTTTACGCCCAAACAACGATTTGAAACAATGACAAACAGCGTAAACATTCAAAACAATTCACAGACATAAAACGAGAACCAGTATTTGTAAAAATTATATAAGAAAACGACAAGCATGCTATTCAACTATCTTCTTTTGAACATTTTTTCATAGTTTGAAACAAGTTTACAGATCAATTTTATATCAGGAATTTACACCTAGAAATAGCTGGCAAGATCAAGTAGTTTTTCGAAGAGATTGTTCAGCAATATCAATATTTAGTTCTATCCCACAAAATATTTCAACAAGAATGCCGGAGTATATTAACAATTTCAGAATCATCCTCAGGGTAACAAGAACAGAATGTTTCATGAATTGACGTACACTGTTTAAAGTCAACTAGAAAAGTTGACTAGAGCGGCATTCGAACTCGTATCTTCGGATGATGGGACCGCTGCTCTACCAATTGAGCTATCGAGTCAGCTGGGAACAGTACGCTCGTTTTATCAATATTTACGATTATAATTGTCTCAGAAGACAAATTTTAATCTAAACAGTTTAAGATAACGCTTTGAGCTAAATTTTAATGAGTTTAATGGCGAATTGTTTGAACGATAGTTTTCATGTGTTAGCAAGAGATCGCACTCTAGTGTTCAAGGTCAACCTAGCTTTATTGTACAACTTACTGCGGATGTTCTGATAGCTTTTGCACTACCGCTACCGTAGCTAAAAACACGATTAAGCAGTACAATATACGGAGACAGAAAGAAAGCGTTTTGCTGTATCAGGGCTAAAATACATCACGTGAAATAACGTATAAGCAAACATTAGTACATGCCAGCCATATGGTAACGCTAGCGGTAGTGGAAGGGCAATCTGAACTTCCGTGACTAAAATATCGAGAAAACCGTGAGCCGGAAAGTTAGTTTGAGCCTTCCTACATGAAGAACATTTAACATTTTACCACAGGATAAAGTATTCGTTACTCGAAAGCATCGGGTTGATGTTTTCTTCACAAAGTTCACACAGGCATCCCTGGAACAGGACGGCACGTCAACTTTGACTGATTTCAACAAATTTTTACTCGCATGTAGAAACGCTAAAATCGCCTTTAGAATGGTCAGTTCTGACCCAAGTACGATTTAATGACTGTATTAGACTGTTGGATCTAAAAGTGCGAACAGTCATTACATGATACATGAAATATCAGGGCTAACATCTCGAAAGATTTGACAATCTGCTGTGGTTCTACGAGTGTAAGTGCAGTACCGTTGTCTATGTAGACCATCCGAGCCATCACAATGTGTACTAGGAACTAAAATTTGATTTCTTCTCTGACTTCTCAGTTAATGACGGTGAGTGACGATGAGTTCTGGGAGTAGCGAGCTGGTTACAATCCCAACGATATAAAGTTCCTAACTCGTTCATATTCAGTTAAATACGCCAAGAAAGTAACTTTAAGATGACAAGTTACCTTTCGGCGTTAGTACGACCATACAGTCGAGTCCGACTCATCGTCAGCGATAATTTCAGACAGGAAGTTGATATGTGGATATGGTCTTTACACTTGATCATAAATTTAATGGTGAGTTCGGTGATGATTTTTAAATACGAGTATTCGTTTTCCTACGTTACTGCCAATGTCACTAATAGGGTGCAGCTACTATAGGATTAGTAACCGTTGCTTAACTTATGATGAAATAATAACAGTTCCATAGAAACTGAAGAATCAACCGGCAAAATTTCGCATCTGAAACGCGGTTGACAGTCAACGAAAGAAGAATTGGGAGCAAAACAAAAAACGAAGTCCATAAACTTACGTCATTGTGTGATTCTATTCTTGCGCGAGTTCGCTTTAAATAATGTTAAGCGAAATTTAAGATAATTCCATGTATGTTAAAGTTCATTTCGGTAAAGCTTTCATTCGGTTAGCCAGGAAGTCTTCAGATTCATTGTCAACTGAATTAAGATTCAGTGTTTGACGACATTAACTAGTTTACACGCAATAATTGTCCACAAGCGTCATTCACTATTTCAAACTATTTATCACGATTAGACATTCAGATAATTCAACCTGAAGAAGTATGGGAAAAGATGATGCAATAATACGACATTCTGTCGTGTATTTACAAGGTTTATAATTTTGAAAAGTAAGGATGACCAAGATTGTTCTACCTTTTAGCACCTCAATACAACTCAAGAGGCTCTCGGATTCGCAGGGTAAAATATTGGTCTATGTTAGCGGTCAAAGACGATTGTTCCCACTTGATGGTGCGTTCCTGTTCCCACGAATGTTTGGTGACTAACTATTTGTCAACTTGAGCTTCACAGGAAGTGTTTTTGCGTGCTTCTCTTCATAATCATTTTAACAATTCCATACACAAAGCTTCAAACCACACAGAAGCTTCTATTGTCAAATTTTGGTCTATGGATCGGGTGGTATCGTACGAATACAGTTCATTCTACGCGGTAGCCCTATTTGTGCCTCATATACAGCAGTCACACAGAACAGCAGAATTAGTGGCTTGACGAAACGAGTCTTATCAAATACTCAAGACCCAAAGGTTTACATACCTGATTCGGTTTATTCTGCGTGAGCCGACACATAATTGGTATTAGCTTTGACGTAGTCCTGCGTCAAATGGACGAAAGCTTCTATATGATATAATAAATTTACACATACCGTATATTAGTGTTGGAAATATCAGCAACCTGGTGAAGGGTGCTTTATGGAAGGCCTATGGGTACACTTCCTCACAAAATGTTCATATTTAAAAGTAACTCGACGACCATTTTCCGTATTCTGATGATGCGAATTAAGTGCACTGTTTGGGTTCTAGACATGACATGGAACCTCCTTTATCCCATTCGTTATTTGAACGTTGTGGATTTCTGATGGTTTCCAAACCGATTGGAAATAGATGCACCTTGTACTACGTTAGACATGGCCACACTGTTTAACCATGGTAGTTCAGGAAACTAATTTGAAAACCGAGTAATTTCAAACGAAACAATTGTATAAACTTTATTTATTTTTGTGCAATTATATAAGGCGCTTATTGTATATTCTCTTCTTAAAACCCGATACTTAAGGTACAATGTCAATTTACACTTTACATGTGAAGTCATTCCGCACCTTTTTCCAAAACCTAAAGACGGTTTAAACTCTTTGACCCCCACCCAAGTGAAGCGTCATTGGTCGCCTTTGGCCTCGAAGTTGACGTCAGAAGACAGTTTGCTTCCAACAAGTTAAACCATTTTGACGTAAGTAGTAACCAACAATACCCCGGCCATATATAGCCGAGTAACAGCACATCAAAGTTTGGGGGGCTGTGCATCCTGCTCGACTTGGGTTTTTTAATGGTTCAGGCAATCTCCCATATCGAATTCAAACCTTAGAGTTACCAGTCCTATCAATGTATGTGGTATTGATTTTTTTGGAACAAAAATTTACTTCGTATTCAAATATCGACGATCAGTAGCTCCTATTTTATTTCAGAATCAACCTGAGGCTAACATGAAGGGAAGACTTCATGATCAACCTACGCCGTGAAAGTCACCCAGAAAAACTCAGTTGATTTGAGCCGGATTAGAATTCGAATCTTCTTGGTTTCCAGACGGCTGCTCTACCAGTTGAGTTATCAAGTCAACTGAGAACATTGTACTAGTTTAATCCATCTAAGCGCATGTCGGGATGATTTATTTTCAAGAATAACTTATCTTC
The DNA here is from genome assembly GCA_030142905.1 of Heliopora coerulea. Lineage (NCBI taxonomy): Eukaryota > Metazoa > Cnidaria > Anthozoa > Scleralcyonacea > Helioporidae > Heliopora > Heliopora coerulea. The sequence goes on from JASJOG010000020.1 coordinate 2,555,616, forward strand.
AGTTTTGTTTAGTTTGAGCCGGCGACGAATTGTATGAGATTGCTATTGCAATTCAAATATTTTTATAACATAGATGTAATATAACGCCGCTTCTGATTGGCTACCGTGCGAGCTCCATTTCGCGATGAAGTACAGGAAAAAGCGCGGGAACCATTTTGGAAAAAAAAAATTTTTTGAGGATCATCCAACATTCAAGCAGCCAATCAAAGGTATTTCGAATTTTTGGGTTACTTAAGGCGAGAGCAATTTTTAATCAGCAAACGAAACCTCCTTTTCTGTTATTTTGTGTCTGATTCTATGTTATAACAGAAATGGTTCGTGATTTGGCGTGCTCCATGGAGTTATGGATGCAATCAAAAATTTACGTTTGCTGTCAGCCATTGCCTCGAGCAACTTTTACACTTTTTTCGTGCTCCCCCAGCTTCACACGTGCACCCATAACTGAATGGAGCGCACCAAATCATGAATCACTTCTTTAATATCTCTCTCACAGGCACTTGGATCCAGTAACGTAGCGAGAAATTTATAAAAGTGGGTAACTTCTAAACTATCTGGCCAATGAAAGTGCTCATAAAGACAAGTTTGATTAAAATGCCGCAAATACGTTATAACTTGACGTTGACTAACCCAGCGTTTACGCTTCAAGTCTCTTTACTTTCTGTCTTTTACGTCTCCCAGCCTTCCTCATAAAATTTCAAAAAGTGAGCCACTTCACAATTTTATACGATTTAGTCATTAAATATTTGACTATCCAGGTTTTCTTTTGCAAAATTCAAAATTTTCCAACTGAGATCATAACCTTCCCATGAGGACCCCTTATGAAGTCCGTTGGGAGCGATTGTCCCCTAGATACTCTCAGCAGCTAAGCCACTGACTGAAAAGAAGATTCTGAATAGGAAAATGTATAGCTCGTTGAACTCGAACAGCCTCAGTACTATATATATGGCCTTCCGGGATGAGAAGGTATTACCATTTTGTAAAAAAGCGATGTATTCTCCACTATTCTTAAATGCAGGAGAGATGGTGGGGAAATAGATGAATCCCAAATATCCCACCACAGAAAATAATATTCAATGGCTGTTTAGCACAGTATCGTAAGACACTACTCCTGTCGATGAAAAAAATATACCGTAAAGTAAAGTCAAGTGGAGTGAAGATGTAAAGCAAGATAAAGTAAAGTAAAGTAAAAGTAAAACTAAAAGTAAAAGTAAAAGTAAAGTAAAGCAAAGCAAAGCAAAAGTAAATTAAAGTAAAAGTAAAGTGAAGTGAAAGTAAAGTGAAGTGAAGAGAAGTGTAAGTGAAGTGAAGTAAATTACAGTAAAAGTAAAGTAAGTATAATAAACTAACGTAAATTAAAGGAAAGTAAATTAAGTAAAAGTAAAGTAAGTAAAGTAAACTGCTTTTATTGATTGTAGATAAACCTATGAGTGCTATGAAACTTGCAATATGATAACTTTATTTAAACGGTAAAATCCTTTTACCAATCCAAAGAAGCTTGTGTAACTTGGATAAATAGTGTACAATTATACATAAATATCGCCAGATAAATATTAAAGTAAAATTATCAAAAATAATAGAGAAAATATCTAAGAGCTACAAACATGACTATTAATATCAGTCTCTAAAAGATAATTGAACCTTGATTTCCTAAAAGTACTAAAAGTGCAACTCTGATAATCATGGGTATTAAATTCATGTAGTTACTAAGCTCCACAATAGTGTGTAGTATGCCATACTTATATTTTACAACAAGAATTCTTGTTCCTCGGAAAAGTACCAATGAAGATACAGTACAACCATTACTCCATGAGTAGCAGTTCAGTCACCCGAAGGTGAGCCAACCTTCAAGTCAAAAATAATTTCAACTACCGCACCGTATTTCCTCTATTTAGCCCCCCTTCTAGTAAGCCCCTACTTCAGAAACACAGAATATAAAAAAAATTGGCCCTCAGCCTTTGTTAATCCTCCAACCCTGATGGGAGTAGTTCTGCATTTATTAAAAAGCAGATATATTTCAATGTAGAAATACGCGCGCCAAGTGACGACGTTCTATGAAGAAATACATTCATTTAATTGAAAGTCGGTATATTTAAGCGTCAGCGTAATAAATATATTTAGTGTATTATATAATCATTATATGAATTATTATATTTACTTTAGCCCAAAGTCCAGAAAACAATCCCCCAAGGGGGCTAAACAGAGGAAATACGGTATTTGAACAGGGGTAGTTAAGGGGCTTGTGTCAAGGAAAATGGTCACATTTTTTTGCCAAGTTCGCTTTGAAGTTCACTCATTCTGAAAAGTAGGACCATATCATAGCATTCATTTGGCTCTGTTGAGGGTAAAAATTGATATTATTTCGGCTTCAACGACTACCACTGTAAGACGACATGCTTTTAGACTAAATGATGCTTAGCTAGGCTCGCATGCCCTCAAAGCTTGTAAAAAAACGTTTCTGACCCTAACTCCCTGGAAGCGAACCCGTAACTTTCGGAGCTGATGGTACGAAGGCTGGATAGTTTATCAGTACACACGTCTCACCGAGTAAACAGCGCCATCCATACTTGAACGATGGCAGGTTAGGAACTCAATCTCCATCGGGGCTCCGAAAACGTTTCTGAGTTTAGCTTGAGAACAAGAGCTTTCGTGATTATATTAAAACTCGGATATAATTTTTTTTTTTTCTTTTTTTTTCTTTTTTTTTTTTTTTGTTATACCCATACGACCCTGATAACAAGATGAATACGATAAGCACGTCTTAAAGTGCTAAGGCTTTGGTCAACGTAACTAGGTACCATGCGATGTTTAGTTTTAATTGATAGGTCAACGCCTCTGATTCACTGCAATTCACTCGCGCTGTTGCATAATGACAAAATAAGAAAGAAAGGGACAGGGGCGGACGAACTTTCGCCATAATGGTGTGCAATGACACCTTCCTGGAAACGACGTGTCCGGACGTTTTCCTGAATACGCAACAAGCAAATAATATTTACTCAAATTCAACCAATACAAGATGAGATGTTTTCACTTTTAATTTCTTTATTGCCAATATATAATAACGTTTAAGCTTCCTTACATGCTTGAAACACGAAAGCGCACAATGATGGTCAAAGCTGCTTCGAAAACTAGCTTGCGCGTTTCAGCATGCGCCGGCATAAGTACTGCTTCCCCTACTTTCGACGCCTCCAACATTGGCGAGCGTAACTAACAACAAACCTACTTTCATTACGAATTCAAATCTCAACATAACAACTGTTAAATATTGATTAAAAGAATCAAAAGCACTTCCAGGTTGCTTTCTGTTGAGGTTATAATAGTCCCGGAATTGACACTTTATAACCGTTAAGACATCACCGAAACTCTGAATAAAAAGCGCGCTACATGAGGCGTAAAAAAAGCGTGTTGCATGAGTTGAAAAAAAAAAAGCGTGTTACAAAAGCTTGCTACATAAGTTGATAACCCACCAGCAAACACACAGTTATTGAGCGGAGCAGAGGAACTTACTACAAGATACATCCACAAGAAAAGACCATTATGTCTTTAACATCACCAAATATTTTCAGTTCCTGATACATAGAAGCACACCAATCATCTCCAGGGATATCGAATCGCAAAACTAACCAACTTTTTCATCGCTAACTCAAACTAAACTTTTTATTCAGACAGTTTTTGGAAAACCCGTACATAATGTGCAGGACGCATTTTTGATTTTGATAACACTCAGATAAAACTAAGTTTAACAGGTTATTTGGTAAAGCGGCAAAAATTCTGTCTTGATTAGTTCATGAAATAAGTATGAAAAGCAATTATTAACAGATTTAGCTTTGCTGAATTGGCATCTGTTCGCCAGCAATATTAAAATATGTGTGGTGCAATAAGATTTTGATAAAACAAACGTTTTTGACCAAGGTGGTCATCATCTGATTGGTCGAAAACGCTTTTAGCTTAGTTGAATGAAACAATGCATCAGGTAACATTTATTTAACCCTTTAATGTAAGATAGATATGTATATATATATATATATATATATATATATATATATACATCTCGCATTAAAGGGTTATATATATATATATATATATATTACTTCTTTTTGCTTTGTTCTTTCATTAGTTCTTTTGTTATAATTTGTTGTTGTACTACCACGGTATGCACAAAATGGTTAACTCCGCAGCACTGCTCAACACTTAGCAGTGTTGATTCTTCCTGATCCACCCCCACCGTTACATAATCTTAAAATACGGTGAGTGTGCAGGGGCGCATCCCGCTTTGAGAAGAAGGGAGGCGTGCGATGACACCTTCCTGAAAACCACATATCCGGAGGTTGTCGTAAAATATAACAAGCGAGTGAGGTTTTTTTTTAGAAATTCAAAGTCTGATAGCTGTGAGATCCTAACTTCATCAATACAAGTTTATAAGAGTTTAGAGTAAGCTGCAAAAGCCGAGTATGAAAACTGCTTTTCTGAATTTGAGGCTAAATCGGGCTATCCATTTCCAAATATTGCACATTCATCAAGTTAGGCCAGTATGCTGCGTTGAGACTCCGTAATCATTTCCGTCATAAAAACGATATCTGTGCTTGGGGCGTGTATACCCCACGAATTTCCTAAATCCGCTCGTGGCACTGTTAGATTCTTGAGGATACTGATATTTTGAGTCGCAGAAAAGACAAAAAAATTCAACGGACTTTACACATCTCTCATTCGTTTTGTTGATATCATCTGTTAACCAGGGTCGTTGTTCAGTTCCTGCTGAGCACGGCGAGAACGCATTGTTTTCTTTAAAATCGATCTTTTTAAAGAATAAGTTTCGAGAGCTTCCGGTTAGTCATCAAGGAAAAAGTGGATAAAAATCTACTTTCCTCATGTGACAGTCATTTATTTATTTTTTGTAATGTCCATAAGAACGAGTGTTGGATAAGCTGGGAAATTGTATGAAGAAAACTTTGTTTTTTAACTTTGAAAAATCTTTATCTTCGAGAAGCACTTTAAGGTAGGTGCAATGGAGTTTTTCCGGTTTGCCTGTGGGCGGGTCACTTTTTCTGTTGTTGTTTAAAAGGGCCAGTAAATGAACGGAAAAACGAACGCTTTTGGTTTAAAATAACTTTTATTTTTTCTAATTCGTAAATAGTCAGGAATGAAATGTAGGTTACAGTTACTTAGTGTCGTAAATTGCTTCTAAATTATTTATGGGCAATTTCATTAGGACTCCTCCTTTTTTGTAAAATACTATGCAAATCCATAGTTATTAAAGTGCACCACGGAAGTAATAAAAAATCTATAACCCTTCGTACATTTAAGGATGTTACGTTAGCGGAAGGAAGAAAATATTGAAAATAAGCAGTCAGAGAAATAATTTTTACATCACATATATATATATATATATATATATATATATATATATATATATATATATATTCAGGTGAATCTGACGAGTGTGGCAAGCTTCGGACTTGTCATACGAAACAGTTCTGTAGTGAATAAAAGTTCTTATGAAGTAACCAAATCTTGTGTTGTGATTATTCCGCTCTACCTCGGTATTGAGCACTCCGCACCCATACGACTTTGTTATTGATACTTGTTATCAACACATATATCTATATCTATATCTATATATATATATATATATATATATATGAAATGAATAAGCTTAAAATTCTTGGTTGTTACTCAGAGTTTCACGTCTCAAGAGACGTGAAACTCTGAGTAACTGAGCTCTTTATGTGCAAACTTTCTAACTTTCCTTGGAAAAAAAACCTGCAGACGCCCACATACATAAACTATGTATGATAGCATCGTCTATTTGTGGCACTGATGTTAGATTGTGTTGTAATTTCACATGGCTTGTTCTATCATACAAGTAGAATTAACACCAACATGACAGATATATTCCTTCAGAGGTCTCGCCCGATCGCATTTATTCTTACATCCTGCAAAAGATCTCTAGAGCACAAACGTGTGTCAGTCTGTAATATGACATGAAACTGATGCAGCACTAACAAACCAACATTTGAAACGGATGTAGTAATGACAAACTGACATATGAAGATGATACAGTACTGGCAAACCAACATATGAAATTGATACATCACCGACAAACCAAAATATCAAACCGATACAGCTCTGAGAAACCAACGAATCAAACAGATTCAGTACAGACAAATAAATCAACATACTGCAGCAATCGTGACAGCTCTGACAGAACATGTTGTCAAACGGTGGTATCGATACTACAGGTTTGATTTAATAAGCCATACCAGAGATAGACGATGTTATTATACACACCCGATCTATAAGCGATGACGCACTTCGTACAATCATGGGTGGCTACAATTTTCTCAGCAGACCTGATATCACACCTCAGAGGGATCCAATTGCTGGTCCTGACAATATGAGATGTGGAAGAATATTCTGTTTGCCATATTACGAGGAAAAATCTCCTAATGATAATTTTAAGTATCAGTATTACTATTTAGGACTTTCAAGTGGCTTTACGACTTTTATTACTCGAAATACGACAGAAACTTGTTCTTTTAAAGTTACATTTCCATTTTTCGAAACAGGACCTGACAGATATAAGACCTTTTCATACTAGTTCAGTTTAAGGAAGTTAAAAAACAAACATGTTTTAGAATTTAAACAAATGGACTCGCTTGCGAAGTAATTGGCTATTATCTTTTTACTCTTCAAAACATAGGATCTGAGGAACTTGCTTTGCCCAGGGACGAAGGACTCATGTTGAAACGAGTTTAACGTTTGAAGAGTACAAGGTAAATGTTGTCTTTGGTTTATTTTACTCATCAGAAGAAACGCGAGCAAAAATGCTAAACCGTCGGAGGCTATACAATCAGTACGAACTCTTACCTGCCGCAACGTTTTAGCTTAAACGACAATTCCAATGTATTTTTCGTGATGTTTACACAGGTTGCTTTTCTTGTGCCTCCCATAGCGTTAAGTATCTGGCCAGGTATTATTTTTCTCTTGTACTTATCGGCCAGCACTAAATTTAAAGAATACTTTAAGTCAAAATCCACAATAAAAAAGTTTGAGGTAAGTGAAGCAGGAGCTTCTCGCAACAAGAAAAAGTTGCATTGTCAGCATATTTTCGCGCGCTTTTTCTCACATCTAATTGGCTAATATTATTCGAGCTCATCTTTAGCAGATAAAGAACACGAGCTCCCTGTGTGTCCATGGTAAGGGCAGCATATCCAAAAATCATGCATGCTTTTCTATTTTCGGAGCTTATAAAGTCACATACCACGGCTCCTTCGTTTAGTGTCGTTCAGTGATGATTCTGAAGCCTTGAAAAATTATTTGTCAAACACAGTAACATTTATCAGGGAAAGAGGAAGGGGGACTTATATCATAAGTAAACTGATTCGCAGGAAGCCGAAATTTGAACAAACCTTGTCAACCGTTTTGTCGATTGTCGCAGGGTTTTGTCAATTTCTTCCTTTTTACATACGATGCATTGGTCGTAAGTGAAACCTGCAAAGCTACTTGGAATCAAATTGATCGTTATCTTAAATGGGATCTCTGAAATTGCCAACATTCCTCAGATGAACATTAATAGACTTCATTTATTAAAAAGAATGAGGGAAGCAGAACCGCGCATTTCGTGAATCCAATTTTACTGTATTCTTATCGACCTACATTTGATTTACTTCTATATTTCTGCGGACAATGCGACAAACGAGCCGCTAGATGATTGGTTAAATCCGCTAAAAATAGCGACTAGACTCATAATCAACGAATGGACGCTTTCTCCGTAGTTTTATTATGTGAATTAACTGGACTCCCATTCACAGTCTTATTGAAACGAGAAACATTCTGTTGGTATTCGATTCGCTGCGTTCTTCAAACCACAATGAAATTCGTAACTAAACTAACACTATCAAATGTAGACTTAATATGTTCTTTATTTAATGATTTATAAAATTCTCTCAATAACATTAGAGAAGAGCGTGCAGGAAGAGTATTTTTCGGCGGAAAATGGCTGCATTTTATTGATCTAACTAGGAACTTATTAACTAATGCAATGAGCGTGTATGCTCAGTATGCATGCCCGGGATATTCCAAAAATTGTTCACGCCCTGTATAAACAATTCCTGCTCAATTTCGTCCATTTACTTGTTTCTCTTTGGGAAATAGCCTCGTTTTGGATGCATGGTACATTCATTTTCCCAAGATTATTTTACTCTTTGAATCATCGCACTTCATGAAAACAGACCAAATCATGGAATAATGATAAAATGGCACTTGGACTTAAAGGGGTAAAATCTCTTACCGAGAAGAAAATTTTGAAACAGCAACAGTAGGATTGAGAAGGTTCAGGCTCCCGAATACTTTAGGGGAGTTATTTCGTCTGAAAGCTGAGGAGCGTCGAATCCGCAGATCGCAAATTAAAGCGCTTCGGAGCACCCGATGCCAAAATTAAAGCTTACGTCTGCAAGAATGTGCTAATGATTTTTTACTCTAACGAAATGTAAAATTTTCCGCACCTCCTACACGCGAAAGTTTTAATTACCCTAGAAAAGCTATAACTCCAAGCGATTTTAATGCTTCGGTAATTTGATATCCAGGAGGATAAACCAAAGGGTAAAAACTAAACATGCTGTAGGTTTTTGAAATTAAATTTCCTGAAAAATTACTAATATATGTTGCACACTTGGAGGAAGGAAAAACTGAGTAACTGGAAGAGAATGGCTGTTTACAAAATGTCAAGAAATTGCCGGATTCTTTGATATGTACTTGCTGTCGATGTAATAGTTAAAATGCATTTCGAGGGAATGTTTTATTTCTTGTATATACTAGCTGAAAGCGCAGGCAAAAATAAAGTGAAACCCGTAAATTTGGCGTTTTGAAGCGCTTCGTGATCAAATTATTGCGAAATGAAAATACCAAAAAATTACTGAATTATAGGGCCACCATGTTGGTGCTTGACTTTGTAACACTAACTTGGCAATCGAAAATACTCCTCAGAAGAGGTCCAGTTTTCAATCAAAATGATCACTATTTGCATGGGTGGAGTTTATGGAGTGTGGGGGGTGTGCCCTCCCCCCAATGTTTGTGAAAAACAGAAAATTCAGGCAAAATTTGGTTTGATTACTGGTTTATATTTAATTTACGTATCAGGGTTGAGGAAGCAAAGCTACACCATACATGGACTGAATGATTGTCAGACTAAATTCCGGCAATTTTTGAAAGGATCCAACATTCGGGTAAGTTGAATTAGACACCCCCCAATCTAAATGGGTTAATTATACCCCCGACTATTCACATAAAAACCCTTCAGTAAACGTCTCTTCTAAAGCTTAATGAAGCTTAACATGTCGAATTTGGTGTAAGATTTCATGAGTTGGAGATCGATCTTTCTGGATGTTGGCCGCCAGGCCTTTTACGAAAACGTCCAGGCTGGACCGAGATTTTCATGTTGGTCTTTCAAATATGCATGATAACTTAAATTAAAAATTCATTAATAATTCATGAAGAAAACACAAAAGATTTTGGCTTCTAATTGGTATTCCGTTAATCGGATAGAATTATGAACTTTTCCCTTCGATTTTCTACGTTAAAATTTACCGAAACTTCAAAATAACCGATAAACATGGCCATTTAAACGTATTCGTATTTTAAGAAATTCTTGTCCGATCTGTATGCGATTTACTACGGCTCGCCTTCGGCTGGCCTCGTAAATCGCATAAAAATCGGCCGCTCATATTGTATCTATAACTTATAAGAGAAGTGAAATAGCGAGAAAAAAAAAGAAGCGTGGACGAATGAAGAATGTCAGACCCTCTTAAAGGAAGCGAACACAGAGAAATAAAAAAAAAACACTCGGTTGGACCAAGGAGAATAGTTACTTTCATGAAAACAATTGTTGAAAGAAGCACGAATTATTAGCGACCGGATTCGATACAGAACAAAAATAAAGCACACCAAATCAGAATGTAAAATTTAGTAAAAACGTTGTCCTCGTCACGACAAAGTATCGTACTTTTCTCACAACGATTTTTGATTTTTTTCACCTCTGACAGTTTTCATTGCCATCGGCCAGCAGTTCTTGGTCTTCAAAATAGCAAAACAGAAGGGGTAGCTTTTCAGGCTCATCACAAGTCGATCTTATTTCTCAATATTTCATGGCTTCTTTTAAGACCAGTGAGCTCTAAGTTTTCAGCTGAAAGTTTGAATGGTTAATATTTAATATCTCTTTAGAAGTTGTGGAATACCTAGTATATTACTGAAATGACGACCAGAGTTAACTAGTCGAAAGCTCCCAATTTGAGCAGTATCTGTGGGTTTCACAAATACAGTTCAAATTGGCCATAGAAGTCAGAGTGGTCGTAATTCTTATGTTTACCACAAAAAGGGGTTGAACGTGGTGGGAACAAGTAACCCAAGGTAACTGGCTCGGTGATCGCAAATTTCTGTTTTAGTGCGACCATGGAATAGCAGGATCCCATAATCATCTGCTAAAAACAACTACAAGAATGCTTGTCGAAATCTTGTTCGTCATGTTATCTGAGAAATGCCAGTCAAACTAACCCCCCCAACCCCCTCAAAAAAAAACAAAAAAGGGGGAGCATGAACCCTGTCTATTTACCCATAATAAGACCGAAGACTTGTAGTAATGTAATAATAATAATAATAATAATAATAATAATGATGATAATAATAATGATGATAATAATAATAATAATAATAATAATATTAATAATAATAATAATAATAGCCCCCCTAGGGCTACCACCTTGTCGTGGTGGAGGGGCCTTGCGTGTCTCAATGATCCTGAGAGCTAGGCTAGCGGGAACAAATGCTCCTGGTAGGGACACTCAAGCCATAGCTCGTTAGCTGTGTCACCTTATCACCACAATCCTCAATATGAGTGTAATGTCAAATATAAATTGTTCAAACAACGGCGTGAATGAGACTGAAGCACCTAGCAACAGTGTCTCGCCCGGCAGGTGTACCATGGAACCGCAGCATGGGCCCGGTCGTCATCATGCTACTGCGAGAATAAAATGGTCAAAAGAAGTTAACAAGATTGTGATGAGAAGTTTTTACAAGAGTGAACCCAACAAGAGAGGCTATAGAAAAAGAATGTTGGAAATCTGGAAGGACATAGGGGTATTTGAGGGAACTGAACAAAGATTAGCGGACCAGAGCAGAGCAATTAGAACCAATGGATGGCTAGAAGTTGAGCTAGAAGAAATCCAGAGGGAGATACAAGGAACTCATGAAACAAATGGAATTCGCAGGGAGGATACTAATAAACGGCACGAGTTAAGTGGTTCTGCATGGTCAGAAGACGTATTCGTTGAGGAAGAAAATGATAACAGAGTTAATGGTGAAAATGTTGAAGAGCTACGAGCGATGGGAGTCAATGAAGAAAAGATCAACTTGATCCTAGAGGTCAGTGTTCAAATGGAAAAAGATGAAAGTCCACCTAACAATAGGTACGTTGAAAGAAGTAGATTAAAGCAGGAAGTTGATCAGGTGAATGAGGTGTTAGGATTCATCGTAATTCCTGACGATATAACAGCGATAAATAAGCTTTTGGCAGCTGCTGGATGTGTTGTGGGAAGACATCTAGGAGTAAGAGAGAAAAGAGGACAGAAAGCAGTTGAATAATGGTAGAAGAGAAGAATAAACCAACAGATTGCACAGTTGAGGAAGGATGTAAGCTGGTTAGAAAGATGGAAAGGTAATGAACTGGGTTCAGAAAGAATAAAGTGTGAATTGAAGAATAAACACAAAATAGAGGCTAAAGGGTTGAGTATGGTAATTGAGAAGTTGAAACAGCGAATTATTGCAAAAGCAGCAAAAGTGAAACCTTATGAAAGCAGAGCAGATCAGATCAGTATGCCCAAAACAGATTATTTCAGTCTAATCAAAAAAGATTGTTTGAGTTATTGGAAGGGAATGAAAGAGACGATGATCTAAGACCGAATGAAGAAGAATTTCTCAGATTTTGGAGTGAGAGTTGGGACAACCTAGTTAGACACAATGAAAGAGCAGAATAGTTAAATGAAGCGAAGAAGGAATTAAACAGAGTAAAACAGCAGGAGGGTATAGTACTGATAACGGATAAAGTAAAGAAACAGCTAAAGAAAGTAAACAACTAGAAAGTACCTGGACCAGATGGTCTTCATGGGTTTCGGTTAAAGAAATTTACATCATGTCATGAAAGAATAGCTATGGGACTCCAAAGATGCTTGATGGAAGGCCAGATCCCAGACTGGATGACAACAGGAAGAACCATCTTGATCAAGAAAGATAGGACGCAAGGAGATGTGGTAACAAATTTTAGACCAATAATTTGTCTTGCCCTAATGTGGAAACTATTCACTGGAATAGTAGGTGTAGAGCCATACGAGCATTTGGATAAACCGAATCTACTTCCAGAAGAACAGAAAGGATGTCGAAGGAATTCAAGGGTTACAAAGGATCAACTTCTTATTGATAAAATGATCATAAGGAATTGTAAGAGGAGAAAAACTGGGGTAGGAATGGCATGGATTAGTTACAAGAAAGCGTACAATATGGTCCCACATAGTTGGTTGAAAACGTGCATTGATATGTTTGGAGTAGATGAACATATTAAAAAGATACTGGTGAATGGAATGGATAAATGGACTACAAATTTGAGGGTGGGAAAGAAAGATCTGGGAAATGTTAGGATACGCTGAGGAATATTTCAAGGAGATAGTTTGTCGCCATTGCTTTTGTGGTCGCATTAATCCCAATGTCACTTATTCTCAGGAAGATGAAGATTGGGTACGACTTAGGTGACGGCTGAGGCAAAATCAATCATCTAGTGTTTATGGATGACCTTAAATTATTCGCGAAGAATGAAAACCAAGTGGATAGCCAGATAAATTCAGTCAGGATCTTCAGTAGTGATATCTGTATGGAATATGGAATTGAAAAATGTGCAGTGCTTATCATGAAACGAGGCAAAATTGTTAAATGTGATGGAATAAGGATGCCAGACAATCGGATAATCAGAGGGTTAGAGAAAGAAGAAGGATATAAATATTTGGGAATACTAGAAGGGGATGAGATTGAAAGTGAAGACATGAAGAAAATTATAACATCAGAATACTATCAGAGAGTCAGAAAGATCCTTAAGTCAAAGTTAAATGGAGGGAACATCATGAAAGCAATTAATGCGAGAGCGGTGTCAATAGTTCGATATGGAGCAAGTATAATAAATTGGACCAAGACAGAGTTGAGAAGCATGGATAGAAAGGCTAGGAAATTATTGACAATCTACGGAGCTTTACACCGAAGCGCCAACACAGATAGGCTGTACATCAAATGAGATGATAGAGGAAGGGGATTGATAGTGTTGAGGACTGTGTTGCAATAGAATCTTATAGATTGAATGAATATCTTGAAGGAAGTCAGGAGAGGCTGCTAAATGCTGTAAAAAAAGGAATATTGGATGAGGGTAAAAACGGGGGGGAAGTGAAGGAGCAAAGGAAGAGTCAATATGAACATGTGGAAAAAGTATTACATGGACAGTTCATGAGGAATACAGAGAGTGTACGAGATAAAGCAACTTGGCTTTGGCTAAGAAAGGGGACTCTAAAAAAGGAAACAGAGGGAACAATAATACCAGCACAGGATCAAGCATTGCGAACTAATGCAATAAGGAATAAAATTGATAAACAAGATATAACCCCTTTGTGTAGAACGGGATGAAACAATTACCCATGTTGTTGCTGAGTGTAAAAAACTTGCGCAGCCTCAGTATAAGGTTTGGCGTCATGATAGATTGGCATTTGTAGTGCACTGGAACATGTGCAAAAGATATAAACTTCCCACAAGGCACAATGGTATGAACACATTCCAGAGAGTACTGGGAAATGATGATGTGAAACTGTTGCGGGATTTCCCAATACAGACTGATCATCATGTTGACCATAATAAGCCGGATATTGTGATTTATGAAAAGAAAAAAAGAGATTGTTGGATAATAGATGTTGCGTGTCCGTTCGACACAAGGGTGGAGGAGAAGGAGCAGGAGAAACTTACTAAATATCAGGACTTAAGAAGAGAAGTTAATAAACTGTGGAATTGAAGAAATGTAACTATCAAACCGATTGTGGTTGGAGAGTTAGGAACGGTTGGAAAAAGACTCTCTCAGTGGTTGAAAAGGATAAATATGGAGGACAGTTTTGAACTTCTTCAAAAATCTTGTTTGCTAGGAACAGCTCGAATAATACGAAAAGTATTAGAAAATGGTTAAATAGATGGTGAAAGCTTACTACCTTAAGCTACGGGATGTAGCCTGATAGTGAGTTACCAACCGGTTAAGAACTGGACCGTGAGAAAACGATAATGATAATAATAATAATAATAATAATAATAATAATAATAATAATAATAATAATACTACCTTGGACTACTACCTTGCAGTGGTGGGGAGGCTTGTGCACCTCGATGAACCCAAGAGCTATGCTGGCGGGAGCAAATGCTCCTGGTAGGGTCACCCAAGCCAGACAGGTCGGAGGCCAGAGGTCAGACAAAATGTAGTCCGGTGGTTGTGTAACCTTAAAGTCACTAACCTCAAACATGAGTGAATTATGACAGATATAAATAGTGAGTACAACGACGTGAATGGGGCTCGATCAACTCGCAAAGGTTCCTCGTCCGGCAGGTGTTCTAGGGATCAGCAGCGTGGACCCGGTCGTCATCCTGTTACTGCTGAAACATCACGACGAGTTTGGAATAAGGAACTGAATGTAACAGTTATGGAATGTTACTATAAAAGTAAACCAACAGACGAAAAGGGAGTCCCAGTAAGAGGCTACAGGCAGAGAATGTACAGGGAATGGGAAGAAAGGGGACCTTTTGGATCAACTGAACAAAGGATTGCCGACCAAGCAAAAGCGATTAGGAAAAACGGATGGCTTACAGAAATGGAATTGGATGAAATTAAAAGAAGAGTTCTAAGTGAAGATAATGTAATAGGTGAAGTAGAACAATCTTGAGAAGTTGATAATGGGGAAGTACAAAGGCAAGATGACAATGAGAGCAGTAGTGAGATTGACAGTAATGCACAACCTAGTGACAGCGAAAGTAGAGAACCGGAGAATAACTGGCAAAATAATCCAGATGTATCTGAGGATGAACTTGAAATACTGTTTAGAATCAAGGAGATAATGGATAGAGGAAAGTTCGACACAACAACAGTGACACTCAAAAGAGTAGATAGGATAAGGTTGAATATTATAACGCAGAAAGTAAACAAGGCTATTAAGTATTTTCTAACAACAAATGTCACAGACACAAATAATTTGCTAAAGGCAGTGAGCATGTATGTAGCAGAAAAATTGGGAGTAAAAACAACACGGAATGATGGACGAAGCAAAGAACCATGGTGGAGGAGAAGGATAGAAAGAGATATCAAGAAATTGAGAAGGGATATAGGAGTGTTAGAGTGTAAAAGAAAAGGTGAATTACGATCACGAGAGAGGTTTTCTATCCTGGAAAGAAATTACAGAATTAAAACTAAAGGAATTGGGGCAGTGATAGAAGAGCTGAAACAACAAGTATTAGCAAAAGCATCAAAGATTCGACGTTATGAAGAAAGAATTAAGCAGTTTCGCCAAAATGGATTGTTTACTATAGATCAGAACAAGGTTTATAGAGAGATAAATGGACAAATTAACATAGAAAAGATCATTTCTGACGCGGCAGAGAGTAGAATATTCTGGAGTGAAATTTGGGGTAATCCAATCAGTCATAGAAGAGATGCTGAGTGGATAAAGAAAATGAAAATCGAGAGAGCCAGCATAAATGTAAAGCAAGAAGAGGTGAGAATCACAAAAACACAGGTGGAGACACAATGCAGAAAGATCCCTAACTGGAAGGCTCCTGGACCTGATGGTGTACAGGGATATTGGTTGAAGAAGATAACATCTTGCCATGAGCGAATTGCAGAGCAGTTAGATGCTATGGTCTGTGGAAAGCAAGAAATACCTTTGTGGATGACATATGGCAGGACAGTGCTGTGCCTGAAAGACCCTGAGAAAGGAAGTTCTGCTGATAATTTTAGGCCAATATCATGCTTACCACTCATGTGGAAGTTGTTGACTGGAGTGATCGCAGAACATATGTATGCATACCTTGAAACGAGTGATCTACTACCCCCGGAGCAAAAAGATTGTAGAAAAAAATGCAGAGGCACAAAAGACCAGTTACTGATAGATCAGCTGATACTCAGGGATTGCAAACGACGGAATACCAATTTAGCTATGGCATGGGTGGATTACCGCAAAGCATATGATAGTATACCTCATTCGTGGATAATAGAATGCCTTGAGATGTTTGGTATAGCGGGAAATGTTAAAGAATTTCTTAAAGCAAGCATGGAAAATTGGAGAACGGATTTAACATCGTGTGGCAAATCACTGGGTAGTGTAAACATAAGAAGAGGAATCTTTCAAGGCGATAGCCTATCTCCACTGTTGTTCATATTATGCATGATACCCTTGTCAAGCACCCTCCGAAAAGCGAACGCAGGATATGAGCTTAAGGAAAAGAAACATAAAATCAACCACCTGCTGTTCATGGATGATTTAAAACTGTATGGGAAATCTCGTGACCAAATAGATTCACTGGTAAGGACAGTGCACCTTTTTAGCACAGACATCAGAATGGAATTTAGTATAAAGAAATGCGCTGTACTAATATTAAAGAGAGGGAAAGTAATCGAGTGCCATGGTATAATATTACCGGATGGCCAGGTAATGAAGCAAATGGATGAAGATGGATACAAATACTTAGGAATACTGGAATCTAGCCAAGTTATGGAAAAGGAAATGAAGACAATATTTAGAAAGGAGTATATAAGGAGACTGAAACTTGTGCTCAAATCAAAATTGAACGGACGAAACAAGATATTGGCCATCAACACATGGGCTGTTTCGCTACTTAGATATAGTGGAGGAATAATACGATGGAATAAACATGACTTACTGGAGATGGACAGACGGACAAGGAAACTTATGACATTGAATGGGGCGTTACACCCGAAGAGCGATATTAACAGAATTTATATACCGAGGAGAAGAGGTGGACGTGGACTTATTAGTGCCGAAAGCTGTATTCGAAGGGAGAAAAACAGTATGGGCTGGTATGTTCAACACAGTGTTGAGCCATTTCTGGAGTGTGTGAGGGCAGCAATATAATTGAAACTGCGGATTGTATTCAACCAAAAGAATATAAAAGAGTAGAAGAGGAAGAACAGGAGAGAATATGGAGAGAGAAAAAGATGTATGGACAATTTGTGAGAGATCATGGAGATGATGTAGAGAAACAAAAATCTTGGGAGTGGGTTACAAAAGCGGACTTAAAAGCTACTACGGAGGCGTTGATTTTTGCGACCCAAGAGCAAGCTATAAGAACAAACTATATTAAATTCCATAATGATAAAACAATAAGTTCATCTTTGTGTAGAATGTGCGGTCAGAAAGGAGAAACCGTTTTACATCTGGTAAGTGAATGCAGCAAGTTAGCGCAAGGGGAGTACAAGGGTAGACATGACAACGTAGGACGTAAAGTTCATTGGGAGTTGTGTAGGAAATACAATTTGGAACATGCAAACAAATGGTATGAACACCAACCACAAGGAATGTTAGAAAATAGTCGTCATAAGCTATTGTGGGATTTCAATATTCAATGTGACCATGAAATAGAACACAGGAGACCTGATTTAATTATAGTGGATAAAGAAAAGAAGACAGCGTGTATTATTGACATAGCGGTACCTGGAGATAATAGGGTAGGAACGAAGGAATTGGAAAAAATTTTAAAGTACCCGGATTTGAAAATGGAATTATCAGGAATGTGGACGTTAAATCAAGTGGAAGTCATACCAATAGTTGTTGGTGCCCTGGGAACAGTATCAAAAAGACTTGAAGGGTTTTTGGAAAAGATTGGGACTGTAATACCAGTTGAAATGCTGCAAAAGACAGTATTACTTGGAACAGCAAGAATAATACGAAGGGTTATGGACATGAAGGACATATAACTCTAGGACCTTAGGTTGCGGGTAGCAACTTGCTCCTAGTTTTATTCCAGTTTATTTAAATAGACTGCATGGAAAAACAATAATAATTATTATTATTATTTTTTTTTTTTTTCATTATTATTATTATTATTATTTCATATTTATACAGGTTAACTTCGTCAGCTCCTTGAAGCTGTTATCAATGAAGGACCTGTACAGTTAAAAAATTATGCCTAAGATTCTAAAAAAGGAATAAAAAATACTTATCATCCATAAAAATTAGCCTAGAGATTTAAAAGATCTCTAAAAGATTTCAAAATCAAAATTGTTACACGATTTCTTAAATTTTAAAAGGAACTGTTGCCCTGTTGTCCTAACTATGGGATGCACCAAAAAGTTAGTTGATGGAAGTTAAGACGTCACAGGGAGTTGTGATAGAAAAGAGGTGGGGTGTGTGTGTTAACAATGAAAATATTTTTCCAGACCCCTTTGGAAAACAAGGATGGACTATCATATCCTTCATTCCGGTTCTCTTATGCTGAACGAACTATGCGATATATGTTGGAAATGTGGCAGCTTGGAGATATCTTGGATGATAGATGAACGTTTGTCAAACTCTAATCTCAGAAAAACGATTTCTGAGTCCCTGACGGGGATCGAACCCGCAACCTTTGGTTCAACCCGTAACTATTGTTCACAGGGCTAAAACGTTTTGGTCGCACAGGTCTGAAAGAACAACAAAACTCTTTCCCGGCAGGATCAGTCACCTGTGATCTTACTCTGTCGAACGTAAGAAGATTTTACTCAAGTGGAAACATCCTGTCAAGAAGGAGTTATAACTATTTCAATTAACTCATTCCTGATGTAGTTAAATGTGCTGATGTTTCTTTATGCCCATGCTCTCAAGCTATTCTACTCAGAAAAACTTTCTGAGTCTCTGACGGGAATATAACCCGTAACCTTCTGAATGGCGGTGAGATGTTCTAACCATTGAGCTACATAGACTCAGATGGTGAGCGAAGGTTACATTCATGTACTGGTTCGTATTGATTAGCACTAAAAATAAATAGACGACATATCGAGACTTGCAGACTGGCAGAACATATGTCTACCATCAGAACGAACCAGTACATAAATGTAACCTTCGCTCACCATCTGAGTCCATGTCGCTCAGTGGTTAGAGCATCTTACCGGCGTTCAAAAGGTTACGGGTTCGATTCCCGTCAGGGACTCAGAAAGTTTTTCTGAGTAGAGTAGCTTGAGAGCATGCGCATAAAGAAACATCATAACTCATTCCCAACGGGATCAGTCTTGTATTATTGTACTCAGGCTTATATCAAACGATTTTACTCTGGATAATACTAGACGATTTTACTAGCTAAGGGGAATGATCCTGTTGGGGAAGGGTTAAGCGTATATATGAAGTAAGGTAAAGTGCCTTTATTAACACTAGATAACTCTATCAGCTACCTAAGCTGTTCTCTCTACCCCCCCCCACGGGGTCGTGTTACCACACGAGGAAACTGAACTACTCAGAGAAAACCTGCGATGCTTGGCAGAGTCAAACTGGACAAAATTCTTCTCACATGTGACCAAGGTAACTTTAATCAGATAACTGCACGGAGCCGGAGTCGGACCCTAGTCACAGTGGTGAGAGACACGTGCACTACCACTGTGCCACCAGTACCCCTAAGAAGACTGCCGCGTAAGCCATGTTGAACGACGTGTAAAAAGACAAAAGGATCAGGAAACTGCTGGAACTACCAAAAATTTCGGCGGTTCTCTGATCCTTTTGCGTTTTTAAGGGTATACACTACAAGGAACATTAATTCTCCATTATTGGTGGTGAAATCAGCAAAATGGAGTGTAAAAATAAAAGCTCACTCTAGAAATGTTTTTATCATTAGTTAGAACAGATAAAGAACATGTCAAGTAGCTTTCAAAGTGTAATGCTCAAGCTTCTTTATTTACTGTGATAAACAGGATCTAAGTTTCTTAAGTTTTGCTTAGCTGTAATCTGAAATAGCTCTTGTTCTCATACATTGAACGTTCTGGGATGATGACCATGAAACAAAAACGGTCCACCATTCCATATTTAGTAAAAAAAAAAATCCAGTTTAGGCAAGTTAAATTTCCGTTGTGGATGGACGTGAACTAAGAAAGACTGTGTTTGTTCAGTTCTTTATATAATATAGACTAATAACACCGTTTTCATTACATGAATAGCAATGAAGGTAGATTTAACACAGATTTAGTGCAACGATATTTCTGATTGGCTGTTGTGCATGTTCAATTTCCTGACGGTATCACGGACGGTTGAGAATCCAATCAGAAGCGTTCTAAGGTTTCATACTTTGTAAAGAGAAAAATATTTTCAATCACCAGCAAAAATTTTTTGGTCGTAATTTTGTGGCCTACACTATGTTATAATAGAAACAGTTCGTGTTTTCGTGAGCTCGGTCGAGTCTTGGATGCACTTAGGAAGTTACAAGAACACCCAAAAACCTCAAATGATTTTCGACTACCGCCTCAAACAGATTTCTTAAATTTTATAAAAAAATCCCCAAGATACCATTACCGAAAACGGCAAATGAGATGACGAAAAGGCTAAGAGTTGTACTATTTTTTTCGATTAGCCATACCACAACATCCTGGACGTGTAGGCGGTATCAAGTGCAACTCATAACGTGTCAAAACATACATCTTGAGCGGTTTCTTTTAGACGAGAAAAACAGAAATGACTGAGATTTTTGAGAGAAATGTTTTGATTTTCTTGAGAGAACTGTTTTGACTTTATAAGGGTTTTGGACGATGTTTTGCGGTGTTGAGAACAACAGAACAATGGTGATAGAGGAAAAGTGTCATAGTTGAACTAAGGGCAGAAATATTTCGAGCAGTTAGCAAAGAATGTATGGAAGTAACAGCAAAACAGAAATCCATTCCAGACATTGGTCCTATTTTGAGGGTCAAGGATATAAATTAAATGATATTTAAAAACTCCATTAAAAACTCCATTAAAAACTCCATTCTTAGCTCATTGGGTTTCAGTATCGAGATTTTTTCTTGTCTTGTTTCAGATGGTACGTGATTATTACTGATTCGAAATTGTGCGCATAATTATTGGTTGTCATTATAATGATGAAGCTCTCTTCATTGGTACATTATACATGCGTTGGTACATTATACATGATCGGGTATCTCTATACCCGATCATGTATAATGTACCAACGCTTTAGATTCTTAGCTCTTCTGGGTCGGCAAAACGGCGTTTGTACCTATTTGCTTGTCAATACCAACAACGGCAAGTCGCATATTGACATTCACTCTGTTTGGAAGATACCATGCATCCCTTTTCAAACCACTGATTCACTGCCTTTCAATTAACACCAACAACCACATTTTGTTTGCAGCTATTTTTGATGACATAATAGCTTTTCAACTTGTCGTATTGGTTGGTCACACGTCCAATTGGCTTTCCACTGATAACTTGGATTGTTATGACCTTAAATCGTCCTCGTCTTTCACGAATTCTGAAGAGTACTTGCTGATGCTTGAAGTACCAGTATCTGACAACAAGTTGCCGAAGGAAACCTAGAACCACTCTTTATCTCTAATTTCGTCGCTACCTCTCCACTTCTTGTATTATCACTATCACTATTATTGTTGTTATTTTTATGCCATCTTGTCTCAACTTTGATTATTGTAACTGGACATTACTGAATAAATGCCAAGATCTCTCCCACATCTTTAGGTATTCAGCACCTTTTGAAGTATTCTCGATGCTCCCAGTAAACAAGCTTTCTAAAGAGTGTGAAAATACTCTTTTATGTTCAATTTTCCCATGACGTTGCTGAATGACTTGCTTACAGTTTTCAAACTGACAATAATGATAGGTATAATCACAAACCTGTCTGCGCTTTCATATCCCTTTCGCTTCCAGTTTCAGATCATAATATTTCTTCAACTTTTTTCTCTCCTTTGCAGGTACGCTTGTATCGAACAGACAGGCAACATCCACCAGCACACATGTTTTTCCAGTCTCGTCAAGAATGACAATACCAGGTTTGAAATGTTCAATTTCTCTGTCCGTCTGAACTTTCATGTCCCACAATACTCCCACTCTATCGTTCTCCTGGGCTTTCTCTAGTTTATGTTGAAACCAATTATATGAGCATGTCAACTTAAGCTTTTGGCATACCTCCCAATGTATTACTTATGCTACCTGTTCATGTCAGCAGTTCTTATTATCTCTTTTTCAGAATCATGCTCAGAGATACACATGAACAGAAATATTTTCATAATAATCTGACACTGCCGAAGTCAACTGAAAAATGTTGACTCGAGCGGCATTTGAACTCGCACCTACGGGATACCGGTCCGCCGCTTTACATGTTGAGCTATCGAGTTCACAGGGATTGGAGACGAGTTTTTATCCAAATTAAGCGCACGAGATATTCTCGCGACAACCTAACGCTTATCCATGAGAGGCGAGTTCAAATCCCGCTCGAGTCAACATTTTTCAGTTGACTTCGGCAGTGTCAGATTATCATGAAAATATTTCTGTTCGTGTGTATCATCTTTCCCTCCACACATTTGGCAACCAGCCGAAATATTTTCCTTGTCAACTCATTTCCTCACATATCTTGTCCTTAATGCCTGACCCTGCGCTGCTACGATCATCCCTTCCGTATCTTTCTATAAATCACCTAACTTAAGCCACTTCCATAAGTCTTCATCTCTTATATCTCTGGTGCTATTGTAGTACTGTAGACCCATTATCTTTCCTCCACATTACATCAGCGAATTCAGCGAGCAAAATTTTACAAACTTGACTAGCATAATTTTGTTCTCTGCATTCGCTGATATAATGTCGAGTGAAAACAATAAGTTTTGATGAAGGTCAGTAACTATCATTGTTTTCGTTTTTATCATTGCTGCGATTCTGCTTGTTGTTGTTGTCGCTGTAGCTGTTGTAACTGTTGTTCGTGTTGTTGCTGCTGTTGGTGAGGTTGTCATATTTATCAATCTTATCCCGACAGAAGCTCTCCTCCCTTGACGAGTAACCAGAGTAAAACGACAGAAGACTTGTGCTGCCAGGAAAGAAATAAGTGGAATAATTTTAGGTACCTTACAATTTTCGTTTATGTTTTGCTTTCGGTACAAGTCTCGTTTGGTTAGAGCATATATAAACTACGAATATCATTTTGATTTGCTGCTTGAAAACCTGCACCACTAAGCGTTCCTTCTCAAATTATTTTCATCGTTTTGACATATCAAAACATCCTATCTGGTAAAGGACACAAAGAATATGCAAAGTGACTGTCGCACAGATTTCTTTTGTTCTTTGCCTTTACTTGTGAATAACAGTCTGCAAAAGTTCCTTTAATCATCGTGGTCGATGTAATTTTGCTGTCATGAACCTAGTACACGAGATAAATAGTTAAATGAGTCTTGTTTACCCTCCAGTTTCAACCTGCGATGAAATTTATTTATGAATCCTTCACGATGATCCGAAGAACTAATGAATTAACAAAGATTGCACGATATCTTGATTTACAATAATTTACAATTGTATAACGGCGCTGTTTTTATTTTTAGTATAGTGATAGTTACAACAGCAATAATGGGAATAATGAATCTAACCAAACAGAATGAAGGCTAAACACTTTCGTACATTTAGCCCTATTTTTGCGCTTAACGCAAGTCTTTGCCCTTTGTTGTTTTTGTGCAGGCTTGTCATAAAATACTAGACAGAAAACTTGAGAATGTTCCACATCGCCAAGACTGTCTGCTGGGTGATATTTCAACAAAGAGAACAATCATAAGGGATTTAAAATCTTTACGTCGTATTTTTCACAATAAAACGGAAATATCAAGGGGCCGTAGGCTGTTTTTTTTTGACTTTCATTTTGTTGTATGTCCATGCTACTGTTTTAAAAAATGTCAAATATCGAGCAGGACTGACAGAAATAGATTGTTTTCCCAGAGGTTCAATTAACAAGAAAAAGCCTCCCAGCTTCCAGAAACTGATTCAGACAAACGAAAACCCTTCACAATTTAACATAACAATAAAAATTGACCCTAACTTCTGGAAATAGACAAACTTATCAATTGACTGTTCTCAAGGATTTAAGATGTGAAAAACAACAGTTTTGACTCAAAAACGTGTTCTAAGGACGATTTTTGTACAGTATTAAATCTAAAGTTACGAAAAATAACACGGACCCTTGTATGTATCATTCAGTGAAGATGTTATGCAAATGTTACGCACAAAATTGAAGACGAGTTGAAGTCGTGTTTTTAGGAACACAAAGGCCGTCTTTTGTCCACTGTTTATAAACACTTTTTTAAAGTTGTCAAGAGGGATAGCAACCGCCACGAAATCAGCCAGTGGAACCAACATTTGCAAGTGTACTTAGTACTACCTGGGATCGGTAGATGTTATGTCTCTTCCTTGAGATTGTGCTACAAAGAATTTCTCCTTCAAATTTCAAACGCGATTTTCAATAGTTCCTTTGACGATCAAAATGATATAGAATACTGAATACTTTGGGTTAAACTTCGAAGCAGCTACCACGTAAAAATTATAAAAATCTGAAATTGTAGGAGATAAAATTATCCCATATTTTTCGTGAGAATGATCAGGTGGTTTCGCTAATGCTACCAAGTGGTGTAAAAATATACATTTCACGTAAACAAGAAAAACATACCGAAGGTCACTCATTGCCATGCAGGTCCGCAATAGTCGTGTTGGGGCTCTTGGAACATGCTTCCAGTCATCCATAGCTGGAAAAAAAAATAAGTAACATGGTTAATAAAGAGACAATTTTAGAACTAGTCGTTCACGCTGGCCAAGAGCCATCCATTTTTGTGTGCTTGGCTTGAAATTAAATCTTGCTCGTTTTTGCAACCGTTTTGATATTTAAGTAGCCCCCAAAAATCTTCCCTGTCATTTTTCAAAAGGTAGTTGCAAATAAAATTATCATAATCGACCGACATAGCGACGCCATGATTTGTGCAGGGTGTCACGATTTGCAAGCTCCCAAAGGCCGACCTTCTGAGTGGTCGGGGACACTCTTCTCACATGTGACAATGGTTAATTCAACTCCAGATGATAGTTGGTCATTCGAAAAGCTCATGCCTCAGAAAAACGACTTTTGAACCCCAGACAGGTATCGAACTCGCAGCCCTGTAATGACCCATATGCATAGAATTAATCCCATTAAATATCATTATTAACATATCGTGGCTGTCGGAGCACATAGGTCGACATTGCGTCTTAGCTTACCATCTGAGTCTCGGTAGCTTAATGATTAGAACTTGTCACCGTTTGTCTGAAGTATGAGCTTGATGAACGTCCATATATCTGTTATATCTCCAAGCTCCAACATGTATAGCATTAATCTCGTAACTTTAATACTACAACTGCGGGGAGGAGGAATTGAACGTGGTTTGTGGGATCTCATCCCGACAACGATCAACAGGGTGACGAGGACACTATTCAGTATGGTCAAGAGCAGTCATATTTTCAAGTTACACCCTAAACATTTTAAGCAAGAGCAGCATTAAACAACGTCAGATTGCCAGTTGGTTATCCTTAGTGATGATCCAAACAGGGAATAAA
Organism: Heliopora coerulea; assembly: GCA_030142905.1. Lineage (NCBI taxonomy): Eukaryota > Metazoa > Cnidaria > Anthozoa > Scleralcyonacea > Helioporidae > Heliopora > Heliopora coerulea. Next base: position 2,581,262 of record JASJOG010000020.1, read on the forward strand.
CTTTCGTCAAAAATGAGGTTTTCAAAACCTAAAACTGTTGACCAAGTTTACGTTTCATACCGATATACTTCACTAAATTTTGTAAACAATCGCTTTAGATTCCAATGACAAAGGTAGGGTAGCCATTTCGGGGGTCACGCACCACAGCGATTAAAGTGGCTCTCTGCAGTTTCTGTTTTACATGCAGCGATTGGTTGGGTCTCCATTTAGCGGCATTTCTTTCTGTAAATATATGTATGTTTCGTAGGGAGTGTACATCGAACTGTCGAAGAGGTATTACAAACATGAGACATTTCTTAAACAGTATAATTATCGTTACCATGGTACCAAAAGTGTTGGAACGTTGGCACATTTTCACGATTATCCCAACTCAGACAAATTATACTCGGGTTTTCTGCGGTGAATTTGCCTGAAGATTGGCGTCAGGATAGGTATTTCATTAAAGAACAACATCACAAAATATTTGGGGAGGTTGTAATAACGTTAGCGGATTTAAAAAATTCCAGTCTCGTGGAAAGCTTTAAAATTACATACGCTGTTGCACTTACTCTTCTTACTTCATTTATCGTATTTAAAAGAAATTCACTGTAAGCAAGCGTCCCAAAATTTAATATTTACATTGACGCTGTTGGTGCTGTCGTGACTGGGAGAGACTGAGCAACAGGCGTTCTTGATACACAAATAGCTTTCTCTTTCAAAAGAATTTCTTATGCAAAACAAAGAAAATGAATAACTTCAAAATCTCAAGTCCCTTGTCGAGTAGAATCGTCTGGAATTAGTCAAAATAAAATAAAAAAAAAAAAAGTCGGATAGGGACCGAAAAGGGTTAAGGTATTCTTAAAAAGAGCTCTAGGGATCCACGTTAACATTGATCTACGTTGGAACATGATATCATGACTCACGTGTAACCGAGACGTTACATGGTTATTCCAGTTCAACCTCGCTCAACAATTAAATCCGGATAACGGAAACATAACGCAGTGGTGGATCCAAGGGAAGGGTTCAGGAGATTTAACACCCCCCCCCCCCAACTTCAAGCCGCCAAACAATATGAGGGTTTCTCGCCATCGTCTGTATGTTTACCTGATAAACTTTGGTTGCATATTCTTTAATTGTCCACCCCATTTAAGTGATCAAGGAACCATCACCCCCTTAAAAATCTAGAATGACCAATGGTCTGGTTAACCACCCTCTTCTCAGAAACCTGAAGCCACACCTGGCCTGCCGAGTCCCCCCCCCCCCATCTGCAAAATCCTAGACCAGCGCCTGTAATGTCTTCTGATCTGTCACCAGATGGACAAAATTTGCTTAAAAATGGAATCTTTGCTCAACAGGTCCGAAGTCTTTCAGTATATGTCATTTGCTAAAGGGATAATCTCAACTTAAACCTAAATTCGAAAAATACACTCTTTATGAGGTGAATACAGCGTATCTCAAAATAGAAAACGTCTTTCTTTTATACTTTCTTTGTAAAAACAGCTGAGCGGGTGAACAGTGAAAGTGTCGAAGAAGTGAGTGAACTAGCAACTTTCACACGGTTAGCGTGGTTTGTCAAACATCGCCTGACTTAAAATTCGGGCTCCACTCACAGTTTTGAGGTGAGAAAAGTCTCCTGGTATTCCAGGATTCTCTGTCTTGCTAATATAAAACGATGCAGAGGTTGTAAGTCCTCACATCTACGTCACTTCCGCATTTCCCCACTCAAATTCGTAATGCCAAAGACTTGAAAATTTTACTATGAACAAAAAGCTGGACGTTTACTGCTTTCAGATATCTTGTATTTGGGTCTCGAGCGTCGGTTTAATAATTGAGTTCTGTGACTGAGAGTATCCATTTAAAGTCTGAGCTAGAACATCGTCTAGGTGGACTGATCTTGTGTAGTGGTTAGGCCATCTCATCGGTCATCAGAGTAGTACTGACTGAGCACTTATCAAAACTTTGTTGAACACCCATAACACGCTTCACTCTCTGACGACAGGCCGTACCTCGAAACATTAGAACTCTTTGCGATCAGTCACGCAGTTAACAACCTTTGAGTTTTTTACCTAAGGATAACATCCCCAACAGGAGGCTTAGGAGGTAGAAAATTTTGAAATTTTTTAAGTCATTAGGAAGCCATTTGAGTCATTGCTGGCAAGAGATGTGACCAAGTTTTCCACGCAACAGCTGAAGTACGATCTTTCCCACATTTTGCTCCCCGACGAACCATTCTTGTTACCCCATGGGAGGTAAGCTTCCCCAACGTGTGGCTGTACCCCCAACCCCCTGGTGTTACTCCTGCTGCTGACAATTATATCAACTCTTTTACTGGTCATCAAGAGTAGCTTATTGTACAAATATGTCACCTTGGCAGTGTTGGGTTTGACAGTTTGAGAACTATAACCCACTTCAGTTGACAGAAATGGCAGCGAGTCAAATACCGGGCAAAATTCTTAATATTAGGGACAACCCAAGTCGGCTCTGAGTCAAATCAGTCGTCCACGTGAGAAGGTGCAAGATTTCAAACAAAAGCTAATAGTGTTTTTAAAAACCTTCAGTTGAGGTGATGCATTGAGAAAATAGTGATCAAAGCCTCGGATATGCATGAGTAAAAACATAAAATTTACATACTTGACAATGCGACATGACACATTGTTTTGTTATGTTATATCGATTACCACTCAACAACATTGATAAATATTGTATGTTAAAACATATCAAAATATACGAAATATTAAAAAGTGAAAACTAAAGCTACTTAGCTTTATGAACTCTTATGTAAAGGCAAACTTGACGTAACTTGAGCATGAATGAATTTGAGCAGAAGCAAGAGACGATAGCCGAGCCAGAGATATAAAGCACGCTTTGAATGACTACGTTCCGTCCACTTATAACGATATGGAGTTCACCAACGACGCAATTCCGTGGTATTTGCTGAAAAGGAATTTCGCTGACCATGAATGCACTTTGCAGTTGTTTACGTTTTATTTAGCAAAGGAAGAAAACTACCCAAATAACGGGCAATTGATATCGTAAAAACACGTAGGTGCTTACTAAGGCTGTGGAACATTACGAAGTTTCAGAGTTCCACTTTCGTGTTAGAGCCCAGGTCTCTAAGATAAAATCATCAAGTTCATCATGAAATTCATCGAGACTTTGATATCGCAAACCAAGCCTCCCTGATTTGAACCTCGAATCCAGCGTACCAATCCCGAATTCCAGAGCTTGTCTCTGAGGGAGATTTTGAGAAAGTGTCATAGACTTTGATGAAACAAGATCAAGTTACGAGGAGTGGACCGGAGGTCGACTGACCCCCATTAATTCTCTCAGGGGCTGTTTGTCAGAAAATCGTAACCATCCTTTGATAATGCAGAGTTCAATTGAAAAATAAAATACGGAAAGAGGTGTTTTGAGTTGATTTTGGCGGCCTTCTTATACAAAATCGATATTTATGGTTCTGGGTTATTCAAAAACGTCAAACGGATTTGTCAGAGAAAGTAAGGAAATACAGAGGTGTTGGTGGCACAGTTGTAGCGCTCGCAGTTTTCACCTCTGTGACTAGGTTTCGTTTCCAGCTCCGTGCAATTGTCTGGTAAGAGTTACTTTGGTCACACGTGAGAAGGGTGTTGTCCAGTTTGACTCAACTAAGTATCACAGGTTTTTCCCAGCACTCCGGTATCCTACAGCAGTAACCCTAGTATAGTTATGGCTGATAAGCTTATCCAGTATAAATGAACAGCACTACAATAAAGAATACGAAATTCGGGACTGCGTCACCGCTCAGACGTACTCACTGAGCACGCCTATTTGGACTCACCCACACGCGGAAAGAGAGGTTCTGATCCATCTCCGAAAATTCCGGCTACGCCACTGATGATATGGAGATTTTGAACTGAAGATCTAGTTCTAGATCTAAGGGGCTGATTACATGGCAAAATTTCAGCTCGGGCAAACATTTCAAAAGCTCAACCAGGGCCGAACGTCCATCATCAGTTATCCCCGTATAACTACCTAAGGGGCTGATTATTAAGTGAATTCTGCCAAGACGAAAATCTCAACTCTGGCCCATAAAGAAATGTTAAATATTTATCTTGCGATTATATGACGTAAACTTTAGTTGAGAATATCATTTTTCTGTGTGTTCCGACCCTACATAAACGCACGGATGACGCCATCCGAACGCGAAAGAAACGTAAACTACTTGATCTCTTCAGAATGACGCGTCACGCCTCCAGTGACGTCAAATGCACCATCCTGCCAGTTTGCACACAAGGACGTTTATGTTTTATTTGTTGAATAAAAACACTGAAACGCAAAAACAATTTCAAGGGTGTCATTAACTGCATTTCTGCGAAGGCGGTGGGCGTGCAAAAACTGAAAACATAAAAACAATCTTTGAGATGTTGTTGCCTTTAAACCTGTGAAAGTATTTGTGCACGCGCATCATGTCTGTAAAGTCTGTTTTCAACCAGACGAATTTTCACCGTGCGAAGCAATTTTTCCTTTGTCTAATCCGATGAAACTAATCAGAAATTTATTCATTTTATACAAAGAAATGTCGAGTCGCGCGACAAAATTTGCCTCGTGGAAAACGGAATTTACATTAGTTAACGACTGAAGCGAACTGAAAACTAATGTTTGTTACCAACAGATCTTCAATACAATGGTATAAATGTTCCTTATACTGTCACTGAAAAGCTAATCGAATGAAACCTAAAACTACCCTCAAAAAATTCTTCGCGACAATCCATTAGATATAATTGTCGGATATTATTTACCCTGGTGGATCCAATCGCCTCTTCAGAGGGCAGCATTTGCTTCTGATTCGTTCGCGAATGTTGATACACGGAGAAATGACTCGAGTAAGCGAGTCGGATGCGTCGGGAAGAACAATCGCGTGCCACAGTCGTATTGTGTAGATGAACTTTTATTTATGAGCCAAAAAATTACCCTCGAGCGATGAAGAGTTGCTCGGCAAATTAACTCGCCACTTTGTATGCCAGAAAAGGTTTTCTTAGAGGCTGATAATGAGAGGGATTTCAGCCCGGGTTCACGAAGAAATCCCTTCAAAAATTAGCATGCGATAAGAGGAGGAAAATTTCATCCAGGGTTAAACATTTGAAATATCAGTCCGCGATGAATTTCTTCCATGAATCCAATCCTCAGGTCAAGCTCATTGATTTCGTGTTGGCATCAGTGAACAAGTTTCCCACACCAAATCAATGCCCGCTTGTAAATGTTTCCGTCAATTATTGTGATTTCAAGACGACGTGTATTTGATTATATAAGACCGAACAAGGCATCACATGTGGAGCCTTCAATATGAACTGAAGGCAATGCAACCATACGCACGAAAGCAAGGAAAAACAGTCAGTTTGGGCGCGTGGGAATGAGCGACAGTATCGTGTTTTGCATACATATACTCCTACGTTTATATCTTGTTTGCCAAACATATTTCCGATACGGTGTTTTTGTGGGTTAAATGATTTTAGTGTCATTGAAAAGTACTCAAAGTAAAGAATTGAAAGAGTTCTTTTCAATAAGCTAAAGAACAAACCTTACAACCTAAACACAATCATGACTATACAACGCTAACAGGCTGCCAAGAGTGGCACATTCTTCACTTTAGCGGTATGGGTCAATATATCTGCGCGGTTGTGCAAGCCTTTTGCAAAAAAAAGTTAAAATATTGTAGACAATATAAAAGTTCTGTGCAACCACACCAGTTATAGCTGAATGGGCTCTGACAAGTCGATAGACAAAGTCGTAATACACTGACCTTTCATTTCAAAGACCCAAAAAGTCTTTTTCAAACACCGAAATTGATTGACGTGCAGGCCATCACGAAATACTTGCACAAACATGACCTGAAACTTCGGATGACCGTGAATAAACCACGACCCTTCTGAATGACGGACATCAAAAAGACATAAACATGCTTAGTTCATTAATGGCTTTAACGCCATTCAATTCGTGTTTAATTTTTCATTTATATTACATATAATTACTTTGAACATTCGTTATACAGCCATTCATACCGAGGTTTATCCAGCGTGGGTGTGCAGTAGAACAAATCTCCTGAAACACTTCGTGTTTGTTTATATTAGAAGGGTTTACGATTTAAAACTTAACTCAATGATTCCCCTAGTCCAACACAATTACGCACGAAAGAATGCAGACCAACTATTAGCGCTCTTTCAAACGTAAATTCTTCTCCTTTTAAACTAAATAGTTTAAGAACTATTTAGTTCACCGTGTCCGAGAGAGATCGAATCAAACTTAACGCACAACACCGATATAGCTGCTTCATAAGCTGTTTTGAGGAAGTTCAATGTTCGTTCTGTTTAGTATGTGGAAGAGAACAATCCTCCACTAGTTGCGGTGACTGTAACCACGCAGTGTGGTGTGTTAAAATGTCTCCGCAATGCTGGACATCGTTCTAGCCGTTTGGCATTCAAACGTTTCATTCTTCGGCTTTTCAATGCGTAGAAGGTTTTCCACGTCAAATGTTCGCACTTTAACGTTCTCCCTTGTCAAAGGCGCTATCCCCGAGTGGCCATTTTCTAGTTCTTCTTCGACCAGATTCGCACCATATTTGTTGCGAGGTAAGTCTTGGGTGTCGAGAACTCCTTCGTCGCCGAATGTTTGCGCCTTTTCGGTGGTGGTGTCTTGATTAGATTTCCTTACCCTACGTTGAGCTCGTCTCCGTCGAAAGTCGCCCTTTCTGAAATCGTCGTAGTTGTCTGGATTGATGGCCCAGTAATTACCTTTACCATTGGGACTCCGTCCAGCCTTGATGAAGCAGTCGTTGAGCGAGAGGTTGTGTCTGACGCTGTTCTTCCAACCCGGTCCTTTGTTACGAAAATACGCGTAATGGGTTAAAACCCATTTGTAGATATCGCTGAGAACCATTTTTTTATCGGGCGAGCTCATGATCGCTTGTCCAATCAATCCAATGTAGGACTGGTTGGGTTTTTCTTCATCAGCGTAAATAGACTTGAAGGGACGCGGAAGAAACGCTGGCGAAGGGAACCCTCGCCCCGCATTCAAGGAAAACAACGCTTCGTAGTATGGATCTCTACCGTACACACTAAAGTCCCACGCCACATGTCCGAAGCCGGCTATAGGCTGAAGTGTGGAGACACAGGGTTCGCGATATATTCCATAGGGATGTGCTGCAGCACGATAGTCGTTCGGACTGCAAGCTATTTCTGTGCCTAATGTTTTGAACGCGCTGTGTGCTTCTCGAGGAATGGACACTGCCATTCTTGTTGCGAGCTTGATGTGAACGCTGTCAGTTTATACACAGGCGACGAATGTAACACACTGTTGGCTACACGAAGTTTGAGACAAACTTCACAGTGGTTTCTGATAAACCTTAAAACACGACGAATATTGCGTCCTCGCTGGCCTCTCCGTCCGTGATTGGTTCGCCCGCCTCCCGACTAATGCTGCTCAATAGACGTGACCATAATTATGTGTGGCAATTAAGAAGTTTCGAGGTCAATGATAGATGGTTTCGAGAAGGGCCAATTGAGAATGCCGGAATTTCTAAAGAGCAGTTTTGATGATTGATTATATATATGAGTTGGATTAGGTAACAGGACACATCTGTTATCCAACCCCAGTCAGTGCATACACTATATATTGCCAACTTTTTGACCAAACGCGATGCTTGACAGTTGTGCACGTCCCCATTTACACGTCACTAATCGTTCCACCACGCCTTCATTATTTGCCTTTTCGAAGTTCTTCTCGATCATGGACCTTAATTGAGAACTCTTGCAAGACTGCTCTAGAAAGGAATACGACTTTAACAATGTTATGACAAGGCCAACGTCTCCAAGTCACTGCAGTGTTTCATCAATTATTTCGTAATTACATGTTCACTGCGTTGTTTAGAGCGTTTGTGAAGGTGTTCCAAATGAGTCGAAGGTGGATACCATTAACGCAGTGATTTGTCTTATTTGTGAATGGGTCTGGCAGGTGGGGCTATTTCTTATTGTAGCCAAACACTGTGATAATTACGGTTTATGAACACGCTCTGGTTGCGTTTGAAACTCAGCAACAAAAACACTAGCCTAAGTTATTATTATATTCAAAAACTTTGGTCGCATGAGGACTGGTATTTCAAACCATCAGGAGGCAACGATTCTTAAACCCTCACGGAATCACACGATTAACTCGATTCACGATGTCCTTCATAAACTATCGCACGAAATTTGCACTTAATTTTAAAAAGGAATGCAGTCTCTCTCCTCTTCTCCCCAATATTGTCTTAATTGTTTCCTTAAAAGCTTCATTGCATTCAAGAGTGCGAAGGGATTGACGCCAGGGGATGTTATATTAGACAAGCTATCCGTCGCGTATTGTTTGCTTTCAATGGCTTTCTTGCGCTCTTCTTTGTGCTATATTGTCATTGTGAACACTGAGCAAACACTAATGACTTGAAAATTACTCCACCTCTAATCCGTTGCCTTTTTTCACTTCTTAAGTACCAGACAATTTAGTTTTCTTCATGACTTTCGTTCGTTCATCTCCTTAGCGACATACCTCCAAGCCAGCAAGCACATCCTTCCGTATGCTTGAGTGGAACCTCGCAACAAGTCGTCGGTTCGTGTTTGTTTATCCCTTGATTCTTCGATAGGACCTTGTGGGTCAACCAATATTAAGTATTTTGCATTTGGCCACAATAACCGACTAACATCCGGGCAGTCATATATACGATTCAACTTAACGAAAATCATTCCCTTGAAATGGCTATTGTTTACTGTATTTGGCTTGAAGCATAAAATTGGTTCTTTGACCAATCTCACAAGATGCAAAAAAGGTAATTGTGAAAAAAAAATTGGCACCGAAACAAGCCGTCAAGAGAACATGTCAGGTGAATCCAGCAATACAACAGTCAAGGGAAAATTGTTTGACCCAAACGGTACTCAAACCTTAACTGTCGGATATCCGGAGGAGTTCTCTGACAATCAACCAATCAAGTCGCCTGGGAACTTTGTTTTAGTTTTTATCTCGTTAAATACACTGGGTTTATCGTCGTGACACTCAACTTAACGCCTGTCTCGTTTTGGTCAATTGAGTTTTCGGGAGACTGTCGCAGTAGTGCTTGTTGAAAAAGATGGTTTTTATACTACCCTGAGAATAAATCTGAAGGCAAAAATGGGACTTTTACATATCCCTGAGTAAACTAATTATCCCAGCATCTTTAGTTGTCGTCGCAAAAAACTCATTCCTTGTCTGAAACGTTGGATAATATGGTGGTCGAGCAGCCAATCCTATATCCACTCATTAAATTGCTAATATAATTTGATGAAATTATGTATCGGTGATAAACAGACCACATGCATTTTGGCCGCGCTTGCAACAGTCGCTCGGTAAGATTGTATCAGTAGAAGATATACCGGATAAGAAATCACATTTACTCGTTGATGATGATTTTACTGTTCGCGTTATTATTCTCGATAGAGTCCTCCTTGAATAACGGTTTGTCTTTTCCGACAGTTGTACTCGCTTCCACTTCATGAGTTCCGGTTCTATTATTTTTGTGGTCTTGTAGCTCCTTAAAAACAGTTAAAGATATTCATTTCTGTTTTTTTGCGGTCAGAAAAGTATATAAAAGCTACACTTAAAACTTATCACTCTCTAAAAAGAATATAGGCCATGCCCTAAGCAAAAGTGAAGAACAACACATCGAGTACAATACCATTAGGAATATTACTGAATACGAAGATTTGATAAGCCACGTGTGCATTTATTTAATATTATCATTCAGAATATGAAGTTTCAATTCACTTCAACTAATTGACCATAGATTTATCAGCGTCGTATGAACAGGTTTAGTCAAACAAAAAATACAACTGTTCTTTTATGAATAATTTTATGGCCAGTCTCTGTAATCTATTTTTGCATTACAATGATAAATGAACTCATGATAAATCATGTTCTTTGTAAACTAAAGTACGTTACTATTTTAAAAGAATATCGCTGATGATGGGTGAAGGAAATATTCTATTTATACAACATTAAAATTTACTTTACATGACTGAATATCTTTTAGAAAAAGAGAAAAAGTAAAACCTAAAAATTTGCAAGATTAAGTCCCTAAGATGAAAATTAGGTGAGTTCAACTTCCCTAAAGTCATCCTTATAGTAAGACATGATATATCTATTGTGCTAAACAAAAATTCGTTTCTGAATGCTGGCTGGGAGCCATGCAAGAAAAAAGAGAGACAGAAACAGAGCGAGACAGAGCGAGAGACAGTCTGTTGTGCTTAGCAAAAATAAGTTTCTGAATGCTGGTTGCATGTGAGCCATGCAAGAAAAGAGTGACACACGGATAGGGTAGATTTGTGTTAGTGCTAGTTCTCGAAGTACGTAATCAACGATTTTCACGATTCTTTTGTCCTTGGCTGTAATGTTTCCTGCAAGTACCATCATGTGATAAGTTTTTACTAGAAAACACTTCACCTTTTCACAAAGCCGGCTCATGCATTGTCGTAAGTCTAAAGTTATCAATCTTCTGTAGCTCTTTATTGAAAATGGAAGATCATTTACACCACAGTTTGCCAGGAAGACAACTGCGAGGCCACAAACATCAAAGGAACCAACACTAAGTTGGACTTCTAATTCCTGAACGTGGTTAAGCCAGAACAACTTCAACAAGGAGGCTTGTTACTTTTATAACTCTTTCAATAAGGAAAAAAGTATTAGGTGACTTCAAATCTATTTAGCACAAACAATTGAGAAAGACCCATCATGCCCAAACAAACACTACAGAAATTACAATTAGTTGATTTGATTTATATAGAGGAATAAGAAGCAGTAGAGAAGATACAGCACTACTGGAAATTCTTGAAAGATCTATAGATCAAAAAAGGTAAAAGATTTCAAAGTATTCAGCAAACATTTTATATCTAGTTAAGAACAGCCATCTTTCATGTTTTTGAAACAAGGTAGCTTTATTTCCTTGTCAGGGAATACCTGGGATACCATTTCACTGTAATGATGCGACAAATAGGAACATATTTTGTACCTGATGACGTTAATACTAGACAGAGTTTTAGGCAATTGGTAGATTTGTTCAGGACATGAGGTATCCTTAGCCTCTGGGACGAAAGTCCATGTAGCCTTTAAAATTAACATGGTGTCGGCAGAAACTTTCTGTTTACTCTTTGGTGACGGCGATCAACCTTTGGTATTTCTCTCTGGCTAACGCCAAACGAATTTACTCGTCAGAGGAGGACGAAGGGGGAAGTAATGATCATTAAAATTCATGTACGCATGTGTGTAACTTCGATTCCTGTTATGTAAAATTATTTAAACGATCTTCTAAAAGTCTGTACAAATCTTAAAGAGTTATGGCACTAACGCAGCTTAAGAGAGTAAACATTGACGCTTCGAGCGAAGGCCCTTCGTCGAAGGGAAACGTGAAAAAATATGAAAACTAGGTGATATCATTATTGACTGATTATCACGTTTTTAGATTATTTCAAGTTTCACTCCGACGAAGGGCCTTCTTTCGAAAGGTCAGTATCTTACCTCCCAAGTCTCGTCAGTTGCCTCACCGTTTTGCCTTTTTTACACTTCGTTCAACACTACCAACGAAGCACTCTGCTTTTATGCCATTGCCCAGAAAGTTTGCTTGGAGATAGAAATATATAGGACAGTTTGTGGTGCCACGACGAATAAATTTAAAGGATAGCTAAGCTTTCGTCCCGTTGACTGAAGACTGCACAAGAGCTTCCTGAAGCCACGCTTTGACAAAGTTCGAGTCAGTGTGACAAAAGCTCATGCTTCTCTAGATTTACACGATGTGTATATCGCAAATCCTGCTACGTAAAACCAATTCATGCATGTTACCAAGAACTAGACATGCACGGAGCTTATTTTCCTTCAGTACAAGATAACAAAGACCAGTGTCGTCAGCGCTCTGTATCAGTTTGATATATATATTTATAACAGACCGATACATGTAATCCCCACAAAACTGTTGCAGTCTCTTAGAGCAAATGCGATAAACCATCAGGTCTGAAATAATATGCTGTTATATAAAGTAAATGGTTTGAACCTGGGAGAATCGTGACATGTTTGAGGAACTTCAACTTCCTCAAACATGTCATTCAGTTATATGTTAGTATCCATTCCATCGGTAAGCAAAACAAGCCCCTCATGCTGTCATCACTGGTCGCTTTAACTGTCTGAATAGACCCGATGTCACGCCTGGTACAGATTATGCATTTTTGCTTTTCTAAAACAAACCATAACTAAATAACAAATAATAAATGTATGTGAACTGCAAATGTACTGCTCACATTTTACAATGCTTGCAGAACACATTGAATTGGTAATTTTATGAAATGTATAACGGTTCCTTTACAAAGTGAATATGCTTTCTGAACGTTCTTATCATAGTAAATAAATTGTCACAAGGATATTTTAACCATAGGCAATAGGGGTAAAAATTACAAAACTAACATCTAACAAAATTCTCTGGCAACGCTAAACCTCAACGAAGATTAATGAAAATTAGCATACCTCTTTGAAAGCACTTCTTGCGAGGTTTTCGTGAGGACATTATTCAAAACTTATATATAGAGAGTGACCAACATTATATACATGAGATTACAAGTTCTAGTGCTTTTTCTAAGGATATCACTGAAGATAGTGTTTTTAAACTGTCCAAAACGCAATGATTACACCTTCAATACGGAATCTTATAGGAAATATAACGCACCAACTATATCATCAGTTATGGCAGCCACAACTGAAAACTTAAAAACGCCAACAAACCTCATCAAGGTCGTCTGTACCTGAGCAATTTCACATCACGCAAGCATTTTCTTAGCCTGGAGGTTAACAGCTCGTGACTAACAAGACTTCTTCATCTCATCTACTAGTTCATCTATTGATTTACACAAAAAACTTTATAACTTTGCTTCGTACTAAGGTCATTCTTTTCAATTTCGACTCAAAATTTGTTGACAATGAAGTTATCATAGATACAAATGTATATATTATATATAAAGATACATATATAAATAAACTATCTCAAAATTATTATTATTACAGTTTACGATGATGTTATATAAATCTACGCAGTTTTCACATTATCTGGATGCTTCAGTATGAGTATCAATTTGAAATTAAGTGTCTACAAAGAGCGACGGAAATTTGTGTGAAATTATAATAATTGCTTATGATTGAAGATTGTGAATTTCTGTGCACACGTATGGATACCAAGACCGCATATCGAAATAGTTTGTCTTAAACTCGAGGTGTTTCTCTCAGTGATCACGGGAAACTAATCCCCTTGAAATCAAATGCTTGGATCTAGCGTTTTGTCAAAAATTACTGAATAAAATTGGAAGGCTAAGTTATACCCACCACAAAAAATGCTTTGAAAATGCTTTCGCCCATCTCTCATTGACAGAGAGCCAAAACATAAGACATATATGTTATCAGCTTAGGACGAACAAGAAACAAATTTGAACGGTCCCGCTTCTGAAAGTGGAGTTTTGTTCTAATAATTCGGAAATGCTTTCAATGCCAACTGCTGAACACCAGTCATTCGCATGCAAAGCTGCTGTACTTAGCCTGGTAATTATAATAATTTCTAACAAGTTCCCGCCGCCTTGGAAATGTTCCAGCTCAAATACGACCTTGTTTAACTTCAACACGATAGAGAAACTACACGAAGATGAAGCACTGGAGTAAAACCATGCATGTCGTTGTATATAAAGAACCTCTAGCTCTATTACCTTCGAATGTACAGGCAATCGAAACCGAGCTCACACACTAAATCAAAATAGAGTAAATCACCTGTATGTTTACTTTGAAGGAGAGCAAGGTTACGAAGGTTAAAAGCGTTCAAATGCTTTCGAAACCCGCATCCGTTCAATCATTAATTTAGCAGTAATTTAAATCCAAAGATTCAGGTTGTAAGCTTTAAAAACACCAATTAGAATTACACAGACTTCATTGATATCTGTCGTTTTTCATTTAGGATTTTCCGAGATTTTGTTTACGAGTTAAAGTGCTGAACACAAGTGCTGAAACAAACGTTTCCTTAACGTTTAACGGTTAAGGAAACCATATTACCGCGACCCAATATTCTGTGCATGAATGAATGAATTTCAATAAGGTATGAAACAGACTACAATCAAAACCTAGCAAACTCCCTCCAAAAATGTAAGTATGAGTGAATTTAGTATGGATCGGCATTATTGTCTCGCTACATTTTTTGCACTTGTGAAGTGTCCTTTAGTCTTCCCCGCCTTTTGAAAATATACCCATTCGGTCAAAATGCTGGAGGGAAATGTTTTTCTTGCTGACAAATATTGTACAGTAAACCTTTCGAGTGTGATTAGACAGATTGCTACTTGATTGACCAGCTTTTTTATGTATGTAGCTGGTTTGTAAACTAGTCGATGTGATAACCATCTTTGAATAAAATCAAAATATTACCATTTCACATTCGTCAAGTTTTTAAAGTACTTAAGTCTTGACTTTACAATGTGTGCTGGCTGGTGGAATCTGTTGCAAAATTCATTTCTCGAAAGTAACGGTCGGCACTGATTTTAGCTCAACGTGTTTGTCCATTTTTATCCGGTAACACAGTGGCGTGTCATGGACAACCTTTTAACTAATTCGCGGTAACAAAAGACTTCTGTTATTTTACTCTAGCGAACGCCAGACAATTTTACTCGTCAAGGGGAAAGCTCCAGCAGTGAAAAGTTAAACGACCGCGGAAACTATGTAAGTTTGTAAGAAAGAAGGTTTGTAAAAGTATATCTATACGGGACAAGAGGTCGTATGACGGCCTTCCTCTATGGGTCCAGTGTTACTACGATTCAAAAACCTACGTTGCTTTGGCAGAGTCAAACTAAACAACACTTTTCTCACAAATGACCAAGGGAAGCTTAATTAGACAACTATACGAAGTCGGAATCGATCTTTAGCCGCAGATGTGAGTAACAGGTGTGCTACCACTGAGCCACCGTACAATGCCTTTCTGTCGGTAAAATTTTAATTTAAACATTTAAAAAAACCTTGGACAAACGACAATGGAAGGTTCTACTTGCGTTTCTTTTGGCCATCAACTTTCGTCAACTTGCACTGACTTGTCGGAAGTTTAGCTGTGTTTAAGAACGTTGGACTTGTTCTGCTGCTATTCTACAGGTGCCTAGGACAGTTGGCATTTGTTTTGGGAAGAGATCACAAAGTTTAAACAACTGATATAAGGCAGTTTGCATTGCTGACTGAGCATGGTCGGTACCAAGGAACAAACTTAACTTGTGGCTGCCCCTACCTCCACATGCCTACAAGCAAAATCACAAAATTTAAAATACTCTCGATGAACAGTACATAATAATTAAGACATTACCATTTATGCCTTTGTAACCTATTGCTGTGGTTCAAATAACTTTGAAAAATATTGCATAAAGTTGATAATGGCAAAACCTGTAGAGTTTTTTAGCTATTCGATTACGTTAGCGTGACGTCACCATTACGTAACCAAACGAAAAAGCTTTGACTAAATATTCCACTCATGCAATATCTGGTTATTGTGTAAGCCACAGTAAAATCGTCTCGTATAAGCCACAGTAAAATCGTCTCGTATAAGCCACAGTAAAATCATCTTGTGTAAGCCACAGTGAAATCATCTTGTGTCAGCTACAATAAAATCATTTTGTGTAAGCCACAGTAAAATCATCTTGTGTTAGCTACAGGAAAATCATCTTGTGTCAGCCACAGTGAAATCATCTTGTGAAAGTCACAGTGATATCATCTTGTCTCAGCGACAGTAAAATCATCTTGTGTCAGCCACAGTAAAACTGTCTTGTGAAAGTCACAGTGATATCATCTTGTCTCAGCGACAGTAAAATCATCTTGTGTCAGCCACAGTAAAATTGTCTTGTGAAAGCCACAGTGAAATCATCTTGAGTCAGCCACAATAAAATCATCTTGCGTATGCCACAGTAAAATCAGTAATATCTTTTGGTGTGAGCCACATCAAAATCATCTGATGTAAAATATGAAGGGTTTGTCGACGTCTGGAACAGTAGCAGGAATTTTCCTTAAGGGGTAACGAACACTACACCACGACGGGCCAACAGCTGACCACAAGGGTAGAAAGGCCAGTTAATGAACACCACGTTGTTTTGGTTAAATTTTGCGACTCATTCAAAAGGGAAGATCCCTTCTAAGAACTAATAATAAGTGTATCAATCCAAAATATCCCCAAATTTTTACTGCAACGCAGTACGTAAGGGCGGGGCATAACACCATGCTTCCTCCCTCTAAATATGCAGAGGTCCACTAGATGCCTACTTAGATTTTGGCTTGCTTGACTAGTCTCAATGTAAGTTGAGCTGAGTTGCAGCATCCTGCAATTTCGTTTTGCCAAGGTATAAGAATTGGTCGAGTCAGAATACGTTCAGCAAGAGAAAAAGTCTGAAGTCAATTTACAATGATATATGTTGTAAATGTGGGAGCTTGGAGATGTCTTGGATGATCGCAATGAACGTTCGTCAAGCCCTAACCTCAGGAAAACGATTTCTGAGCCCCAGACAGGGATCGAAGCCGCAATCTTCTGATGACCGGTGAGACGCTCTAACCACTGAGCTACCGAGATTCAGATGGGAGCTAAGGTGAAAGTTCGACATATGTGCCGCCTAAGCGGCAGCCACGATATGTTCATAGCAATATTAATATGATATATGTTGTCTAATATGTGAATCTTGGTCCTTTTCGTTAGTACAACGAACTACCGTACGAAAAATTGGAGACGTCTTAAATGATTGCGATTAACGTTCGTCAAGCCAGGTGCAAGTTCGACATATGTGCGACCATAAGCGGCAGCCGCGATATGTTCATAATGATATTGATATGATATATGTTGTTTAATATGTGAATCTTGGTCCTTTTCGATAGTACAACGAACTACCGTACGTAAAATGTTACAGTATACACAAAGGATCTTTTTTTTTCTAGCAGTTGAACCGTGTTTAGAGGACTCTAATGCTGGCTGACAATATGAAGTAATAGAGAAGAAAACCTACTCCGAATAGAATCATCTTGAAAACTCAGGATATGAGAAATCTATGAGTAATCTTGAGTTTTCAATATGATTCTATCGGAATACGTTTTCTATAGTCTATTTTAGAAGACTCATTCAGCGCATCTCGGGATGTTTACAGAAATACTCGACAGGACAAAAAAGAACCGGAAAAACATCTTAAAGACAAGACAAGCTGTCCAGGCAGGATGTGCGTGCACTTGTAGGTTCGAAATAAATGAGTGAGTTCTAGGAAGGCATGCATTGCGGGCTTGGGTACGTGTTTGTTTCAATGCCAGGTGCTTCAGCTCTCGCCAGCTCCATCTTACTAAAACTATTTTTAAATAACACAGTCTTCGTGTTACTGCATTGTTTCACAATACGCTTGGGAATATCTTAAAAAATTACCTAAATTTGACGAAGAGTCTTATCACGAAGAAGATTATTTCATTGTCGACGAACGGCCGGTGAGAATCACCACATCATTTAGCAAAATTGGCGTAGAAACGACTATACCTTTCTCATTCATCTATGATTGAAGTTTATTTCCAGTCTTCTTGACTACGGTTTTACAAGAATTATAATAGTTTATTATAGCTTCAACTCACGCGCCGCTTTTTCAACTATTTCAGTTTTGAAAGCGATGGAGAAAACTGTTGTGGCAACGCTTTCCGACACGAAACATCTTTAACAATACACTAAAAGCACATCGTTGAATAAAACCTCCTGTTTAAGTTAATGGAAAAGCACGATGTCCACACAGACAGGAAAGTTAAAACGCTGTTTACTGCCGTAAAACAACAATACTTGTATTTGAGGGGGGAAATCGTTCTTTCCAGCGAAGCCGCGAGTCACTATTTGATGCGCGTGAAAGGGGAGAGAGTAGTTGTGAACATTTATTGATTTGACGAGTTCTTTGTGAATCCGTCAACGGAAAACTCCCATCGTCTAGAATCCTGCCTGTAATTACTGTCTCTTAAATATGAGCTTCCAACTCGTCATTTATCGTCCAAATTAAGATGTCTTCGAAATGACGGAGCTGAAAGAGTGTTTACATGTTCCATCACGTCCGACTTTTTCCCAACATTTCAATGAATAGCACAAGCAAAGAAAAAGCTTCTTGTCTCAGTTGTGCCTGCCACTAGAGACGTACATTCAAATCGTCCAAGTTTCATATCTTCGTGACACGTACATTCTAGTCGTCCCTGTAATTCCTATCTTGGTGGCAAATTTATCGATCAACTTAAAGAGCAAGAGAAAGTTCACGTGGGAAAAAGAACAAACCACAATTTAAAATAAACCTGTATATTGGGTCATTTTGACGGAAGGATCTGGAACCAGACGGCTTCTTGCCACGTTCAGGCGCCGTGTTTTACATTCTGAAAAGAAAATATTGCTTTTCCATTTCTCAAATGAATGAACAAATTTCATTGTATTAGGGCAAATATAGTGGAACTGTGCGATAACAGGAAACATTGTTCGTAGTCAAGCAATTAAGCCAAAAAACTTATTCAATTTTCGTAATTCACGGCTAAAATTCATCATCATAGTTTACAGTATTGACCTTCTCGTTCCTCACCTCATTTTATTTACTTTTTAGACATCTTTAGCACCGTCCCACTTAAAATCCAGTGGAAGATTGACGTGTTTCCAATCATATCTTCCATGCAAACCATGTTATTGGGAATTATTATCAAGCATTTCCTTTCATAGAATGAGAGTTCAAACGAATTTCCTTGATAAAGTGATATATCCCAAAAATTCTCGTTTTTAATGTGAGACCACCTTAAGAAGAACGATGCGAGAAACACTTCCACCCACAGCAATGAATTAAAACGCTCCCTGACCATTTCTAGTTTTTCCCCAGTTTTGCACATACACAGGCAATGTTAGTTAAATAATGCAGTATACTTGGTTGCCTCTTTCAAACATTGCACACATGATAAAACAGAGTGCGTTTGTGTGAGTGCGTGCGTTTTGAGTATTGGAAAAACGTCACTGAACAAGTCCATAAGGTTGAAATAAGTAAGGAATATCTGTTGTTCCGTGTCAGATTTCATGGCCTCTCTTTACTTCACAATGTCACTTCGTAAGATACCTTGACATCTTGCCACTTAAGCAACCATAAGTGTGTCAGTAATTATAGAACATTTACAGCATATTTAAGGTCTTGTTTACCAGAATTTACCCAAAATTAGAATCAATACCCCATACACAAAGAATGACTTACTTTGGACGCAAATGAAACGAATTTATGCCAATCCTTATGAACTCCTCACTGAGTAAATTTATATTAGTGTAAAACTTAAGTTAATCAGGCATGTTTAGACATGCTCCGTCAAAAAATTGCTTTCACGTTTTATAAATTCCTATCCTCACCTTACTTCTCAAATGAATCTTCAGTCGCTACAAAAGATCGGTTAACAATCGTCGATAAGGAACGCTTTTCAAGTGCTTGAAATGATGTGTTTTTCCCATACTTTAACACAACTGATGATATGAACAGCTAGTAAAAATATCCGTGTACTTTGATCAAGAGTTCAGTGTTTTAAGAGTTTTGTTTAAACTCCAATAAAGAATTTCATTCACTTGTGTTGTTATGTTTTAGACCACTTTAGCACTAAGGCCAACAAAAACCAAGACCCTTTCTCGTCTAACAAATCCCAATCTTTGGCAGGACGTGAAGCAAAAGCAACCTTTAATTATCGTTCCTTGTCAGAGAAGGGCAAGGATCTAATTTTAAACAAGTTGAAACTTAATTCCTTAGTAAGAGTCCTCGCATTCTGCCTTGAAACACCGTTTCTGATTCTTTAAGACCGGTGTAAAAGAACTGTTTTTAAACCTAAGTAGTGTCAAAACATAAACATTCCACAAAGGTAACATCCGTGCAAAGTGTCATGAATTCATCCTCTTAATTCGAGGACTTTGTTTTCTGAGTTGGATAACGATAATCTCGGTTACTTTTCTTCACTGTATTTTTCAACCGTTGTTTCGTTCCCATGAGATCTGTCGAAGTTTATTAATGAAGGGAAAAGATCATGTACGTTAAAACACACGAGTAATAAAAAGCAACATCTAATGTCCTTGAACAGTATGAAGCTGATTCATTTTAAGAAGAGTTACCAAACCTCTGAACTCCATCCCGTTTGCCTGTAACTTTATTCAAAATAGCAGCGGACAACTTGCAAAATATTTGAAAGTGACGTTCGTGTTTTTTGCTTTCCAGTCATCCAGACTAAATTTTTGACGCGTCTGACCCTTCGACTGACTGAATTATGTTTAAAGTAAATGGTTTGAACCTGGGAGAATCGTGACATGTTTGAGGAAGTTGATCGTCCAGGTTAGTGTAGTCTTGAGAAAGATTGTTGGTTGAAGTGACTGACGTTTCGACAGCCTTAGCGGCGGTCATCTTCAGAGTCAAAAGGAAAGTGACTCTGAAGTGACCTTTTGACTCTAAAGATGACCGCCGCTAAGGCTGTCGAAACGTCAGTCACTTCAACCAACAATCCTTCTCAAGACTACACTAACCTGGACGATCAACTTCCTCAAACATGAATTATGTTTGTCCTTTTAAAGAAAATTAATCAAAGCTATGAAAGTTAATGGGCTATTAACCCTTTTACGACTGGAGTTCTCGCCTAGAGGAGTAAATTAGTCTGGGCTTAGCCAGAGTAAAATAGTATAACTGGTATCCAATCGGGAAAGTATAACGGAGATAGTCTTTAACTCTTTCGCGACTGAAATTTTCCTTTGGCGAGTAAAATTGTCTGGCGTTAGCCAGAGTGAAATAGTACAGAATTAGCCAGAGTAAAATGGTAAAGTTTATCGTCAGTCGGGAAAGCGTTTAACATGCCAAAATATTCCCAGAGTCGCTCATGGTTGGGCATGTCAACTAAGTGAAATTCATAAAAGGTTGCATTAAATGGCAGGACTAGTATGCGACATTATTTCAAGAAATCGCGACGTCTTACTGGCGTGCCAAGTTTTCTTTGGCAGCGAAAATGCATAGCAAGACATGCAATTATCATTTAAGGTAAACAAGCAATGTAATGTAGGTTACGAAGCAGCAGACCTCATGCTTTGTATAGGTATTCATATTTTACAATAAAACACTGTCTTTGTAGAAAAGAAAACCTTAGTCAATAATTTGAAAAAAAACATATGACTAAACATGATACGAAAAGGAAAATCGCGAAAAGGCCAAGATAATACAAGACAAAAGATGAGTTAGTAGTATTTTGACTTTATTTCACAGTGACCCTCGAACCAACTCATATGGTTTCCTTTTGCCTAGGCAGAGATGCCCAAATTTGCATATTCTGACAAAAACTTAACTGATTCAGTAACACGTTCACGTTAAAAAAAAACGAATCTGCATTTGAAAAAGGACGAGAATAGATTTTGTTATAAGTTGATAAACAGCTTTCAAAGGAGTTACCAAAAATAACTAAATATGACACGAAAGTTGTCCCAAATCATTGCCTAACTACATTTAAGGACCTGTATCCTGATTCTTCACATTTCGAAAGTATTTTGGTTGATTTTCATGTTGCTATGACTTTGCGGTCACAACTTCCTACCCTGCTTAATTCAACCAACGGTACACACCAAGCGCTACAAACTACACGTGGTTCTGTGACGGAATCGTTGTATTAAGTTCTCTTCATCTTTAAAATTGCTGAGGAGATTCGTCAAAAATTTCATAGGAAAGGTGAACAGTCGGCAATCCTTACTGTTCTTGAAAGGAAGGAAATGTACAGGAAATTGTGAAAAAATCAAAGACTTGTTAAATCGCCTAGCAAAGAGTTGAGCGGAGTAAACTTTGAAGAAAAGGAAAGAACACTGAAATTCCACTCAAAAAGCAATAGAAAGTTTCCAAAAATAGAAATTGTGGGAATATTAAGGCGCCCCATACAGTTTACAGTTTTACAGATGGCAATGAAAATGGTCTTCAATGAAAGACATATCTGTAAGTTTGCTATGAAGTGTGTATAAGAGCAGACGAAGTGTCATAAACATAACACATTCGTTAAACTGGGAAATTTTTCATGGTTATCAACGTAACGTTATTGTTGGAACTCCGGCATATTTTCAGGTTTATCAAATTAACACACATCTCTGGTCTTCTTCGGAGAATTTTTCTTTACCATGTTCGATACATCAATGAAGAATAACAGCAAGTACCCTTCTAAAATTGCCTCAGGCGCTTCCCATGAGACGTTATTACACGACACGATTAATGAGTTGACGGTGACAAATGCATTAATTTGTGTGCTGCAATTAAACCCATGAACTCCAACAATAAAGTCCCTTCCAGGGTGGTTTTTAGGTTTCAGTAACTAATTTCTAGAATCATTCAATCAAAAAATTTCTCTGGATTTAAGATCTTATCTTCCTGAAGTCGAGACAGTGTGGGTAAAGAGTCATACAATTTTTACGGCCAGCGATCGAATGACTCACCAATCAGGATACGAATCTTAAGGGCTGGTCTAGTCAGTGCTGGGCTGTAACGAGTAACTTGTTACGAATGACTGTAAACGAAGTACGTTAAAGAATGATCTTTGTGAGCATTTCCTGATGTAATGAATTACTTTTATGAGCAAGTAATTTGTAATTGTGATGAATTATATTTCAGGAGCCAAACTTTTAATTTGTAATTCGTTATTGCATCTGGAAAATTGAAAATTGCTAGTGACAAAAAATTTGCATCATTTAGCTTTTACTCCCTAGTTTCTTGGCACCAATTTTTGCAAAATCTTCTTTCATGCCAAACATAGTTAATCCTATACAATAACTAATGGATTTGAACTGTCTGTGCAAAATATTTTTCCCGTTCAATGGGCGTCAATTTAGAGACATTCTTCAAGGTCGCTCACGTCTCAGAGTACAAGTGGCTGGGCCAGTGAAGTCTGACAACGGACTTTGGGTAGTAACTTGTAATAACTTTGTTGGTGAGTAATTGGATATTGTTTCATTTGGTGATTAATTTGTAATTTATTACTTTATATGATGAGTAGTTTTAATTTGTATATAATTCATTAATGTTCCTTGCGACAATGTCTAGTTATTAATTAACTACCTTTCACGATTGTAATTTGTAATTAAATGCAAAAATTAATTTTCTCCACCTCTTGATTATATCAGCCTAATTGGCCGAACTGAAATCTCTCCCTAGATTCACGACAACCTTCCAGAAGGGGATTAAGGAATATTCCACCTGACGTTGTCCAATGACCGGCATTAATATCCAGACCTGGATCACGAGTGATGTTTCCATCTGGCCAAATGTAACTGATTTTGAACATGTTTAAAATTACTACACCCCAGTTGAAAATTGGTAGGTGAGTGATAGCAGTAAATAGCGTGGATATGTTTGGTTTTCTGATGCTAACCACCAGAATTTTAATTCAGTTTTTTTTTTTTCACCATTTTGATCTTCACGGATGATTCTTTCCCAATTTCAAATGATTCTGCTACCCATCCAGCCTCTCCACAAACTGCACGGCAACGTTGCTGGTCCGTAATAATAGAGCAACAGTGGGATAGGTTGACTTGATTTGTCGTTTTGACAAACTTTAAACGGATTTTAGTCAAAAAGCGAAGGATAAAAGTACCTGAATACCCGTTCAACGAATTTCCTAAAAGAGCAAAATATTTACCCAGCAGTTTTTTTGAGCATTCGTATCGCATGTTTACCCTGTAGAGATCATTGAGTATAGTTACACTGCGGCTACTGCTGGCAATACACCACGTGATTATACTCATTGCCTTTTGATGTTATTTCCAATATCGAGGTCCCCACTATAGCTCCTGAAGCACTCATACATCCAAACTACATTTTGTGAGGTTGCCAAAATAATCTACTGCCACCCAGCTCTCAGTTCCCATTGTTGCGACGAACTGTTAGAAGACATTAGCCTGAACGGCATCAATATCATACCACCACACAATACCTGCATGGCTTTTAGCTCTTCAATTTAATTTGACAATGCAAAGGCACCACTACGATATTACTGACCTTGTACAAGCCAATGCTTCTGTTTACTCATTGTCCAGTCAGAAATCACCACAAGTCCTAATATCGTTAAGGAACTACACCGGATTCACTCGCATTCGCAAAATTGCATCCACTTTAGTTCCCTCTTGTACAAGGACAAATGTTTCCGGATATTTATCCTAAAAAGAGATAATTTCTACTTAGAAAAGGCTTACTGTAAATAACAAATTTTATAAAGGTATGTAGATTGAATGCTACAGGGACTGAGAACCGACAACACAGAAGACTTTAGGTGTCGGTTTGTTCCTTGGAATGTAAAATGTAGAATGTAAAAGAAACTCAAATAGCAAAAGTGACCGGATACACTTGGAATGCGGAGATGTTTGCTCTCGTTTCTTCGAAGCTTAGAAATATCAGAAAAGAGAAAAACAAAATAGGTTTTAATCACAGACTTCGGTGGAAGCGCCATGCACCTAAATTGTTCACACCTCATCTTCCGTCCTGTCGCGTCGGAATTTTCCCCAAACCATTAAACCTTTAAATAGTGTTTAAAATCAGTTCAAGACAAGTTTTCAAAACCATGGATTATAACAGCATACAGGAAGTAATGAGTACGGAGAAAGCCTGTTTAACGCCCAAGGATATTGCGGAATACTTTAAGAGTTTCTCGCGTCACTTTTAAAGCGAAAGATCAAGAATTCCTGGACTATGAATCAAAACAGCCAAGTAAAACGGATACCGGGAGGGATAATGATTAGGACAAGACAAGGTTACTAGTTAACATGGAGGGGAAAAAGTATTCCTTGTTCTAAAGTTCATAATTGAGAGTTTCAGTCAGGTCGTTCAACTCTTTCATGTCCAGACATCTCTTACTGGCAAGTTTAACCTTCTGACTTCAGGCCGACTAAAATTGTCTAGTATTAGCTTGAGTAAAATAACGGGAAGCTTTACCGCACGGAAAAGAATTAATTCGTTCATTCAGTTCGTCCTCTTAATTAATCAGTTCCATCGTTCTATACTCATTCAATTGCTTCTTTCATCTCGTCCATTAAACTCGTCCAGCACAACTCGCTTGTTCATTTCAGTCGCTCAATTCGTCCAATTCGTTCTATCACTTCTCTTAATTCCTTCTTTCCATGCGTTTATTCCCTTCAATCTTTCTTTCCATTCTGTCGCTCAGTAAGTTTGTAATTTCGCCAATTCGTTCTTTCATTCAGTTAGCTCGCTCGCTTGTTCGTTCAGTTTGTTGTTTCATTTATATTGTTCGCCCGTTCGTTCAGTTTGTCAATTCTTTGGTTTGTTCATCCATTCGCTCAACTGTTCTTTCGTTCATTCATTTTTTCGTTTTCCCCTTCGTCTGTCGAGTCATTCATTCGTTCGTTTATCCGTTCCTCGGTCCTTTCGTCTTTCTCCTATTCTTTCTGTCCTTCCTCCGGCCTTGCGATCATCTTATTATTTTGTTTACAGCCTGTACTGTTTCCTCTAAAAGAAGAAGTGATATCAGCGTTCAATACGCTCCTTGAAACAAGCTTGGGTTTAAATCTAACCAGAAAAACCCACGTAAATTCAAAACAGTTTAAAGCCATCGCTGTAAAACCATAACGAGTCTAGTGTGTATGCGACTACTAGCAATTAAAGCACCACAAATGCTGCAGAGAAAATCTCCAACTAAAAATTGACTTTAAGTTCCTGAGTACTTTTCAAAATTCATGACCGCAGGAAATAAATCCAAGATTCATATATAAGTTCGATAACGATTCTTCTCACATCCGGGAGTATCATTCCGAGCAATTTGTATCAGACATAACATCAACGAGAATAAAGAAAACGCCAAGGCTTCCGCTACCTTCACATTTATACAGGTACATAAAACAACTCGGATATCCCACAAATACATTATCTATATCATATTATCCACACAAGATTAGCCTTATATCAATTAAAATCTCTTTCATCCAAGATATACTCGCGTAAACACGCGTAAGACGTTTTGGCGGGAGTAAAAGACTAAAAAACCTTCGGATGAATTTTAAATGTAAAAGTATCAAATCTATCCACTAATTTTCTTGTCCCACACCGCCACATTCCGCACGTTTTAAAGCCAATATACCAAAAAAATGACGGGTGAACCAGGACATGTTTATGAATAAAATTAGTTCATAATAATTGATTAAGGAACAGGTGGACATTAATTAAATTATTTCATAGGATAAATACAAAAGATTCGCTTTCGACTTCAATCCATAACCCTAGAGCCTCCTTCTCTAATTATACTTAGGCCAACGTCAAGGGGCTCTGAAGGTGAGTTACAGGCTGACCACCAGCAAACCAGAGAATGTGACCAACTGATCAATATCTATTAAAATCTGAATGTTCATCAAACTGATTTTTTCAGAGAATTTATAAAGTTTATGGTTTTAAAAATCTAAACCAGTGGTTTTTCTTCTCAACTTGCACATGCCTCTTTCAAGGCTCGAAATACCGCATGCACACGTGCACGAATGCACGTAAAATTCGAGATGTGCTCGTAACTTTTGTCACTTACATGCACTGCGTGCACGTAGAAATTTTCACACAGTGACTCCATGGGCTGCACTTCACAATTAGCATCATTACCTTAGCTTCAGAGTAACGATTGGACATGGGACCGCGTATTGTTAGTTTGTAGCAAAGAGCATATCAATATTATTTAGCTGATAATTCAATCATGAACGATTCCAATCTACTGTCCAATCTTACGCCCGTCTTTTCGCCATAATCATCAAGTGAGCCTGCGTCCTGAGAAGTCTAACTCGGAAACTTCAAGTATACCAAATCATTATTGAAAAGAAGTGAAATCGTGTTTCGAGAATTTTTTAGTACGTGTCTGTGCACATAAATAATTGGTGGTGCAGGTAGTTAAAAAAAATTAGGTGCATGCTGTGCATGTAAGATTTTCCTATTAATTCGAGCCTTGCTCTTTGGTCTCCTCGTAATGAAACTAAACCATGACAAGTCACTTCAACTGTTCAACTTGGGCAAAGATTAGGAAACAAAAGGAAATAAAACAGTTAACTTAAACCCTTTACGTTTTCACAGCTACGAGAAGTGTATCGCTAAAGTTGTGGGAAAGCCAGTCAAAACGAATAACACCTCGGGCTCGTTCTAATTATTACCACCGGTTACCATTACCACCCACATGCCCGCAATGTTGGACTTGAGTGAACTTCCCTGGCAAGTCTGTGATAAACTGACAGATTTCTCATTCTCTTAAAGAATTCTGATCTTGGCGTATATCTCCATGCGACTGTCACCAGCATGCCGGCGAAGTTGAGTCAAGTTCAGCAGGGGCCGCTTGTTCAAAGCAATTGTTCAACCTGTTGCTTCGGTTTCGTTTAATTTGGCTGAACAATCTAGTTCAGATTTCACAGCTTAAAACCTTTTTGTACACACCCGAAATCTGTAAAAGAAAGTTCTAACTTTTCTAAGCAGCATGATCGGAAAGTTATCCACAAAATTTTCCTGATCCTGGATTAAGCTGATCGCCTTTTGAACAACCGGACCAAGGAGATCGTTGGGTTCGCAGGTACCAGTAGTAAGTGATGGCTGAACCAGTGGGATAAACGACTCTCAAGGCACGAATGACCCAGGTCACTAATCCCCACTGATAAGTGACTCCGGTAACTTATCACTGGGTACAAGTGACATCTTTAATTTAACTGGTCCCAAATTACAAAATAACTCTAATTCAAACTCCAGCCCAAAACCTAGTCCTAACCCAGACACAAAACTCTAACCGTAAGACGACTTTAGCAACAAGAGATCAGTCCCGGAGGATCACTGACCTCAGGAGTAACCCAACAGTAGACACCTGTATACTGAGAACTAAGCCTAACTTCAACTGATAACAATCAAATGCTGGCTTAGGCATGCTCACTAGAGCAAGGGCCATGAACATAAAAATGTGAGTGAGGGGAAGTAACCATTACAATGTTAGCGCGGCGTAGGCCAACATTTGAATTTGAAGCCCGGATGAAGTCTCTTGTCAACAGGTAACATAAGCTTAGCAGTAAATGCATGCAGATTGCTGTTGTACAAATGATATGATGAAAAGACACTTCTAAATTTTGGTCCCCGATACGGGGAAAATTTAGTAATAGAACATTTACCGAAGTTCCAATTTGTTCAAAGCTCCCAAATGTTTGGGAGTAGATTGCCAATTTTCGACGAGTTGGTTTATTCTCAAATCCTGAACAGCTGACAAGTACTGAAGTAAACACACTGACAACTGCATTGTGCCGTCAAGTAATTTAGTGTAATAATCTAGGGGCAAATTTTATAGCTAAATTCCAGTCCTAAAATCGACAACCCCGAACCACAATGGCGACTAATCGTAAATCAGCAAGGTTAAGACAATACTAGCAAATGAAGGTCTCTGTGAGAAAAATCGATGGGTATTTTATGTTTATGAAGTCATATCTGTCATGTCTTCTGCAGAACTACGTCACAAAGTCGCAGGAAAGAGTGAGCTGTTGAATCAAAAATTATTTTATCAGGCTAGCATAATTTGTGATCACGAAGTTACTACTTTTTTAGTTTTAACAGTATAAAATAATATCTTGAGAGTAAACTGGACACCAATATAGCCTATAGTAAATACTGGTGCACATTACAAAATACAAAAGAAATCATGAATTACTTTATAGACTAGCGTTTCTTCACGTCGCTCAACACCATTCATACCTGATAAATTTCCGTTTGGTATCAATATATATACATATATATCTATATATAACTAGTAAGAATAGTATTATCATATTGCAGGCAGTCAATGAAGATACGAGAACGGAAAGCTGAATCATTTACAATATCATGATAAAGATGGAGGAACACGGCTAGCACTGATCTTAAGTTCATAAACATAGAGACTTTCTCATACCAAAAGTTCAAAGGTTGAGCAATAGGAAGATAAAGTACGGAAGTTACCGAGAGAAGCGCGAAAAAGACTTTCAAAACGATGCGAAGAAGGCGGGGGATTAGCACTTTTTTTCTCAGTTAGAAATAGACACTGAGACCTAGTTTACAAGCTGTGCCGTGCCATGTCGTGCCGAGCCATTCTGCCGTATCTTATTAGCTCGGTTTGGTACAGCATGGGTTTATAAAGCTGTGCCCCGTGCCTGCTAATCTCTGTCTACAATTTCCCAAAAGTATAAGGAAGAGCGCCAAACCTGTGCTCCTCAACAGGCAGGGTAGCGCATGTGTCAGCACGGCACAGCTCACCTCAACTCGGTTTCTAAGCTGAAGTTCTGTCGTGCTGAGCCGTGCGGCACGGCTTCGAAAGGGCCTGTCACGGCTCGGTTCGGCTTGGCTAAACTGCTCAGTTTATAAGCTGAGCCGAGCCGTGGCAGCGTTGGTACGTCTCGGCACGTCTTATAAACTCGGCCTAAAAATTATCTGAGTAATTCATGAGTCGTTTTGCCTAAATAAAATTTCCTTCAGCAGTGAAAAGTAAAAGAGTAAACAAGGCGATATCTCAGACCTTGGGGAAACAGACAAAACTTCGTAACTGGAACTCTTTAATGCAACTGTACTCTAAAACCTAAATATATATATACATGAATATTAACGCTACTTCAAGTAAAACGAACCCATATCGGGCCAGTAGAAAAAAATTCTGCGTGACCGCGGCTGGGATTCAAACCCGCGACCTTCGGTTTGCTAGTCCGACGCCCTACCAACTGAGCTACAAGGCCAAGCCAGGAGCAGGCTGTGGGATGATGGTATTTCCAGTTTTTCTCTACTTGCCCGGTATGGGTTCGTTTCCCTTGGAGTAGCGTTAATATCCTCGTCTTTCACTCAGGTACATAGTTCCATACAATTATATATACATGTATTTCGATTAAAAATTTTGTTTAATATTTACTATTAATCAACAGGACGTTTGTCGCATATACGCTTCAATAAAAGACAAATCGAGAGAGAAAAAAAAAAATACATAAAATTGGACCAATATATACACTTACTGGTTCAGGCTTAAACAACATGCACGCAATACTTAAACAGAGAATGAAGTTCGCAATTAAAGCACTTCCTGTCGATTTAATATAGAAAATATTAAAGCTTAGGTAAAGTTACAAGACTTGTTGACTTCCGGCAGTTGTGACGCCTTTTACACATCTCTTTTTATTCCTTTACATGTGATTAACTCAAAGGACTTTCGGTCCGGTCGACGTGAAATACAGCATGGCTGACGGCATAGCAATCGCATGAAACTATAATATCTTAATGTTGTTTTCCTTCTCCATCCCTGTCCTTCTTTGTCATTAAATGAATTTATTCACCGTATCGGCTTAACAAATACACTTTAATGGGGCTACAGAAACAGTATTCCAGTAGTGGTAGGTGAAGGACTCACTGTGACAGTTCCCGCATAACAGAAGCCATTACAAACCTTTAGTAATTTGTCCGTAAGTTATCCTGCCTAACTTCATTCAGAACATCCCAAAACGTCTCCCCGGAAGTCATCTTTCAAGGTTAGACTTATTAACTTTCCAAATGCAAACATGAGAAATCATGTTCACCTACTTCCTTGGCTAAACACCAACTTTTGAACAAGAAAGTTACAACATTACAACAAAGAAATTTAATAAACAAGAAAAGCCGAGATTTCTAGAGTCAAAAATGCCTCACACACTGGTACCGTATTACTCGCATTAAGTACAATTGTAGGATAGTTCTTCGTTCAGTTTAGATATAGTCATATAGCACTTGTTTTGTTTATTAATAACAAAGTATACAGCAGTAGTTACAAGATACAACTTAAGGCTAAAGTTAAATCAAATAAAATGCCTGTTCACTTCAAGGGATAAATACAAAAAAGTGAAGGAAAAAAAGAAGCTAAAAATGGTCCATACTGCCTATGGGTACGTCGAGGCTTTCCTGTTTGACGATATATAAATTGAACAGTCCTTATTGGAATGTTTGAATGTGGCTAATTAGTAGACGAGTCGAGTGGCATTATCGGTGAATGAGGGATTGCAAAGTAGTGGAACTTCGACATCACAAGCTTTCGCCCTTCAGCGCCGTCAAGGCGATTCTGTGATGATTTGATTGATACGCAACGCTATGGTAAAATGAGAAAGCAAAAATTAAACGGTCGAATTTCACGCTGTGCCACATGACATGCCACGTCACAAGCACACCTGATGCTACGTGTACAAACCCTTTCAGTGAAGATAGTCAGTGGCAGCTTACAAGAAAAAAGACGATCTAAAAATGTGAAGCGTTCAGAGACAAATTTAAGAGTAAACCATACCAATTTTATTCAACAACCACCTGAGGACTAAGCTTTTTTATCATGCAACTTCGTTGACATAAACTGTAAGTTTTAGAGTAGCACAGGCTCTGGAACTAATTGAATGTAATTCCGAAGAACCAATTTAGAAGTTGTGCCCCAAACATAACTAATTTTCATCAACGCTATCATTGCCAAAGAAGCAAAAGTTTTCTTTGTCTCATTCGTATAAATATGTCAAAACCCCTTGCTTGCTGACTATCCCTGGCATAAATTTCTATGTTTAAATTCATACTTCTAATTTCCTTGATAGGGAAAAAACACTTGGTCTTTGGTCTTAGTTAAAAATGAAGATTTGACGAGCCAGTTTGTCTCGTTGTCTGAAAGATATTTTTGTCCCATGTAATCACTAGAGGAAATGACCCAGCCACATTTATATATAACGGCATATGTTATAATTTAAACCGATTATATAACATCTTATATCCTATATTTGAAACATTCTATAGGTATATTCCGTCTGATTTAAGTGAATCAATCGTGATGACGGTATAGTGTAATTAGGGCTCTATTCTTCCACGTAATATTTCTTAAAGAGTGGCATTTAAACTCTGTGTTATACTAAGATTCAAAAATAGATTTTGTTTACATGTTTTACGAGACGGTTCCAATTAAGCTGAGCCCCTGTCATGGCTCCTTCATTGAACTTTAGGTTGATCAAAAGAGCTCCTAGAAGTCTTTTTTACAGTCACATACCGACACGTTGTAATTGTGTGCTTAAAGAAACTCACTTCAGCTTTACAAACATCACCTCTTTGTTGGAAAAATGCACTTTGTACCATCCATTTTGAGTACTTCCTGCCTTATATTGCTGAATTTCTTACTACCTTATCTGCGAGTATTTTGCACGCCAGGCACTGGGTGCCAAGTATTGCGATGGATTACACCAACCATAAGCATCGCAAACGCTGTTTATCAGTTTTTTTAAAAACTAAACGAGAATAAAAACGGACAAGATGAACTTAGGCTGTGTTTATAAGACACTTCACTTCGAGAGAGACCCTTTCACTTAAGTCGCCTCTTAAAACCATAATTTCATTGGCAAACGTTTCGAGATGAGAGTAAAACCGGAAACGCATGACAATTTATGTTGTAAATCAGTCTTATCTCAATGGACCTGTTGGAGTAAACCGACAGGAATGCTGCCATTTCTTCTTCATTATGGAAAGAGTCAGAGAAAATCGCTTTCGCAAATGTTAACAGTGACGTCGCTAAAACAATCTTCTCTTCTGATAAAGTATCCACAGTGATAACTCTGAATTTTCTGACTTACTTTACTGATAGGCCATTTCCGAATTTTCTCTTCCTTTTCCATTCATAGGAGGCCGGGCGTGAAAACATTCATGTGAAAATTAGATTTAACTGAAATGCGAACGAAACCTAACTTCAATATGAAAAGCTTAGCACCAGGCTTTGTTTTAAAGCCTGGTGGCTTTAAAACTGAAGTTTGTTTTATCTTTTTTGCCTTTAACATTTGCTAACTTCACTTACTTAACTTTGCGATAAAAAAACACCTCAGCGGTCTTGAAGGGGTTATTGAACAGTTTCGGCGAACAAAACGAGTGTGTTAATTTGCGTACAGTTATAATGGTTCAGGAATTGTGGCCTTAGAGGCTGGATAAGAATATTTTTAATAAAAAAATGTTCTTCTTACGACAAGTTATTCTGAACGTGATGCGCGTGAGTTGAGCCCACAATGGAGGGAAAGTGCATGACGAACATGCACCCTCCCCTCGTTACTCAAGAAGAACAGGGCGAAATGAACGAGGATGTCATGTTGAGAATGAGAGCAAGTGAACCAGAAAGCAAGAGAAACATGCATACAGGTAGAATGAAAGTGTGCAAATGACAATGTGTGTGTGTGTGTGTGAGTGTGTGTGCGTGTGCGTGTGTGTGTGTGTGTGAGAGAGAGAGAGAGAGAGAGAGAGAGAGAGAGGGAGGGAGAGGGAGAGGGAGAGAGAGAGAGAGAGAGAGAGAGAGAGAGAGAGAGAGAGAGTTTCCTACCTAAGTGACTCAAATCTGGCTGAACAGAAACAGTACAAGAAATAGCGATCACTTCCTAATTTCGAGATGACCTCACTGAGTAAACCGGTGAACGTACCCATGTTCAGTTGAAAATGAACAAAATATTGCACAATAAGTTGTCCAAAGCGTTCATGGGCGCATTATCGTCTCAGCCTTATTGGTACAGTTTCAGCCAACTTCTCGTTTCATCGTACAGTTGACAGCCGCTGGAAGAGAATGGAAAGCGCCTAATCAATAGATCTTTTGATTTCTAGTTGTTCACAACAAGACAACTTTGTCTGTACATGTCACCAGTATACATTAGCCACTAAGTTATCCGTTAACTGTCCGAAAGATGTCAATAATCAACAGGCTACCTTGTGTCCGTCGACAGATCATACAACAACTGGTCACTCTAATTCATTCATCACAGAAACAACCAAAACTAAAGTCCTTGAAGCATAAACAGCTCACATAAAACTCCCACTAAAGCTCACGATGAAACGTGCTGGGCAATTTGCCCTAAGCTAGCTTGTTACCTTCTTGGGAATCTCTCCAAGCACTCCACAAACACGTGGGACGTCACACAGATGACCAACAGAAGCAGAATGACTGAGGATGATTGTATTTGGGAATCGAAAAAAATCATTGTATTGGACTATTGTTAATTGATCAATCTAAACTGATTTTTGCGCATTTTACTTAAAAGTACCAACCTATTGTTTTGGCGTCGAAATATTCGGTCTTTACCCAATTCAAATAATTAGTAAGTACAATATATTCATCCTTATACCGACAGCAAAAAAGCACCAAACATTTTGTTTACGACCGTGAGCGTTCTTTGCGCGTATATGTGGCAAAAAATCTAACTTACATTCAAACACGAAGTTTGAGAAATGTGTTCTAGTGAAGTGTTTATCGAAAGCCTACTCTTAGGAGAAAAAACAACGTTTTTCAGACAATAATTGCAAGCACGCAAGCCAATATAAGCAAAACGAATTAAGTCGAAAACAGAACTCTCAAATGTCTGCTGACAGTTGAAAACTAAAGGACAAACTTAACAATTCTGCCAGTGAAAGGGCCTTCGTCTGTATTCGGAAAAGCTTAAAAAAAAAAAAGAAAAAAAAAAGAGTGATTCAAACTTGAGCCCAAGATAAAAACACTTTTCAAAGGGGTTAAAGTACGAAACATTCAGCCATTTTCCAGAACGTTTCTCAATCCGCGTGCGCTCCAGGCATTTCCTTTAAGATAAAAATGTTTCATTCAGTTTCCTCTGAGACTGCCCCAATGAAAGACATTCCTTGTACATAGGGACATTGAAATAACCTAACGAATACACGTACACCAACGTAATGGGATTTTAATACCATATCACATGATTGAATGTCAGTAATTGTAATAATGACGATTATAACTCCGACTTTCTTTCAGCGAACGAAACCATTTCGTGATTTGGTTTTTTGGTATATTACGGGCTAGCA
The DNA here is from genome assembly GCA_030142905.1 of Heliopora coerulea. Classification (NCBI taxonomy): domain Eukaryota; kingdom Metazoa; phylum Cnidaria; class Anthozoa; order Scleralcyonacea; family Helioporidae; genus Heliopora; species Heliopora coerulea. The sequence goes on from JASJOG010000020.1 coordinate 2,616,121, forward strand.
AACTTTGTTGATATTTATGTTTATTTGCCTTTTCAGCTGCAAGTGCGCAACGCTAAAAAAGATGCTATATTTGAATTGTTTATAAGTACGAAACACGCAGTCTGAATATCCCAAGGTTCCGTTCACGTGTTCCTTATATTGGGCCATTTAACATACTTATCGTTAAATCTTAATGATAACCTTCAGGTTTAAGCACCAGCACTCGTACCTCTAAAAATTCGATGAAATCTTCGATACGAAATGAAACAGTTTGGGACTAAAAACTGCTTGTGGTAAAGCCAAATGGAATCTCCAGGCTCTTTCTCTATCACACTTCCTTATAATCCAACATAGATATTGTTTTAACTGATTTTCAATCCAATGTTTATTGCTAGTGTGAAAAGAGAAATGTAAATGCATCACAAATGAAATAAAATATCTTGAAGAGAACCAATTAAATGGCCTGTCTAAATTCGAGAAATTAGGACGAATTAGGTTCTTTGAGAGAAATACTTCAACGTAGAAAGCCGACATGAAGTTATTGTACGAACTCAAACTTTAACTACAAGGCAAGACTACGGGTCAGACAGATCTATCTGAGCTCTTATCCATAGTTTAGTGAGTGTTGTTTATGTTCCACTTAAAATTCAACTCATCGTTAGATAAAAGATCGCAGAAATTGGGATGCTTAGCTGGAAATTAGAGAAATGACACACATTTTAATCGTCCCTCGTTCTGGATGGGGTATATTACCAGATATTTATTCACAATTACAAAGCTTTATATGGGTGATGCTGGTTGACACCTCTGCTTTATTGAATACACGACTTATCAAACACACTGTTGCAGTTATATAGGCAACATTCTTGCTGGCCATTTAACGAAATGTACAAATACATTTACAAATAAACTACATCCCCCTCGCGATAAAATCTGATACACTTAATTCCAGTGTCAATCAGAAGGGAAGCTTTTCATTCTTGTGGTGTAACTCTAAGTCGTTTTAAACCTGATAACTGAATCACATTCTTGCTAAAACTTATATGGAGAAACAATAAAATCAAGGATGCGACACTTTGAGTCAAGTCACTTCAATATCGCTTTCCTTAAACTAAACAGCTAATCACTGCCAGTTCACACACATACCCTGAGTTAAAAATATAAAGGTACATTGTCTCACCGGCAAAACACATGACAAGAACCGCAAAGGCTTCACCCTCCCGTTCTGCTTAATATACCTAATTCTTCGATATACCCGCAAATGTTTTACCAATCACGATAGCAGGTGCTGGAACGTTTACATAAACCGGGAGCACGTTATTTGAATTAACCAGAAATATATGAAAATATAAGTCAGTTATTTAAGAAACAGCGAATGTTGGGATTTGTTTGATGCAACGAGCCGGGTTTTGGTAGTAAATCTCTAAACCTATTAATTTTGCCCCCAACTATCTTCAACATTTTTATAATTTCTAATCGTTTTAAAACGCACGTCAAGATTACCGTTCATTGCTTTGTATGAATATTACTCGATTTCCTTTCTCGAAGGTAGCCTCTCTCGCTATATTATCTGAAGCAAAAGGCTGAATAAATGAAAAGAAATCAAGGATGTTTTGGAATGACGACCACAAAAGATGCAAAGAAAAATAAACGCCTTGATATTAACATATAAAAAAGCCAACTCTTAGCTCAATTTACAAAGCAAGGTGGAGCAAAACCTCGAAAAAAAGAGATCCAACTGAGTTCATTTTAGAAACTGAAGTGAATCTCTTTAACTGACGGAAGTATGTTAAGGAAGTAGGTGGGCTGTCAGTCGACGATTCTTGCCTGGACTTGCTCGTTATGGCCCACTTAGATTCGTGAGGGCCACACTCAATGCAAATTAGTTACGCGAGTCTACTGCGAATGCAATATCATTATTTACATAGATACCTTTAAATCCGGACGACGGGTATATAAACGATAACCCAGCCGTCCCAAGACATTACTTAAAGTGACACTTAAAGGGGATTCCGAGTAATCTACATCCAATCCACGCAAAGCAACTTAATCACCATGCCTGGGACAAATAGCCTAGCCACAGAAGGCTCGATAGAATTGGCAGAAAATTTGCCAGTGTCTCAGTTGGCTTACTACCGAGAAGTTCCAACGACCAACGTCGCTTTTTCATGGCCATACACCGACTCTCCCGATGGTGTCCAGTATCGATTCCAACCCTTTGCTATCAACCCAGCGTTGCTACACTTCGCTCAACGAGAAGCTTTTACGAGAGCATTCTTTGGTTTGTACGATCAGCGAAGCCTCTACGACGGTTTCAAAGCCAGCCACTACACGTCACCGGCTAGAGACGAAGAAAAGCCCAAACAGTCGTATGTTCGCTTGATCGGCGAAGCTATACTCAACTCACCCGAAAAGAAACTCGTGCTGAGCGAGATCTATCAAAAGATTCAGACAAAATATGCCTACTTCAGAAACCGAGGAAGTGGATGGAAAAACAGTATTCGTCACAACCTCTCGCTAAACGACTGTTTTGTCAAACTGGGTCGAAGTCCGAATGGCAAGGGACATTTCTGGACCTTAAGCCCGCAGCACTACGAAGACTTCCTCAAAGGTTCGTGTCAGCAACGCAAATTCCAAAAGAAACAAGCCCCGAAATTCTGTTATTATCCAAGTGAGACGTTTCGACTCAACAATCACTACATCGTGGATAGTTCGCCAATGCAACAGATTTTCGATAGGAGGGTGAACATCGAAGTTCCAGAAGAAATCGAAGAGATCAAACAAGAAGAGGTCGTAAATGTGGCAGAAGATAATCACGAAGACAAGCCATCGAGGAGTCGTCCTTTCGATGTAGAAAATCTCCTTGCCGTCCACCCCAAAAGACCAGCCAGTTGTTAGTTAAAACCTTTGTAGTTTCTGACAATTATACATTTATTTAAAGTTCTTAGGATCTGGACTGGCCTAAAGAAAATAATTTAAAACATATAAAATTTGTTTGAAATTAAATTAAATACACTCTCATAATTATATTCTAAAAATCTTTTGTTTGTAAATGTATGTATTTCAGTGGCAAAAAATTCAAAAAAAGAAAATAAATTCCACATATACAAATTTTTTTAAGTTATTCGAGTAGTGTTTTCATTCTTATCAACTTCGTCCGATAATTTCGTGCCTCTTATCTTGCGCTGGAGTAGATATTAAGTGCCTGCAGTACCAGCAACAAAGAACGGCTGAAATGCAATGATGTCTCCTGAATATCTGCCACTAAGCAAAGCTTTTAATTTTACCAGTACACTGACTTGACATCAACTCTAACACTAAGTCTTAACTCAACAGTTAAGTCTTCCTTAACTCAAACTCTAAAGGTGCCTTTAACGTTAGTTAATCTTAGTTCAAATGCTGACGCACCTCAGTGCATTTTTTCTTTGTTTTAACATCACGCGATTAGAAAGTGGCGGGAGACGGGCAATATACACTGTTTTCCACCTCTTTACTCTGTCGTCCCTGTCTGAATTGTAAATAACACACCAAAGCTACACGACAAAGCCTCCGAGAATTTTGATGGCACATTTATAAATTTTCTCATTCTAGTTCGTTGGTTTCTGCCTTTGCTCACGATATACACTTGAGTAAGCACGGTGTGAAAATTCTCCTTTCTATCGTACGGATCAATGACGGGTCAGTCTTATTGCGTCGGCTTAACACAGTTACCAGACTGCTTTTCGAAGTGTAATTTTTTTCTTTTGACCTTAATGACTGTCTATGCGTTCACTTTGGAAACTACAAGTGCGTCTCAAAAAATTAGAATATTATGAAAAAATAGGATATCTGTCGTGAAGTAATGTCGAAGTTCAAAATTTTAATTGTATTTGTCTCACTGGACCTAAACTGATCTATCCCCAGTTATACGTTGGTATAATCGAACAACTATGGTTTCCATACAATGATCATTAAAAATCCAGCATCTCAAAATATTAGATTATAATATCTGAACATCCAAAACACATCATTACAAGCTTTTACTTGTAGAGTAGCTTGGCCATAAATGGAAAGATAGGTAAGCAATGTCTGTCAGTACTTGGTCGGAGCTCCTTTAGCATCAATGACTGCCTGAATACGTCGTGGCATAGAGGAAATGAGCCTGTGGCACTGCTCAGGTTTAATGGACGCCCAGGTGGTCTCGATGGCAGCCTTGAGCTCTGCCAGATTGCTGGGACGCAAGCTGGTCATCTTCTTTTTAACTATACCCCATAAATTCTCGATGGGGTTCAAGTCCGGTGAGTTACTTGGCCAAGGAAGCACGTCGATGTGATGATCAGCAAACCAGATAGTCGTTGATTTGGCACTATGTGCAGGTGCCAAATCCTGCTGGAACACAAATTCTGCATCACCAAATAGCCTTTCAGCTGACGGAAGCATGAAGTTCTCCAAGATCTCCTGGTAGGCCACTGCGTTCACTGTGACCTTGAGAAAACACAGAGGTCCAACACCTGCAGATGACATGGCACCCCAAACCATCACTGACTGCGGGAACTTGACGCTGGACTTCAAACAGCTGGGGTTCTGTGCCTCTCCAGCTCTCCTACAAACTCTGCAACCTTGGTTTCCGAACGAGATACAAAACCTACTCTCATCAGAGAACAGCACCTTGGACCACTGAGCAACACTCCACTTCTGCTTCTCTTTGGCCCATGTCAGCCGCTTGTGACGTTGCCTGGCGTTGAGAAGAGGCTTGGTGCTGGGTACTCGGCTGTTGTAGCCCATTTCCTGAAGCCGTCTGTGCGTGGTAGCCCTAGATGCACCAACTCCTGCCTCTGTCCACTTTTTATGGATCTCATCCACATTGTCAAACCGGTTCTTCCTCACGGTTTTCTCGAGGCTGCGGTCATCCCTCTTGCTGGTGCACCTCTTTCTGCCACACTTTGCTCGTCCAGACAACGTTCCTTTGAGATGCTTCGAAACAGAACTCTGGGAGCAGCCGGCTTTTTCAGCAATAACTTTCTGAGTCTTTCCCTCTTTGTGGAGTGTGTCAATGATGGTCTTTTGGACAACCGTTAGATCAGACGTCTTCCCCATGATTGCAGCACCAGTGGTTTCCGTGAATAAATAAATAAACGATTGTTGTGTGGTACATGTGGTATTTGTACATTTGTGTGAAGTTCGTCAAGTTCAGATGCTCAGGAACGCCCTACCTAGATGTTGAGATATTATATTCTAATATTTTGAGATGCTAGATTTTAAATGATCATTGTGTGGAAACCATAGTTGTTTGATTATACCAACGTATAATTGGGGATAGAGCAGTTTAGGTCCAGTGAGACTAATACAATTAAAATTTTGAGCTTCGACATTACCTCACGACAGATATCCTATTTTTTCATAATATTCTAATTTTTTGAGACACACTTGTAAATAAGGAATTTAGTAAGAATGCTACGACGCCAATAACTTATTAATTTCAATTTTACGGCAATGAAGTAAACCACTTTTTATAAACTCAAGATATTATATTTTTTACCTCGGAAACGTTAGGAATTCTAGACGATTAATTAATTTTATTCGTAAAATGCCACAGAAAGCTCTATTCTTAGTCTCAGTGCCAACAGCTTTATCCTTACCAAAGTGAAATTGCTTACAAAGACCAGCTAATTCAAATGAACGCACTCTCTCTATTTTGCTGGCACGAATATTTGGATATCATATCCTTCTTTACAGCTATTGATGTACATATTTCGCTTAACAAAACCACTCTTCTAAGGAAAATTTGAACGCGATATCCCTACAAGATTTCATCATAAAGTCAACGATAACGTTTTTGAAGAACGATAGAGCATCCACAGCAGATCATACTTGCTAGGAGTAACAAGAATATGGAACGCATGGTCAAATGAAATACGTCTTTCAACCATTCTACGAACCTCTAAAACTTAACTATCACTATTCTGTTGTTCCCACCACTTACGACACACGTTCTTGGATAACAATTTAAAACGATCTAAAACAAAACTTTTGTTTATTGGCTCTACCTATAACCTTAATAATAAAATTAGCGATCAACGGGTCTTAACGAAGTTTCTATCTCACGAACTGATACGGATTAATGTTTAGTTTGTTTACTTGGTTATTTTGCTTAAAAAAAATAAAAACATCAAGGAACAGCTTGGATGCTAGGATTTTCCCCCTTAATGCCTTGCAGACCTATTCTGTTGTCAAGCATATACACTGGATTGATTTTAAGAACTTTAAAGTACTGGAAGTGTGCACTGTGCAACTGTATTATCTAGGAAAATAGAAGCATTGGATCAGGACTCGGTATCGGCAGATACTCAATATTAAATGACTTGGATCAGGATCGGGAGCAAAAAAACTTGATCGGGACATCCCTATTCAAAAGAAAATTTCTATGGTAAAACCACCTCACACTTGACGTACACAGTACGTTAAGTTTGCTTTGGGAGACTCCTTTCAATCTTTAAAATGTCTACAAGTGATTGTCCAGCGGAAATCGTAACTTTAATATAAATAGCAATGCCCAACAAATCGTGCGCAGTATCGCCATATGTAAACATTAACAGATGGTTAAATAAAGAAGGCTAGAAGAATTTAAAACATATTTATTGACTAACGTTTCGTCGCTGATGATGTTGCCTGTAGCGACGAAACGTTCGTCAATAAATATGTTTTAAACTCTTCTAGTCTTTCAATCTTTGTCTTTGAATTTGTCAAGGAAACTTTCAGAGAACGGAAGTAACGATACAACTGAAATCGATGGCATTACAACAATCTGGCTGAACATGTCATATATCGGTACAAAAGAACAACTTTGACGCACGCCAAACAGACTCCTTTTCCAAAGGCAATTTTTAATTGGGGATTGCTAACTAAAGCCCACGATACATCAGAGCTTGTTTCGGAAACTTTGTTTCGGAAACTGTTTCGGAAACCGTGTTTCCAAAACTTTTCCGCTAGTGTATCGCAAAAACTTTCCGAAAGTTTATTTCGGAAACAAATTTCTTCGGATAGAGCGTGTTCTATCTTCAGAAACCGGTTTCCGAAACCAAACGCTATCTAGCCAATCAATAAACGTTGGGTTGTCACATGGCCTCTAAATCGAAATGGCGAAGGAAAGTGTGTGGACGAGAGAGAAAATAGAGGCTCTTGCAGTGTTTTGGCAGGAAAAGCCGATTTTATTTAACACAAAACTACATGAATACCATGATCGAAACAAACGGAAAGCAGCGATTTCCGAAATAGCGTCCAATTTGGACATGGATTGTAAGTATGTGCCACGACATACTATTCAGCAAATTCTATTTGAAGCTGACACCCCACAAGTGCTGCCACATGCATTTGATAGCAGATCAACACTACAACATGGCTGTGAAGGATTCAACTACAGATCATCAACAACTCCCTCTCCAACAGCAAGTCATGTTTCTGATTCCTCTGGAGCAAGTGCAACTACTTACTATACTCTATGAAAGACAGTACATACTGATTTTTTGTAGTTGTACCATTCCAGATGTTTTGTTGAGTTTGAAAAGGTGAACTCCCCACTGTACCTTCATAGGAAAATCGTACAAATATTTGAAAATCGTAGAAGTACTGGTATGAACCGGCTTAAGTGAAATTAAAATGTTTATCTTTATTGCTTATTTTTTTACACGTACTACAAAGAGAAGGAAGAGGGACGAGACAGCCGGCAGTTTTTAAATCTGAAGTCGTTTAGCAAGCGGTAATTGATAAACAAATGGATCATTTAAAAAGTACAGATTGGTTTAGCCTGTTGATACATGGCACCATGCTATTTACGTCTTCGGTAATTCGCCCGGTAATTCGGTAATTAGACAATTTTTATGCTTGAAGCGTGTGCTTTTGACCGAACCCCACTAATGGTGAATCTCCTTGCCGCGGCCAGCAAACTAAGCCTCCGATAACGAAAGTTTACCGTATGTACAAAGCATCATGGCATCGTGACTACATCTTGAAGGGCCGCTTACTCGTGCGAATTTGTACGTCACAATTGGACCTCCTGGCGCACGCAACAAACCCATGACAGTCTGTGCAGCAAGATATCCTCTTATGATTCGCTCCAGTTTGTTCTCGATACTCTCGTCAGTTTAATAGATACTCCAACATGTCAATCGCAAGGCGCAAAATCAGAAGTGTAAAAGGCCTTTACAAACATTCCGTGTAGTTAAACATTACGAGTCGAAAGGCGAACCTTATTAACCACTTCCCTCCTCAGACGGTCCTTTAGAATTTTAACGAATATTTCGGATTTACACCCGATCACTTGAAGTGTAACTATATCCGATGACGGAAATTTTCGAGAGTCAGAATCATATATTTTACAACCCAACCGACACCAGTTGCAAAAAATGTTGGGACCCCACTTGGGAGTTGAACCCGCGACCCTCCAAATCAAGTGCAGTACTCTGCCAAATTAGCAATGAACGCCGTTGTCGAGAGGTTGACTACGAGTTCTGGATTTGTAATGGTGGTAATGCTATTGAAGTAATGGCTATGTACACTTCGAGTTGCATTTATCGCAACTAGTCTCGGTAGGGTCTCAAAATATAAGATTCTGACACTGGAAAATTTCCTTCATCTTTGGTATTTTATCCCGGTTAACACCAGACGGTTTTCTTCGTTAGAGGGAGATGCCCAGGAGCCGAAAGGTTTAAACATTGAGGGCATGCTATGGGTCACACACACGGTACGGGACAACTTAGTAATATGAGCTGAATTAAACTTTGGTACCAGAATTGTTACATCGGGTGAGGCTATTCTGCACGCAGTTGATGTAGAGACGTCATACCGACAAATAACGAAACGTGTCGAAACGTTCTCGAACAGTCTCCGTACTGCGAGCAAAATTCCCCACGAATCTTCACGGTTCAAATCCGAATTGTCCCAGCTGACTGATACTTCTAAGAAAATTAATATTTGGTTTTGAAGTGCATAATTTAAGTCATTACTTCGGAGTTCGTAATTTCGATTATTGCTCAGCTCAAACATACTCGTTCTACTTTCCGGGTATATATTATTTCTTACTTTGTAAATGAATATACTTTTTTGGTATATCCTTCTTTCTTTTAATGATTGTCTGTTTAACTCTTTCAATACATCATTAGACCTGACTTCATATGATCGACCTGTAACTATCCTAGCTGCTTTGTTTTGCATTTTCTATACTTTGTCCAGGAGGTTATCTCTACAATTATCCTAAACTAGACTACAATAATCAAAGTTTGGTAGAATCAGAGGATCATAAGTGCTAATTAATTTACACTTTGGCACCAAGAAACCAATACCTTTAGAAACTTTGAGAAGTATACCATTGATTTGCTCGTTCCATAAGAGTTGATTATTAATTATAATTCCTAGTGTTTTAGACTGTTTAACACTTTTGATACTGGTGCCACCCAATTTAATTTCAGGGGCCCTTTCTATATTAGTTGACTTTTGCCTTGAGCCAATAACCATACATTCTATTTCGTACTTATTTAATGTAAGCTTATTTGCCATTAACCACTGATGTACATTCTTCAAATCAGTATTTAATTTATCTTCAACTTCTATTATCAATTTGCTTCTTGTGGATGCAACAGACTTGTGGCAGAGAATGTGAGGTAATTTGGCAAATTATTAACATAAATAAAAAAAGAGTGATAGTCCCAATGTAGAACCTTGTGGTACCCCATATTTTATGCTGGTCTGCTTAGATTGTACATGATCAACTTTGCACACTTGGATTCTATTTGTAAGGCAAGACCTGAACCACTTCAAGGAATGCTCAGTTAAGCCATAGAGCTTCATTTTCATCCACAGAATATTGTGGTCAATAGAATCAAAGGCTTTCTTAAGATCTAGGAAAATTATATACTCCATTTAGATACCCTTGGTCTATGTTTATCAACCACTTATTAGAAATACTAAGAACTATTGTGAAGGACTGCTTGAATTGATTTTTCCTAAAACCTGCCTGTTGGGAAGAAAGTATGTTATTAGCTTCAAGATATTTAAACAATTGTTTAGAGATCAGTTTTTCAAAAACCTTAGTCATTGTAGAGAGAACAGAAATAGGCCTATAATTGTTGCAATCTGCTTTATCACCAAAGATATATATATATATATATATATATATATATGGGTGAAATAATTGCTACTTTTAAATCATCAGGCAAAATACCTGTTAAAATAGACTAACTGAAAATTGCTGCAAAAGATGGTGCCATAATGTCACCTGAATCTCTTAACAGCTCAGGAGGAATTTTATCATACCCTGCTGCCTCGCAAATCCGCTAGGTGAATTCGCCTACTGGAAAATTTAACAATTTTTAACAGTGAAGGACTGCCTTCTTGAACATTACGAAGACTTTCCGAACGAATTGTCAGTATGACGTCACTACATCAACTGCGTGCAGAATTGCCCCACCTTTGTCACATCACGATCGGGTGCCATTGTGTACCAGGCAAACGCCTGGAAGAAGGAACTTGTCAACTGGGGGTTCTAGTTGATCCAGGCGACGTTGAATATCAAGTTTGCAGCATCGAAGGGAAACTGAACAATGCTAGGAAAGCTTTTTTTTAAGCGCCTACTGCCAGGCACTGTACTGTATTACCTGTTTGTTCAAGTGTATGTACTCTACAATTCCTCCAATGGGAAACCAAACGTATTGGCTGAAATTGCCGAACCAGCCATTGCCGTGACGAGCCTTCCCGCCTCAGTCCAAGCCAACAGGAAAAATATGCTCGAACGACTTTGGAATTTGTACACGCTCAACTCCTCGGCTGATCTGTGGGATGATTTTATCGATAATGCTGTTTGGGAGGAACCGAACTTGAAAATTGTGGGACGGACTCCGCTTGAAAAAATTTTTCGCGTCTTTATAGGTTTCGTTGAAAGAAGCCAAATTCTCGTTAAAGATAATAAAATAAAAGTGAAATCTGAGGTTCATTATAAGTCACGCATCAGGCTTGAGATCGATTTCGTGATCACCATGTCGTGGCTTGGAATTCAAAAGATGGGCATGACTACCTGGCTGGAGCTTGTCAAACATGGAGATACTGAGAAGATCGTTCGACTGTTAGAGGAATGGAACCATGTCCCCTTGATAACTGAAGAGAACACATTGTTCCCAGTGGGATGGTCGGCAGAAAGATTTAGGTCAATTCATGGAAAATTGCTGGAGATAATTTGCACCATATTTGATTGATGACCACAAAACTTATTTGACATGATTAAGAATTAAGAACTGTTGGAATTTTTATTGCAGTGATTGTGATTACTATTAAATCATTTCAACCTTTTTATCATTAATTTAAGGATAACAATATATGCTGGTGCAAATAGAAACCTGGAATAATCACAGCATTAGGATGATGATGATGCTAACAATCAACAGCAGCTTGCTATTGCCTAATGATGTCTTGAGTTTAAAAACAGCTAGAAACTCATAATTTTGATTATTTATATGACAGGAGTTGATAAGGCTAAGAGATATTTGTAATCACTACAAAGATTAATATTATGATCATTATCATATAATCATGATTATGTTCATGATGATAGTGTTAAGAAATATCTCTTTTGAAATATCTCATAATGAAAATTCATGACTATCATATTTTTCTCATCATTTTTTAAATATTATATAGATATATATTTTTTTATTTCTTTCATTATCACAATCACTTTCACTAGCACTATCACTGTCACTTTACATGTCCCTGCACTTATCACTGCTGCTGTCACTTTTCCTATCCATGCCACTACTAGTACCACTGTTCCTGCCCTCTACCATTGCATCTTACACTCAGGGACCAAAGTTTAGGCATCCATGATGAAGTCCAGACACCAAGTTTGGGTATTATTGCTCAGTGGTAAAATGCAAACCAGGATGATGGAAATATGAACATTCAGAGCAGTGTGTATAAATCATTTAATAACAAATGGACTAGCTGTTTAATTGTACTTTTTCTCTTTCAAATATCTCAAAATGAGATTGTGATTTGTTGCATCTTAATATCAGTTCTCCAAGAGGTTGGCAGCTTAAAGTATGGACATCCAATAGGGCAACCATCTTCTGTGATTTGGTCATCAGTGTTGAATTATGGTTGTTTCTGATAACTGGACAACTGTAAACTTCAGACCCTGACACTGCCAGTGCCACTTCCCTGTTATTCTCTTCCTGCCAGACTATCCCTGCTACATCTACTGTGCCTACCAATGTCCCTGACAGTGTCCCAGCCTTCACCTATGCCACTACACCTGTCATTGCCTCTGCCAATGTTCCTGTCACTGCACCTACCACTTTCAATGCCATGGATATATATTATAGGTGATATTACAAATTATTATATGGATGTGGCAGCAAGCAGTCTGAGTATGGAAATCTTGCAATTTGATTGACTTCATAAGCAGCTGAATATTTCCTGTATTACCTCCTCCAGGGGGGGTTTCAAAAAACCCTTGCTTGTGTCGAATAAAAATAAAAATTTTTGACAATATGTGAAGTAAAAAGTATTATGAACAATCAGAAAAGGAAAAGTAACCATGCAGAGTTAAGTTGGTGAAGAAATTTTACATGGAATGCCAACAGTATTGCAAGTTTTTATTCAACATTCTGTACCTTCACACCTGTCATATTATACTTCTTAAAAACATTGGTCCAATATTTCACCACTACAGACCTCACACTCAGTCAATAAGTAGTAATTATTGTCTGGGTATGTATTCGATATTAAGGGGCTAGAAATACATTTAGTTTTTTCACTATCCTAGTAGAATAGCAGATTTATGAACTACTTATCACTAGCTCAGATCTAGTATCCTGATCTATACTAGAGCAGTGCAGGTACAGTTTCCCATACTTCCACTAACGGTGAAGACTTGCTTTGGATCCAATGACTAATTATAAAAATTTTTACTTTCTAGTGAAAGATTAATTTACTAGGTTAGTTTTAGGAAGTTTTCTAGGTTTTAGGTTTACTAGGTTTAGTTTATGGAATGTACTACCCCAACAGAAAATTTACTAGCAACAGGATAGCAGGATACTGCTTAAATTTAGCCCTGTATTAGTCCAACATTTACTTATATAATTTGGATATGAGCATAATTTTATACGACAAAGAACTTTACTTAAGCATTCAAGTATATTACTCGAATTTATGCATGCAATATGGGAGCTACTCCAAACAGTCATGAACCTCCTGTGCATGGAATACCAATATGGCTATCACCATTAACATGCTCATGTAGCATAATTGATGCTCATCCCTCTTTCTGTAGTACTGAAAACATTTTCTTTTTAATGGCAGCATTAATTATGCAAAGGAAGTGCAACACACCGGCAGAACTTGATGAATTTACGTTATTTGAATGTGAATGGCCTACATATGTATTTTAACCTCAAATTCAGCAGTTTTCGTCCCTGTAATCTTTTAATTAAAAGTTCAAAATATGTAACCTCATAGTCCATCAAATTTCATAAAGAAATATGAAGGATGGAGTGGTAGTACGAGCACCCACAAAGAAACTAGCCAAAGCTTGAACGTAGATTATTTCAATAACTTACCTGTAAATGGTAATCTTCTTGAATCTCTTGGCGTCCTATTCTCAGGAAAATGGTACAAGAGCAAATTGCTCTTCCCCATCTCAATTGCAATGCCTCCAATTTCATAAATGAACAAAGAAACGACTATATAGTCAAGGAGAAGTTGAAACATGAGTGAACTCAAAGCACGCGCGAATTTGAATTTTTCAATTTTACGCGGTAACCGTTGACAATTTTGCCGCAGGCTCACTTTAGTCCACAAAAAGCGCGCGAAAACGCCTGGGGTAAATTGTTCAGTGGCGTTGGAAGCGAGGGGGGGGGGCATTAGCATCCACTTTTTTTTGGTGGAGGGCCCAGGGAATGTATGTCTCTCAACTTTTTAACTAGCTAGTGATAATAAACTTCAAAATTATGACTGCCAAATCCGATCGTCACTGAACTAAACGTTATTTTTGCTTAGAACCTTTAAAAAATCAAAAATTCGGCTTCGAACAACATTCAGGTTATCGTTTTTGGCACTTGTATAACGAGGGAAACTTGCCATTGGGGTTTTGAAACCTTGGAGCACACTGTCAGACACAACCATACAGAGAGTGGGGCCTCATTTCTCCTGCATAAAAAGGCCCGAATGCATCCAATGTTGCAAGCAGCAATTACTAAATAATTCTGACTCCGACATCTCGACGACATATGTAATCCCATTTACCTTTCTTGTACAGTTATACTTCATTCGTTTGGGGATCTTATATTCTTGTTATTTATCGCTTTGCATTGATTAATTTCTAAAGACTGTATACACGCGCACCGTAAAGAACATAAGTATAGGTAAATATTGAATGATATAATCACACAACCAACGGTAATAATGCGCAATGCTGAAGACTACATATCTTTCGAAATACGTCGAACGAATAAGAGTAATTGTTAAAACGTCGTGTTATCTCTTAAATTTACTAAATGGCATTGACGACGACGAGACTTTAAAACAGCGGTTGACATCAGGGACTGGGCAATCGAGGAAACATTGCTTTCATTCAACGTTTCCTGAATATGGCTAAAAGAGGACAGACTTTGTGTGAACCATTCACAACCGGTGTAAATTAGTGTATACAGAGAAGTACTGGGAAACTAAGCAATCTTGTATCTCAGGTGGACAAACGAAGAAACAATGTTTCTGAAGTAATATTTAAAGGCCGACAGTGAGGACTGAACCAGATTTTCAACTACGAGGAACAGATTGCGTGAAATCACATTTTAAGTCCAAGGACTTGAACTATTATTTTCAGTCCAAGGACTGGAAAAAACAGTTCAAATCCTCTGCCCAGTACTTCCATGGTATTTCAAATTCGCTCACGTGGTGCCATTCAGCGCGTCTGATTGAATGATATACTCATGAATTATTAATAAGTTTGAGAAACAGAAATAGAGGCTGAGAAACAAAAAGGTGTTTCTGAATTGTCTGAGAAACATGTGGTGCGACCCGTGAAGAAAATGTTGCTTCCGCAAAAAATTTTTCTATGGATGAGCAAACGGGGAAACATTGGAGGAAATACCGGAAACCTCAAATGTTTCCGCAACAATGTTTTCTCGTTTGCCCACGGGACTAAGAGTCTGGATAAGCATTAACCCTTTTCGGCAGGATGTTGACGAGTAAAATTGTCTGGCGCTAGTCAGAGTAAAATAATAGAAGACTGATTCTGCGTGGAAATAGCAAAAGGTAAAGAAAAACTCGAGGGATACGCTTCGGGTCAGGCTCTCACTGACCGATTTCTTCCCTAAGTATGAATATCAAAACCCAACGAAAGACTCGTAGAAGAGGCATCAGTAGGAAAAGGTTCATTAAGATTAGAAGGGCTGTTTACACTAGCGAGTTTGTGTCGTGCGATTGACATGTTGGAGTATGTGTTTAACTGACGAGAGCATCGAGGACAAACTCCAGCGAATCATAAGCGGATATGGTGTTGCGTAGACTGTTATGGGTTTATTGCAGACAGCAGGATGACAATCACAACGTACAAAATCGGACGTGTAAACAAACAGGCCTTAATGTTGTATTAAACACATCATTCATTCTCTGATAATGCTGTGTTTAATACAACGAAAGGTTAGATCTTAATTTTCCTAATTTTTTAATGCCTCTAAAAACCACAACCGGAGGTCAATTGGAAAAAGTAAAGGATAAAACACAGACCGAAAAATTTCATCTTGAGACTTGACATTCAAGTTAAAACAAGAAACAGACAAGTTGGAAACGGTAATCTTTCGGCTCTATTTCAGAGTCATCATCAGACCAAATGATTTACAAAAGCTCGCTACGTTATATTTATACAATTACAAGGATGTCATCGGTTATTAACAATGGAATTAACATAGTCGGACATTAACGTATGTGAGGCTGACAGCTTGACAAGAGAAAAGCCTGATAATTGTCTAAATGCTGAGAAAAACTGGGAGCATAAGATTAAATAGGATATCGTCACATAAGTGGAAAGACCGGATGAGACAAAAAGTGAAAGTTCTTTGCTGGCCTTTAGGCCACTGTTCATTCCCGGTTTATTAAGTTTAATTAAAAGAGCTTCTAAAATAACTAGAACTTTTGCCGTTCATTACCAGAAAATATACTGTCATTAACTCCAACCTCAAACTCATTAACGCAAAAATACATTCATTTTATTCAACCGACATTCTCTAGCGTAGGTACGCAACCATTTGCATCGAAGGGCATTCTATAGCGTCAACAGACAACCCTTAACACCATTCTTTTATACATTGGGGATAATAAAATTTCAATTAGGCAAGATATTTCTCTTGCGCAATTGAAATTTTATTATCCCTACTTCATAGCAGAATGGTGTTAATGATCGTTTGTTTGCACTATGGAATGCCGTTTGATGCAAATGGTGGGTATCTAAGCTAGTGAATGTTGATTGAATAAAATGAATGTATTTTTGCGTTAATAAGTTTGAGGTTGGCGTTAATGATGGTACATTTTCTGGTAATGAACAGCAAAAGGTGTAATAGGACGAACCTATCAAGAACGTATCAAGCTGTCAATCTGACGTATGTTAATTTCCGAGTATTTTAATGCTTCTTCTACGAGTCTTTTGCTGGGCTTTGATATTCATAATCAGATTACGATTTCCGCCTGGTTCATCGATCATATCGATTTCTTCCCCGTTCTGGAAGGGTGTTTTCCCTGAAATTTCCCATGTATGGCATATTCTCTTCGTGTATGCCATTCAGTATGCCATTCAGCATGCCACTCAACATTATGCACAACTCAAAATAGTTAAACGAATAAAAATGAAGACGATTTGAAAGATACTTAAATTTACTAACGTTTCGTTGCAGCGTGCAACATCTTCAGAGTATAAAATTACAAAGAAAGAAACGTTAGTAAATTTATTTAACGTTATTTCAAATCGTCTTCGTGGCTACACATCTAATTTTTTTGAGCTGGCTCTTATTTTATCTTTAGTTTACGTTTTTCGCCCGGAAAACCCATCGCAACTATTGTGCGCAATGTTGCATCTCGTGTCTTAGCCATTGATGAGTTAAGTGCTGCCAGACCAAGGATACTTCATCTCCAGTTTATTCATCACGAGTCAGTTCAACGTGATGTCGGTTTACGAGATAACACTACCAAACACCATAATCTTGTTTCACAATCTCATCCCAAAAGCTCGGCTTACATTAGCTTTCGCTGCAACTAATGTTGCCACATCTTCACGCTTAAGAATCTCACTCCAAAAGCTCCACGTAGATCAGCTGTAGTTGTCATACATGTGTTTTTCTGGTGCTTGTTTGTGCGCTAAGGAGAGAAATCCGATGCTCGACAAGGCGCTGATCAAAAAAATCAAATCAAACCATCGATGGTAAAAACTAAACTGCAGCTCCCCAAGAACTTGCGTGATGATCAGACGATATTTTTCGGGCATGTTCATTCTCATGAGTAACACCGAGGACACGAAATACATCCCCATAATCTCGGCAAGGGCCAAGACGATGATATTCGAGGACTTGGCGCTCGCTATGGAGTTAAAGAATTTCGTCATTGTAATAAGAAGTCCACGAATTGAGGTGACTATCAGGATACCAATTAACAAAAAGGAGAACTGCTGTGACCAGAACTTCACATCAAGCTCCAAGCCGATGTATTTTACGGTGATTTCGATCCCACGAGTGACTGGATCGACCTTGCCAACTCGATCGAAGATGATGTTCACAGTTGAGATGAATATTTTCCAGACACAATAGACTGAGAAAATGTGGCCAAGAAAGTCGAAGTACCTTCCTTGCATGGTTTTCGAGAAGTGAACTCTGGCCTTGGTGTTTTGTAAATCAACGCATTCTAAAAAAAGTTGGCGGCTAAGTTCTTCCAAAGCTTCCACCTCCTTCTGAAGGATTCCGGTGCTTTGGGAGCCACCTCCCGTAACGCTGGTGAACACTCCCCAGATAGCTGAAAGGAAGAAAAACTTTCACAGTCATCCTGGATCCTGGCAGACGAATGGTTGGAAACATAATGATTAATACTTGAGCAATAAAATGGAATGAATTACCTTTGGCAGCTAACACTACAAACAAGAATCGATTAGAATGATAGATGAACATTCGTCAAGCTCTATCCTCCGAAAAACGATTTCTGAGCCCCAGACGGAGATCGAACCCGCAACCTTCTGATGACCGATGAGAAGCTCTAACCATTGGGCTATTGAGACTCAGATGGTGAGCTATGGTGTAAGTTCGACATATGTGCAGCCTAAGCAGAAGCCACTATATGTTAATAAAGTTATTGATGAGATATATTTTGGAAATGTAGATGCTTGGAGATATCTTGAACAATAGATGAACGTTCGTCAAGCTCTATTCCTCAGGAAAACGATTTCTGAGCCCCAGACGGGGATCAAAACCCGCAACCTTCTGATGACCGGTGAGATGCTCTAACCATTGAGCTACCAAGACTCAGATGGTGAGCCAAGGTGCAAGTTCAACATATGTGGGACCTAGGCAAGGTGTTGATAATGGTTTTACGGAACTTTTGGACATTTTTAGAAAATCATTATTTTTTTCTATTTTTCAATCCTTTTCATAAACTGTGTGCATGTTGTAAGTACTTTTACCATATATTATGATGATGATTAGTAATTTTTTATTACTTTTATTATTATCATTTTTGTTTTTATTATTATTATTATGATCATTTTTATTTTTTATTAGTATTTATTTATTAATTAATGCATGTTTAGAGAAATTTCATATTTTGAATTGAGAAGCCAAGAAGTGGCATAATTATTAATTATTAAAGTTAAATTAAGTGTGCGGACAGTGGCTTCACAAAGTCATCAAACTGATTATGAGTACATCAGACCTTGGGGAGAGTGACATAATACTTTAAAAATTACCTTGAGTGTTTCACCAGGGGTTCCAAGCACGAGTAATAATAAAAACTGAGGGGCATATTCCAGAGATTTTTTGTTGTTTTCAGGTGTTTGACGTTCTCTGATGAAACCCAGTAAGCAAGTGTTTCAACTAGCTTGTCAAACTAGTATTCACATTAATTTATTGCACATTAGTTTCACTGAATCAGTGACTTGAATATGCAGATGAAGAAAGGTGATTCAGATCACTGGTGAGTTTCCTACAGGTTTTCATTGCCTATCAAAACACATACATGTGGTGTGGTATACATTCATGGATTGGTTACTGTAATTTATCAATTATTAATGAGTTTGTAAACATGAGATCAAACACCAAGAACATTTGAAAGACAGGGTGAAGTCAAGTTTTTCAATTTTTTTTTTTAATTTGTGTTCACCTGAAGCCCCATAGTTTCTCTCCACAGCCCTGACTGTTCAACCAAAATCCAGTATCAGTCAACAGTTACAAAAAGTAAGGCAGCAAATTAAGATCATGGGGCCCAAACACCTGAAGAGATTGTGAGGTTACACCTTGGACCTTAGGGCATGTCGTCACTTATCAATATAGACTTTGACTGCCTCCAGTCCTTATGGTTTATTTTCACAAAATAATTGTCTTGATCATTTTCTGCAGTTAAATCAGAGTCTTGGACATTTCTCTTAGACTTACGTATGACCCCATGTACAAGTCATGGATGTTCACTTTGCCAGGGTAAATACTACATCTCATGAGATATAATAAACTGATTCCATGCATCATATGTCTATACAATTTTTCCATCAAAAGGTTACCTTATACTAGCAAAAAAGGTCTTCAGCCTGGCAAGTGGAATTCGCCAGAGCAAAGCAATAATATCCATAACAACCTAGCAACAGAATTACCTGACATTTTTGAATCACTCGCAGCAAATCGCTGACTCTGCTTCTTTGCCAAAGCAATCCTCTTTTTCTTGCTCACTATGATATCCATGGTTTGCATCAATTTCCTTTCAATCACTTGAATATCTGTGTCGGTGACATTCCTCATAAAGTAAGCCATGTATGTATATGGACAATTGACTGCACCAAACCCAGACAAAATTGCCATCAATGTAACTCCAATTACTCCAACACGACTAATACCTTGTTCGATGGAGAAAATGCCATGCTTAGGATTAAGGATAGGGAAGGGATTGCCCAGTTTCCAGAAGATGTAAAGAAAGAGAACCCAAATAAGCGTTGAGAACCAAATTACTGTCTTCCTATGATGAGCAAAGCGAAGAGTCTTCACAATGAAAAACGAGATGTAGTACGGCAGAATAAATATCAAAGTAAACAGCATAGAGTAGAGTCCAAGTTTCCAGTTGATGTATCTTGACCTTGGCTCCAGTATGCCGAGGATTTCGAAGATAATCAGCTCGAACATGGTGCAAGAGAGAGAGAAAGTGACCGAGAACACAAGCTGTACAACAACATGTCGGACTTCGTAATCTTTGAACAACCAACGCATGAAAAATAACCAACCGAAGGCGAAGAACAAGCCCTGAGATATGAAGACGATAGAAAAGTCACTGAATAAGGACATTTCGTAGAGGTTAATATACCCAGATACAAGAATACACGAGGTAATTCATCCTTCCGCAAATCACAATTGTGATACGATACAATACAATATCCAGTCCTGCTGTCTCAATCAGAGCCTGGGTACTAGAAAAGTCATTCAAGGTGGAACACGTCATCTTTGTAACATGGGTTTGAACACAAGTGGTCGACAAGTAAAATTCTTATTTACAAAGCTAAAATAGACAAAACTAATCAAACTTTTTCGATCATGATGATGACGGCTAGGACGTAAACGTTTCTGGTTAGTTTGGTCAAATACACTTTGCGGTTTTTTAATTTACGGTTTCAACGTACCACTTATAATTCTGAACTCTCTTCAAAACTACCCTTGGTAAGGCAGAGCCTCGAATTCCGACGCAGAAGGCGAAAAAGAACAAGGAAACTGCAAGAGGACAAGTGTTAGCAAGAGTAATCAAGTGGACATAGAAGCTTGGCTTCTTAATGCAAATTTGCTTTATTTTGCAAGCCATCTCTGTTGACACTCACCATGAAAAATTCTGCACGCAGCTAAAACCCATTGTTGCGCACATATGCGAAAAAACAACCTACTACCCTGCCACAAAAGAAATGGTAGTTCAACAGAACGACAGGTGGGATTTGAAAAAGTGTTTAAAAGTTTCTCATTTCTTGGAAAATCATTGTAGTTCGCTACGACCAGCGTTTGCCTCTAACCGGCTTCAAGTTTTTTCAATTTTTTTTTCCTTGTTGGTAGAAAAATTCATGTGGATAAAATTACTCCCGCAAATTACTCAATCTGCGTAACTTTGGAACTTGCCCTTAACTAGGGTCGTTCCGACGTCCTAGAGCTTTTCCACATGAGCACCACAACCATTGCTGGTTTACCTTAATAGACTTATCCATTTTGTCAGGTTGACCAACATGCCTTCTATTCAGACTTTGTGAATGCTAATAACGTACGCACACTCTCCACAAAGTCTTTTATTGACGAATTCCAGTGTTCATTCTTTTTTCGAAAAATATATTCAAATAGAAGTCAAAAGTAAGGGTTTATGATGAACCGATGGGACACCATTTTAGTGATATTTCGATATCTGCATGGAAATCAAAACCAAGACCCGAGAAATCAAACTTCTATTTGTCTACCGTACAATGAAAAGAAATAATTGATCATAAAACGGCACAATTCAATGTTGCCAATTATTTTTCTATATATTTCATAATATGTATAATAAATTTCGTAATAAGTATGTATATTCTTATAATCGACTAAATTCAGGAACAAAGAAAACTATACTATGAAAATAATTGCCGTCCCCTTAACCCGCAATAAGACGACAATTTATTGGTTTTAGCTTTAGGATTTTAAGCAATTAAAATTTCGTCTGAAGTAAATTATGAACAACAAAATTAACTTATTGCGTCATATGTTTCTGTTATACTATACGATTTGTTTCGTGTCAGATACTTGAATTACGCAAATGTTACAGAAATCTTTTTTTACATCTAAAATGTCCTTCTAGATCGGGTTTTTATGACGAGTCAAATCTGTTAGTTACTTGTCGTCCGGTAACTCAACAATATATGCAGATGACAAACATGGCGACGAAGCAATTTTGCAGTACTTAGAGCGACTGTACTTCCTTGTGACAGAGACCAGGCTGGATTGCTTGCTTCGCGATTTAAGAACCAGCTGAGCAATTCGTTTCATACATGGAACCAGGGATGCTTCTGTGTATTTGCTGTAGTAGGCCACTGTAGCATTCTGAAGTGAAAGGCAACGACGTAGGACATGCATTCAGTGCAAGGGGTTGTAAGTGTTTGAAATAACTTAACTCGTAATTTGATATCGTTCGACCTCTTGAGCGGTCGTTCCTTGGAACAAAGTTAATATCACTCAGACAACTGACCTAAAATATTTTTTTGTTTTGGGGGATTTATCAAACTAAAGACAGAGTAACCCTGAGATCAAAGACTTCGAAGATTGTATAAAAAGTCGGCATTGATTCGTTTTTCAAACGCTGTTCTCGATGTTTGATGACAGGGTCCAACACTAAACTCGTTAAGAAATGTTAAATAGTTTTCCTCATTTGTATACTGTGATATAACATGGGGGACGTTGTGAGACTTGAGAAAAGCGTTACAGAAAACGAGTCGTAGGCGAATATTTTTAGGCCTTTCAACAAGCTAACAACATCCAAACTGTTTACATCACAGTAAACATGGAAAACCGTTTGTATTGCTTTTATAAAATAAGAAGCAAGTTTTAGAGGGCCTAAACATTCCGTGTTTACATACTCTTTTATAAAATAACACGCGTCCTACGAACGCTCTGATTGGACGAGCCTCATTCTCTCAGAGGATAGAGACACGGTTAACGTCATTTTCATTTTGTATTAGAGTACAGAGACATGAATGACGCCACGAAAACTCGAGAAAACCTTGGTTATTTTATAAAACAAATAGAAAATAGCTTTCGTGTCTCTGTGCTGTGATAGAAGCATGAATAACGCCATTTTAACCACAAAAATACCAGAAAACACTCGGCTACGTCTCGTGTTTTGGTTGAAATGACGTCATTCATGTTTCTATCACAGTACAGAGACACTTAAGCAATTTTCTATTTGTTAAATATAAAGATGGCTACGGACCAATCACAGCTCGAGTAAGAAGTAACTTATTTTATGTTTGATATATCGCCAAAAAGACGGCAATTTGTTCGTTTAACCATAATCTGTTGGGCACACAAAAAGTTAAGCCCTTCCTTATAGAAGACAGGGTTTCGAAAAAAAAAAACAAAAAACATTTTACAAATTTAATCCACAACACGATAAACATTCTCCCGCTGTGATTAGAGATAATTTATGCTTGCAAGGAATGGTGGCTACATATACATTCACCATCTTCCGTACCGCGCCACCTGTAACAGCTTAATTTTACCTTCAGAAAAGGATGATCAATTCATGTGATACACTCTTTTGATGGAACGTGAAGAAATTTGTGTTTTGTGTTTCTTGCCTAGACTTAACAAAGTGGGCATTTTTGATTTAGAAGTAAAGATGGTGTATTTATTCTGGATAACTCTTTTAGCTAGCAAAGCTCCTCTCCCTATAGGTCCAGTAAGGCCGCCCGTCATGGGTCTAGTGTGGCTACAGGAGGAAACTCGTGTACCCAGAGAAAACCTGCGAAGCTTGGTGGAGTCAAACTGGACAACACTCTTGTCGCATGCGATCAAGGGAACTTTTAATCTGGATGGAGCCGGAATCAAACCCTAGTCGCATTGGCGAGAGACACCGACACGTGCACAATTACTGTGCCACCAGCAACCTTAAGCAAATCGAGTGACGCACGACTCCAATTGTTTTACGCCAGAAGGTTTCAACTACAAAAACTACAGCACGACATATCGTGACTTTATACTAGGCTGACGTGGAATATCGACACACAGCTTTCATATTTGCAGAAACTCCAGGGTGGTGAAAAAAACATGGACCAACGTACCCAAGGAGAGTTATCCGTGATCTTCATCGCAAGGCAAAGCGAAGCCGCAGCACGTTGGGAAGGTGGAAAGCAGATGCTTGCGTAGTCTGGTAACATCAATTCCATGAAGTACTTAGCCAATATATGCTTTTCTGCATCAATCTGAAAGGAGTGAAAGAAGGGTAACCCGGCTTACTCTATAAATACATTAAATTGTCATGACGTATTTACCATCGTCGCTTGACATCAGCGTCAATCTAAGGTAATAATTGTATATGATAACCGGATGACTTGTCCACAAAATCTTTCGAAAATCGAAAATAGATAATATTAGCAGTGAGTTTTTCTGATTGCTAAACTAAACCAGTTCTGCTTGACAATTACATCTTGCTCGTATAAAGGTAAAGGTGAAGTGCCTTTATTTATACTCGATAACTCCTATCAGCTTCCAAAGCTGCTCTCCTTTGGGGTCCAGTGAGGACCACGCCTCATTGGTCCAGTGTTACTACAGGAGGAAACCGGAGTACCTGGAGAAAACCTGCGAGGCTTGGTAAATTCAAACTGGACAACACTGTTCTCACATGTGACAAAGGTAACTTTAATCAGATAACTACACTGAGCCGGAATCGAACCCTAGTCACAGTGGTGAGAGCCACGTGCACTACCACTGTGCCACCAGTTCCCCTAGTATTTAGTATTTTACAGTGGTGATCAGACCTTGATCAAACAAGTCAGCCAGGTTCATATAAACATCTCCTAAATATTTTTTTCTTGATAACGTGTGAGGCATGCATTGAATTACAAAGAACCCCAGTATTGAAGCAAAGCTACAAAAGCTAATTTAGATGCATATACTACAATACTTTCACTGGGGACCATTATTGTGAAAGAAAATCTTTACATTACCTTCACGGCCTTAGCGTTTCGTCGTAGAAACTGGATGCATAAAGGATCTCCAAAGTTGTACTGCAGATGGCGAGCCATTTTGGTTTCGAGAGATCTGATCATAGACGAACTGTATGTGTAGTCGGTAATATAGGCGAAATCCTTGATTTCTGGAGCATAGATTTCCTCAATTTTCGAAGCCAAAAGCATTGCTGTCACGCCAATTAGTTGCAAGTCCGTTTTTTTCGCTTTGTTGCTAGTCTAAAATAAAACTGTTGTAACTTAAGAGATGGATCGTAACGTCAGTAATTTTTATACGATACAATAATCTGTCTGTCAGATTTTCCCAGGAAGGGGCAAAAAGAGCCTGTCAAACTTAATTGCCTTGCGACTGACGAACTAAATGTTTTCGAATGTCTCACCACGATCAGGACTGTTTGCGCTCTAAAAACTCTCAGGTTGGTGCAGAGGCAGCGTACGCACCAAATAATTCACAGACAATGGCAGTGCGCATACAAAAAAAATTCATCATTGACGGAGGCGCTGCGAAATATACTGGTGCGCTTGAAGACTTGGTACAAAGGTGTGTGCACGTGTGTGTGTTCACATACCGCAAGGTATCTGTCAAGGATGGAGATGGCCAAGTAGAGAGTTTCTTGAGTAAGTTTGAATTTGTCATGAACTTCAACAAGCCAATCCACCAGGATAGCACGCATTCGTTCATTTATTTCTTGCTGGAATTCCATGTAATTTGCAGGCACTTGGTATTCAGTCTAAATGAGAAACAGAGCGAATATTGAATTGCCGAGCTAGACGGGAAATTAAGTTCGTACGTGTGCACACTTTTAGAACAAAAGAGAACAGTTACCTCTCGTTTCTTCAAGTACACACAGATCTGTTCAGCATATTCAGCACACGCGAAAGGATTTTCGTGATCATTGGCATCGATATCGACCACATCCTTGGCTTTCACGCCCTCTTTGTATTCATCCTGAATTGTTTCCAATTTGGAAGACTTAACTACAAGCGTACAAGACCAGTTTTCCTCATTGTCTGACTTTCCACTGACATCTTTGTGAACGATTGCGTTTTTCGAAGGGATAGCTTTCACCGTTTTACGTGATTCCGCTTGCTAAATAGAAGAGATCTCGAAATTTTAAAGCACATACAACAGCTGACATGGAATTTAGCAGTTTCATCACCTCACCTGATAAATACGAGTGTTATTTACAACACTTTCTAACGCCCTCCGAGGGTGTTCAGTTCCTTGAACAGGAATTACTTTCCCTCTCTGCAATTTTATGGCGCCGACATTTTCTCCATGACGGAAAGCTAAGGACTGCATACCAGCGAAGAACAAAAAAGTTAAAACAAATAAAACAATAAGCACGTTTCGCTATAGTTCAGCTTCGCAAGGCAAAAGAGAATGAAATTTTTCATAATTATGATACGTTACTGGTGAATTTCGGAGCTTGTTGTAAAGTTAACCTGTCAAGCTCATCAAAGTTCGCTTTAGAAGCATGTATGTCCATTTAAAAATCCACCGTTTAAACACGACCAAACAATACAGTGTCACATTGCTTGCTGATATTTTAATTAAACATTTCGTCTTAAATAAGGTGACTTACGTTTCCAACTCGTTGGGCCATTCTCAGATTGAGTTGGACAGCCACAAGATCACTGACTTTCTTTACTTTCTGCAGTCTGCCTTTACTACGAAAAGCAACAGCCAGCACATGCAAGTGTCTGGTCGTTTGCCATTTAGCATTTAAGCATCTCACTTTTCACTGATTGGTCCGTTAGTGGGCTATTGTTCCTAGGACAACAGGGCTGTTTATACAAGAGAAAATATTCTGCGAATAATTTTAACAGCGGCAAGACTAAGCTTATTTACTCCTCGTATAAGTAACGCCTGGTTCACACGAGCGACATAAGCACAAGGATAAGATAAATACGAAAACAAAGCACGACATCTCCTCTGCGACTTGCGAAGATAAAACAACAAGAATTTTTCTTTGTTTCGTCCTCTGTTCGGTTCTTGGCTTGTGCTTGGACTATGATCTTATCCTTATGATTACGACGATCCTTATGTCGCAGGCTTGACTTCATCGTTTGTTTTGCCTTTTGTTTTAACCTTATGCTTGTGGTTATGTTCAAGTGTGAACCAAGCTTAAGGCCTGGTTTTCACGAGAGACATAAACATAAGCCTAATGACATTCGCAAGCGCAGTGACCACCCCATGGTCAACTGAATTCTTTGTACTTCACCAATACAAAGGAATTAACCAACCATGAAGTACCTACTGTCCTGGCGTATGTCATTATGCTTACGCTTATGTCGCTAATAAAAACCAGGCTTAAGGGTTAGACAATGGTCACGAGTGTGATACAGCATTTAACATCGTGAGTGAAGCTTCACGATGTTAAATCCTTCATCACACCAGTAAACATTGATTAATCACCTCATATCATGACTTACCCACAATGAAATCGGGTTTGTTTTTTACAGTTTAAGGTTGAAAAACCGTTGGTCGTTAGAACTAGAAAAATTAATTCATAAGCAGGCGATAAGCCGATTATCATACTGTTTTTAATGGAGAGCAGTGTGATAAGTGGTTATCACTCTCTTTTAAAAGGTTATCACTCTCCTGAATCTTAATGAGGAATAAAGGATTTAACATCATAGCAGCTATTAGCTGTTATTCTGTGCGGCTCTAAGATGTCTGCGGTGATTGCAGATTAATTTCCAAACCACCATTTCATGACCTTCACATGAGGCCATGGTGAGCATTTTAGAGGAATTTTAACAAAAGAATCTGATCAACTGCTACAGCACATGGATCCAACATGGGCGCCGTATCATTGAATTTTGAATCTCAGATTCTTTTGTTAAAATCAGATTATTTTGTTAAAGTTCCTCTAAAATGCTCACCATGGCCTCACGTGAAGACCATGAATAGGTCTAGGGATAGATTGCATACTATCAGTTTGTCAATTCGCACTTGAACCGTCTCTTCTACCGAGGTTATTCAACCCTGGTTTCCACCAGGTAGAATTTTTCCAGGAGATAGTACTTTTTCTTTATTTTTTTCAAATTAGTTCCACTTGAAAGCACATACTGCTTGATTCCCACTAGGCGGAATTTTCCACAAGGACGAAATTTCCTCTTTGTCTTATGAGCTTTCGAGTGCAACTAATTACCAAAAAAAAAAACAAAGAAAAAATTTCGTCCACGTGGAAAATTCCATCTTGTGGAAATCAAGGCTTGGGATTGGAGGAGGATGTAGCTGAGTAGTCCGCTGATCCTGATTGATCACGAATGCTTTGCGCCAGCACTACTGTGTCAACAGCGGACTATTAAGCCGTCTTCTGTAACGATCGGAGTGAACCTCTACCTTGGAGAGAACCAACAAGTATTGACTTCTTTACGGTTGACAAACTATAATTCTAAGAAGAAAAATGTTGAGCATTAGCTGTGTTTTAGTTTATCTTACAGGTATTTCCGTCAAAACGTCGAAATCACGAAAGATCCCAGAGGTAGGCTGTGTAACTCACCGCCATGACGTCAGCGTATAATTACTAGGCACTGTCGTCTCAACAACCAATCATCAACAAGTAGCGTGTTTAAATACCGAAAATCCACACGAGCGAGTGAATTCTGGTAGTTCGTAGCGTCTGATTTTACCGGTTGAAATTCTCGGGAATGGCCCAACAACTGGAAAACGTAAGAAGCTCTCCAGCCTTAAAGCTGGACTCACCGAATTCAACTTTCTTGAGGTCTTGTTACGTCCGTAAGAGTTTTCGAACATCTTTATTTGTACATTTTTATTCTTCCAGCCACTGAGGTACCGTGCTGGCGAAAACAACGGCTTTGAGAAAGCTCAGAAAGGAAAAGTAATGGCTGCCCAAGGAACCCGACGAGCTCGAGCAGCTCTTGGTCAAATCGAGAATAACATTGGTACTTCGAAGGTACGACAGTAAGTTAAAAACATCCATGAGCGGCAGGTATTCTATTTGATCCAAATCTTTTGTTCTCCAGGACATGCTAAACGGTAAAGGCGGGAAAGCTAGTCGTGCAGTTTCGCAGGTGCAAATAGCTCACAAAAATGTCGCCGAAGCATCTTCGAATAAAGTTGAAGAACGACCGCGCACTTGTTCCGTCGAACCAATGGAAACCGACAGAGAGTTGTCGTTGTTAAAAGAGGTAGACATGAGACAAGTGACCGACATTGATGCTGATGATTATGATAATCCTTTCATGGCAGCAGAATATGCGAATGAGATTTATGCTTATCTGAAGAAACGAGAGGTAACTATTGTTATAACTATCTAGCTACCTAAGTTTTCGCCTTCTGTGCGACAGAAAGGATGCTATTTCATTATTCACAACATGCAAATTACGACAGTCGTCGTCTTTGAATGGGGAACTTTACCTTTGAATTAAAGCTCCCAAGTCGTCCATAGCAAAAGGGAACAAAGAAGCATGACACGATTGAAGACTTAGGGAAGTTTCTATTGTTGGTTGTCTTCTCGGGTTTTTCTTTCCTCTGGATTTAATTGTGCTACAATAAGCGTCGAGTTTTTCATTTTAAGGAGACGGTTACATAGGAGAATTTCAGCCCGGTAAACCAGGTTGAAATTTCCATGAAGTTGACGCAGGTTAATTTTTAATGAATTTTTCGTCCACCAGGGCTGGGATCTCAGCTCAACCTGAAATTATTCATGTAATCAACCCCCTGAATTGACTCAGAACAATCCGTCGGAAGTCCTTTTGGACGTGGAGTACCAAACAAATGATCCAAGTACTCCGAATGATACGTTTTAGACTGTCGATGGTACGTTTTGACCATAGTACGGGATCGACATCTACTATCCAACACACATTAATTAGAATTACAGCGCCAATGGCCGGTTTCCCCTTTACATCTGCTTAATAAAACTACAAGAACGCTTTTCGAAATCTTGTTTGTGATGTTAATAGGAGCAATGGTCTTTCCATTCGCTTTGGGAATTCAATGTTTGCATGAAAACGAAAAAACCGCAAAGTATTCTGGTAGTTGTATTCAGCTGACGTAATAAGGGGAACCGACTGTTCACGTGTTTGGGTAATTTTGTGTCGGTTCATAACTCAGTCACTATTCCAAGGTAGCATTCTACCAAACAAGGTAGATGTTTCTAGCGAAAACTGTTCATCCGAGTTATGTTACTCTAATGAAGCTAGGCTTTCGTTAAAAACGTCAGTACCTCCATCGCTCGAGTTATGGCAGAATACTTCCATCTAACTTTCCCTACTTCTTTGAAAGTCGTCAACGGAGCATTCTACTTTTGATATCACTGTCCTAAGGAAGAGATCCCATGGAGAATTTCAGGCCGGCGTCACGAAGAATTCCTATCAACAAATACCTTTTGAGTTATATGATGAAAATTTCAGCCCGAGTTGTGCTATTGTATTTGAATTTTCCCATGTATTCAGCCCCCAAATGACATCTGGCACAGCGGTAAGCACACATAAGGAAATGTGAGCGAACCACGCTTCAGGAGAACACTCAGATTAATGTTGCCTTAATTTACGAACACGCCATAGATCATGCAGTAAAAACACGTTTACATTGCATTACTTAAATCTTAAGTCTTCAAGATGTTGTTTATCGGAGTTTGTTCCTTGCCCTATTTCCTCAAAAACACGCCTAAGTCATGATTTTCGTTTGCATTTTCTTCGTGAATTATCAGTAGGGAAATGTCATCTGGAGAACATTTCATCCATGGTCACGTTCTTTTTCAGTATCAACGGAAAGGCGCAATGTCCCAAAGGGCCCATTTGCACAATACGATCGTCATACACGATTGGTTATCCTGGGGTATGTAATGTTTTCTATAAGGAGCCGATTACACGAAGATTTTCAGCCCAGTTTACCGGGCTGAGATTTCAGCCGGGCCTTCTGAGCTGTTTGAGCTACCCGGGCTGAAAAATCCCATGTAATCGCACGAAAAATTTCAGCCCGGGCTGAAAAGATGATTGACAGGCGTGGAAAGATGCAAACTGCCAAAACAACAAAGGCTACCGACAAATTCATCAACAAGGCTGGTCCAGCATAGGCAGCGGTGCAACAACATAAAACCAAGGGAGGGATTCTCGCTTGCCACAATCTGAAACAGATAAAAATATTCTATCCTCGACGTTTCGAGCAAAGACCCTTCGTCTGGAGAGTTAGTAGAAAGAGGACTGGGTTGACTTTCGATTTTAGTTTAAGCCCGGGCTGAAATATTTCATGTAATCGGGACTTTTTTCAACCCGGTCTGCCGGGCTGAAATTTTCCCATGTAATCAGCCCTCAAGGCACAATTCTGGCTTTTGAATGGGTCACTGATGTCGCAACAAGTCAGGAACACTCTAGTAAGTTGATCAGATATACAAAAATGAACAATAGTACACAATTACGGTGGCCCTCTACTCAAAGAAACAAATGATAAAAGTAATAAATAGATCTATATATACGTACGTATGTACACGGTATGGTTGTTTATTGTTTGTTTATAAACCATACCGTGTACATAGATCCAAAGCTTCCCCGAGTGTACTACTGAGGGCACACAAAAAGGAAGAACAATTTCTGGCTTGTCATGTGGTCTGTATTTCTCACTTCAGGCGCAGTATCAAGTGCCGGCCGATTACATGGAATTTCAACTGCAAATAAACGAAAGAATGCGCGCCATCTTGGTGGACTGGCTGGTTCAAGTTCACGACAAGTTTCGTCTTCTACAAGAGACCCTCTTCCTAACGGTTTCGGTCCTAGATAGATACCTCGCTGTAAGTATTCAGTCTGACTTGAACAGTACCTCGTAACAGTCTGCGAGCGTAAAAATAGTGACAAAAGTTGATTATAGGAATGTCAAGCGATTAGATCAATATTTGGTTCAGCTGTAGAACAGCGAACTGCCTCCTCTCTTCTTGCGGAAATTTCAGCCAATTTGAGCAATCCCACCAACAAGAGTGCAAGTGCAATGGCGTAGGCAGGGGGCGTGAGGGGGCGGTTACCCCCCAATCGTCTCCAAGGACATTCTGGAGAAAAAGTTAAATCCGTAGAGAAACTTATGGGGGGAGGGATTATGCTCATGTGATATGATCAGGTAAGTTAATGAACATGCAGTTGAACTGTCAACTGGTAACCATCGTTAACTTATAACCAAAATTGAACATGAAGTTTTCAATTTGTATAATAAATTTTCAATTGATTCTCTATTAAAGGTTGTGGAAAACGAGTGGATCATACACAACACATCATTAAAAATTCAAAGATTCTATGTCGAAATTTATTTTTCAGGGGGGTCAATATATTTCAGGAAGAACTGCCACTACCCCAAGGTCGGACCCCTGGCTACGCCATTGTGTAAGTGGTGGCCGTTTTTATGCGAGTGACGTAAGTTGTCTGATTTGTCCGTTTCTAATGAGCTGTTGCACTACAATTCTTATACAGGCCGATTGTAAAGTGAACAAAGGAAACCTGCAGTTGGTAGGAGTGACAGCAATGCTTCTAGCATCTAAAATTGAAGAAATGTTCACGCCGGAAATAGGAGATTTCGTCTATATCACCGACAACGCTTACACTGCAGCCATGATCAGATCGCTGGAGTCCAAAATGGCAACCCTCTTGAACTATAACTTCGGAGATCCTTTGTGCATCCACTTTCTACGTCGAAACTCAAAAGCAGCCAAGGTAAGGAGTACCGAAAATGAAAGGTCTGCTTATGTCACCAAGTGTTATACAATGATATAAAAGAGGAATGCTTACGCGGGCAGTATAAAACGTCCATGAAGGTTGAAGGGTGACGAATTAATGGAGATCATATAAAACTAGAGGGGGGCTGGGGGTTGAAAATTGAGACCAAATCGAATGCTGCCATTTTGAATAAATTTTGGTGCAAATTGTTGTTTTCCAGGCCTTTTTCTGTCTGGTCGAGAACTTCGAGGTCGAATAACTGATGTTTAGGGAATTGTTTCGTGTCTGTTTTCGTTAGCTTTATGGTAAAAAAACTTAGCTTTTATGGTTATTAGCTAGTTGTTATGCTTGCCTTAATAGTCTTACATATTTTTTTAAAAAAAGAAAAGCAGAGACAAAAGTAAAGTGGCCCTTGACCTTTGAACTTTTCATCCGGGCTGTCCCTCAACCTATCCAACATGGCAGCCTTCACTATGTCGCCTATTGTTGAGTGACATTTAGCTACAATGCCTTTGCTAAGTTAATATATGACCTCCAAGGACAAACTGCTGAAACTAAAATCTCTAAATACAAATGTTTCGAGCGAACGCTGTTTATCACATAGTGAAAACTAGCGTTTACCTCTGACAACGCCCAGTGGTGAGACTAAGGGGTAATGGAGCAATTATTATTACCTCCCTAAAATTAAGCAAAGAATTCTTAGGATTGGCGCCTGATATACATGTAAGTGGCTTAGTAAGGTGTGCAACAAAACGTCCCTAATCTCTAAAATTGGTTCTTTAACAATATTTCTTTATCGTAGGCTGACGCGGAAAAGCATACCTTAGCGAAATACTTCATGGAATTAATGTTGCCAGACTATACCAGTATTCGTTTTCCACCTTCACAACGAGCTGCTGCATCGCTCTGTCTCGCTACAAAGATTACAGATAATTCACCTTGGGTAAGCCGGTGCCTATCGAGTCTAGATCCCAAATATTCACTTAAAGCTTTACACACATTACTGACTTCAAACTTGCGTCTAAGTTCCGGGGAACGACCTCCTTATCTCATGTCGGTAGAGCACTGAACTCGTTTCTCAGGGTCGCGGGTTTGATTCCATGGCTGAAGGCTGTACAGTTGCAGTTTTTCACAACTGGTCCAGAAGAGAAAGAACTTTCGCTCAAACATACACGTCCACTTTCTCCTTATAATCTTTATCAAAATTTGACTACTGTTAAACCGGGACATGTTTGCCTTCTTGAACCTCTTTTCAGCTTGATCAGCTAATGGTTGACGATTTCAACTAGTTGGGTCATGTGACCATAAAATACTGTCAACTTCACCCATGAGAAGGCGAGTCTGAAACTCGTATTTCCTTATGCATTTCAAGTAAGAATGGCTGCCGTCTTTAAACGGTGTCCGAGAAACTTCTAATTTCTATACTTCGTTAAAATATTTTTCAGGACGCCACAGTAACCCACTACAGCGGCTACTCGGAACCATCTCTTCGTCCCTGTATGAAACGAATTGCTCAGCTGGTCCTCAAGTCGGGAAACAAACAATCCAAGTTACTTTCCGTGACCAACAAGTACAATCGCTCAAAGTTCTATAAAATTGCTTCTTCACCCTGCCTGTCATCTCAGTATTTGATTACTTTGGCTCAAGAATGAGAGTCCCTCAAATAATATAGATGCAATACCAAGAGAATGGAACCACCAGTCCTCAAAAATGTCAAACGAACGCTAAAAAGATTCAAGTTCAGAAAGAAAGAGGTGCGCCTGTTTAGCACGTTCATTAGTTGTACATACCGGTCAACAGTATAAAAATTATCACCGCTGCGTAACTTTAACTGAATTTCAAATTATAATTTTACTTGCTGTAGAAAAATGAACAAAACTTTGTAACCAGTTGCTGGCAACCTTCAAATATTTTGTCTAATATCCTAGTTAATTATCATGCACAGTCTGGTCATCTCATACGAAAATATAGTTAATTATTGTAAAAAAAGATATAAGAACATGTAAATACGGCAAGTATTTCATAGCAACTAGTAGAATAAAATCAATTGAACGTTCGAGGGTATGTAGATTTATTTTTGTTTTTCTGAGGTGGGTATCAAAATTTCCAGAAACTCTTGACTAAATATACTCTGAATTTTAACTGGAATTTGAGGACCATCCTCAGAGATATACTTGAACAGAAACTTTTCATGATAATCTGACACTGCCAAAGTCAACTGAAAAATGTTGACTCGAGCGGGATTTGAACTCTCACCTTCGGGATACCGGTGCGTCGCTCTACCTGTTGAGCTATCGAGTCCACAGGGATTGGAGGCGAGTTTTTATTCAATTTAAGTACATGAGATATTCTCGCGACAACTTAACGCTTATCCACGAGAGAATGTGCAGTGTTTTAATTTTATTTCAGAATCCTCCTCAGATATACATGAACATAAATTTTTCATGATAACCTGTGGATTCGATAGCTCAACAGGTAGAGCGGCGGACGGGCATCCCGAAGGTGCGAGTTCAAATCCCGCTCAAGTCAACATTTTTCAGTTGACTTCGGCAGTGTCAGATTATCATGAAAACTTAACTAGAATTAGCTTGAGGTTTTCGAGCTTAACAGCTCAGAAAATTTTTAACATGCTGACATAAACGTAAACATGAACCTTATCTAAAAATTGTCACGAATTTATTCATTTAAATGTATGCAAACTGGCCCTCGTGTTCTCGTTTTAGAGTTAAAGTTCTCTTGGACTTAGTACACGGCAACCTTATAAGCGCGAATTAAAATTGCGACAACTGCTCAAAATTTTTAACTTTTTAAGGTTCTGTCGAACATGTCAAACACCTAGAATCAAAACAAAGAACAAAAGAAATAAAGGCGAGAAAAAAAATCGAGCCTTCAAGGGTTTTGCGGCTAATAGGAAGATTTCCCGATATATCAGACACTGTGCGTTGAAGGGTTAAAGGAATTTCATCGCATGGTATACTCTCGAAATTTCTCTAACCATTACCCAGCAGAATGTCGTCCCTTGATTAGTGACATCATCTGATATGTACTATAAGTAATATTTCATAAACGAGTGCGAGTGTTTTACCAGGGTTTACAAACACGAGAGAACAATGAAAATCACGAGGCCGTGAACCGAGTGATTTTCATTGTTCTCGAGTGTTTGTAAAACATGAGAGGATAATGAAAATCGCGAGGCCGTAGGCCGAGTGAGTTTCGTTGTTCTCGAATGTTTTAATTTGCGAGAGAACATTGAAAATCACGAGGCGGTCGGCCGAGTGCTTTTTATTGTTCTCGAGTGTTTGTAACCCCTGGTAAAACGCGAGACACGAGTTTATGAAATAGCTTATCAATCGTCTATTTTGAATTTATAATTAAGAAATGTGGTAATAAACGGTTTTAAGAGCCATTTATTATCCGATTGAATTCAGTTTAATCGACCTTTACCGAGTTTCAAAACACACGCACATGACCAAATATTTTCGTCTGGTTGGTTAATTAGGTCATGAATTGTTAACGAGTTTGAGAAGTAATGTTACAAACACGAGTTGGTGTTCTTCCTTCGATTTCTAGATACCGAGAAACGAGTTGAAAAACGAGGCGAAGCCAAGATTTTTTAACGAGTTTTGAAGTATCTAGAAATTGGGGGAAGAACACTAAACAAGTGTTTGAAATTGCTTCTCAAACGAACCAGTATTTTAAGCGAAAATCCAGTCGAAAGTTGGAAAAATCCAGCTGTAATCTTCCTCCGATTTTTAAATACAAATTAACTATGCACTTCTTTTGTTTTTGCTTTATGAGTTATTAATGAGCTTGAGATATAAAATAATAGACTGAATATTCCAGCAAAGATTTAAGCATTACGAAAGCCTAGAAACCAGGCTAGGTGACATGCACTATAAACTTGACATACAACTGAATGAATATTTGCCAGCGTTAATAAAGCCGTTTGGATTTAAATTCGCACCGACTGGAATAAAAAAATATGTGCGTCAAAGTCGTTGAGCTTTCCACAAAGAAAAACTGGATAGTTGGTATCACGAAAATCACGAAAAATATGTCCGTAAAAAGGAGCATGATTGCAATATTAGTTTTCATTGAAATGATCAGGAGCAAATTATACAGGTGCGGATCTGACAAAAACTAGACTTGTTGAAAGTAGATAAGATCCGCCAGTTTCAATAGAACAAGACTCACGTTCTTCAAACCTGAGCTCATTCGCCAACCGAACCGCTAAAACGAGAAAAGACGTTACGAAGAAGGCAACAATGTTGAGAAGCCGGTAATCCTAGACAAATAGTTAATACAAAACGAAAAATCCATAGGAGAAATTATACATCAGACCAACAGATGTTGCCAATGGTGGATCGCAGAAGCCGCCATGGCAGCTATGCTGGTGGACCTTCATTTTCTGCTATTGTGTGTAAAACCTACATAACTGCCGTTTATTTGTCTTTCAAACCTTTCGGGATGGGTTACAAACAGACCATAAGGCAAAAAAGGTATCCAGAAATTTGACCCGAAAGCTACGTTGTGGCGTACACGATTGTAAAAGAACAGGAAACAAGGCCACGAAGGCCAACTTGGTTAGCTGTCATTTTGCAAGGCCGCACTTACACAATACAATCGTCGCACACGATTTTTTGTCCTGGCGTATGCAATGTTGTCACAATGACCAATTCCCGCTTACGATTTGCCAACTAATGCAGCAACACGCCCGGAAGACTCTGTTGGGTTAATCACATTCATCACGGTGAACAACAGAATGCGACAATCACATCGTGCAAAAGGGCCTCGATATGACCGTGTTTTAGCCATTCACAACCATTGCAAGGAAAACCCTGATTCACTGACAGGCAATGAATCCGTATCAAAGCCCAAGTTACGGTCTTGATACAAGACGTATACTACTTATGGTATAGATAGAATTGCGTATTGATCACCCCTTCTTATGTCGTAAGAACATCAGCTCCAAAATGTCCAAATGCGAGTTACTTCGCAAAAAATAAGAATGACAACATCAAGGCAATAACTTGCGTAACAAAGAAGTTAATCAGTTTCCATTCCTTTGCTCTCCCTTTCGCCACCGTCTCCAGGACCAGGTTCAGCGGCCTGTTCAAAACAGAGAGGAAAAAAAAAAGTCTTGGTAAAGTATGACTGGCTTTCAATCAGTAATATTTAAAAACCGAGCTGGAGTGCTTTATGTAATATATCATACACTCGAAAGTCGTGTTTCATCAGATATCCAAACACCGAGAAGTGAGTTGAAAAACGAGGCGATAGCCTAGTCTTTTAACCAACTTCGAGGTGTTTGGATATCTAATGAAACACGACTTTCGAGTGTATGATATTACATCTCAAACGAATCCGTATTTAAAGAGAAAATCGGGTTTAAATTTAACGAAATTCTATGCTAATTAAGATCAGATATCCAAACTAATTCTCGGTACTGATTTCCTTTGTTTTTTGCTCATGAATTATTAATGATTTGAGACCGAGATTTAAAACACGAGGCGATAGCCGAGTGTTTTAGATCCAATAAAGCACGAACTGCGAGTTCTTTAAATGTCTAATAAAATAAACTTCATAATACACTAATTCGCCAGGGAAGTTTGAAAGTTTGTGTTTTTAAGCCGAAGAAATTAACTTCTTGTTTACATATAAAGTCTCCTGTGTCTTTATTACGTATGAAGACATGACACGGTTAGGATTTTCCTTCGTATTTTCCTCATGAATTCTTAATAAGTTTTATAATTAGTATTATTTAACTACAAAGTTGTCAATGCATTACTTGAACTAATCTGGCTGAACAATTCAGTGTGCAATCCTCCTTACAATTGTGTAGCTTGCCAACGTGTGGTAAAGAAGATGAACAGTGCTCGTGAAGCTTCGAGAGAAATGCGTAAGACGAAGAAGTATTTCAAGAAGTTCATGCGGTTTGTAGTCTGTTATGGTGCAAGGTTTACTGCATTTTGGGATCTAGTGAGGGGCTTTTAAGTATTTGACTCGGTCTCGACACTGTATTTCTCTTGGGACGTTCTTATCTGAGAAGGGGAAATATCTACCGTATCTTGTTCCATCAATGCTTCTCCGCTTTCGGCCTCCTCTTTGGCCTCCTCTTTGGCCTATATAAAATCGTAAAATACAAAGAAAAATTATCAAAGGACCTGGTTCTTATCTAGGCCAAGCTCTCCAAGATTTTGGATGCAAACCATCTCAAGATGTACACTCAGTAAATACTTTCCTAAATTAAAAGGACCTTTGAATTTCATGACCAGTTTAAAACGAAGTCAAAAACTTTGACCAAAGCTTTTGTCACTAGGAATCCGTATCTGGTTAATCCATCGTGGCCGTGAATTGGAATTTTATCACATGACGCAAAAGCACTTTGATTGTACATTTTAGTTTTATAAAACTACACCAACTTTACCTCTTCTTTAGACGCTCTTCCTCCTTTCGTGGTATCCAGTAATGCCAGCTGAGGAGCGAGTTAATTTACAAAAAAACATCTGACTACAAAGATTTCCCACTTTCAAACAACTGAAATATTTACTAATAGACACATTGTATTCAGCCTTCTAAGTTCTCAGTAACGATTTTACGTATCAATTTTAGGAAATGGTCCTGTATAGCTTCAAAACTAATGTCATGTAGAACCTCTATAAATAATTTTGCAGGCTTTTCATGGACGAATTTGGGATGCAGTCTAAATTTTACTAAGACTACAAAAGAATGAGTAATTTTTCCTGATGAAAAACGACTATGTTTGTGTTAGTCCCAATTACAAGTTTATCAGTGCAAGATTGACTCCCAATTTGCAGAGCACTGCACTAGATTTGCACGGTTGAGGATTCAATTCCCAGCTGGAGGACCAAGGCCTGCATTATTCGCAACTGGTCTCGGTTGGATCTGGAAATATTCGATTTTGATACTCGAAATTTTCGTTTATCAGCGCATTAGTGCATTGCCTCAACGTATTAAAGGATACAAATGGAGCAACGTCATCGTCGTTGAATATTTTTAATTCCTGGTCCTTCCCAACAAGACAAATGGAGGAATTCTGAAAAGACCACTAACTATCAATACATTTGCAAGGCACTAATGTGGAATGTTAGCCCTGGATAATAAAGAGTTTTATACAGATTATTATATAAAAACATACACTACAGTTCCTGAAAAGTTACACCGACTGTCTCGTTTGTAGTAAGAAAACATTCTTGACATACATCTTGTCACGCCAATATCCCTAACGGTAACGCGAGCGTCGCGTTTTGATAATTTATTACTTTTCCCGCTTATCGGAGGCGGCAAAATGTCAAAATTTTTCTGTCCTTTTCCACTGATCGCACCTTTTACAACTCAAATTAAACATTCCTTGACTATAGTACTACCGCGTAAACTTGTTGCAGAATGTATTCAAATACGTTGGGTCGTTTTACCTTGGTCGTAAGTTCTTGCTCATTGGGTAAAGTTTCTCTTAACGCGGTAAGACCATGCTTTATAAGTTCTTCTGGTGGACCTATTTTGTAAATGGAAGGAAGGCTTTCGTTATTTTTAAGAGCTGGAGATGCCATAGCTAGGTACTAAGATGTAAGTATTAAATATTACTTTAATATTTACCACATTAAGTGAGCACTTACAATCTGGAAATTGTTCCAACATCTTTTCTAAATATGTCCTTGCAGACTAGAAAGAGAAAAATGGCCAAAATATTACAGACAATCAAGTAACTTACACTCTTGTTTACTGTGAATATCTTGTTTGTGAGCACAGGGATTGTCTATTAAGAATTATACTAAGGGCTGCCTTTTGGACGATTTGAGCCTGAATTCACTGGCAAGTCTTTTCTTGTCACATCTTACCCTTTAGTTGGCCTCAGCCCCTTGAAGCGATGTGTTAAATTCTAAAATTTTAGTCGTCTATTTTTCCCTGTCGTCGCATTTTCTGGTTTAAGGTTCCTACATTCTCAAAACTGCATCCGTTTTGGCACTACTGGTGCATCTCGGAGAAGAGACTTGTTACGCCTTCTATATTGTTATTCATATGATATTACCGTACTTGTGATCTGGCACCGATGGCCATACATTTGCAATCAAAAAAGTTAGCAGATGGACACGTCTGGAAAAGATGTGGTCCCGCATCCTAAAAAAATAGTATTATTACCTTAAAGAATATTATGTACGTACAAATATTATACAGGTAGGAGCTTTGTATTAATTTGGAGCAGATTACACGGA
This sequence comes from Heliopora coerulea, assembly GCA_030142905.1. Taxonomy (NCBI): domain Eukaryota; kingdom Metazoa; phylum Cnidaria; class Anthozoa; order Scleralcyonacea; family Helioporidae; genus Heliopora; species Heliopora coerulea. The sequence continues at coordinate 2,656,954 of JASJOG010000020.1, forward strand.
CCGGGCTGGCCTGGTCTCTATATAAATCATATGCTGTAGTTTTTTAACAAGGTAAAAAGTTAAAATATTGATACTGCCGTAACTGATCTAAAACTGTCTACGCAGTATTCTATTCTTATATCATTGATTAGTTTTTTAACAATTCGATTAGATGGTAAGCTGGCAGCCCGCTTTGCTGGGATCCCGGTAGTTGTAATCCGGGCTGAAAATTTCCATGTAAGCCAATAATCTCGGTAAGGCGGGCTATATATAGTTTAACGCATGCATATTCTTTTCGTCTACGAACCTTATCCGTTCAACAGCGAACCGAAAAAGTGGGATATCGGAAGTTTGTAAAATGCTGGGCCTGTGCGAAAACTGATAATTTCAACTCTGCCTTGCTGAAAATCACGGTCATTTAATGATTTTAAAATGCATGCAAAGGACTTTTAACGTTAAAACAGAAAATTCGATTAAGCAGCAACAGCATTTAAAACATGCTTTGGGCTAAAACTCATTAGAATTCCATGGTCAGTTAGAATGGCCTCAAGGACTCACAACAGACCTTATTATTGGGTAAAGCGAAGACTTTTCCTCCCACTTCTTGGGTGGGAAATGTCGTGTTTTATAATTAAATGGTAAATTTTTATTTTCTGTTTTCTTCAAATATTTACCACTTACATCATAACCGGCTATAAGAATTCCAACTCCGTACGGTCGTCTGCCGTACACTTGTGTCGGTGTTTGCATTTCTGGTCTTGAATTAAGGAGACATTCGTAAAAACGTATTTAAGAAATAGACGATTAGCCAAAGGTTAACAATATTTAAGCCTACTAGATGGCAAATGAATGACAACGGTATTACGATTATTAAGAATACATAGATATTCCGTACAAAGGAATGTACGTTGGATAAACTGAAACGCGTGGACATAAACAGTAACTTCGTTCCTGCTTTCCGATCCATTTCCAAGGCTTGATTTCCACTAGGCAGAATTTTCCGCGCGGACGAAATTTTCTCTTTGTCCCATGACTTTCAAGTGGAACTAATTAGAAAAAAAAGGAAAATTTTGTCCGCGTGAAAAATTCCGCCTGGTGGAAATTAGGCTTAAGTGACCAAAAATCGTGCTCACTATGTAACTCAAAAGGTTCGTCAAAGTTTGGTATGTACAAAAACTTTGATGTTTGAATAATGAAAGGATACTGTCACTTATAGCGGAGACCAATCTTGAGACAGGAAGAGGTGTATCATAAGCATATTTGGAATTCAGACATTCAGTACGCATAAATTTACTAAAAATAAAAAATAAATAAAAAATAAAAAACATTTTTAAAAAACTAGTGATTCAATTGTGTAAAACTGTGAATATGGTAGGAGCACCAAGAAATGATAAGTGCACCATATATGTTAAAGAATAGCAAGTGTACTATTTGTACCATGTGTGCTAAATGTGTACAGGCACAATGGAAGTAAAACTACAGGAATTTTCTTAATGCAGAAGAGATGAACACTCTAAAAAATACTAAACAAATTCAGCAGTAAAGTGAAGAGACCCAATACATGGTGATTGAAACTGGAGTATGCAACACAGTTTTCTACACAAAGCATCTTGATAAATTAACTGGAAATCAAATGAACTCTTTTCTCTCTCAGACTTTCAACTTTAGGGTAAAGCAGTCCATGAAACTTTAATGAGGAAAGTTTGAGAGGAATGGCTGGACTTAAAATGCTTTACACTTCTTAAACATAGCAGTGGCATGAGCCATATAGGGGTGAATTTAAATTCTGCTTATGTTAACAATTTTTTTATATAGCTAACACTTGCAGTTTAGAAAAATGAAATGTTCTTTTTTCAAACAATTTGGTATGTTTCACAAACATCAACTTTCATCAGGTGGTTACCTGGTGGTTACCAGACACACTAATGTCCTGAAGTGGGTCCTGTAATCTCAAATTCACACAAGCTGGAGTTAAAGTAAAAAGAGGCACATATATGTACACATACATGTACTCAACTTTTTTAGGAGTTTGACTAACCTGAGAAGTCTGGCATCTGCTGTGAGACCAGCAATTGATATACCAATGTGATCATCTATTGGAATTATTTTCTTCTGATGTGCAGAAAGCTCTGAAGCAGCACGCTAAAGATGGAGGAGATGTTCACAAAGTCATCACTACTTTACTATTTACAGTAGTTTCACTGTGATTAGCAAAATTTGGTAGCAGAACAACAGTTCTAATGTAGAGGAGGATGGAAGGAATCGTTTAATTGTCATTTCCCAAGCAAGAAAGAGAATTCATCTGTCATCTTGCAAAGAAGTGAAATTGCATCATTATAAACAATGAAAAAAATACAACATAGGCCACCTCAGGAACTACTCCAAGGTGTAAATGATGTAAAAATATGTGACACTCATAAAATAAACCTCCTTCAGCAATGTCTGTCTGTCAGAGCTATATCTATGAACTAAAGACAGCAATGATACAATAATGCTAATACACACACTGTAAGCACATTGCTGACCTCATGACATCTCTCCAAAAGGTCGATGCCCTTAATAAATGATCTCAAAAACTGGAAATTAAACTATATACGTGATCACCAGGGGTACACTAAGCATTAGGGGTGAACTGGTAGGCCCATCAGATTTCTAAAGAATCACAGTATAAACATAAAACAAGTATTGTTCCTGTATATTGGTAAGTTGGTAAGTAAACAAATGTATTTTCCTAGTGATTTATCCCCTTCCTTCTCAAAAACATCTGAATGAATTGAGCTATTGCACAATGTGGTGAGTACCATGTGAGGAGCACCAACTGGGGTTGATTGGACTCCCAGGACCCCTTTTCTTATATGCCCCTGATGACAACACCATCTACGAATACTTATAATAAATACCCAAATATTGTAATTGAAACACCTAAAGTGTCAGCATAACAATCTGATGCAAGGTGAACCTTGCATCTATATAATATAAAGTACTATGAATGGAGAAACAATTACTTGCTCGTGACTGGACTTGCTATGCTCAATGCATTCCACAAGGTAAAAATTGCTTGGACATCTCAAATCTCAAATCAATCAATGGTTCAGAAATGAATCAACCCAATGGCATTCAATAACTATTACATACTACTTATATTACATTAGTTACTCCTCCTAAAGTTGTGACTACCAGTATTTTAAATAAAACAGCATTCACCTTAAGGGCAACTAGCACCACATGAGTCTTGGATTTTATGCCAATGGTAGCAGATCCCTAGAAGAACATACCATGGAAAAGACTGTGACACATTCCAATGCCTCAACAAATTAATAAACATTTAGTAAATCAAATATCATACAAACATGTACATGTGCTGTACTTTAATACAGTAATTCAAAATAATGTCAGAAGTGTTCTCTGTTTTCTGATAGGCCTAACTTGAGAACATTTCTATATAGCCAGCAATATTTTCATAATTAGTAAACAATACAAAGCTAATAGAAATTTTGTAATGTTGATTATCATTGACTAAATCAAAATTTGCACAAACTGGAAATCAAGATGAATGGAGAACATAGGTAACACATATAAATTAATACTTGAAGGAGTTATTGGTGCTATATATCCTTGAAACTATAGGCAGTGGCTGAGGTAACATCAATCTGTACATAGTTCCTGAACAAAGTTGGACTTGATATGCTGGGCACAATTTAAGGTATTTTCTTGGCCTACATAAAATAATATTGCTATGTAGGCCAAGTAATTTCTGGCCTACAAAATGTAAGTTTTGGACTCACTGAAAAATTTTCCTTGAAAAATTAAAAAAAGAGACAAGAGTGGTTCAAATAAATATTACCTTTTTTATTGGATAAAATCAAGCAGTTCAGTACTGTTAAATTAGTGCAGTGAATCTAGCCTAACATAACACACAATTTAATCTTTTTCTTCTTCCTTTGACCTTTATTAATCCCACCATATAGCAGGGTCAGCCACTCAAGTCTTCTTTCTCCATCTATTTCTGTCTAGCACATCCACTTCTCTTAGTCCTAGATCCTCCAAGTCTCTTCATAACACACAATTTAATAACAATAGCTATATATCAAGTAAAGTAAACGACAGCACTGTTATTGCATTTAACATGGTCCTGTACATCTGATATCATGAGATTGTGGTTTTGAAATCTGCTTTTGTTTGTTAATCTTTCATAATGCAGAACTGTTCAATCAATAGTGTTTTCTAAACATTAAGTGACTAAAATCTCAGACTACAAATTTTTTTCAGAAACATGTAGGCCATTGCCCTCTTTGGCCTACAAGTCTGTTTTTTCAGCCTACTTTTTGCTATTTGTAGGCCATTAAATTGTGCCCTGATATGTAAGTAGAATTTGGATTAGAGTCAATATTCTTCTTGCTACAGACCCTTAGCTTCACATAAAACCAGTAACTGGGGTCAGGTTTTATTTTAAAACATTTTTTATTTTGTCAACTTATACTCTAAGCATAAATTACTTTCTACAAGAAGATGAATTGACATAATTCCATGCTCAATTTACCATGTTTTTTATACTTTAATGATACCTGAAAAAAAGACAATCTTGTTTCATGCATCATTATTTAAGTCAGTCTTAGTCATAATAATTTATTAAGGTTACCTGCTTGACAGCTTCCATAGCATACTCAATTTGGTGGATGCGTCCCTGTAATCACAGCAAGAAATGTAACTGAATAATCAGTCTCTAGTCACATGATTCAGCAAGTTTACAAGTTATAGGAACCAGGCAGAAAAGCGTCTAGTGCATATAACAATATTTCAACATATAGCAACAGATCACCCAATATATACCTGTGGACTCCATATACTGACATCATTATCATATTGATTTCGAAACTATAGCAAAAACAATAATGAGAATCATTGATATCAGTTACTGCACTATTATATTGAACTGCAGAGTTAATGCCTAGTGGAACTGAAAATGACAATTGGAAAGGTAAATGAACTGTTTTGGGTAGGAGATATTTTATTTCTACCAAGAAATGCCAAATTCATGGGCAAAAGCCAAATTCTCTCCAAGTCCCTTTGTGAACCACCTCAAAAAAGTAACCATATGATCAAAAATTTGAAGAATTATCTTGATTACAATTGCAAATAATTCATTAAACCCAACACCTGGAGAAGCTCAGAGGTACCACCCTGGTCTCCAACGTTTTTGAGAGCCCAGGGTGAGACACCTGTCCTCAAGGGCCAGGGTTCCACAATGGGAGCTGGTAACTAGATTTCTTTACTCGGTTGTCCTGCTAACCAACAGTGAAAAAATTTTACATGGTATAGTTTAAACCGTTTATTTCGACATGTCTTCTTTTAGTTTACTTCTACTAGGGAGGAAAGAGTTAAATATGATACTACACTACCATTTGTACGAACGAAGAATGAGTCAGCATTCAGCAACAGTTCGTACTAACTGGGACAATTAGGTTATAGTTAAAAAATGCTTTAAGATTAGCTATATCACTTCAATATCTCGCATACTGTATGCAAGTATCTGTTTGTTTCATGCATCTATCTCAGAATTCATATCCCAAAACTATAAAAATATGTACTTTTCCTCACCATTTTAACTTCGGTGTATTCACAGAAAGGACAGCAACCACGTTTTAAAAGACTGGAATCGAATACAATGAATTTGTAAAGCCTCTGAAACGTGAAATAGCTGGCTCATTTTCAAAAATGGCGTCTTCAACAAATTATGTCGAAGAAAAGAAACGTTGGTAGATTTAACATTTTTATGGCGAACAATTTTTGGGAAAAAGTATGAGAGAGGAAGAAGGCGCTTCATCGGGTGGTAAGATTCAGTCAGGACAGCAAAAAAAGAATAAATTTTTGGAAGAAGCCCGGCAACTCGAACATAAGTATGATATATTTAATCTATTTAAGTTTGTTTGTGTTAAACGTTTTGAAACTGCTGTTGATCTGAGTATGTACACTTGAATATGTGCAGCAATTTTTTTTATATTTTTACTAATCCTGCTGAGTTAAGTTGTAGTACGGTGGCCAAGAAGACGAAAAAAAAGGGAAAACTTGTCCCTTGTTCTTGTCAACTAACTTGGGTTAGGTTATTTAGCTGGGTGGATCTCTTGTGTTTATTCAATAGCGTATACAGAAGTAAAGTTAACTAATTATGAAGGTCAATGTTGCTTTTCAATGAATTTGTTTGGTTTTGTATAGAGCTGCTGCAGTGGAAAAAGAATGTAACGGTGTCATTTTCAGCAAACGAAGTGAATTCCGAAAAGATTTTGGCTGTTTGGAAGAAATAAATGATCAATATGGAAAGAATAAAAGATCAGAAAGTATGAATTTTGATACCAAAGCCAAAGAATTCAACATTCCACTCTCAGTTATTCCAGAAGCAGTTAGTTTAATCCTGGATTAAATCAACTGCTTGGCTCTGTGCTTAATAAATGCTGATCTTGTGGTGCTAAGTAAAACTAGATTCTTACACATAGCAGTAAAATGTGCACTAGTCTAGAACCCAAGTGTTACTTTTGCTCAATTGTCTGAGTTTATAGCGTGTTGCCCAATGATTATCAATCTAGTAGATTAGAGCAGTGGACATAAGAGAAGGCTACATGTTAAATTCCTAATGATCCAAAAAACTTGTACTGAGAACATTCATCATCTTTACTTTCCAATTGCCTTTAGCAAGTCTGGTATAACTGACACTGGCTTATAATTGATTTGAGTTTGCTAAGTTAAACTTAGTTTTTAGAAATCTACTTGTATAACTAAATTGAACCCAATTAAATGATAAACAATGTGTACATGTAGTTAGTTAGTCAAGGTCGCATAAAAAGTTGTTTTTGTTTTCTTTTTATAAAATAGGGCTCAAGTTGAAGCAGCAGCTTGATAGAATTAAAAGTAATGTTGAAAAACTTCAGAGAAGTCTTACTGATGTGAAACCATCACCCAAATGTAAGTAAATTTGCAGTAAAATGCTACCATACATTCAGTTTTACACAAACCTAATATTTCTTTGCAGATGATTGTTTGTAATAAATTGTTTTTTTATATATGTGGCAAAGCATAAATATGAGAGGAACTAGGCACATTGGTTTACAAGTCATACAGCTGAGGAACAAAACAATTTCAATCTTTTTATCATTTATGGTTACTTAACTTGCCATTACCCTCACTTATGATTAGTTTTACCCACTGGCAACATCATGGTAGTGGTCAGCTTGATTTCAGTAAACTACTAACATGTTTACTGTGTCATGTTTGCAGCTTGCCAGTGATCAGTGATTCTACCTTTTTTGATGTTTATGGCCATCTATATGGCCTTGACTTGAAGAAATGATCCTTGACTAGACTATAGTTTTCCATTGTGTGCCAGAGATAGGATTTCCATTTCAATCTGGAGAAAATGCTAATCAGTCTTGCTGGGGAGAATGTGAAATTCCATGAGGACATTCAGCTACGACTGTTTCAACCTTTATGTGAACAATGACAACAACAACAAACTGTCCAGTTCAAAAGCATTTTTCAAGTTACAGACTTAGTTTAAGGTTCTGGTCATAAAATATTCAACATAAAGTTGTGACATGCTAGTGCATAATGGAGGTGCTGATCGAAGGTGCATCAGCATCATTGTTGCAATTCAGTTCATCATTTTTGTATTTCCCCATTTTAAGTATTAATTCATTACACTAATTTTATCCAGTTTGTTTCAGTTGTTGAGAGGTTAAAGGAAATCATGGAAGACATTGAGAACTCAATCATGAATTACAAGGCAGAACAAAGAGAAAAGTAAGCAGCAGAATATGCAATCTTAGTGGATGTATAGTTACTTCTGGTTGTATTCAGAATGTAAATCAGGAACTTCACACTGCCAAATATTGGAATCATGGGTGGAAATTTCACGTTGCTCTAAAATAATGAAAGTTTTGTTTGTTTTTTTTGATGATGTGTGACAGCAATTCAAATTCTAAATTGCCACCATTCAACATTTCTTGTGCATTTTTGGGCACAGCAGTGTACATTTTAAAAACAGAAATGTAAATGTTTGAACAAAGATATCAAAACTGGCTTGTCAGATGGTTACAAGTCTCCATCTGTCTTAGGGTCATGTTGCTTAAGGCCCAGTCTTAGGGGAAAAAAAGGAATACTGTGGTGAACAATTGCACTCAGTTTTAATTATCTTAACTTTATTTCCGTTGTAGGTTTGATGAGTTATTGCGCGACGAGAGGTCAATTACTCAAGAACTTGCAGCTTCGGAAAAGAAGTTCGAGTCATGGTCATGTTTGCCAGCCGCATCGGTAGAGTCTGCGAGAGCAATGAAGAAGGCAACAACAACAAAACACACCAATTCACTACCACCAGCTGTGGCAGCATTTGAAGTAAGAATTGAGAGACTACTCGAAAGACTATTCTCTAGAACCTTCTGTAACCCCAGGACCTTAGGTCACTTTGGGTTTTTCCAGCGAAGACTATGAATAGTTTAATGGTTCCCTACCTGAGGAATAATGGATATGTGTAATTGAAAACAAAGCTTTTGTACTTTTATTCTGTTTCAATATATTTTGTCACGTTAAAGTGTATCTGGGACTAAATCTGGTGGGTTGTTTGAGAATCACAGTTGTTGTTTTTCCCGTTAAACTGACTGATACTGTCGTTATCCGTTTGATGCATGCTTTTGTCACACAGCAACAAATTACAACAATAGAACTGAAGAGAAAAGGAAAGAAAAACAAAAGAGTTTGAAGAAAAAAAGGGGGGGAAAATCATGCATCAAAGGGTTAATTGAACACCGTTAATAAAAAACCATTTCTACTTCAGAACCATCCTCAGGGTAACTTGAAAAGTATATTTCATGATTAACCAACACTGCTAAAGCCAGCCAGAAAAGTTGACTTGAGCGGAATTCAAACTCGCATGTTTGGGTTTCCGGACCGCTGCTCCACCAATTGAGCTTTCAAGTAAACAGGGAACAGAATGCTACACTGGTTCGAGAATTAATGATATTTATAGGAGTAAATATTGATGACCAGCTTACGAAGTTACACGACTCAATCGTGTCCTGGCGATGTAGATTCGTGGAATATAGTCATGTAACAGTTTATATCATGTTCTAAACCTCTGCCGTTCTCTTTAGAGATTTCTGCTGCAAACCGGTGGTCACCAGGGAGGGTGGGACGACTACGATCACAAGGAGTATCTTAAACTCAAACAACAAAACAAAACTAAGGCAAGTATTTTGAAGGTGCAAGTGAGTGCTACTGGCTATCCTAGACATTTTATGACTTTGGGTGGTTTTGAATTTCGTCAACAGCTTCGTTTTGCGTAGTTACTTTTCATACGATTATGGGCGGGTCATTAGTTCTTGCCTTCGCCGCCCATTTTCATCCATAAAATCAATTGTTCTGTTGCGAAGGTGTTGTTTATGCGTTTGTGCCGTAATAACCTTTATAAAACCTCTAGCTCTGAGTTAAGGTACTGTACAAACGTTGTTGGAGAAGGTCGATTCTGACCTTTGTCACCGATAGAATTCTAATTTTTAATACAGAAAGTTTTTTTTTCAACTTACAAGTTCCACTGGGCCGCATGAACGACTTTCGCGGGCCGCAGTTTGTCGCATCCCTGACCTGGCCAATCGTAAATCAATCAGATTGCAGGGTTTTCTTACTCTCGGCAACTTGTGCCACCGCCATGGTAAAACATGGAATGCGAATATCACCTATACAAAATTCTTTTTTTGTCAAAATTTTCAATTAACGTCACTTTTGAAATTATTCCTGACCTTCATTTAGAACAAAGATGCATTCGTTCACTCGGCATTGACCTCCCTTCCCGGCAAATCTTACGACGACGTTAGGCAGCACGACGACTGGTATAGCGAATATTTAGCATTACTGGAGCAGAAAAAGAAAGCCATACAAGAGTGGAAAACGCTCAAAGACGTGAGCTCAAAATTACAGTAATTGTATGATAATCATAAGTAGACTAGATATCGTATTGTTTAAAAATTTTTTATGCATCTTATTTTCTCCCATTGCAACTACCCTGAATTTAAGTTAGTGTCCTGGCAATTATACAATGTAGCCAAACGTTCTAGATTTGTACTATATATGATTTATGTTATAGATTTAAATCAAGGTTCATTTGTCCCGAGAAAGGCGTCATGTTCTAAACATCGTGTTCTGAGTGCCTCTCGGTTCGCACTGTTTTCTAGACAGTGCAAACTTCTAGGAGCTTCTAGCTGCTTTAGCCTCAGCATGGTAGATTTTTTGGCGCGAATATTTATTGCTCAACCAGGTTAGCCGGGTTTACTCTTGTTCAGCGTTTAAAACAACAGAAAATTATTTGATAAGGTAGTAATGTAACGAGCTTAGTTTCATTACGGTGTCAAAAATGAAAGAGGAAGTGCCAGGAATCATTAGAGCCGCGCACATATACAAGAGGAACTGCTGTTCAATGTGCCTTGGGGCTTTGCCACAGTATTAAGAACAAAGGCGTATTTCTTCAATTCAAATCATAACTACAATTTTAGACAGTGTTGGGTTGTCGAGACAAGTATCAAAATTCTTTAAAAAGTTACGGTTTCCTTGAATAGGAGCTCATAACCCTACATTCCCCGTCCTTCTCGTTCATTGTTGCAGCTCAGTGTATTTTCTGAAGTGTGGATAAGTGGTTTGGAAACCACACAACATTGAGTGGGAAAAAGGGAAGAGATGTGGCCAAAGATTAAACTGATAAAACAAAATTTAAAGTATTGGCTCTACTGTTTACTCCATAACTGTAATCATGCTGGATACAGACCGATGTGCTAGGGCAGAAACTGAAAACGTGGAATGGATCTCAAGAACAACCACTAGATGTACTCGCCTAACGGTCTTTATTGCTCTACGCTGCACATTTCTACCATCTGTTGCTGCCACTGTATATAATGAAGCTAGCTATCGTGCTATGGTTATACTGTAGTAACGTCTAGGAAAATTACCAAGCAGTGTGTCAATGTGTTAATGTGGCAACCATTCAAACGAGCAGTTCCTTTGGTCATTTCTGCAGGTGGAGAAAAGGGAGATTTTGTCCAAAGTTGGCACCGATGAAAAACCCGAGGCAAGAGAGAAAAGGAAAGCGGAGTTGTTTGAAAAGGAAAGACAAGAGAGGTTGATGAAACTGGATGAATGGAAGGTTGGTGAGATGCTTCACTATTCAGAAAATTTAACAATTAGACGAGGAGTTCAATTCAGTAATTGGTGCTATTATAGCATACTGCACAAACCGACTTCGTGATACGTTCTGAAGACCCCCGTGGGTAAATTGCATGTATCAGGACGAACAATTATACCAGATAATTGTACAGTGCAAATTAATCCTTCGATTGCTTTATGTAACTTGTAGACTCAACGAGATCTAGTAAAGGTGAAAGAAGAGGAGGAAAAAGTACGAATGGAATTAGAAAGAGTAAAAAATAAGGAAAAAGAAGAAAGACGAAGGGTAAGTGAACGTGATCTTCATGAACACAAATGACAACACAATAAAGTCAATAACCATGCATTAAACCACACAGTGTTTTAAATTAACGTTAATACTTGAATTTTTAAGCGCGAAATAAAAGTCCAGGTCGAGAAATTTACCCGTCAACGTGAAGAAGAAAAGGAGATTTTAAGGATGGCGGAAGAACAACGAAAGGAATTGGAAAGAGAAAGTAGAAAACTTACCGCAGCAGATTTATCTCGACTACAAGAGAGAGTAAGTCAGTTTCTTCGTATAAGTTGAAAGTCAGCCAAGACCCTGACCACTGAGATGGACATTCATCCAGCTCGCAAACTTTGGCACTGCGCTCTGCCGAAAGACCTGCCACGCCATTCAACGGGGAAAACCAAGAGAATACTGTGGCGAATCAACACGCGCACGCCTCAAACTTGGCTCCCCACCCCTCTTGGTACCCAGTTTTAAGTGCAACGGTGGTCAGTTTCGTCTGCTAGTTGCCACTATCCGCAGAATACATCGACGAGTAAAAAGTAATGGATCTTCAATAACCGATGAACGGTGTCATTAACTGTACACTTTCTTAGCATATTTAATAACGCCGCTAAGCAAGCCCAGAAAGATCAGGCCCCGAGTTACTTGTAAAAAAGAGCGACGCACCAGTTGATATTTTGCTAACATGAAAGTATACTTCAACTTATCAGGGTTTCAATTGAAAATACGGTAAGCACGTTAAATTGTTCGTCAAAATTAATGTTCATACTGAAACCACAAGAAAACTCTCGTCTTAGAGTCTTTAATGAGTGCAAATTTCTCGAAGGAACATGCAGCCAGTCCCTCCTGCGTGACCTCTTCACTTCTTAACGTCTTACCTTCACTTATTTTCTAGTTTCTAGGCCAGCCAGTACGCGACGCCTCAGCCATTCATTAGACCTGTTCCATGTTGTTCCGACAAGTCTGATATCGCTTTCGAGGCCTTCAGCACGACAAGTTGCTACAACAAGCTTGTAGCAATTTGATTAAATAGCCCAGATACACAGGTCACGTACAGATCTGTGGCGAACACATCTTGTTAACAAGCTGAGAGTATTTTTGTGTGTGTAGTCCGTTCCTCCACGGTTGCATTTCCACCTGATTGATAAAGTTGATCGAACTAACCATTTCGATTCACTGTAATTTTGTGGGTATTATGGGTTAGTTTTAAGCTAACTTTAATGAATTGCTTGCATTTGTATAGAACGAAAAGATTGTCTCAGAAAGAAAAGCCAAACTGAAGTCCAGAGAAATGGAAAAGGAAGAGAAGGAAAAACGCTTGGAAAATCTACGAAGTCAGGTAGGTTGCTGAAGAAACCAGTCGTCCTTGCACTAGGGTATGTAAGAATGTTTCTACACCGGCTAATAACATGGTTTCGATTGCAATTTGGAAAGACGTACACACGAGTGAGACTACTAAAATAGGTTCACTATTCCGATCTTGTCGAGCAATCCATATTGTGCCGACAGCTGTGATCACCCATGACCTCACCACTTTCAACCTGCTTTCATTTTATTTTTTAGGTTGAAGTGCATGCAAAAAGGGATCCGTCTCGTTTACTGAAACTCACGGAAGGATGGCAGGAGCGCAAGAAAGCGTCGCCAAGTCCAGCATCTAGTGGACGAGCAATGCATATGCCACACAGGTACGAAACATGGCCATTTACAGTCGACAATTTAAGGAAAGAAAGTATGAAAATATTTTTAAAAAACACTCCGTAAAATAACGTTTAAACGACTCACGATTAGGGTTCTGAAAAACGAGACAATATACAAACGACGAAAGTGAAGTGAACGACTAAAAATGTAAGGAATTTGGAAGTATGTTTGAATTGTGTATGTCAATCAGACATTTCCCGTTTCGTACTATTTTCAGCATCTTTCTTCGGAATACGAAAATTAAAAAAGAAAAAGAAGGAATACTATAAACGTCGAAATTTGTACGAAAGGCAAAAGGATAGCAATGTCAAAGACAGGAGAATAGCGCTCAAAATAACAATTGAAAACATGGACATCTCTTGTAGCACGGTTCGTTTGGAGGAGCATTCTTTGCATAAAAACAGTCCACATTTCCTAATTTATCGATAAAAACTGGTAGCGAGGAAACGTGGTTAGGAGATTATCGCCCCGTCAACCAAAACGCGAAACGACATTTTCTCAGAATGTATAAAATGAACTAATTTCATTACTGAAAGTATTTTTGTATGGTATTTAAGTAACCGTTGGTTTGTACCTGAAATCTTAATCGAGATGCGAAACCTCAGGAACTCGTATACAAACACTGCACACACATACTACCCCAGAAGTAGTCGATATTTTATAGTTCCGCAAAGCAGAACAAAGTTTCACGGGAAAGTAACACCGCACAAAATGAACAGTTTTTTTGTATAAATTTGCAAGCGGGCACTAGGTTGATATGTTTTTGAAATACTCCATCTTAAGTACGTACTTAAAATGACATTTTAATCTGTAGTCTCTGTTTTCCTCTACGGTAGAGCCGTTCCGTCGTGGAGACATGGAATAACATGACGATATTCGGGACAAGTAAAATAATACAATACTGTGGGTCAAGTCCAGTGATATCGTAAAGATCTATTGTCTGGATAATTTATTCTTTACATGATGACTTAAAAAGTAGTGTACTTTTTAATTATCAACTGCAGCATGAGATCTGCGTGAGAAATGTAAATACTGACTCGTAATTTATGTAGTCTTATATAAAATACATAAATTATTTAAAAAACGCTCGTATGAAAGATACTTTACTGATCCATTTTAGTCTTTAAAAACCTTGGGGTTAACAAATCGGAAACCCAAAACTATGAAATGAAGACTCGATCATTCGAAAATGTATTTATAACCGAGATAAAATCAAAGCGGATTGTCCGTTACCCTACTAGAACAGCTTCCTTCTTTCAAAGAAACTGGCAAGGTGGAATGCTTTCTCTGATAGACTGCTGCCTACAGACTTTTAAATGAATACGAGTGGTGCATTGGAACCCCATGACTGGACTGTTTTGACTGAAAAAGCCGCAGCCGCATAACAAAAGCTGCCAAGAGAAAGTCGAATGAGCACGGGAAGCTTCTTTCGCCGTGCCATCATACACTCCTCTTTTCTTCCTCTAATGCAAAATGTTGCGTGTTAGTCATTTCTCGAATTGTTGTAGTTGCAGCCGACTAAACGCTAACCGTTCGTGTATGTTTGATCAAGAACGGCTCCTCTATCAACGAAATCTTCTCTTTTGGAATGGAAGGGAATGGAAATTGTTTACAGGATTGCAGTTTATCAACGAACGGAAGAGGACACCTGTATCCGTAGTTCGTCATTTCTAACTGTCAATGAAAAGAGATCAAACATGCGCGGCAGCGCTTGCTGATAATCACTCAAAAAATATTTCCTAATCATCTTGCGGAAACGTCTTTGCTTTGCTCTTCCAAATAGTGCCCATGAGAATTCCCGGCAGAGCTTAAAGCTACTGCAAATTCAGAAACCTAAATGATCAACCAGAGTTGATAAAAAATGAAGAGCTGTTTAGTAAATTCAGTACTAATTCCGCACCTAAACGAATGTCCCCATTCAACGGGTCTCGGATCACATCTATCACTTGGAAAAAATTCAATGAAATCTTCGTGCAGTGGAAACAACATAACACAGAACAATCGAGGTGCAATATGGCCCTGTGTAATCCAAGTTCTTCCTTGAAAGTTATATTTTTTCGACATAATTGTATGGGAACAGGCCTTCTTTTCCTCTTAAACGACCAGTCCACCAGCCCGTATTTTCTGAAAGAATGAAAGAGAGATTTTGATTGCGGTAATGATTATACTATAAAATATCCGACCAATGAGGATTCTAATTTATGAATAGAAAATTTCTTGAGTGTTTCTGGGCTGTAATAGAAACATGAACGACATCATTTCAACCAGAAAAATGCCCTGTTTTCAAGACAGTACAGAGATATGAAAGCTATTTTCTATTTGTTTTATAAAATAACCAAGGCTTTTTCAAGTTTTCGTGACGTCATCCATGTCTTTGTACTCTAACACAAAATCAAAATGACGTCAGTGTGTCTGTACTCCGAGAGAAAAATGATGCTTGTCCAATCCAATCGGTCCGTAGCAAACGTGTTGTTCTATAATATGTACTAAGCTCGAGCAGGTAGGGCTTTCACTGTCAACGGAATGAGAGACTCCATGTTACCTATCCCCAGATACAGATGAACTCAAATCAGCGGCGTAGTGGTGTGGCGAAGAAGGCGTTCAACCACCCCTACCTCCTACTACCACCACATATCAAAAAAAGTTCGCTAGAAAGCTGCAAAAACCTTAAGACTCAGATGACATTCGGATTCAAACTTCCCCACTGGTTTATATTTAATTTATGTAATAGGGCTGAGGAAGCAAGGCTACACCACACCTGGCCTGAATGAAATTAGACTCGGGAAATTTTTGAAAGGATACAATATTCCAGAAAATTAAAGTGGACACTCCCAATCAAAATGGGTTAACAACGCCCATGAAAATGACATGGTAATGTTTCGAGTACATTTCAAAGCAATGACCGGTCCCCCTTGTATATTTGCTGAATACAATTACCAGAATGCCTTTCAAAATCTTGTTTGTAATGTCAATCGAAGCAATGGTCTTTCCATTCGCTTTGGGAATTCAATGTTTGCATGAAAATGGAAAAAAAAAATCTCCAAAGTATTCTGGTAGTTGTATTCAGCTGACGTAATAAGGGGAGCCAGCTACTGCCAAATGTTTCTTGCATTATTCTTACCTTCTTTAACAATTTCAATCGTCTCACCAGCGTTAAAGCTCAGTTCCTCGGTATCCTGAGCATCATAGGCGTAAAGCGTGCGACATTTTGGAAGCGATGGCTTTGGAGGAAGACCTGGTCTGGGTCGCGAAGGAGCTGCGGGACGTTGGGTGTTATGGATCTTACCAGAAATTGAACGACTTATCCTGTAAAATGAAGAAATTTCTGATAATTGTTGAAAATGCAAAACTGTAATTTTAATGAAACTCCGGCAGAGACCAATTTTTGAAGCTGAAGTTCGATTCAGCTTTTTTACGTCAGTCTAACCAACAAAAGGTCGTCAGAAATGTAAGGTGATAATTTGTCACTACGTAACTCAGATTTGATCCCTCCCTGAATGGAATTAAGACTAGTTTAGGAAGACGTTTAAGTGGCACGTTTCCATTAGTAATTAGCAAGCTTAATTTAGCAGCAATGTTAATTTATTAGACGATCAATGAACGTTCGTCAAACCCTAACCTCAGAAGAACGATTTCTGAGCTCCAAACGGGGATCGAACCCGCAACCTTCTGATTACCGGTGAGACGGTCTAAGCATTGAGCTACCGAGATACAGATGGGTAGCTCAGGTGCAAGTTCAACATATGTGCTGCTATAAATTACAGATCATGGCTGCCGCTTAGGTAGCATATATGTCGAACTTGCACCTCAACTTGCCGTCTGGGTCTCGGTAGCTCGATGGTTAGAGCGTCTCACCGGTCATCAGAAGGTTGCGGGTTTGATCCCAGTCTGGGGCTCAGAAACCGTTTACCTGAGGTTAAGGCTTCACGAACGTTCATTAATCATCGAAGATGTCTCCACGCACCTAGATCTACAACATATATCGAGGTTGATTTATCTTAAGAACTTTATGTATAGTTCGATTCTCTATAGTTTGTATTTCGTACAACCGATTTAATTAGTAGAGGAAAAAAGAACACTCAAGAAGAATCAACAAATATCCGTGGTATCATGGTTGAAACGGACGACTCGTATTTCTTCAAAAATATCACACATCAATGTCTTATAGCTAGGTTTGATATAAACATCAGGAGTATATTAAGTACCAGAGACGATAAAAATTGTTTTTGGAGAAATTGTTATGGCTATACTACCTACATATTAACAACTTTAGTGGTTAAAGTTACCTTTGTTGTTTCGACGGTTTTAAGATATTCCCTTGATGTTTAACGTTTTTCAGCGTTAATTCAGATCTGTTTAAGCCGAGATATTAGTAACACAATTAAATCCTTTAAATTTATATTTTAATTCTTTGTTTCATTCATTCATTCGTTATGGTGAATTAACGATATTTCAACCAAAAAAGATTAAGGAGTTCAGAAGTATTACTCTATTTTTAAGTATGCTACAATTCACATCGTCGACAAAGACGTTGTAGAGTGAAGTAGAGAGGTACAAAGGAATATGACCGAAAAAAATGAGAAAATTTCAACTTTCTATAGATTTCATGCTATGTTGCTTGCCTATAATGGTTTGCTTCGGCAAGTCTGATCAACACTTACCTAGGCTTTATCCACTTGCGGACCCTTGTGACGTGTTACGAGATGGTCACAGTTATACGACGGCATGCCAGATCTCGTAAAGATTTTGTATGGAATAAATATGCATCATAGATTGCTTAAACTTCACAGTGTAAAGGTGGCTTTAGATTCGCAATTTCAATCAAAAAAGAAATTGAATATTCTCCAGAGCATGATAATAAAGATGTTAATAGACCTTACCCGCATGCACCAGATTCAGGCGTCCTCATGAACTCCGCCTGACTTGGGTCGTAATTAGGGCCGCGCTTGGCTTTTTGCTGTGCACCTGATTTGGGCAAATGAGGGTGGTGCGAAGCTGCCGAAGAAAAGCGTTTTAAGGAGCCACTGTGCATTCGCGGCCGAGCACCGCCCCTCGGAGCTGCGGGAGAGGGTGCAGTACGTCTTGGTTTGGAAGCGGCGCCGCCAAACCCACTAGGTTCACGCCGACCAGGACCTAAATGGATAAACAAAATACTCAAATATCGCTTGCTGCCAAAAAAACACGACTTTGTGCGAGATATTGTGGAGTTTGATTTCTCGCTACCAGCTTACACATGAGTTCCTCTCAAGTTCGTTGAGCCGCTGAAGAGGAACGCAAGACAGCTGTGTGGTCAGATGGATGCCAGCTCTTTATCTCTACCCTCTCTCAACGTTCAGTTCCAATCTCTATATAGACGAACACACAAAGTATGTCTGTAGAACGTACGTGAATCCTTTGGCAGTCCTTCGCCAACAATAATCTTAAGCGTTTTACCAGATGGAGCCAGTGTGGGGAAGTCATTTGGTCCAGAACATGTGAAAGACAAAGTACGGCTGCCTCCTCCACCCCAGCCTTCTTTTTTAACTGCAACTGTTATGCTGAACGGAAGCAAAGACAAAATCAACACAGATCCCAGGTAATACTTAATAACCTTAAATTCATGAACAAAAAAGAATAGACAGGCGTACCTAATCACTATTTAAAAACTGAAAGGAAAACGTCTATAAAGTTGCTGAACTTTTATCGCGATTTTCAATTGAAATACGCAATCATGCGAGAAGCAATATCCAACTGGAGCAGTTTGGAAACCGAAATCAGCCACCCAGTTTCACTGGCCTCTTAGTACTAACAAATCGAAGGACAAACTGCTGCTTGTGTCTCACATAAACTTTTTATAAGCAACAAAAATACAGGAACAGCGCGAACATTTTAAGCAGGATAAAACTTATGTGAAACTGTCGTGAAATTGAGTGAAATTTAGGAATGAATAAGTGAAATGGATTCGTGATTTCCTTTTCAAACACCCATATGCTGTATGTGAATTAATTATTTTATTAAAATGACTAATTTCACAATGAAAATAAAAATTCTAGCATGAACTAAATTTTTGATAAAATGTACAAAGCACACTTCGTACAGTACATGCATGCAGGAGTGTTCCACACTTAAATATTTCAACCATGTCATTTCATACATGAATTAAGTTCAGGGTTTGAAATACGAGATTCCCGCGATAAGATTTGAAATTTCTCTCTTTAAATACCTGTCTCGGATATCTATGGACAACGATTTCCCAACTTCAGCCTCATATTTCTTCGTAAGAACTGTGAGAAACTCCGTTTTAAACACGGTCTCGAACACTGTGTCGTACTCTCCAGGAACATGAAGAACAACGAAGTCATCTTGCAATGAACTGAAATATCATAAAGCAGTAATTAACTTCACACTGTGGATCACAAATACTAAATCTTTTCATTGAGACTACTTCATGAGCAAGGTCTGAACTTTTTTCTAATGGTAATATTTTTGCCGGTTATTCAGTGAGATGGATTTTCCGCCAAATACATTAACGAGGCATAAACCTGAATTTAAAAAACCCTCGTTAAGGCAGAGAACACTTTCGCTGGAGCTCAGCGATACATTTGTGCCTAGTGGAAAACATTTGCGCAGTCCAATTTATTCGCTTTATCGCCAGCGACCTTTACAGTGTGTCTAGCCGCTTGGTCGCCGGTCGCCTTGTTGTTGAGCTCTTGCGACCCGGCGACCCGATAGTTTGTCTCTGCCTCAAGACCCAACATGGACCACGTGCAAAAAATGCAATTCTGTGGACTCCGGTTGTGGCGTTGAGTGCAGAGTTTTTCGCAACTGGTCCCGGCTAGGTTTTGAATAATTCTAATGCTCGAAAATTTACATTCAACACTACTCATTTTCATGTGTTCAAGTGTAAATGCCAAATATTCATTAAATATACTCTTCACTGGGGTGGCGTATTGTATCACATTCCCAGGATCTTTAATAGATGGTAATGCGCCAGAATGGATTAGGATATGACGTGGTATCATGAGGGTTTTCTATTCCGAAATTGTGTATGGTATAATCTGGAGTGTAGTAAAAACAATGCTGTTGCTTAATATGCATGGAGATAACAGTTTGAGTCACACATTGTTATCAAAACTTACCTTAAAGAAACCTTGCCGACTTGGGCAAGTTCCAGTTTTCGCTTAACCACTTCGTATACTTTTCCCTTTTCAGGCCCTTTCTTTACCTGAACAAAAAAAGATAAAACTTAGCTCAGTAATTTGCGAGAATGTGTGGAACAACACTGAAAACCAGTTACTCAATTTGTTACCACGGCGGAACTTTTTCTCTCTTCAATCCCTTTTCCTCTTACCTTTTCTCGGCCAATCAGATAAATATGTTTGCTTGATAACAGTAGGTCTCTTTTACTGGGCTGTACGGAAGTAAAAGTACATCTACTGTAAGTAGCGTCCGAAAAAATGTATTGCAATACTGATAATTAGCTAGAGCAGTTTATTACCACAGCCAAAGGTAGCAGCAACAGTAAACGAATAAAAGCAAAACATGGTTACAGTAGCAGTAGCAGCAGCACTAACAAAAACCACGGCAACAACAACGACAACAACGACAACAACGATGACAAAGACAATAGTGATGACGACATCTAGAACAACAATACCTGTAGCAGCAGCAACAGCAGCAAAAACAGAGACAAAACTACATAAACCATAACAATGACGATGGCGATGACGATATCTAAAACAAGAACAACGCCACACTGACAACAACAACGACAACAACAACAACAACGACGACAACAACGACAACAACAACAACAACAACAACAACAACAACAACGACAACAACAACGACAACAACAACAACGACGACGACGACAACATCAACAACGACAACAACAACGACAACAACAACGACAACAACGACAACAACAATAGCAGGAGCAGCTACAACAACAACAACATTAACAAAAACAGAAGAGATATCAAGAAAACAGTACCTTAAACCTCCTGTCGTACTTCGTTGCAGTGACTGCAAACTCAATACGCTCACGTTTTTCTAGAACAAAAATGAAGTACAGCACATTAACTTTACAAGGCACACTGCACCTCATGATCGCTTTCTCGCGATTACCAACTAACTCATGTAAAGGGTAGGTTAATAAGGTGCAAAACAATATTATAAGATAACTCATGGTTACAGTCTCGCTATATTTGCCTTACCAACTAAGGCGCGTAAACTGGGGTTAGTGTCGAAACCAATATAGTCGCCAACGAAGTTACGATTCAAGGTCAGTCTTCTTCTCTGTTTCTTCATGTATAATATATCGGACGCTAGAACAGACGAAATAACTTCAGTGATATAAAGACAAATGGAATTACTACAAGCAATTTGAGAAATAAAGGTCAGTTTGAAAAAATAGGAGTCATTTTTGGGAGAGGTTTCAGTATGGAGTATTACAAATGTTTACAACAGATCACTGTGTTATACATGCATACGCTGTGGTCGGGTCAATACATAACATTTATAAGGTAACTATTTCTATAACCGTCACCAACACTATCACTGTCACTGGAGCTGTGACTATTGATTGCGACTGTGATTACGATTGTGATCACTATTATTACCAGTAGCTCAACAGAGAAGTTGTGATGCTTCGTCGGTACAGTGACAAGAAAACAAACACATCCAATGCAAGATCATACCTTGTTGTTTGAGGTCAACGAAGAACTTTCGCATTATATATTGACGGAACGCCTTTTGGATCGTTCTAGCAAAACCATCGAACTTCCTTTCACGCATTTCCTCCAGAAGAAATAGCTAAAAAGAGAGGAGGTAAGGTAAGAGTGAGAATGCTGGAAGCCGGACAAAGCGTGCCAACGGGGAAAAACTAAAGGCAAAAGCAAATAAAAGAGTAATGGCAAGAGTAAGGAAGGGTGAAGATGAGGTCCAGGGTGAGGGTTAAAGTGAGAGCGAAGACGAAGCTGAGCGATGGTGAGAGTGAAGATTAAGAAGATTGTAAGGGAGGAATGAGGACGAGGGTTGCAGTGACGGAGATGGTGGGGACAAGGGTCTGGGTAAGAGTGAGGTGAGGGCGAAAGTGCGGGCAAGGACAACAAAAAAAGAAAAAACATACTCAAGGACAAATGGGTAACAATAAAAACAATAACTGGGATGACGACAGTAGCAAAGTCAACAATTAAACACAATTTTTCATTCCACAGTACGATTATGGTACCAACTAACACATACACGTAAATACATACCTGAAGACGTATATAAATGTATACGTGTGTATGTATATACATGTAAATGGAAGTAACTGCCTTACCGACTCTGGAGCTTTGACAAATAATTTCGTCTTTCCCATTTGCCACTGGTCTCTGTCCATGTTCACTGAGTTCATCATGTGCTGGATACCTTGCCGTACGTCACCTTGCCAATGAGGCCATGTCTCTGGTGTTAAGATAGCATACCTACAAAGAGCAAGTTAAAATAACGCAAGTATTTCATTGAAAGGAGATTATTCCTTCGGCACAAGTTGTTTTTCACAAACGCCATTATTAAAGAGAATACACTAAATTTATAGAACAACTTTGGATCTTGTTACTTAGTTTCAAATGAATATTTATCATGGTCTTTGTCAATGCAAACATGTCGTTACAGTCGTCGCTGCCCGTATGCGTATCGGTTTTCAGTTTTTCCTTCTTCGATTTTAAATTCAAGCTCATGTGTCCTTGAATTTCACAAAACCCAGACAATTAATTCTGTCTGCAGACTACAAAATATTTTAAAAATTGGTAATCAACTGTAACGAACAGTTGGAAATCGTCGCCCCAAGTGACAAAAGCTCACTTCCAAGGAAGTCGCCTGCTTACCTGGTTAAAAACTTATCAAACTCTCGTCTGTATGCAAATCCAGCTCTTCTCACTCGAATGTTTTCCTTCAAACCGAGATATTCCACTTGGTGTTTCACCCGATCGCCCTCCCAGTCGCGAGCTCTCTTCGTTTCGTTCGGTTTTATACAACGAATGTAGTGAGGCGTGCATCTCGTTAATCGGTCAACCAAGAGATTAGCTTGAGTCTGAATGTTTACAAAGATTAACGTCAGGAGTGTAATTAAGACATTTTCGGGGAATTCGTTGGGGCCTTGGTAAATTCTGGAGTTGTCCAAAACGTCGCACCATCAAAACTCTACCGGTTCAAGGCTCGAGGAACTTCAAAAATCATTTCAATTATATTCGCAGAATAACTTTTAAGCTCATGCAGTAGCTCCACGCATTGAAAAAATTGTTCACTACATCTCGTAAACTGTAGAAAGAACTACTTGAGAAAAGCACAGCACTCAGAAAAAAAGTCGTAGGGAAGAACAATGAACTTATACTCTTTTTATACGCATAGAAGACATATTTCAACGTGCTCCTCTCCGTTAACTCAAGTCCTTTCTGAACATTACGTGCTTCTCTAGTTTGTTTCCAATTACAACTAAAATCGTCAAAGACAATTATAAATTGAGAGTGGCAATTTGCATACTTACGATGAAAGGATAGGGCACAGTTCAGAAGGTATCCCCGTCCAACCGACAACATACCCCCACAGATACACACCCATCCTCCGAGGGTCGGCACCCACGCCCAATATATTCGGCTAACTTACTTTGATTTTGTTTCCAAGGGTTGTCGGTCTTCCTTTCTTCTCAGCTTTGGTATTTTCTGGAAACAGAGATCTGACAAACGGGCTGTATATATATATAAAACAAAAAAGATAATGAAGTTAGACACATTTACAGATTTGTCATCTAAAACAAACGAATGAATAAGCACGGAAATCATTTATCAAATGGATGGGAAGGTTTTGTAATGATTTTTAAATTTGCAACAGCTGCCCGATGCAGCACTGATTACTACAAAAATGCACTACAGATGTCACGTCTGACGCTATAAAGGTCGTAACAGTCTTTGGCTATATTAGGAAGGTATAAGACACCGATGCACATATGCACGCATGAACGCATGAACGCATGAACGCACGCATGAACGCACGCATGAACACACGCACAGTTATGAAACTATTCCGGAAAAAGTCTTTTTCTTTCACGCAAGTTGTTAAAGCTATCGGAAGGACACCAATAGCGGTACAAAAGGCTTCTCGCGGGAACTTTTTCCTTGACCCGTCCTCAACACTGTTGACCAGTTATCAGCACTGTTTAGTCCCTTTGTAGTGCCTTATCGTTCTGCAGATAAAGAATCAACCACATTTCTGTAAATGAAAGATCTCATATTGTGCCTTTCTAGCCAAACGTTTCTTGATTGCAGCAGAACTGATCGCTGTCAAACCCATTCTCAAAAGCCACGTAGACCCAAAATTAAAAAGTTAGAGTCAGATATCTGAAAAGGACAAGGCCATATAATGACGTATACCAGATATCAGACAGCTTAATGAAGTGTCACATGTGTGCAGAAAATTTTTGGTTAAAACTTTGCTGTTGAATGTATTTCACATCCTGTAAAGATAACTGCGATAGAAGCGATGAAACGAAAAACGTTGACAATAAAATCCTGTACTTTGATTAAAAATAAAAGTGAATACAAAATATACAATCACGAATCGTTTCTCTGAAAAGAGAAAACTACATATTCCATAAGCTTCTTTGTGAGTAGTTGTTGACGTCATAAAATCATTAAATATGGACAATCATGAAACAGAGTTTACACTACGACCGAATACAGAATTCCAAACAATAATTTTAATAACTCCATGACATTCGAAAATTTTGTAAAATTTTCCAATGTCACGAGTAGTGTCAATCCGTAATTGCACAAGTGAAATCCTATGATTACTTGTTTATTGTATGTGCGAAAAAATCATTAACCGCATTGCAGTGCAATAATAAAATATTTACCCCCCTCTCAACCAACCAGAATGGAGCAACTCTGTCATATAACATAACAAGAAATTTCAAGCAAACCTTGTACTGCTCTGCATTAGTTCAATCAAATCAGTAAATAGGACATCCCTGTTTCGTTCACAGAATCCTTCGGCCTCATAAGTTACCTTCAACATGAAACCCAGAAATGAATCTAAGTTAGACCTATTCTACATCTGAAGGTGGTTCCCTACGGTTTCTATTTTTAAATGCTGCAATGTTGACTGGTGTGCCCTTCGTTTATGAGCATTTCTACAATAATTATAGATTCAGAACAGAGTATTGGAATAGTATTCAATAGTATTGGAACTGCGGTACATTTTCACAACTGTCACAATTAAGAATATGTAAGTTACCGGTCACTTTCTTTACAAACAAACAAAATAAAAACAATGGCCACTTCCTTCACACACGAACTACTTTCCATTGGAATTTTTCTTCAAGATATAAAGGTTTTAAAATGATAACGGTTTTTATTCTCTACTTTCTGATTCCACTCTCTCCCCCTGATTTCCTTCTAGCTTTTTATTTGTACAATGCATCTCAATCCATTTGCAAAGTTTTGTCCATTAGATAGGGCAAACTAAAAGCTACAGAATGTTAAATTCAGCTGAAATGAACATCTCGGAGGATCGTGATCGTAAGCTCTTGTTCTAGCTGAAACAAAAATTCCGAATTTAGCGACGGCGATCGAACTCACGACCCGCTTATAATCAGGAAATGCGCAAACCACTGAACTAAAATCGCTCAAAAAGGACAGCTGGTAAAGCAAGTGTGCATAGATGGGCTGTTTACCATATTTACAACCAATCTGCGAACCATTACATACTTGAAACCTTTACTTACCGTTCGAATACTTATCTCCCAGCAATCAGACTGTCTCGCGAATAATCGGAGATTAGGGGTTCGATGTCGGGGGTTCAGAAAATTTTACTTGCTAGATTACGAACGTTCAAACATCCTGGTCGAAACTCTACCACATATCCGTAAAATATAATTACACAAGAGAGCATTCACGGAAAACGTGATGTATTACTTAAAATAAAACGACAGTCAGCATACCCTTGTACAAAGGTGTTATGGCTAGTTTCTATAACCCACCTTGCCAGCATAATGATGAATCGTAAAGCCTGAACTAAAACCGTTGAAATGTTGATGGCTACCAACAGCGCCCTCGAGTTTCTGGAAAAAAGAAGTCAAAATATTACAATGTAATGTTTCCAGCAGTTTCACTCCGGTAAAGTATCGTGACACACTAGAATTAGCAGAACTGCGAGTTAACCCCCACAGAAAGGCACTTCTTAACCTTCTAGCGATACACACGATTTCAACAGACAACTTAATACACTTTCTGCTGTACATTACCAGAAAATATACTATCATTAACGTCAATCCCAAACTCATTAACGAAAAAATACATTCATTTTATTTAATCGACAGTCATTAGCATAGATACATAGATACACAAAGATATAGTGCCAACAGACGACCATTAACATCATCCTACTATACATAAGGGACAGTAAAATTTCAAATAGGCAAGATATTTCTCTTGCGTAATTGATATGGTTGCGCATCTACGCTAGTGATTGTCGATTGAATAAAATGAATGTATTTTTGCGTTAATGAGTTTGAGGTTGGCGTTAATGATAGTATATTTTCTGGTAATGAACAGCAAAAAGTGTACTACCACGTTTGAAAACGCGTATTTTTGTCTCCTTACTTGTAATAACTTCATGTCAGCACCTTCACCTTGGGCGTGCATTGTAGCACAGACATCATCAAGAACACACATTATACCGGGAGGTCGCTACAAACAAAAAAAAGAAACATGTGTGCCACTCTAAATCACAGCAACGATTCCCTCGAATAACATAGATATTCTTTAAAAAGTTCACAACTGCGTCTCTCGTGCATTTGCATCGCGGAACTTATACTCTCCAATGATTAATAATCACTGGTCCACCACAGCAGCGTTGAAAACTGGAAGAATTTTGTTCAGAGTTTGAGCCAAGCGCCTTGGGACTTTTAAGTAATATTTTAATCGCGATGCTTCATCGGTTATAAAATACGAGGTGACCACCGAGTGTTTTACATCCAGTAAGCGACGTTCTGCGGGATTTTTAAATGAGTTCTAAACCGAAGCCCTTTATACAGTAATTGACGAAGGAAGTCTCACAGTTAATGTATCCCGAGCAGCAAAAATTTGACAAACAGCGAGCGGGATCTATATCGGATATGCAGATGCGATACGATTAAGATTCTCCTTTATGTCTTCCTCGTGAAGTATTAAAGAGTTTTAGATGGCAAGTTATAAATCCCACGGTACAAGTTTAAAACGTCGATGAAGAATAGCACATCCTAATGATAATTTTTTAGTCTCGTCATAGGAATGATCACTAATGGAGACACGCGGAAATGAAACTACCAACGGTGGGTAAGCACTAGGAAAGAGCGTCATACCTTGGCTTCAATGAGATCACATACAATTTTGTTATTAAAATATTCAATGGGAGACCATTTGATGCCTTCCTGGACGTATTCTTCCTGGTAAAGTTAAAATGTTAAGATCGTTGAGCACAAATGGTACACCACAATGTAACTGACGAATAGAAGACCCTATAGGCGGAAAGACCAAAATCCCATGCAATTTGACTGGTTAAAGAATTATGGAGTCATACGAACCTAAAAACTGCAAGCTTGATGGTTGGTACGGTAAAAATTTTTTAAAATAACCACTGAATACTGGCCGTACAAAAAAGATATTTGATGTAATATTTGTTTTGGAGCACCACCCAAAAAATGAAAGACAAGTTATTAATACGACAAATTATTAGTAAGGTAAATTATTCATAAAGACACATTCTTTCCTATGCAAATATCCTCTCCATCCACAACTTTTTGAAGGAAAAGAATCCCTCTTTCCATATCCCAGTACCACCGAGAGGGGTGGGGTAGTGGGGTCAAATTGACCCTGGGCCAGGACGAAATAAGTGACCCGGTTGGCCGGAAAACACTACATTGAATTCGGATTTTTATTATTGGAATGAAGAAGAATTGCTCGTGAGCTAACAGTAGTCCTACGTAAAATTAGAAAATATGATCATATTCGCATACCAATTTGTTAACTTCTATGCTCCAGACTCAAAAAGATCAGTTTACGACTTTACA
This sequence comes from Heliopora coerulea, assembly GCA_030142905.1. Classification (NCBI taxonomy): domain Eukaryota; kingdom Metazoa; phylum Cnidaria; class Anthozoa; order Scleralcyonacea; family Helioporidae; genus Heliopora; species Heliopora coerulea. Next base: position 2,685,174 of record JASJOG010000020.1, read on the forward strand.
TTGCATGATGTTTACACTTGTGTGACATCTTTGTGCGAGATTTCATTTAAAGTGACACTTCAGAGAATAGACAGTATGGATTCGTCTATCATCGAATACTGGATTAACTAGATATGAAGGACCGTTTGTAAACCAGCTACAAAATTTTGAGCTTAGTAATCATCTGTATTTATTAATTTAAATTTGGAAATGCTTTACTGTGTTGTTCATTTCTGCAGTTCAAACGGCGAGGCATTAAGTCTATTACCGAGAAAATCTTTTGGTAAATTAAAAGTCTCACGAAAGGTTCCGAAAATTAAAGGATTCTAAACTTAGTCTGCCCGGCAGTTATTGAGGTTAATGAAACTAATTTTCGACTGTGGGGAGCTATCAACATCTCTAACTCTAACCCCGGGGCCCGCTGCAACTCTTGGCGGCACTGCCTTACCCCCTCCTCGAGGAAATTCTGGCATGGTCATTTAAACTATCACCGAATAAGATAAAGAAAAATCATTACCTGTTCAGCTTTAAGAGTTAGTTCTATAAAGATCTGCTGTAGCTTTTCATTCACGAAGTTAATACAAAATTGTTCAAAACCATTTCTCTAAAAGGAAGGTTATTCATAACGTTACTTCACCAACATTAAATTATTTATCGAAACATGATCAAAATATGCAAGACGCAAAACGGAACAAATCAGAAAAGGTAAAACAAACTAACATACATACAGACAAGCAAATATACAGACAAACAGACAGACGCATGCTCACCTCAAATATTTCAAATCCATAAATGTCTAAAATACCAATGTTCATTTCTTCCTTATCAGTTTTCATGGCTTTATTTACACACTGTTTAAAAATTGTGTAACACATAAAACTTTATCCAGCACTTTCAGGTCTACATCATTTAAGCAAAACTGATTTCCTATTAACTGGGTTTAACGTCTGCGTGTCGGAAGACTTTGTTCAACGTTTTCGCACTGACTGGCACGAGCAACAAAGGCAAAAAGTTTATACCAAATAACCCACTGTGAGCAAACCAAAAAAACAAGGTAGCGTTTTATCTTCGTTTTCTCATATTGTTTGAAATTTGCTCGCATATTTGTTCATCGTGCTTCTGCTTAAAAGTTTCGGAGAAAAAGGAGGAATTCTTCCACTAATACTTTTCGATTTGTACAGGAAAAACACAGACAGCCGCAGCTACTAACGAACTGGTATAGGTAATCGTACGTCCTTATAACAAATTATTTCGCTTTAACATTTAACTTGGGTCTACATCTTGGAAAAAGTTTAAAACATTATAATTCTTGCATAGGGTTAACTTTTGGTTAGTCTATAATCTAACTCATGACAAAGTTCATACCTCAACTAAGTAGTCAAAAATTCTCGAATACAATGCTTTTGCTAAAGCATCTCTTGTATACGTTGCCTAGATTAAAAATAAAGTATACAAAACTGGATGACATCGCTTTTCTAACGAAGAAATTGGAAATAAGTTGCTGTTATGAAATGTAATAACAAAATCACGAAAGATTGAGCCTGGTCTACATATTATGTCGGCCAAGCTCAATCCTTTGAAGTTTAGAAATGGGGGAGTTAGATAACGACAAACAATACATTTACACACACACACACACACACACACACATCCCCTCCCCCCCCCACGCACAAACATTCACATAAGCTTACCAACTACCTCACACACTCCCAACAGCACTTCCATTCCCTCACACACAACTCACCTATCCACCCATACACACACAGGCACACACATAGCATCTTTCAACTTTCAGTGCCATATTTTTCCCACCTTTTTCTTCCGAACATACCTGTTCTACGTTTAAGGTCATATTGATTGTTTCTGATTTTCCACCCCATTTGCTGTCCATCACTCGACTATAGTAGAAGAATGAGTAGTAAGATGTTTAATTCTCAGCAATGTGCTGCACGTTTGACTACAAATGACCGGTATGAAAATTAGAGAAAAGCCGTCTTTGTGTAAGATTTCTGCAATAGAGTAGTGACTGGCTTCATGAGCAACTTCCTGCTTTTGATGAAATCATCTTATGAAAAAACCCAAAGTTTACAACCTTAGCTTACAACGCAACTTAGCTTCGTCCACCAATACAATCATTTTAGTATGTTGGGTACAAACACTACCAGTCCGGTCTACCATGACAAGAGTGCCTGGAAAAATTGACCGAAGCCTACGGACACAAATACGCCTTTAAAATCAAGAGAAACGTTTGGGAATTCATCGTTGCCTCTACTTTCCTTTAACCCCAATTCCCAAAGGTTTCTATGATTTACCTTTGGATTGGTCTGATGAAAATCCCCCTGTAATATCGGTTCAGTATATAACTCCCCGGAAATTTAACACCTTATGGTTCTGAATCTAAATAATAAAATCTTGATAGTCCTGTCACCAGCTATATGCGTATTCAATAATGAAGGGGGTTATCGAAGGTGTCAAGTCCATGCATAGGAGTGTCCGAATGTGTGTGCACATAGAGGTATGTGCGCAATAGCGAAGGAATCCGCTACGCGTGTGCCCGAATGCAAGTGTGTGTTTGGGTGTGTTTGTGTGGATGAGTCAGTGTGAGTGATTAGGTGAGGTTGTTCGTGAGTTAGTGTATGATTGTGGATAGATGTGTGAAGGCTTGTGAGGAAGACTGAGCAAAGGTGTGTTTGCGCACGTTTGGATGCATCTCTACCGGTAATGCGTAGTTACTAACGTTATTAAATATTTCAAACCCGAGTCGGAATGCTTTATAAGATATAACAGTAAAACATGCGTAACGAGTTTTGTAATTGCATTCTAACACGAACCATTTTACATGCTGATTGACATAAAAGTTCAACAATTAATGTTTTATGAATCCAAAAACCGCAGGAGGAAAATCAACGAGATCTACATTAAATATACTGACGTATGTGAACTGTGAATGCGTACCTGATCAATTTTTCCCTAAGCGCAGAGTTTTGAATGCCAAATAAATACGAAGGATATTCTAAATCTGCAGAAAAAAAAGAGAATATAAGTAAAATAAATAATTCCGTCAACGCATTTACCACCTAGTTCGTTTTTAAGTAACACAACATGAGAAGTTCGCTTAATCTCGTTTAACACTAATAAAACGAAGATTGCTGTTGGCATCAATAAATACGTAGCGAGTAAAGTTTATGCGAGCCTACTTTGTGAATAATTCCACTGAGTAACAAGACACATTGAGTTTCCTACAGCTTTTCGATCGCCATTTCTCAACTGAAAGCGGTTATAATAACGATAGTTGTTTGATACATCTGGTGAGACACTCTGCTTTCGTGGTTTACGTTTTTCAATACTTGATTGTAACTGGCAATAGCCCGCTGTCTCACAAACTTTGCTGAATGTTTCTAATAAATTATAAGCTTGGAACTGTCAAGCAACACAGAAAAGCAAGAGTAGAACAAGTAACAAATGGAAATGGTGGTCGGGAAAGATAGCCAGATTATAGGACAAAGGACAATGCTGTTCTTGTAATTTCTCACATACATTTTAAATATATTGTACGCTGAAAAACTAGTCCAGTGCTACGTCACAGGGTCGTGTGTTCGACCCTGCAAAAAATTTTCCAGTACCCTTTTTACCAATGATGATCGTTGCGATAGATTTTCCGAGCAGTAAACATAAACGGAGAATAAAGATAATAGCCCAGCTCAAAACTGTTGTATGAATAGTCATAAAGACAATTTGAAATATTACAAAATAAGTTGCGCGTTGCAACAAAACGTCAGTAACCTTAGGTTAAAATATTTCCAGTTGTCTTTATGGCTATTCATATTAAAATTTTGAGCTGGGCCCTTTTTTTTATTATTCTCCGGTTTTGTACGTTATACCATTTTTCCCAACTGTCCGTAGCCGAGGATTTTGAGAGAGCTTTTCCTCATTATTTACATCCGCTATTTCCGTTCTTCGTCTAGTCATACATCAAATCCATTTGATTTAACTATTTGTTAATGGTGGAATGCAAATAAAAGTCCCACCTGATCACTTGGGACGCAAAGCGGGCTCTTGTTCTTAACTACATATTCAAAACTATCTCTTCAGGCTTTTCAATTACTAGTTATGTGTAAAAATGCCAAATAGTTCTTGTACTATATCCATTGATTTCACTAAAATAACCATCATACGCACAGAACTTGTGAACAGCCTTCCCACTTGAGCCTTTAGTTTGTAGCTCAGCCTATAAAGCGATGGATTAGTTTCCCAGGGTCGTGGGTACGATTTGAGGCCTTGATATTACTCTTTTTTCATTTGCTTTCAGTTGGTTCTTAAGGAGGGCTTCTGTTCCTAAATATACACTCAAATATAACTCTTGTACCATTTATGTTCCTAAAGATATTTCATTGCCGTGCTTTGTATCACTTACGCAATGCTGTCTCTGGGAGGTACTTACACTCATCATTCTCTGGTCGCGCGTAGTTTCCATCTTCGACAAAAGAGATGTTTCCCAAATGTAAAATGCCGGCAACTAGCTGAAACACTGTTGCCTGATTTTCAGGAGGTATCCCCATAACATCCATTGCCACCTAAAAGAGCCACCATAAATCATCAACGAACCACGAAAAGCTAAATATCGTACCGTAAACCAGCAAATGGCTATTTCCGTATTATTGGACTTTTCTCTCCAGAGCTCCAACCATTTTACTGAGAGGAGGCGATAGCCATAAATACGGTAATTTGATCCAGAGGTTTCTCCCCCCGACTCGGGAAGGGGGGGACTAGCAGGAGATTAGGGACCTTAAGACCTACGACACCAACTTTAACGACGATGTTCTTTAAACAAAAGAACTCTTCATGCAAAACAAAGAGAATGAATAATTTTTCTTCTCCAGAGCACTTTAAATACCGTCCTGGTTCTGTATAAAACGTCACCCACATCATTTCCACATCTTAAGGAAGACGTCAGCTCGCAGAGAGAAAAAACTGTTACTTAATGTTGAATTCAAGCCGAGACTACAGTCGTTTTAGGAAAATTGGAGCGTTTTAGGGGTCATGAAACAAGCCACAAATTCCAAGCACGGGGGTCAATAAACTGTGGTTTCTTTAAATTTAGATATTTTAGAGGACGTCCTCGTTAAAGCTGACGTTGTAGATCTTAAGGTCTCTAATAAACTGAAGTAGACGCCTCTCGTAAGCAGCCTTCAACCCTCGTTATCGGGTCATGGAGGCTGTTGCCTGAACCAAGCTTAGGGACTGATTCCACAGATACAATCATCCCCTTACAACTGTTCAAGAATCTTATAGTACATCTACATACGTTTTCAGATCGGTCTTATGAGTAGAAATAATATTCACGCTATTCTGATTACGCCGCGCCCTTCAGGAGTTTGACCGCAAGAAATAACTCTGCTTAACGCGAAGTGTTATTTAAAAAAATTGCCCGGTTCAGTTAACTTCGTAGGCAAAATTAGTATTATTATTATTATTGACTACGGGCTGTAAACAGTCATGGATTGCGATAGAAAAATTGTGATTTAATTTGGTACCCTTGTCTCTTCATATTCCTTAGCATCATCTGTTCCGTCCACGGTATATGTTCCGCTTTGGTTCAGGTAGTAAAAGTAACTAGCATCTTGGACACCGAGCATTTCTACAGAATAACCAAATAAGAAGAGCACGAAATTTAGCAAAGCGCAGGAGTACCGCATTACAGCAATTACTTCAAATTCGCTTTTGATTCGAGCCTGGATTTGCGCAAGTTCGAAATTTGGCAAACCAGTTTCTAAGAACCAATGGCGAATGGTTGTTAGGTTCGAGATAAGACAACACGGCCAGCAAAGTTTCAGCCGAGTATCAATTTGTGTAGTATTATTAGTATTAAATTTTAAATAGAAGTTATTACAGTATCATGTAGACTATAAAACAATGTAAACTATAATTTTACGACTTTCGCTGCTAACATACGGCCCTTTGAAAACAAGAATTTACCCTGACAAGATACCTCGCTACGGGCCATTCTTGACATTTTGAAAATGTGAAATACTTGCAAGGTTGTTTTTGGTATTTTGGTACTATCTTTTCCAAAAAGTACAGCTGGAATAAGACGTAAAGTCTTTCCGTGAGTCGTTCCACGATGGAGAACTTCTCCCAGAAGGCAGGGTCAAGCATCTTGGACCGCGGAGTTTAGGCCCTTACCTAGTCTGAGTTATACCTCTAGTTTAGTTCCTAACAAACGAAAAGGAAATGGTCCTACCTTTGTCCTCGTCAGAGCTGCCAGCACAGATCTGATAGAACACATGAAAGGATCGCTCACCAGGATTCTGCAACACAACTCTGGACTACAAAGGGTGACAAGAAGAGAACAATCAGTTTCAATTACTTTGAAATGAGAGTGGAATGGGTTGTGTAGTGAACGGATCATATAATCTGCAATGCACGCTCAGGATCAGGGATCAGGGGGTAGTACAACCCATTTTGGGTAGGGGGTGGGTGTCCAGTTTAATTTGGCCGAATATTGTATCCTTTGAAAAATTAACCGAATTCAATTTGACGCTGGTAGCCGGAGACAACAAGAAGAACAGGGCTTTTCCAGGTTATAGCTTCCTTTTTCTTTACAACGAAGTCTGGTTCCAAACATTTCACATGAAAATTATATCTCAATCAAATGCCCAAAACAACCTCATTTTCATATGAAAAGTTAAAACTAGCTTTCGCTTTAAAGCAAACAAATACAGCAATTTAGAGGAGGTCTGTTCATGCCGTGTGCCGTGTTTTCATTAGGGCAATTTCTATCCTTAATTATATTAAGACTCAATGAGGAATCAGTTCCAGATAGTAACTGCCAGACTAGTATGAGAGTTATTCCCCAATCAGGGTCGCCTAAAGCAGCATAAGGACCACGAGGTAAAAATACTCGTCCGAGTACGCTGGCCTTGATCCCACGTCCAATCCATGCTATGATGTTGTCAGTCGGCTATGTCTACGTTTACCAATGCTTCGAGTTTCAAGTATGGTTCAAGTTTCAATATCAGTCTCTTGTGGAAATTGCTTACATGTCTACGTTTACCAATGCTTGAAGAAACTTATCAAAAAAGAAGTCATTTGTCATGCTGAGCCAGTAAATAATGTTATTGCTTAATGACAATTTACAAGACGAAATTAGGGGCCCTGCCAATTACACTACCCTCCCTTCTCACGATGATGTTGTTTACAATTCTTAAACTGGGCAGCCTCCCTCAAAAATCATTTTTCTAGCTTTGGTAAGAATAGTCACGGCAGCTCTGTCCCTTTCAATCACTAGCAACAAACACTAGCTAGTTCGCGTTTCATGGATACAAGCTTTCCTAGAACAGATAACTGCCTACCCAGCTTTTCATCTCTTCATGGGAGGCGCGATTCGGGATTGGAGATCAGGCACGGGGAGCGAGAGGTTGACAAAGGACAATGTGCTCAAAACATCAAAGCACAAAGAATACCTTTTCTAACAAGAAGTTTGATATCCTTCCTCCGATAGGTTCTCCTCCTCTTGTAAACTGAATTTCCACATACTTCCCCTACAATACAATTCATAAATTCTATGGATTTTCTGGGCGGAAAACGTATCTCATTATGCGTGATATTTGCATCGAATCCCGTCAAATATGTATCATACGAATGGCAGCGGGACTATTCTGCGAGTATGTAGCAAAAAGTAACGCACTCGAAATCTTGGAACCCACGTGCGGGTGGACCGGTGTGGGTGGGACTCTCTAGAGACTTTGCTCCCATAAACTCGTTGTCCCCTTGAGGTGGGTAGGGGGGAGGACCAGAGATGGGGGCCCGTTTTGCTGGTTTGTTTGGTCGCTTCATTTGTCTACTTGGTATGGCTGAAAAGCCGAAGAACAAACGTAGGGTCGTGTACGACCGTCTAAACGCTGTATAAGCCGCTGAGGGCTACGACGCGAAAACGTTTTATAAAACTCTTTGACAATAGTTTTGAATTAATCTTTACATGTCCACTCTACAAGAAACCGTCCTAACGTGAACTCATAACGTCAAAACTAACTAAACGTATTTCAAACATAAACGTATTTCAAACATAAATTCCTTGGAAACTTATTGTAGGAAATGAATGTAGTTCCCAACGTGATCCATTCGGCGTATTTGACCTCGCTCAGTCCACTTAAGACTACGGGATGTTTCAAAAGACATTTATCCAGAGTGACATCACATGATCCAAAATAGGTAAACAAATCTTCCGTGAACTTATGTGTAACAATGCATTAAAAAATTATGCCTTAGTTTTACAGTTTTACAGGGAACTCCCTGTAAAATCTAGAAGTATTCTTTAGGTTTCATAGAATTTTACAGTGTATATTTCTGAGACTTCTAACTTCGACGACAACGGTATGCAAGTTTTCAACTCCTTTGTATTCTATGTACAGTACATACCAACATGCATTAACGACTAACACAAAAAATGACGTACAAATCTACTTGAGTTGTTGTTCCTGACGGTCTTCGCGTTACCAAAAGCTTCCAGCAACGGATTTGACTCAAGAATGACATCTTTCACTTTCTACAGAAATAGATAATTAAATATTAATTTAGAAGCTTAAAACAGTGACAGGAACACGCAAATACGTTATGTGGCTGTGTTGTCTTAACACAGTATGACTGTAAGAAAAATTTAACAATGATGAAACTTCTGATACACTAAAGATATGATCTTTTTTCAAAATGTTTTAGTAAGCTAGTTTGGATTTGCAGTGGGCAACAAGATGTATGCCAGAGATGTTACATAGTGTAGAGATCAATATAGGTGGTAGCTTGGTGTTCGTAGTTATATGAATGTCCATGTATCCCAAGCTCAAGTTCTTAGAAACGATTTCTGAGCCTTTGACAAGATTTCAAAGTATCAACATTCATGTAACAAAGGCCATACTGTTAGTGATTTTAAAACAAGTTCTATCAAACTGTTTACACATTTTAATATTATAGTACAGACCAAGACTGTGAGTGGTTGGGGATGACATTTCAGTGGCATAAGTAGCATTTGTCTTTAGAGCTGGGAGTGTGTTTGTTTCCTTGACTTTAAAGATGACCACTGCTGAGGCTATCAAAATGTCAGTCATCAAAGAATAGTCTTAGGTTCAAACTATTTGGTTTGTCCAGAAATGCCTTGAACTAAAGGAACGACAGCACAGCCCACAACTTAAGCAACATTGATAGAATCATTTCTGGTAATGACTTATTTCTTTCCAATACTAACTTGGACATTAGGTCCTCCTCCTGACACTTTGGCTAGATAACTCATAATAAACTTTGCACTGACAGTTTTGCCTGCTCCACTTTCTCCACTGCAAGAAATGCAGGAAAAATGGGTTGTCATAAAACAAAAGAACTGTGATATACCTAAAAAGGTCACGTTAACTACATTATTACACATTCCAACTTGAAAGTACTTCACATTTTCTTGTCATTTATTAATCAAACTGGTTGAACCATTCAACTGTTATAGTTTCATCAAAAAAAAAATTGTAAATAAATAAACAAACAAATTTAAAATTTCTAGATTTGAAAATGGGTAGCTTATTTGTTAGACAAAATGACAGTGACACCCTGGCAATGGCTCAACTACTTTTGAAAAACACACTAGGAAAATCCCCAGAATGTCTAAGAAATGTTATCAAACTTTGATATGGGAAACTACTAACAACAGTACCTGATGATGACACAGTGACTTTCAACATCAATCAACATGTTTCTGAACATACTGTCGGCCAAAGCATAAATATGAGGTGGGTTCTCATATTGTGCCTGGATGAATACAAGTTATCATACAGTCAGTGACTTCTACTGTAGTTAAAATAACTAAAGCATATTGAGCATTTTATTCAATGCATGTTACTGATTACTGATGAAATCGACTGGAGGATGTTACCAATAAGTGTTTCATGACCATTATTAAAATTGACTCCATATACTTGCACAGAGTTTGTCTTTTTCCCCCATTTCAATGGGTGTTCAAAGGTCTTAATTGCCATTAATTGGATCAGCACTTTGGTAAAGGCAAATGAAAGCATTAAGACTTGCAATCTAATTTTATCACCTTGCTGTAATTAACCCTTTAATGCCTATTTTTTTTTCTTTGTTCATTGTCATCTCTTTGTTTTTCCTTTGTCCATTCATTTGTTCTTTTGTTCTACAGGTATCCTACATACAGGACCCTGGGCATTAAAGGGCTAGCAGAAGAGGTTTAATCAAGGATACAGGTGTACTGTAAATGGTATCAGAAATTATCAATGACAATTATAACTATGATTTTATACATACAGCTCCTTGATACTGATAGATTTCCTTTTCTGTAAAATATGACAGCTGCTTAAAAGGATTAACAGCAATGAGAACATCACCAATATATGTCTGAATTTTAAAAGCAGTCAAGGAAACATGGACCTAGGAACTGTGTAAATGCAAATTGGTCAGAGTATCATATGATACAAGAAAAAATTGTCAGCAGTCAAAATTGTTTATGCATTATATACAGTCTTAAACTTGTACAGTACTATAATCAAAATTGTGAACTATAAAGAACAATACCAGTCATAGAGATTAGTCTTTTTAAATGTGCTATGAATGTTTCAACTATGTAATTTTGTGGTTCATTTGGGTTGCTTTTCTATTGAAATAATCTGCTGGTTCCTTCCCTCAGATAAATGAAATCATCTGAAGCCGAGGATACATCCTGAAGTAATTAAAATGTAAATTACATCATAGGCAAGGGTAAGATTTCAAGGCAGCAGGCATCATTAGGACATAAGTTAGAGAAAGCATTAAAGAGAAAATATGATCATGTTTAGGGTTAGGCTCTCATTAATGTACCACCTCAGTAGGTTTTTTCTTAAGCTTTGCCAAGTTGAAATATCCTTCACCTTGTGCCAGCCATTTAGCATTTCACCCAATATTGTGGACAATGTTCCATCATCTCAGAGCCTCCAGCCCAGTTTTCAAATAGCCATTAGCTTAATCTCCAATCAATGAAAACGCTGCACAAAAATTCTGACAATGCTGCCTAAGAAAGTTTATGTTTTCTGGAAGTCTTTGAGAGGATTCAAAAAGGTACTATATTATAAAACTTGAACTTGACTGGCCATTAAAAATGAGCAGAACTGAACAAGTAATTGGTTTGTATTCCTGAATTAACATGGCCTTCCTTTATATAATCTGCACCAGGTGTCAGTATTAATGAAATGAGAAAGGCTACCTTAGACAGCAGTGAGTTAACCTTTTAAATTTCCATCTCAAATCATTAACAGGTGAAGGGGCACTTTAAAATCTTAATGTAGCTAACACCAGATGACTTTATTCACCAGAGTGGGGCACCAGTTCCTCCACTGGTTAACAGTTAACTTGGTTAACCCAATAGGAAGTTTAAGGAAACACAATGCCAACACCTGCAGTAACATGGTCTTACAGTGAAAATTTTCATTCAAAACAAAAGGAGTGAATAATTTGTGATGCCAAGGAGATTTTAAATCTTGTCCTATACAATACATTGTCAAGGACATTTCCATGGTTTCACGGCTACATTGGCACAATATGTGTGGCTTCTCACGATATATGTGGCTTCTCACGATATGTGTGGTTTCTCACAATATGTGGTGGTTTCTCACAATATATTGTTTCTCATCGTTTAAATGTTTAAGATACTTTCAGTTATGAAGAAGAAGAGAGTTTCAGATATGTAAAAATAACTTTCAGAATTCATTACATCAGTGGAAAGTTATTCTATCGAAATGCTCAAAACTAATCTACTTTGTTAAAATGCCATCACTGTACTACCTGGCTTAAGCTCATTAACAGACAATTGTGCACTTAAGAATTTTATTCCTCTGCTTATTTCAGTTCATAGACCGCTGGAGAACTTAGTAAAGCAACCAGCCCAAGTCCTACTGAACTATTAGTGGTTCATTAACATTTCAATGTAACCAAGTATCTACTTTACCTGTTTCCATAGCTTGCTATGAAAACTATCAGTGCAGTGTTTAAAAAAATTACTCTGATCAATCTTCTAAGCACCTATGAACATGAATCAACAACATAACTGACACTGACACCTGCAAAAAGTAGAGCTGTAGACAGTCTGGTAAGACGCAAAAGAAATTCAAAATGAGTTTAATGTCTGTGGTCACTAAATCGTAACAATGTTCACACCCATTGAATTTGATAAGACAGTGCACAATGTTTACCAACTTTATCAGACGAGTAAGAAGATATAGTTCAATAACAATTAAGAGTAGTAAACAATGTACCACTCATTTTCAAAGTTAAGTTCAGGTGGGGAAGTTGGTCGAACTGTTGTTTTAAAGATGTCGATTTTCAAAACACTTCTGGTTAATATGTGGAATTTCAAAACATTATATGAGCCAGGAAATTGACCAGCAAAAACAGTTTCGATGACTTGGTCATGAACAGCTGTGTACTTCAGCAATATATGGTCAATCTGTAAGATTAAAGGATACGTATATCAGGTCGTCCATGAATCGCTTTTTTAAATTTTCGACAATTGCCGACTCCTGAATTTTCGGTAAAAGGACCATATCTTCCACGCCGCTGGACTTTGCATTTCCTTTACTTTGCCAATGATAGTGTGCCTTAAAGCAAGATAAACCACGGTCGAAAACATTGCAATGAAAAAGCACGAAAGATAAATCTTTCTCCCAGCCAATATCGAGGCAGAAAGTCCTCGAGAAAGACTTCGACAGCTCGTTTTGAATTGACATTATGAAATTCAGTTTCATTTCCAAAACAAAAGTAAGGGTTCTTGTCTTAAAATTAAGCCGGACTTCTGTAAATAAACATAAGTATCCCTCATTTCTTCAACTTACCATCCTGAAGGTTTATGTAATCCACTGAGGTCTTGCAAAACAGGTCAACGTAAGTATGTGAGAAAAGTGGTTCACATTTTCGGTGTAAACCTTCAACCAGTGACTCGTAAGCGGAAGCCGGGTAACAGGAAGTGAGAAAAGTCTAGATGAAGAGTTACCAAATATGGTTGTCAGGTATAATAGCGTTTAAGTGGTTGTAAGAGGATTGGATGAAATGAGCGAAGCACCTTTTCCATACTTACAAATTCGCTTTGTTTCGGCTAAGGACGATTACTTTGTTGTTATGTGTAAAAGGACTGCACTTTTACATACTTTAGCGTGGTGTTTTCGCTTGAGCCGAGTCCACGATATTTGTGTACATGGTACACTTATTTTTGGGTCTGATGACTAGGGAGTTCCTACATACCCTTTGCGGGCATGTTTCCGCAAAAAAAGTTTCATATTCTGAACTCTTGGAGATGCATTTTCAAGGGTTTGAGCAAGGTTTATCGATTTTCAAACTCTTGGGAAAAGGTGAGATACATGATGTTGGTTTCTACAAAACGCGCATTGACAGCACAATCTCAGATTCGGATAGCTACACCGGTGACTCCAAATGGCGTCAGATTAGGCTAAAATTGTACACAACAGTTACACTCGACTAACTGGCAACTAAGGCGTACAAAAGATGCATAAAACCAGACGTTCGGCAGTTTGTTGATCAAGTTGATCATGTATAAGCATGCATACGCAATTCGAACTCCCGAGAATGTAAAAAGGAGTTTGTTCGTTACCCCAAAACCCCTCTGTGCTCGCTCGGCAGTGTTCTCCGGGGGTGAAATAATTTGGTATTTTACAGAATATTGACCCAGTAAAAAGTGATATTCATATTAAAGTTAACCTTTTATCCATATTTACAATGGTTTGACACTTCGATTTTACAAAAAAAGTAGCGATTAGGTGAACAGGAGTAGTGAAAAAGAAGCCATCCTCATCAAAGATAAAATTGGACTGAAAGACATTCAATAGTATGCAAATGATTAATAGCGACATTTCGTTTTGTTCACACAAAACTCTCTGAATCTCTGGACGATTCCACGAACTGAAAAAGCAAAATTTTCAAAGAAGGCAAAGATAACAATACGGAAACCTATCCTGTGTCTGGTTCAGAGGAAAACGAGTCGTACACCATACCTAACTTGCGAAAACAATGGCTGCAAAGCTGTTCATACGACACCGTCAGACGCACCGCCTGGAAATCGTTTTACAAACCATTTTGGTTGTAAATGACGTTTTCACTTAATTTCGTGACCCGGTGTCATTTGAGCGCAATGGCATTTCGTGACTTCAGTACGAACGATTTCAATCGGCACCGGTGTTGCCGGAACGGTGTCAAAGTGACGTAACCACGAGCAGGTAATGGGGGAGGGGTTCCGCCCATCCACTTATTCAAGATATGGTTTATCATGTGAATGAGAAATATTGGTTGAGGTGGTGTTAAAATTTTAAATGCCTAAAAATAGGCGTGGGAGGCGGAGCTGATGTTTTTTCTTTTTTCATCTCCACATTTGGGGACTCGGTCAGTTTCACTTAGGGACATTTTCTTCAGCTCCTTCTACAGTGATTTCTGTAGCTAACAAAAGTCAGCGACTGATGGCATGCAGTTGCCACACAGTGCCAGAGAGCCATGGGTTTTCCCATGACAGCTGTGATAATCAGTTTAGTAATGGAAGATATTGAACACAGGGTACTGTCTTCTGTTCCTGTAGAGCCACTATTTTCCAAACAACACGTCGATGATGTCATGCTTGCGGTATTCGGGAAATGAATGGAAGCTTTGTGGAACTATTAAATTCGACTGAGCCATCCACCTCATTTACCTCAGAGCGAGAAAAGCATAAATGTTCGTCCTTTTTTTTGACCTTTCTGTCATCTGAACTGAAAATAGGACATTAGGTGATGGAAACCTACCGAAAACCAATCCATTCTGTAAAGCATCGAGTTATCCATTAAAGGTCAAGAATTGAAAAGAGGTGAAAATATCCCATCTAGTATGGAGTCGAATGAAAGAAAAACGCCAATATTTCTTGAAATTTCTTGACGTCTCACAGGTGAATCACTATTCAAAGGGTTTGCTTCATAACTGTTCAATACTTGTTACTAGTAGGTATTGCTATAGCAGGTTGTAGAAAAGTGAATTAAAATACATGCAAAGAGTAACTATGGTTTCTGCTATTATTCCATATGTTCAACAAATAGAAACAATCTCAGGTGGTTGTGACCGGTACAAGTCACAAACCTCTATGACGTTAAGCTGACGTTAAAATATGAAGTTAGGTTATATTTTGGCTAAACTTAAGGACCAAGTTGCTAAACAACTGAGAAAGCATGTTGTAAAATAGTCATAAGAAGTTGAATGGTTGGTGAGTACCGTGACTAAATGCAAAGAATTAACGTTTCGAGCAAAAGCGCTTCAGATATTGAAACGATTCCAGGATACGTTTCAATCTCTGATGAAGAATCTTTTCTTGAAAGTCTTAGGATTCAAGAAGTATTCGGATTCACACTAAAAATATACTTGGATTCGTTGGTCGTTTACGCAGGAAAAAGTATCTGGGTTAGTTGCATGCTCGTGTTAACGAAAACGGTGCTTTCTTAATGTCCTGCATGTCTTCCATTTTTCCTAAAACCCTTCCTATCTTTCTAAAGCCCTTTACTATCTTCCTAAATCGATAAATCTTTTTCATTGTAAATTCTCTTGTTCATTCTGCCTCGATCCATCCGTTCCACCATTCCTTCGTTTATAATTTTTCCGGAAAGATTTTCCCTACCGGGCAAGTCACCCATCCAGCCCACCCTCTGGCTGCACAACAGGGGCTGGGTTGCTGTTCGGATTAGGGCTAGGGATAGAGGTTTAGTTAGGTTTGATTTCAGATTTACGGATGGCTAATTACTACTTAATCCAATGCCAGATCTAGAGGATCGAAAGACTTCCGTCTTTACCATATGCCAAATGCCAACCGACTGCCCAGGCCACGAATTAGTTACTAAGTTATGCAGGCAGCGGAGCAGCTCATGTGTGGGAGGTGTGGCACTGGGGCGAGTTGTGTTGGAGAGAGAAATATGGCTGAATCGAAGGATGCTGAAAGTGGTTGGATTCCAGCAACTCGAAGACCTGACGGTACGTGGAGAAAAGCCAGACGAGTGAAAGAAGGATACGTACCTCCGGACGAAGCAGAGAAGTACGAGAGTAAGGGAAAACAATGGTTGAAAAGCATACCAACATTACCCCCAGGGGTATCTGAAGATGGCGACCCGAAAGCTGTCAAAATGAGCAAGAACCGCAAAAAAAACGAAAGGAAAAAGCAACAAAGGAAGGAAAAGAAAGAGCGAGAGCAGGATAAGGACGATGGAATAAAAAATGATGGTGTTGAGGACATAACAGTGTCACTATATGATACATCCATGTTGTCGCAGGCTGAAGAACTACCAAAGTTGGACGACGTGGCTAAGAGTAAGAAAATTAAAAACTTGAAAAAGAAACTGCGACAGATCGAAGATCTTCAAACAAAAATCGATATCGGTGAAGTGAAAGAACTTACCAAAGAACAGTCGGAGAAACTGCAACGGAAAAAGGATCTCGAAAAGGAACTTGAAGGATTAGAAGGGACTTAGACTAGCCGCATGACAGTTCATGAATATTTCGAAGATAGAGTTGTACGTAGGCAGTTCTGAACGAAGTAGAAAAAGTTTAAAGGAGGAACTGAGCAAAAAAAACAAAAAAAACCCAAAAAAAAACGAGAGAACAAGGTACTGACGTTTCAAGCGATTGCAATACATGTGAGTAAAATGTTTTCGTAAAATCCTTTAGCTCAAAACGTCAGTATCTTGTTCTCTAATTTTTTTTTCTTTTTGGCAGGGTACTGCTTTTAAACCTTTTCCACATGAATTTTTTAACTTATCACTGCATGAAACTGCGTTTACCTCGTGGTGTTGGTGGCAAAGAATGTGGTTGCTTAGCACAAGTGCTACTCATTGAACTCTAAAAAGTCTTTTTAGAGTTCAATGGTGCTACTATTGTGCAGTAACATATGAATGGAATGCTATGTAGACAGTGATAAGGTAAAAAGTTGTAAGGTTGGTAACTGCTGTGACTGATCTCAAAGAATTCCAACATTTCGAGCAAAGGCCCTTCATTAGAGAAAGAAACATGTTCTGACAAAAGGCCTTTACTTGAAACATTAGAATTCTTTGAGATCAGTCATGGCAGTTACCAACCTTTTGAACTTTTTACCTTATTGTATAATAAGTTATGCACAAGTCAGTTCCAAACTTGTTTCCTGCCCCTAAACAGGACCACCAACAAGAATTTATCACTAGCTTGTGGAGTTTAAATTGACAAAAAGTAAAGTTAAAAAATTCCGAATAACATGTTGACAGAAGAGCCTGTAAATTTGGGACTTTAACCAGAGATTTTAACGTGCATCCTCAACTGCCCATTGTAATTTTTTTTCTTTTTATCTTCTATTTCATTAATATGAAACCTATGTTACTATAACTTAATAGAAACATGGAAAAGCTCATGCCATCAAATACACCATGCTGAATAGTGAGTAGACTTATTGTTTTCATGACCATAAAGAGGAGTACTAATTCTGCCATTCCAAGTACCAGTAGTTATTAATTTTATCAAGGAAATGGATAGCATTTTCTCCATGTCACTTTTAATCCCTAAAAACTCTTGCATAAGTTTCTGGGTACACAAAATGACATTGGAAACACTTTGCTTACAACTAGTGTAACTGCCATTTCTTGCTTTGAGTTCAATTTTTCCTTTAACGCACCAATAATACTATATTATATACAGAAAAACTTGTTAACCCCATTTTTCAAAAGATGTTCTGAGCTTTCCACTTTTTCCACATTGTTCGAAGCTGTTCCTTTACCTCCTCTTGCTCAAAAATGTAGTTTATGCTGTCGTAACTTAAATTCCACATATCCAGTTGGCTCATGTTAAATAACCTTGCAACAATGGCATATTCATCTGAGAGTGAAGAAGAAAAAACTCCTTTGTCATCAGTCTGAAAATTAAGTTGAGAAAGCCTTCATTAAAAAACTCTTGCATTTCTTTGGTTATTAAATATTAATTATCAAATAATAATTAAGAACTAGCATTTCTTCAAGGTAAGCTGGAATTTTCAACCAATTAAATTGCAGGACTTTAAACACTAAGACTTACACAAATAATAATTGGATGATTGTTCTTATGCCAATCTTTAAAATGATGATCTTCGTATGTAGCCACTGTTTGTCCTTTTATATTAGATGTCAGACATAATTCTGGCAAGTAAATAGAAGCAATTATGGTTATCAAGGACAGTGTACATTATAAATCATCAGATATGGTGTTGTTTGATGGAATGTGATATAGGTCCACATATTTCCTTATAATTATTTTGTTTTAATTGTAATAAGTATTTCAATTTTCAATATTTTTATTCAATCATGAGCATATATTATGTTGTGATAATTCTATTACTGTCACAATTCAACCTTAGTGTCCTCATGTCTGGCTGCAGTTACTGTAATCATACTAACTTCCCTAAAAAACAATTATTAGGTACATAGTCTGATGGCAAATTATGAAACCTTACAGGTGTAGTTTTCTTTCGACCACTGGCCTTGCAGTTTTTGTAAGGCAGCAACTATGTTACCGGCAATTGTTTTGAGAAACAGGGTTTCCACATGTTTTTCCAAGTGTATCCTGAATTTTTTGTTTTGGAAACATGTTCCCTAGGATAGAAATTGCACTATCTTAAGCCTATGATACATAACCAAAGTTTCTAAAACTTAGTTTCAGAAAAAGGTTTCTGAAACTTTGCTAATGCATCATACTAGGTTTATTGCAGGACAGTTGCCTCCTGCCCTACACCTTTGTGACAGGGAACATTGCACCATGATAGCCTTTCACCATTTACCTATTGGAATTTTGGAGAGCAACATTAGGTGAACCAATTCCTCATCTCCTCCTTTGTCTGGGTAAATGCATGTTCCATGACCAATACGATCAGGGTAGAATTCAATCAATTGTTTTGTTTCAACACAATTAGGGACCTGAAACAAATGGGTAGGTGCACAATTTCTCACATAATTACTGGTACTTCTAAATAATTTATGAAGATTAAAATGCAAGAATTAAGTTTGACTCATGGAGTGAAATGTAACAGCTGCAAAATTTAAATCAATTTTCCAATGAATATATACTAAATCCAGTTTTCATTAAAGTGAAAAACTCCAAATTGCTGGTTTTCCTTGGTTTTCTATCATAAAGAAAACTGAGCAAACACAACCCTTTAATGCCCTGAGCTCATTCCTGTGACAAGTAAAATCATATGTTAGCCAATTACCAAAGTACACCCTTGCCCCTAATGGGCTAATGTCCAGCAGTACATGTTTTTGATGCATACTTGAAAATATTAAGTGACATGGTGTTATTTCCATGAACCCAAAAAAGTGGCCTATTAGAATGAATTTTTATTCAGGCATGCAGTACACAAGATAAGTTAGTTCAATAGTTGGCTTCCTATTATCATTAACTCTTTAGCCAGCTCCAATTTTTTCCACTAGATGAGAAAATCTAAGGCTGATTAACTAGTTTCTTTCTGCTACTACACAATCCTGAGCAACTCCTGTCTGATTGTGTCTTTCAAATTCTTTTAATATAATCAAAGGAAGTCTCCAATAATCTCAATGAAGAAGAGCCTTCTGCTTGCATAATATTATAACTGTTACACTAGTGTAATGTCACCTGAAAAATTGGCTACCATCTGAAAGTTCAAAACTTAACAGAAAATTAGATAAATAAATGATATACCATATTGTCTTAGATTTATACCCTTTAGGTTGAGAGAGTAAATGCATGCTAATGTAGAGGGATATGTTTACCTCATTCATTCATAAAATGCCTTTTATTGGTGAATTTACCATTTTGCTAATTATAATTACCTGCATAATTTCATTTCTAACATAACAATTTTACCTCATTATTCCACATTTGTGTTTTGGATAAATTTAACTGAAGAAATTTGTCATTAGGTCCTGCTGTTAGCCCATGAGACAAAAGAAAAAAGTTGCTTTGCATGTAAATTGTCAAGTGAAAAACAGCTTTAACTGGATATGAGGAAATGTTTGCCAAGTGTGAGATCCTATGCCAGGAAGAGTGAGTTTACTACATGTGCAATATTTCTTAGAGCCATGTGTATCAACTGAACAGTATGTTTAAAGTTTGAGCTTTTGATCCCCGGAAGTCATTTCCTAGCTGAACAATATAGTCTGGTAGTTGCCACAATATTTTATTATAATGGGATAAAAGATGACCAGTAAAAATTAAAGGGTTTACTTGAATTTTTAATCAACTGTCATTCATGTCATTATCACATGTATAGCATATGATTGAATGTTTACCTCAGCAACATGCAGGGTCAACTTCAATCCTGCAGACTTTGCTCGAGATAAACAAGGAATGAATTCTCTGGCATTGCCAACCTAAAACAAAAGGATCATATAACCTAATGGGGTTAATAGCAAAAATTTAGAGAAGTTCACTGGAGACAGCAATGTCCTCTTAATCTGTGTAATTTTGTAGTTTCACCCATTCAAGCTGAGGCCCTCCCTCTGCCTACTCTGTAATGAAATCATATGCTAGAAAGGAAACTTTGGGTGTAAAATAGTTAAAGTAGAGCTAATTGTCCATGGAACTGATTTATTTCCATCTGATGAATTAGCAATTTCTGCACATTTGCCTCAGACCCAAACCAGACTATGTAAAATTATATAATAAATAATAATAATAATAATAATATAATCATATTTACACAGGTTAACTTGTTCTGTAAAATATTATTGCTATCAATCAAGAACCTGCATTAACAAAATAACTACCATAATAAGGTAAAATTAAATTGTTCAAAACTATGATATCCAGGTTCCTATTAGAATGGTTACTGTAAAAGTTAGTTTGTTAAAATGTTCTAAATGTTAAAATCAATCTTTTTACAATTAGTTTTAAGATTCAAGATGGAAATCTCAGTTTTCAAATCATTAGGTAAACTATTAAAAACTTTGGCTCCATAAAATACAAAAGTTTTCCTTCCAGATTTGCTTCAGACTTTTGGCAAAATCAAGTCCTTATTATTTGCTAAAGTGTTTCTTAAAATTTAAAAATCATAAATATTGTAAAAATCTGTCTTAATTTTAGGAATTCATACCAAGAACAGGTCCTAGCTTTGACAGGTCAAACTAATCTAACTTTGTAACAGCAATTTTTGTATTTTCTCCAGAGCAGTCAGCTTATACATGAGCTGCATCCAAGAAACAAGTTTAACTTTTACTTTAGGTCCAAATTAAGTGAGTTCAGATGTTTTGCAAAAATTCTATAATTACATTGTGTACTTATAAGATCAGATGCACACATAGTATTTTAAACTTGATACTGTCAGTACTTACATTAGGATCACCACTTAAATCAATTCCAACAACCAGCCCTTTAAACTTTTCTCTATATTCAATAGCAAGATCTATTGTATTTTCAGCTTCTTTAATGCTTTGACGCCTGTCTATTGACAAGAGAAACCTGTAAGAAATACGACAATCATTAACTACGTGTATAATTATGACAGTAAGAGTTTGGTTTGTTATACATAGCTCCCTGTGTGTCCACAACCCCACCAGCCAAGGTTGGGACTTTTATGGTGGTTTTCAAGGATGCTATAATTTTGTTAACAATAGTCAATTGGGTTTGGTATACATCTTCATAATAATATTATGTTTATGGCATAAGGCAGACAAAACTGAAAAAGACTGCCCCTTGGTATAGGAATGGGCTGATCAACTCACTCTAACGGATGTCACTACCTGTAGGACCTGGTGTATGTTGTGATTGTGTAATTTTATGACAAGTAACACAACACTGTTAATGGTATGCACCAAGAACAGGATTCGTTTACCATACCAACATTAGAAATTATCATGATCATTCTAAGCAAAGGCTGATACAGTCAACAATGTTTTGAAACCTTGAGGCTACAACAGATACCGTAATCATGGCCCTTAATATATTTCAAGATTATTTACAGTACCTCACAATAATGTTTGTTTCTTGTGAAGTTTCAACAATAGTTTTCAACACAGTCTCAATATAGGTTCTTTTAGTCATTTCTATGGAGTGAAGAAAAGGAGACTGAGGTAATTTCAGTTGCTACAGTATTTTTGAAGTAAACGACCTTAAACAATAAAAAATGAACAAGTTAATCAGCATGACTTAACATCAGCAGTAATAAAAAACTTAATTCAACATTTGCCTGGCATGATGAACAACAAACATGTCAAATTATTTATGTTGTATAAGCCATACAAACCCAAGAGAAGTCTATTGGAAACAGCAAACATGACTTTTATCACATTTTAACCCATTAAGGGGCAAGGACACACTTCAATATTTTACTTTGGCAAATGCCACATGATTTTACTTGTCAAAGGGATGAACCTTGCCCCTTAATGAGTTAAAGACCGGGTCACTGCCATGACTCTCCTTTTGAATTTTTTTCAAGTGTTTTATCAATATGAATTATGGTTATTTAAAATGAAAAAATTGGTAACTGTAAGTTATTTGGCACAAAGTTTAACAACGACAAAAGTCCTTGATTTGTGACCTTTTCACAGAAAAAAGGGTGTATGTCAATGACTTACCACTTCCTTCATTTGCCCTTGGTGTACTTCTTATCTCTAAATAATGAACACCATCTTCACAAAATTCTTTAATTACATCTCTTGTTACCTGAAAATTTACAGTAACACCACATGGTGCAATAGCTAATTACTGGTAAGGGATTTTCATAAACTGATATGAAGTGTTGATGAAGCAATTTACAGCACTTAAATTATGAAAAAGCAAAGTCAACAAGCCACAACACTGAATGTAATGGTTCCCCCAAACTTACACCCTTAGCCTTTTCTGAAGCTCTGTTGGATAAAATCATATTTACACTAACTACACCACAGTTGAATTCATGACTATTGTTCTGAATTCTCATAAGAATGAAAAAAGTTTAACATGAATTTGAATTGTTTTCTCAGTATTGTACAAATCTTTTGATCTTGACAACCTGCAAACAGACATTTTTTACCAGTGGTTCGTTTTTAAAGTACTATATCAATGAAACCAAACTTTGTGGCATATTAGATGGGTAACCTTTGGGTCAATAATAAAATAGGTTTTTCATTATCCTCTGTACCATACAGTATAATTATGTCAGATGTCTTTAGGATCCAATTATATATTTTATTAACATGCATTTAACATTATTGAATTAAAAAGTAATACTAACTGCTAACTTACCATTGCTAGTGAATGCAGGTCATCAACTAATGTATGAACAATTTTGAACATCATAAAACACCTAATATACAAATTTTTAAAAGATTATTTATTTACCCTTTATCCCCATAGCAGGCCATGATGTCTCCCCTTGAAAGACAAAAATGTAATACCAATATTCATCTGGTATTACAGGTATGTGAAGAAAAGAATATAAAAAGCTGTCTGGGGGCTGAAGGACAGAGGTTAAAGCAGATTTTAATCCTCTCATCCCAGCTAGCAAAGATTTCTTCGAGTGAACAACTAGAGTTATCTTACACCGCACATTAGCCAGAGTAAAACTGTAGAAGACCAGTCTAGGGGTGAAATTTCAATAGTGATAACCATTACATGATCACCATTCATTTAATATACATTTAAAATTGAGAAGTTAAAATGTATGAAACATATTATCTGCTAAAATTATGGTGCAACAATTATGTTCAAGGAGAAAAATGGAGAAAAAAAAAGCCATGCCAAACCTTCAAAACATTCATTTAAGTTTCATCTGTTCACAGTGTTTTCCAAGAAGTATCTGCCATTTTCTATACTTTTAAATATTCCACTTAAATAATTCCTGGAAATTTTAAAACAAGTCTACTCACTGTTCCAAAGTTCGTTTGTCATTTCCAATGATTGAACACTCCCACTCTTTGGGAACTTCAAAACCATTTTTCTTCCTTGATTTTTTGTACTTGACCAACTTCTGTATAGTATTTGAGCTGATGGAACCATTGAGATGAGCATGCAGTTCCTAGAATTTTCCAATATAAGGTCTAAGTACCATATGCATTGTATATTTACAGTAAAAGGAAAGCCTAAAATTTATAAACATGTAAGAATCACAAATGTAGACCCTTTTTCCCATAATGCTAAAATAATGTTGTTAATGACAAGTGCACAAGAACAAGTTAGTTGTGTGATGTGGCAGATGAAAGATGATTTGTTTCTTGGTTGACCTTCCCATAAAATAAACAATGTACCTGTAGATCTGCTAAAGTAATGTAGCTAGTGGCATGGAAGGGAGAGATCAATTTTTTTCAGGAGGTTGACAAAAAATAACTCACCTCCAAAATGGTTGGTTTTTATGTAACTGTAAATGCCATAAAGAGCAAGTGACAATGCTGTAGCATTGCCTGTGACAGACTCCTTTCAAATGGAAACATTATTTTGTTCCCAGTGTCTTCACGTGTGTTGGATTCAGTTCAACTTTCCCAGCAATTATAGCACAACAGGAAAAAAAATGTACTGAAAACACTTGCTGGTAATAGCAGCAGATACTTTCATTGAGAAATAAATTTTAGAAATGTGGGAGCTTGGAGATATCTTGAATGATCGGTGAATAATCGTCAAGTTCTGTCTAAAGAAACCAATTATTGAGCCCTAGACAGGGATCAAACCCACAACCTTTTGATGACCAGTGAGACAATCTAACCATTAAGATATCTCCAAGTCCTCACATTTCTAAAATTTATGTCATCATAACATTAACATATAGTGGTTTCCACTTAGGTTGCACATATGTCAAACTTGCACCTTAGCTCACCATCTGAGTCTTGGTAGCTTAATGGTTAGAGTGTCTCACTGGTCATCAGAAGGTTGCAGGTTTGATCCCCATCTGGGGCTAAGAAATTGTTTTTCTGAGGACAGAGCTTGACAAATGTTCACCAATCATTCAAGATACTTTGTTTCTTATATATTATTACAAGACTATTGCTGTCCAGAATCAAACAAGAAGTAAATGTTGTTCTTATGATTGGGTGGACTGCAAGATGATGATGCTACCATCAAAATGTGGTGACTGTTGTTTGTGGTGACTGGAAAACAGCAGATAGCAGACGGAGGTACTTTGCACCTATACAGCAGTTAAAGTTTAATGAAAACCAGTAACATCACTAGCATGGTGGCACCCAGCCCCACTACAAAAATCCTGGGCCACCCCAGCTTATCGAGAAGTATAATAATCAACCTTAACATATCCACAATTGCAGATGTCACAGATGACATATTTAAATGCTAAAGAAACACTCCCTCCAATATGTTCTAGATGTTTGCTACTTCAAAATTTACTACAGCACTGTAAGGTTCCATCAAGGCCCTTGACAAGAAATGTTTAGTAATGCTACAGATAGAAACCATTCTTAATGAACTTTCTTTGCAAGAACATAACACAAGAGTATGAATTTCCAAGGGTGTAGGGGGCGGACTAGGGTTAGGGTTGTAAGTAATAATCAGGATCTGGCTTCCCACGCCGGTGTGAAAATCATTGACCTGTACAAGATAGAGAAATTCACCTAAACTTTGTGTACGCTTATTGCTACCCACTTCATAGCACATGATAATTCACTGAGTTGGTTACCTTAAAGGATAGTGCCTTCATCCTACTGTGCGTGAGCGAAAATTGGAAGAAAATTAACCACCCACATAAATTTAATTTACTATTTTCATGACGGTGAATTGGGGGCCAAAAAGCGTAAGCAAAGTTTAGCCGAATTTGTCAATTATTTTAACTCCAACTTTCTGGTAAATTCAAGTCCACTAGAATAAAAGCCAAGAATCTTCTTCAAAAAGATTAAACTAAACGTCCATGGTATATTGCATTGACCGAAACGTGGAAGCAGAGACACGTTACTTACTATTTTGGGAAGACGTCTTGCAAAAAAAATATCCGCCATTTTCTTCGCAAGAACTACACAGACTACTAAGGATTAAATGTAAAATCTGTACGACCACTTCCTTATGAAGATACCCTTCCTACTCTTGTGAGCTAGTTTTACAGAATACAAGATTACTTTGCCATTTTCATTTCCCGCAGGGTTGACTGAAGACGAATTCAGGGGGAGGGGCTGGGGGATTAACTCCGCCTTCGATGAGTAAAATTGTCAAATTATTTAAAATTGTCTGGTGTTTTTCAGAGTAAAATACCAAAGAGCGCCGTTGTCCCTTAATGGGTTAAACATTTCCCCCACTATTTTAGCAAGCAGATTCAACATTAGCACATGACATTCTGAAGTTTATTTACTCATCAAAAAATTTTTGAGCACCTTAAAAAAATTTAACTTACATCTCTAATGACCAATTGAATTCTCTGCCCTTTAGCAATGGGCTATACCAGACAATATTCACTACCAACGTACAGAACATCATAAAACGTCCCAAATTACCAAACATCCAATTCAGGATTCAAAAAGATAGTTGGCCCTTATCCATATTACTGAATTGTCAAGCCAACTGTACATTGGCATAACAATACATTAATATAGAAAAGAACACTTAGATGACAAAAAGTTCATTTACCAAAGGAAAAAAAAAATATTCCCATGTTCTACAAAACACTTTTAGATTGAATGTGACTGCAAAAATTCAAGTATTCATCCAGTAATTGATGAATTCTCACACCAGATATGAAAGCCTGGAATAAACTACATTACTACTTAAGGACAGTCTATGCTGAAATTGCATCCCCTGAAGATGAGCCTCAAGTTGTGTCAAATCCCCAGGCAGTTGAAGCTTGATTTGCATCAAGTCATATAATCTGAAAATGGAGTCAAGTCATTTGCTTAGCTTGTGTTGAGTCTGTAGACTGATACTCCAGTTAGGTAAGTCCTGACTCAAGGCAAGCAAGTCAGTTCAAGTCATCCCAACAGGACAGGGATTTTGGAAACTTGGTCAAGGCAAGCCTTCTTCAGATGAGTGGACATTTTTTTTCTTGAATGGCTATCACTAAGTATTCTCATATGGTCAGTTACTTGCATGGTTCATCAGGTAAAGTCAAATATTTTATGGTCACTGATTGAAGTAGTCTGGTCTTGTTAAAACTGGTTAGCTAATCACTCAAGTCAAGTTCAGTCTTTGGAGCTAATGACTCCAGCTGAATTGAATTTGTCCAAAGTGCTGCTAGAGCCAAGTCATTGACTTGGGGTACTTCAACACTGCTCAAAGTATCATTAGCCACCTGCATTGACCACCAACCCACTAGAACTCATTGAGTGAACAAAGGCAGCAAGCATTCATTGGTATGAATTCTACTGGTATATCTTTCAAGTGTTCAAAAAAGTTAGTCTATAATACAAAAAGCAATACAATACTAATTTACAGACAGGAATTCAATGTGATTCTTGGGAATGTATGGTGTAAGAAAATGTAGCATCTTATGACTTCAAAATTCAAGTCTTGGTCTATAAAGGTCTAGCTAGCTTCAAAAGTAAGATCTTTGGATACTGGTTCTATTTCCCATGACTTAATCACATTCTTGATTCAATAAGAGGAAAAAGTTTTTCATCTGTTTTCCAAACACTGAGAAGTAGGGTAATTGGTCAAGGATAATTATTATAAAAAATTTGCACAAAAAGTACAAAAAAATAACTTTTTTAAGACAATTGTATGTCATTCTGTCTACATTAATCACATTTGTATAGAAGGGTTTTTGGATAATTCATGTGATGAAACAATTACCTACATGCGGTCAATATCTGTAGATTTTTGCCCAAAAATGTTGATTTGTTTTAAAAGTTTTTCAACCAACTTCTCAGTACCTAATACTGATGAACACTCATCAGCTTGGTTTTATTTTTAATCAAATTTTGTCATGGGAAAGAAAAGTGTTGAAAGTCCTCACACTTCCAACTTGTTTGAATGGGTACTGGAACAAAATTCCAACGTATTCCAAAAATAGGGATTCTTTGGGACATTATCATTTTGACTTTTGTGCAATGAAATGTACTTCATATAATTATAATACAAAAATTGATAATATTTAAAATACAAAAGATGAGGTTGTTCGTAAGAGAGATATTGCTGATGCATGCATTGGATTACAAGGTACTATTTTTACTGGAAGATCCCAAGTCATTGGTTCAACATCCACAGTGGATGGCCCTTCAGTAACACTGGGTTCCATTTCTTCCTGTTTAGAATTTTGTGCTGAAGGTGCATGAGATATCTCACCGGTTGAGAGGTAAAATTCAAAATGCAATCTCCATTGCACATCCACTAAAAGACAAAAAAAAAAACAGGACTAAAATTATTTCCGCATTATTAAGGACAGTTGAGGCTTGTTGTGAGAAGTTTTGAAAAGTAATGATCATTTCTTCAGCACTGTGTACAACCGACACACACACAAACACAACCCAATCACACAACTCACCACTAAGTTATCACCCCAGCTATGGACAAGGAGTCAAATAATACACATTTATGGGTGGATGGCAAGCATTCCCCCAAGGGGCAGGGCTCATCCCTTTGATGAGTAAAATTGTCTGGTCCAAGTCAGAGTATAAAACAAAAGTACACCCTTGCCTCTTAATGGTTAAGTTTGAAATCCACTACTAAGTGATCAAGGTATCCTCTTTAAATATTATATACAGTACTATTTGTACTGAAAGTAATTATAATTTGATTACATCATAATAAGTCATTGTTGCAGTAATTTGGACAGTCAGAATACAAAACATTAGTGTAAAAAACAGGGTAAACAGTGACACTCTTACCAATATCAGATTTAAATTCTGGTGTAGCTGTAATTGGGATTGGAAGTTGAACTTGTATTTTCTTGGAATAAAGACAAAATTCTTGTTGTGTAGAGTATGATGTATGACTATGGAGCTGTTTGGTGGTACTCTTTTTGTATTCTTCACAAACATGTTCTTCACTTTGAAGCATCACTACCAACTGGAAAATAATTCAGTATAAATAAGATCAAAATATCCATGCTATGCAATGATGATATAAAAACCTGATCAAACTCAGACCCAGCCTCACCCCATCCAAAGTTAGGATTTAGTAACCTCATGTTTTGTTAGCTTCTGCTTGTGGTCCACTTACAATTTAAATTTTGGATCATGTTTGAGTTACTGGTGTCTATGTCTACTTTGTGTTATATCTGATGAAAGTCCAGAGCATGTAGCCAAAGACAGCATTTCCCTCAAGATTTAAAAAGAGTACTTAACCCAAGATAGACAAAAGGGGATTTTGGCCAAGTCAAGGGCAGTTTCTTCAAGTCAAAGACACTTGAATGGCCATATTCATGCAAAAGTACTGTCGAGGATTGTTGACAAACCATCTGCAATCTACCAGTTGTATACTGTGATTAATTTGAGGTATACAGTAGTGGTACACAAGATTTCTCAAGGGTAGGCATGGCAGGCTATTACTATGATGTTGCTTGGTGAGAAAGGTTGATATAGTTACTGGGAATCTTTCTAAAGATGCTTGTGGTTAACAGTCTCTTGAAGATAATCCAAAATGCCTCTGTATTGCTTTTACAGATAAACATATCCTGCTCATTTGCAAATCATTTTTGTCACCTGATTGTTCTTATACAGTAAGCATCTTAATAAAGTACCACTGCATAGTCCATCCAAAATCTTTGCAAATGTCTACAAGCAGTGTGTACTAATGGCATGGCAACAGTATTTTTGTTTGACCATTAGAATTGAATACATTATCCTAAGAATCTGCCAGTCCTTGCTTTTAGGGTTAATCAGAGGTATATCCAAGAAGTACTAGCAATACAGCAGTCTTTTAGAAAAATATGCAACAGAAAATACAACTCTCAGGCCTGAAGATCATTCAGTACAATTTATATCTCCACTATTTGCACTTTCAGATCTTGTACTGTAACAAATCAGTCAATGCAGCCAAAGTTGCTTTAATGATGTTAGATTAAATAATTTAAGCTTTCCCATGACTTCTTGTCACATTATAAATGCAGAGGGTAAATTATGTAAAATTATTATGATTATTACAATTAAATGCCTATGATAAAATGTTAAGTATTTAGGACATATTTCAAGAAAGTATGGTACATGCAATTGAACAGTAACCTTTGTTTCTGATGATGAATATGATACAGACAGAATGTGCTATTAATTTTTCAAACTATATTAAATGTTTTTATAGAGTTATAAATGCCATTCTTACCTTTGTGCATCGGACATTGCAGTTTCTAAAGTCAAAAATGCCTAAAATTTCATCTCCTATTCTATATGCTGATTTGAATAAAACAAAACATCCTACTTGACCATCTTCGTTCACCACATTATAAACATCTGGAAGAAATGAAGAAAATCATTTACATGTATAACTGGCAGGGAACCTTTAATAATTATAATACACCAAATTTAGTAAAAATGACTGCATTTTGATTAACTATACCAAGATTTTTGTACTATTACTTAACTGAAAAAAGTGTGAAATGCTTTACAGACTATTCATAATATTCCTTAATATTCAATGCCATAAAATATCATTATTTCTTTTCAATGTCTGCAACTCAGGTTCCAGGAGAGAATCTTAAGTGTAGGATGAACAGCAGATTATTTTATTATTTCAAAGACTTCGTTGCATTGCATTGCACAAGGTCATCAGAGAATGAATAAAAAGTGTTTACAGGTACAGGACTACAATGGTTAGTGACTGTTATATGATATTTAAGATATTGGCTTGTGAAAGGAAGGTGCAAAGACAAAAGAAATCTTAACACAGTCTGTTGAAAAATATCTCAATCACATCAAGTGAATACAGTAATACTTACATTCACTTTTCTTACATGTAACAGCAGTCAGCTTTTCTAGAGCAACATCTAGTAAAGATCTCGTTTTTACACTCTCCTTTAAAAAAGGGTTGGATGGACATTCATTATTTGTGGTGCAACTGTGCAAATCTTTTAATCCTTTAAAGTGAAAGGCAACCCTGTTAGAAACCAAAATCACAACACTGCCAGGAATTTCAAATCCTGAAATATTAATCCACTAAAACCCTGAAGTACTGATACATTATCCTTTGTTACAATCCATAAGAAAATTTGGATGGGTCACCTTAGAAGTGAAAGGGTAAATTAAAATTGGTGGTGAAACCCAGAAGAATCCTTAGCACAACAAAATCACTTGGGACAAACCACAATTAAATTCTAAACAACACCTTGGTCTGAGGGAACAATGTGCTACAGAGAACAGATGTATGGGTTTTCCTTTCTTATAAAAATGTGTTTAAGGAGACTTAGTCATCTGTCAATCACTTTGAAAATTAGTATAGAGCTTTCCTTATTTTGACCAAAAACAACTTGTAAATTGCATATTCCTTACTGTACTGTTAATTCAAACCATGCTTGAGGATAGAAGGGTCAACTTGTCAACCCTCAAGTCAATATTGCTAAGATCAAAAAATTTTACTCTTCAAAAGGATATACTGTACCTTGACTAGCCTGGAAGTGAATGGGTTAACAAGCCAAGAATATGATTTCTAACTTCATTATTTGAGCATATTGGCAGGGGTGGATCCAGAATTTAGAAAAAAGGGAGGTGCAAAATTTTGTAACAAATTCATCCTACTATGTGGCATTTTGGTGGAAGAATTTTTGTACTACCATAGTCATCACCTAAGCAAGAACATCATGAACCAACACCTCTCCTATTTGATTTTCAATGTCAAGTTCAATGTGAATTTCTTCCACTCACCCAATTTTCTTTGGTGTTTGTTTCAATTCCTTCAGAATATAGTC
This sequence comes from Heliopora coerulea, assembly GCA_030142905.1. Taxonomy (NCBI): domain Eukaryota; kingdom Metazoa; phylum Cnidaria; class Anthozoa; order Scleralcyonacea; family Helioporidae; genus Heliopora; species Heliopora coerulea. The sequence continues at coordinate 2,716,903 of JASJOG010000020.1, forward strand.
ATCAGTCTTCTTGGTGGTAAACATGTTTAATGCTTGTATTATGTAATCACACAAGAAGACATGACAACTGATCAAAAAGGGGTGAGCATGTCTGTTGCACCCTGCCTAAATCTGCCCCAGGTTGGATATCTTATCAGAGCTTTGTCACTGATGATATTGAAATTTATACTGTAACCATGAACTTGTTTTTATGGCCCAATCACTGATGTCTTGGAATTCTCAAGGATTATGATTTTTAGTATAGCCCACTACTGTAATTATTAGCAATAGTGGCACTGAGTAAGTTGTGCTGTACAAGAAAATCATTTATGGGAAAAAGTATGCCACACGCAGGGATCTTAACACATTGAAGTTTGTAAATTCAAATCCTAACTGAGATTGAATAGTAACTGTGATCTTAACTTACCTTCTAAAACTAAAATGCGCACAGGTAATCGAAGCAATTTTGTTGATGACTGAAGTCTACCAGCCCCCACTGTAACTTTATAACAATATTTTATGGCTAAACCTCGGTATGACGGCGGTGAATCAAATGGTACTGAATCTTCATAATAGTCTACAATGTTATTAATCAAAAACATACGATAAGCACGTGCGAACAGCTGGAAAATGTCATAAATTTTGATCAACACAAAATTATTGATGCATTATATCATGTAAATATTTTTCAACATAACTACATGTTTCTAAAAACTGACATATTTATACATACATGACTTCGATTCCCCAGCTGCTAGCTTGAGATCACAAAATAAAATTTTCGGTTTGGTAGAAAGCAAACACCGCCCACGCTCGCCTTCAAAAGTAATCAACAGAACGTTACGCTTTAAATTTTATAAGAAAGTCCCTATAATAATTAAAATTATGACTTTACCAAAAGAACCACTGAAAATTAAAATGTGCAGGTCAGAAATACAGACAGCGCAACATTCTTTTTCCAAGCGTTAAGTTCTAGATTAACGGCCAGAGATAAAAGATACTTCAAAATGAAAAAAGTCAGATGATTCGACATTGTACTTTCAGTGTAATCGCCGAAAGTACATTTGAGTACTTTCAGGATGCTCCTTCAGGAAACGTTAGGGAAAAAAAGCACAACTTAGAGTTAAAATACTGACCTTTAGAAGGCATGAAAGAAGTTGTAGCGTCTTCGCTTCCATCCACCGTGTCTTGCAAACTCTTTCGGTCGGCTTCGGGCAATCGAACTCGAGAGTCATTGATTGTACATTGACAGTGAATTTGAGCGCTTGCCCAGGCAATCGTTTCAATTCCTAAGACTTTTCTCCGAGTGAAATGCGAACTGATAACGTGGTTGGTGCGTGGCTCACCGCCGCTTAGTGCTGACCTTTTCAATGTGTTCGTGAAAGTGATTTGGCATCGTATAGGTTCTCCTGCGAAATACACCGAACCTCGCAACAAGCGCACCTCAATCTCTACCATTTTGGCAGGCGATGAGCCTCTAGATTGAGGCTTTTAACGTTTTTCTCACAAAGCATTCTTTTCCACTTTCATGGCAATACATGAAAAGTTCTATCTGTATCAAATTACGAATATGCGAACCTTGTCCGCCATAACAAGTGATGAACGTGCCATGAGTGAGCATAAAACAAGATCCACTGTACTACCTGTGGTACCCCTAGTCACCCTCTAAGAGATCACCCCCCTGTTTCATGGTCGATAAATCGACCTCGTTTTCTCAACTTTTTTCAGAAGGCTAACGGCTTGATGACGTTTCCTCAAAGGAAAATGTACATTTGAAACCAAAATATTCCCTTTCCTTAAAACGTAAGTATTGGGAAGCGAAGAATCCCGTTTAAATTTTTTCTTTATCATTTGCCATTGGCTTGATGTAAGCACTTGAAGTTTACGCTTCAACACGTCACTGGTTGTACGGGGGGGAAAGGTAAATTTTAAATCTTTGGTAATTTAAGATTGTTTGGAAGGCGACGAAAGTTGGCATAAACATTAGTATCTTAAATGCTCGAATTAACGCCGAGATGTCCCCGGTTGTTCGAATTTTTGCCCTTAAGGGAGAAACTGATTTGAAGTGGGATGTCTTTTTGAAGGGGGGGTGCTTATTTTGTTTCTCCGCACCTCTCCTATTTAGTCTATTTCCTTTATTTAGGTGGAAAAACTTTAAAAAAAACAATGAAAGTTAGAGTGAACATAAATAAAAAACTATCCAATTGTATAGGTCCTTCATTGTTTGCCAGGCATTTTAAAACAACTTTATCTTGTATGTGACATGTTGATCTCTGTTCTCAATTGGTCTACTTGTAAATCATGAAGACTTGTGGTGCTATACCTTCAACATTAGATGGAGTAATTTCCTCAAATGTGTTGTTGTCTCACAACAGTTCCATTTTTGCCTCAGATTTAGGGTGGGCACTTATTTAATAGTTGCCTTTTATGGGCTGCTTCTTTGAAGAAGGGCATTTAATTCAAGGGGTACTAATTTGAATATTCATGGCATTTGAGTCGTTGACTGTCTCCTTATCTCCACACAGTTACCATAGCAACATACTTGGTCCATGAGTTTGGTGCAAATTCTTCAAGGAAAAACAATAGTTCCTGCCAAGGTTACTTTATGCCATACAGATACTTGAGATCAAACATGTTTCCATGGTAACTATAATTTTTATATTGAATAATTTTTAAGATATGCTGCCAGTTTAGCACAAAAAGATCAATGTTGCAGCCAAGCTTTGTCACTTTAGCTGTTACACTCCTACAAATAGTAATATCCCTAAAATTTATGGAAATTACCTTGAAGCTTATGAGAGAAAGAATTTGAACTGTATGAACAATGAAGGAATTGAGAGTAGAAGTAATGAATGAATGAGGTCTTTTAATAAACACAAATTCATTCAATACAAGTTAAATGCTACTGTTGTCAAGGACTAATGAATCAAAAGACTATACAAAATAAACTATAAATAAACTGAAAACTGTATTTGAAGGAGAAAACTTATACAAAGTAAAACTATACTATGGATAAATAAGGACAGAAAGTAAAGTAAACAAGACAATCATTTTTGAAAGGTATTATGAATTACAGCACCATTACAGTTTAAATAACTTCTCCAAATGAAGTCCTTAGCTACAGTACTTTAGGTAAAAAGGTCACTTTGTCCAGTTCTCCTTAGTAAACTACTTCATGGATAAAAATACTTGCACTCATTTTGTTTAAATACTAGGATAAAAGATTGTGTAAAGATTACAGGACTAATTTTACCACACAGTAGTTTTAGTAGCACTGAAGAGTCTACCATTTCCAACTACTCAAAGTTACCTCTGTCACTATTTTCTGATCTATAAACAATAAATATATATGGTTTGCTTCCATATTACCTTCCCTAAGTAGAAAAAGCAACTAAATCTATCAGCAGTATCTTGGCCTATAGTTCAAAGGCTATCCACATTCCTGGCCTTTGTTGAGTAGAAATAAACTTAAGAAAGAAAGAAATTGGTGATTTGAATTAAGAAATCAATTGGCCACTCAAACTCCAAGTGGCAGTGCTGTACCAAGGTGGGGCACAAACATTTATGGGGTGACACTTTCAGAAACAACAAAATGTTAAATGTCTCCACTTCTCATTGTTAGTTTAGGATTTTGCAGCTGTCAAGGGTCAGAAGTTTAAAATTATTATAGTATAAGGAGCTTAGGGTGCATAAAAGAGACCTGAGGGGTGCCTTTAACAGAACTTCCCCCAGGCAAGTAATGCCCTAGGTATGCCTCTGCCAAGAGGTGTCCATGGGCATCCTAATCATAGGATACCTAGAATTACGACTTTCATAATTATACAAAACATTATCATGTATAAACTGGTAAATTTGTGAAAAATTAAAGCAATAGTTATTTGTATGCTCAAAGCTGCCAACGAATCTTTTCCATGATAATAATTACACAGGTCTTCATTTGGTATCTAGTAAGTTTCATGGGACTCCAACAATTTAGTACTTGATGTCACTGTTTCATTTAGGCCCTCTAAGCAATGATTGACTTGAAAATTACACTCTGTAGTCCAACATTTATAAATGTTTAACATATTTCTATGTTTTACAGAAAACTTATCATTGTCAACTCTCAAAATATTTACAAATATTCTTTTAAAAAGTGTTTATGAGTGAAATTTCTCATGGTTTCCATTTTTAATCTGGTCCACCTCTCTACAAAATGAAATGCAACATGAGTAGTTATAACAGGTTTACTTCACAAAGAAAATTCAACTTTAATCAGTGAAAGTGTTCTCCATTTATGAATATATTTACAAAGAATTTTGTAGTGGCAAACTTTACTCAGGCCCAAAAATTAAAAAAAGCTCTTGACTTTCATTATTGTGAGGAAACTATGTCAAGTGTTCCTAATTTACAGGGTTTAACTTGGTTGTAGGGATACATTGCAAGTGTGGGCGAGGGATTGTTGCATACAAGTGATTCTAGTTTGTAGGGTTTAGCTTGGTTGGGATTTTGATTTATAACCTTGCAAAGTGGAGGAAAGCACGTTCAGTTGCAAAGTTTCTTTTGAATTTTACTGTCTTCTCAACACCCTATAATAATTTCCCAACTTCCTGTCCTGTACTACGTGTCGGAGTTGGTGAATAAAAATAATCCATCAAGAGCAAGACAAAGAATTACCAGCATTGAACAGAAAGTCAGGATCTAAGTAACTATATTTGGAATTTAAATCAGGAACATATAGATGGAGTTAGTCATATTTCTTTACACTCAACCGATCCGCTGAGTCACTAACATTAAGGAGAAAAAAAGTCCAAGAAACAGGAAATGCAACTGTAGTCATGACAGGTAGAAAACTTTAATACCTCGATATAAGCAATCTCTTCTGGCAAAATAGTTGCTCTTTTGTATTTAATCGGTAATTCTGTTTCCTCCAGGACGTTGAAATTGCTGGTTTCTGTTTTCCTATCAACCCTGTCACCACGAACTTTCTGAGAATCGAGGTCAGTGGACCCAGACGGTTTTAGAGGAAAAAAACTTTCTGAAAAATTAAAACAGCAATGCCCGAATTAGATTCAAGAACTCAAGAAAAAACCATAATTAATATTTCCTTAAACGATCTGACCTAGTGGAAATCGTTTTGGAAATTGAATCAAAGGTACATGAGGCTTAACAGTCTGAATACCCCTGAACAAATACAAAGAAGCCATTTTGAAAAAATATTCGTGATACACGACGATTTTACGAACATGTCCCGACGTTTTTACGAATCCTCCTCCACGTCTTTTCCCCAGAACCGTTTGTACTCTGATCTACCATTCAGGTTCAGTTTGTTGGTTTGCTCTTGAACTGGATAATGATCCGCACTATTGTTTGGTTTGGTGTTGGTGGCTTCTTTACTTCATGTGTTGCCAATGCTGTTCGGAACATACCTGTGTTGAAAAAACCCAGTTTTCATTTAACAACTATAGGAATTGGTCTTTTGGTTGGCTACCAAACTCACATCTTTGAGCAGAGCGCAGAAAGCAGATATAAGGCAATGATGAAAACGCACGAAGGATTACCATTGTACAACTTTCTATTAGCGGAAGGACAATCGAAGTCGGAACCCGAAGATGAGGCGGAGGAGTCTGAGTCTGATGAGGAGTAATGAGCACCTGTAAAGTGAACAAACTACAAAAACAGGTGTTCTGCAGAGAAAAGTCTTGTTTGGTTCAACCTCGTGAAATGGAAACTTGAAGATTTTAGAAGTTAAGAAACGTTCTTTCATTCTGTGGAGGATTAAGAAAAGTGAAACGTCAGAAAAAAAAGCATGAACTGATCAAACATGTTTTGACAAATATACTTAATATGTTTCCTGAAATATGAATTTTCACGCTTCCATTATCTACAGTACAAACTGCTTGTGACCTATGTTCTCATTAAAGATTTTATTTTTTGGTTGAAAGAACTGGAACCCTGATATTTAGTTAAAAAGTGATTTTGTTATCTTCAACAAACAACTGAAAGTCTGGGAAATTTAACCACATCAACCAGAAATTATTGGAAAGTTTAGATGTTGCAGAAATGTCTGGAAAAAATTGAAAATATTTCTGTTTGAATTTAAGGTTAAATCTAAAAAAAGGTAAGAAATTTAAACTATTAAATTGATGACATCTTTGCTATGATATTTAAAAAACATAAGAATTGTGTAAAAAATAAATAAATATTACAATACATTTGAATACATTAAATTACATTTAAAAAACATCATAATATCCAATGATAGGAGCTAACACATATGCAAATATTAATCATTATCTTATCCAGGCCAGAATGCCATGGAAAAAATAGTTAAACTCACATTTCATGCTTTCTGATAGTTGAATGATTAGTGGATTTTTTTCTTGCAGTCTCATACATGGTTTTTTACATTCTGGCTGCTGGAGGGCAGGAATGTTACAGTGTCTAATTAGTAATTACTTGAAAGTATACTTTAGAGTTAGCTTTCTGAGAGTAGACTAAAAATATTTGTCAACCTATTAAACTGAGGTGAGCATTTTTGAGATTGATCAGGTGACTTCTTTGTCATTTTAGGCTTACTGTTCAGATTTGAGGCAGGTTTGACCTGGGTGAAACTTATATTGGGTGTTAGAGTAAGAGTTAGGACTAATTTTTGATTAGGATTAATTTTTAGCTCTTTTAGGGCAGTTGAATACAGTAGTCATAAAATTTTTTTTAGGAGGTTGTTCCATATCCTATGAATCACTTGAGCATGTTTTTTTTGAAGAAATCCTGGTTGTCTGCCTGTTTCTTGTTATACAGTAAGCCTCAGTCACAATTTGGTTTGAAGATTAGCTGATCTTCAGTCTTAACTTTCATAAACTCCATTTGCCATGGACATACTTCATGTAAAAGAAAACATAATCCAAATAAAATCATCTGGAAAAACTGGATGTTTGAGTTAAATCAAGATGATTGAGGGAATCAGTATTTATAATTACCAATTCCATCAATTGCCTTGATTTAACTTGAACATCCAATTTTCAAGATGCTTTTATTTGGATTATGTTTTGTTTTATATTTTTTCAAACTATCAGCTGGTATCGATAATTGATATACTCATCCACAAACCCAAAAATCTTGTGGAAACAGACCAGAGACTGGTTCATAACTGAGTTATTATAGCAAGGTTTCATACAAAGTCTCAGTGATTTGATACTGGCTTGTTGAATTTACTAGTCTTATATTCTTATAATGCCAAGAAAAGATGCTCAGTCTGTCTGAAACCTATGCTTTTATATTTCAAATTTTTTAAACTTAAGTTTTCTATTAAAATCTGAGGACACCAAATTTTTGATAAAAACTAGATGTGTGTTTGAGGATGTGAGTGTGTAAATGTGTAAGAATATATATGTGGGAGTGTATTTGTGTGTCCATGTTACATGTGTTAGTAATGATCTGTGTAGCATATGTATTGAACAGGTAATGTTTTAGTAGAAAAAACTAAATCAAAAATGTCCATCTTGGAACTTGATATTCAAGTAAACACAAGAAAAGACAGTGGTTTGATAATGACCCTGCAATAGAGTCAAACCATTACCACGAATACTGTCTTTTCTTGTGTTTACTTGAATGTCAAGTTCCAAGATGGATATTTTTGGTTTAGTTTTTCTACTATATTTTCTTAAGTTGTTGGCTGATTACAATTTTAGGCAATATTTTTTGGTCATCTTTAATAGTGTCTGGGCATTCAACAGTTTATATAAAACAAAACATAATCCAAAGATTAGCATCTTGAAAAATCCAAGATATGGATTGAAGTAAGACAAGAAATGAGTTTGTGATATTTTGATTTTATCACAAAATCATCATCAGACTAACTGATAATAGAATAAAAATAAAATATCACAAACTCATTTCTCATCTTGCTTCAATCCATATCTTGGATTTCTCAAGATGCTGATCTTTGGATTATGTTTTGTTTTATATTTTTTGAAATTGCCGGCTGGTATTGTTTTTTTTTATTCAACAGTTTACTTCTTGCAAATATGGATGATGCGCGGTCAGGTAGAGGCATAATGACTGGAGACGTTCTCTGACCAAAATTATATTTTATTTTGACAAGCTTTTGGCCACTAGACTGTGGTCTTTGACACTAGACTGTGGTCTTCTGTTGTTATAGATCTGTCTACAAGTCTGTATTTGAGTGTACACTAGCAGTAATACTTACCACTTCTTGTGAGCTATTTAGACCTAATGGTTGACCACGCCTTCTGTTTGCAAGGTCTTTATTGTTTGCCTTTCAGACTTTATACAAGTTTGGGTTTTCAATCCAGTTTGAGTGATGATTTGCTGAAGAGTTGAAATAAAAACGCTGGCAATATCATGTTTAAAATAACGGAAGAATTATCAAAAAATGAAGTTTCCTTGTAAGTTTTCAAACGTCTGTAATGCAATAAAGAAAGTAATTGCAGCTGTTCTGTAGTGAAAGCGGAGATTGGTGTGCACCCCAGACCTGTTCAGAATCCTTTGTTGGCCCACCATGGTTAGCCTTACCACATCTCTTCACCTTTTATTTCTAAAAGGCTTTCATTTTAGCTATGGCCAATAATAATCATTGTTAAGGTTTGTACAAATCGTCTGTAGCTCAAGAGTTGAGAGAAAATTTTTAAAAAGTCTGAAAACCTGCCCGAAATCTATTCTTTTGCAATCATTTTTCATCTTTGAAAAGCTTCACATGTTGAGGGGATCGTTGATAACCAATCAGAATCCATTTCTACTCTTAAACTAATTGACCAATGAAAACGCCGTAAAATTGACCAATGTGAGGCTAGAATTACTAAAACAAATGCCCAATCACTGAAGGTTTGGAAATTGTAAGAATAAAATCGCGTGGCATTCCTTTTTACGTATTTTCTTTATAGACAAGCAGCAGCAGGAACATTTGACAAGGAAGGTTGCGTAAGTATCAGGGATTTATATATAATGGCTCGTACAAAGCAAACCGCCCGAAAGTCTACTGGAGGAAAGGCTCCTAGGAAACAGCTAGCTACCAAAGCTGCTCGTAAAAGTGCTCCTTCGACCGGAGGTGTAAAGAAGCCCCATCGATACAGGCCGGGAACTGTAGCCTTGAGAGAAATCCGTCGTTATCAGAAGTCAACAGAATTGCTCATTCGTAAACTACCTTTCCAGCGTTTAGTACGTGAAATCGCTCAGGATTTCAAGACGGACTTGCGTTTCCAGAGTGCGGCGATTGGTGCTCTACAAGAAGCTGCCGAGGCTTACTTGGTTGGACTTTTCGAGGATACGAACTTGTGTGCCATCCACGCAAAGCGAGTAACTATTATGCCAAAAGATATCCAACTCGCCCGCCGAATCCGTGGTGAACGAGCTTAAATTTTTCAAATATCTTCGTCTTACATCAAAACCGAACTTTGCTAGCATGTGTACTTTTGACTTTATCGTTTAACATCTGCGGATATGAACCTATCGGACTCGAAGGAGTTTTACTTATTTTAACCGAATCACGAACTTGGGAAAACATTCTTTCGTGTAGATGAGCGTTACTGTAAAAGTAAAGATAAAATGCCACTGGTTATTACTTCAAAAAGCCTACATCATTAATTTTGCTGTTCATTTCTAATCGACTGACAAAACGCAGTTCACCAAATTGCGTTTTCACGTTGAGTCTGCCATGTAGATTTTCGTTCACAGCAGAGCAAGTGTTCTTTGTAAATACTACGGATTTTACTTAGTGTATAATATAGACTACCGTTATTTTCTTTAAATTTTAAGTTATGGTCTAATTCGTCAAATTCCTTGTAACGAGTGAAATGGCGTCAGTTAATTTTTGTCGTCATGAACACATTCAACTAAATTATAGAAATACATTCACCTTCTACGACGTTACTGTTAAACGCAAACAGTTGCTCTATTGTACTGGTATTTTCAAGGAAACATGCACTTTAATCTGTGAATATATATTTTTGTTGAATACCAGTAGAATGACCGGGTAGTACATGTATTTTTAAAGGTTTTCAGTTTCGCTTATGTCAGCTAGGGTGTGCGTTTCCGTTCCGGATGGCGAGACTTGAATTTCCTTAAGTTAATTTTGATCGTCTGACCACCTATTTCCCTGACCGGTTTTGACTACGACTGACGGTGTTCACGCGTGTATCACGTGATGAATTTGGTCACGTTGAAGAAGTCTACGTACGTATGGACACACATCCTTTAAGGTTCCAATAGACTGTCAACGTGAACTACAACAATCGTTGATTTTTGTGGCTGTGTCAAATAATTTTGAATTTTTCTAAATTCATATTGCAAGAGATGAATTAGTAGAATTGAATTTAAGTCTGGTCTGTCGAAAGTAAATTGAGAGCGAAAACTAAGTCTCTCAAAGTACTGGGAATTTCCCAGACAATGGAAAGTTTCTTCAGTTTTTTACTGAATGTTTCCCTACGTTGAAAGTGATGTTTAAGGTGTGGTGATTAACACAAAAATTCTTTGACCAAGCTTAGAACTTTCGTTTTTAATAAAATACCCATAGATTTTTGAACCTTCTGGAGAGTCTCCCTCAAAGCTAAAAATAGTTAAACTTCACTGAGTGACCACTTGTTACAACCATCACCACCCTCTTGTCAACTATCTTAAGTTCCTGAAATTTAAAAACCATTATCACACACTGGCTCCCAGACTCATATATCAGCCAGTAATTACAACATTCTATTGTAGCATGTCAAAAAAGTTGTCACACTTTTCCTGTAACCTGAAACAACTAACAAGTACAATATTTCACAGTGATACTTGACAGACACTTTGGTACATACAGGCCCAGTAACTATTGTGAATTTCATTTGTTTTTAAGCTTGGTGGGTCTGACCTCCTGTGACCACCACCTATGAGGGGTGACCAGGGACCCAGTTGTTCAAAGCATGATTAGTGCTAATCTAGGATTACCAGTACATCTCTTGTTTTGGTTCCATTTATTTTGATCGAACAATCTAGTTCTGATTTGATAGCTTAAAACCTTTTTGCATATACCTGAAATCTGTGAAAGAAAATTCCAACTTTTCTTAACAGCATGATCATAAAGTTGTCCACAAAGTTTTCGCTAATCCTCGATTAAGCTTATCACCTTTTGGAACAACTGGGCCCTGTACTTTCTACTTTGGGTAGTTGTTGAGAGGCTCTATGGTATCTTAAATGCTCAAAATTCTTGTCTGAATACGACTTAAGTTACTACATGCTGTCTAAACTTCCATCCACATTTTCTTCATGTAATTATTTGTTTGTCCTTTAAATTTAATTCATGTTGATTTCAAGATGTTGACTGCTGCCATCAAATGGCCAGAGAGTAAAAACCTACAAACTGGAATTCACAACTGTCCAGAACTTAAGGAGCCCACATATTACAACCAAATATTTTCACTTCATACCTTGGAAGAATTGATAAGCTTTGCACCACCAATATTCTAATGTAAAATCAGGATAATTATTTTATAAGATTAACAGTGTTTTACATTCATGTCATTGAGGCTTCACTGCCTACATCTCCCTGTTCATTTACTTCAGGAAATTCACTGGTTTTCTCAACAGCATTATCTGTAAGAGTGCCTTGTTCTAATCCACGGAAGAAAGTTCCTGAAAAGTAGTCAACAAATGAAATAGCCATCAAAATTTCATGTTGTCACTGTAAGAAATTACAAAGTGATTGAACTGACTTCTCTGCCTTTCTGTTAAATGTTTGATTTCAGCTTGCAGTTGACTGTCATTAGCTGCCTGCTCAGCAGGGATTGCTTCAGATCTACAAAAAGAAACTTTTTGAAGCTTTTATAACATTTGTTTCAGGCATACCAATAAAAAACGTTCTGTCACAGATACAAAATATAGTCTTTAGAGGGAAGGCACTGTATGTAACCATGTGAAAATTTAAACTGGCCCATGCAAAACTTTTGGTCAACTCATCAACAAGAGCATCTGTCTGCTGGTGTTGATAATTGTTTTCTAAATCAAAGAAATCTTCTCTAGTTTAGATCATGTGCTTGGGACCAAAGATGACTGCATAACTGATCAAACCCATGTCAAAAAAGTGATTTATTTCCATAACAAATGCACATTTGAAACCAGCGCACATGAAGAAAATCTCATACTTCAGACAGGTTACAAACAGTTGGAAAAGGACTTTGCAAGCTTTGGGAATAACCACTCCTTACCAGTAATATATACATATAATATAACTTAAAATTCTTCATGTTAATATGTGTTTAGTTAATACAATTATGCAAAATTTATGATAGTATAACTCCAAACATGATTATGGACCGGAACCCATAAATGTTTTCACCTGAGCAATAGTTACAAATATCATTTAAATATACCTTATTATGTCATCTGATTTGTTTCCACACTTTTCACATAGTCCTGATTCTGTAGCACATTTCACACAAATTGTATGATATGCATGTTTGACGGTCTTTTGTTCACATTTGACACTACAATTACATGAACAAAGTTAACCATTCACAAACCATGATTAAAAGGATAAAAACCATGTTGGACTGCTTCAAAATCTAGCAATCAAATGACTGTATCAGACAAGCAATACAAATAACATAGCTGGTTATCAATGAAAAAATTATGGCAAGTTAAAAAAAAAACTGGAACAGCATAATTCTGCTTATTTCATGGTTGAACCATTAAGCAGCAAGGGCACACTTTAGTACTTTACTCTGGCTAATGCTAGGTGATTATATTTGTCAAAGGAATGCGCTCCTGCCCCTTAATGAGTTAAACTCATACACTGGAAAAAAAAAAAAGCCCTAAAATGCTCACTTACAATTTGCGTTTAGGAAACCTTTTACAAATTATACCTGGCTAACAGTTAACAGCATACTATATTTATTCAGTACAGGCATACATGTACAGGGATTTCAATGATTTCTTTCCAGGAGGAGATAAAATACTATAAAGATTTGCAACCACAACAAAATGCATCAGATGTTAGGAAGTACTTTAGTTCCAAATTCATATAAACAATGATTTCATTGAAAATCTTGTGGATGAAAAAAATATTTTAACTGAGGAAATTAAAGGAAAAGTTCATGCAAATCAGATGTAAATTTTAGGATATTTATCTTTATTATTTCACGAACCATTTCGACCATCAACCCTTTTTGGTCAAAGACATCTTCCCTTGATTGATGAGTACAATTGTTTGGTGTTAGCCAGAGTATATGTATGCCTATCCTTGACTAATAAAATCATTTGGTGTTCGCCAGAATGGAATTTAAAAGCCAGGTCAGACCAAAAAGAGTTCAGAATATTTTTTATAGATGAATTCAGTAGTCTTATTATGCCAAGTATAGAAGTCTAAAAGCTATGCTTTCATATTTCAGGAAACAAAATTTTTGATTAAAATTTTGGGGTGAGTGTTTGAAGATATGAATCTATATTTGTGTGTGAATCTCAGTGTGTGTGAGTACAAAATTAATGTGTATGTGACTATGTGTGTTAGCATAATCACGTGGAAATGACAAATGCTGTATTTAACAGCAAATTTAACAGTATCTGTGTATTCAAAAGTTTTCTTCTGATGTTATATATCTGTCTATATGTACGTACTTGAGTAAACACTTAAACATGCAGTAATACTAACCACTTCTTGGGAGCTGTCAATGGTTTGTATTTCTTAAACTTCTTCCTCCATTCAATAATCCCACGGCATCTTTCACACACTCCACTGACAACCAGTTCATTGATCAGCTTAGTGGATTTACTAGTGTCATGTAAGTTGTTCTTAAACCCAGTGCTGTTTTGGTATTTTTGTCCTCTTCTCTTACTGTTCCCTCTCCTTGTCGACATTCTATGGTTTCGAACACGCCATCACTTAAAATAATATTAAGGTTGAATATTTTAATATGTTGCAGTAATTAATTAGGGACCTTAAGATTCTGCGACGCGCCTATTTCGGCGGAAAAACTGGGCCGAGCGAAGTCTGCGCAGCGTTCCCGGTTAAAAATCAATAAGATCGATGATTTCAACGACGTGGAAGTCAATTCAAAATGTGCTCTTTAAAAAAGTAAGAGTCTATCGTGATGGCGTGCGACTCTGATTTAATCGATGATGAGGAATTTTTGATCTTGTATGATGCATGTCGTTCGAAAAACCCAGAATTGCCTCATCGCGACTATCCTGGTTTTTCCTTGGAAGAAATGGGTGCTGCTGAATGTGCTGTGGATTTTCGTTTTAAGAGGAACGAGATTCCTGTCCTGGCTCAAGCACTTGATATTCCGGAAAGATTTACCTGCAAGCAAGGAACCGTCTGCGAAGGTATCGAGGCCCTGTGTATGGTTCTTCGACGATTTTCATACCTTTGTAGGTACAGCGATTTGGTACCTCAGTTTGGCAGGCCAGTACCTAAGTTAAGTATGAGCACGAACAATGTAATCGACTACATTTATGAAAGACATGGAGAAAAGATAACCCACTGGAACCACCGTTTGCTCAACCCTCAGTACCTTCAAGAATACGCAGCAGCAGTGCATTGAAAAGGAGCTGCTTTAGAAAATTGTTTAGGATTCGTCGATGGGACCGTTAAGGAAATAGGCCTATGTCGTCCTGGTCAAATGCAAAGAACAGTTTACAACGGCCACAAGAGAGTTCATGCCCTGAAGTTTCAGTCGGTGACTTTGCCAAATGGCCTCATTGCGAATATGTTTGGACCAGTAGGTGTGTAATTTAAATTTTTTATTAACAGATGTTAACTGACTAATTTTTTTCCAATCAAAGACAATTTTGTTTTTCATCATAATGCATTTACATGTATTAAGTATTGCAAAATGCAGTTTTTTAAATTTGAACCTTGGCATGATGGTTGTTATTAATTACAGAGATTATTTAATAAATTTTTTTCAGTATCATTTAAAAATATAATGTTTTATTTTACTCAGCTTTTACTTACTACAGCTCTTCTTCAGAAGATAAACTTAATTTCCTTATATTAAATTAATTTTACTGCTTTCATATGCTTTTATGTATATGAAATGTTGTTTTCATATATTTTTAGAAGGTAAAAGACATGATGCTGCTATGTTGGTAGACTCTGGCTTGTTGGGTGATTTGGAGCAGTATGCCTTTGTAAATGGACAACCAGTATGTTTATATGGTGACCCAGCTTATCCCCTTCATGTCCATCTGCAAGCACCATACAGAAACCACCAGTTGACACAAGAGATGGAAAATTTTAATAAATCAATGAGTGCTGTCAGAGTATCAGTTGAATGGATCTTTGGTGACATTGTGAACTATTTTAGGTTCTTGGACTTCAAAAAGAATTTAAGAATTGGCTTAAGTAGCATAGGTAAAATGTATATTGTAGCTGCCATTTTAAGAAATGTACTAACTTGCTTTCAGTCAAATTCAACATGAAAGTTTTTTGAGCTAGAACCTCCAACTATTGAGGACTATTTATCTTGATCATTATTATAAATTATCCCTGGTGTTAAGTGAGAAATAAAAAAAGATTTCTGTTTTTTTAATTAATCAATTCCTGTCTGGATGAAACCTCATAAATCATCCCAAGCTATATCACCGTACACATTTATTAGCCATGATGAGACTGTTGAGTTAGGATTGGGTTAAAATTCTTGATTTACCAAGGAATTACTATACTGTTTTAAGATGTATAAATAAAAATGTATTCAAGTGTTTTAAAGAAGTTTAAGTAAAGTTCCTGTTTGTGTATGTATAAATGGATAAATAAAATAAAGTTTACATAACTATTTAAGGAACAAATTATTTACAGTGTATAAATAAAGTCATTACTGAAAATATGGAATTCTATCAAATTTTTGAAAATGTTATGTTAAAATGGTTCAAAAAGGTTAACATAGTCATTATTTGTCCACCAGCTTAGCCAAAAGGGCCATTAATGCCTGACCCTGTTGTTGTTGTTGCATTAAAAGCATCTGGTTGGCCTGCATTTGTTGGTTTTTGTTGTCTTTGGACTTCCACAATAGTAGCCAACATATCATTCTGTTGTTTAATAAATATATCCATCTTTTGTTGTTCCATCACTTGGCAGTTTTGCTCTAATTTGTTGGCTTCTTCTTTTAACTCCTTTTCTCTTTCACTCTTTTCTTTTAAATACTCTAATGCAGTTAAACCTCCTTTTCTTCTTTTGCATTTGAGGCCACCCTGATCATTTTCATTCCTTTTCTGAGTTTCAGACAATTTTTCCATTGCTCTTTTCCTTATCTCTTCTGCTGCCACCTTATCTGCTTCTGCTTTTGTTTTTTCCTCCAATTCAGCACCAGATGCTTGGCAGTGCCGGATTACCCAATAGGCAGACGAAGCACGTGCTTAGGGCACCAGCAAAAGAAGGGGCACCAAACAATTTTGTCACATGACAAATTTTAGATATCAATCCATGATAAGTTGACCACCTTGACTAAGGACTAGGGACGTATCTATTTTTGTAGCAGCAAGATGCCAGAACAGCAAGAAGCAATATTCTCGTTGCTAGTCAGTGCATGTACGTGACGTACATAAAGTACAGAAGGTTTTCGGTCTGCTTCGTACCGTCGTACGAACTTCGTACGACATTACACGAGGTAAAAAAAGGCGGTAAATATTTTAGCTCTTCAAGTCTTCAGGGTGAGTGGTGACTTTTAAGTTTTTAAAGCATGAAACTTTGTCCTTCCTAAACAGACATTGTGATATAAAGGCTTAATTTTGTTTTTGTGTTGTTTTAACGCGTTGTAACTCAAATAACAGATGAAACGTAACCAACTGAGTGGATCACAAAAACGTAAACTGGCCGAAGAAAAGAAACAAAAAAATGCTGAACTAATCCAGAAACTTCCAAAGTTGACATCATATTTTCAAACGAGTAGCACTGATTCCGGGTCTCTACATGTTTCAGAGACTGACCATTCTTTGGATGATGAAAGTCAAAAAACTGAAGAAAGTGAAGAAACAGCCATAATTTCAGAAGACCTAAATGTTTCGGAGACTGTCGCCAATTATCTAACTCCGAATAACAAAAACAACAGTGAACGGGAAAATGCAGATGAGAAAGAGACTGAACCAGCTCATGCTGAAAATAATAGAAGAAACAATCCTGGAATGTGGTTTGGCTTTAGTACTGATGATATAGCTTACTGGGTAGGTCATGGACCAAATGATTGTCAACACCACACTGGGCCATTTGAGAGATCATGTCGGACCTTTAACAAGGACAAACAAACGAGGTATTGTTCACAGAAAATATTTTTTGGCGTGAAAACAAATGGTGAAAAATACACTCGAGAATGGCTATTGTATTCACCATCAACAGGGTCTGTGTATTGTTTTGTTTGCAAACTATTTGCACCTAAACCATCAACATCACGGTTTGCTGCAGCTGGGTTTAGTGACTGGCGAAATGTTTTAATTAAACAGCATGAAAACAGTACAATTCACAAAAGTTCCATGCTGACATATCTATCTCAAAGACAAGGCTTGGGATTGACACACAAATTAGAAGAACAAAGATAGAGAGCGTGACTACTGGCAACATGTTTTGCAGCGTGTTGTAGCTGTTATTCAAACATTAGCTGAACGTGGCCTGCCTTTCCGGGGATCAAATGAAACATTTGGATCACTGGAGAATGGAAATTTCTTGGGATTGTTGGAGCTGGTAGCTCAGTTTGATCCATTTTTAGCAGGTCATATCTCAAAATATGGGAATGCTGGCAAAGGAAACCCCTCATACCTATCCAAGACAGTATGTGATGAACTCATTTATTGAGAGCAGGAGAGTTCGTTCAGCTATTGTACATGAATTAAATACTGCTAAACACTTTAGTTTATCAGTTGACAGTACACCTGATATTTCTCATGTTGATCAATTAAGTATTATCCTTAGATATGTGTCTCCCACAGATGGAAAACCAGTTGAACGATTTATAGCATTCCTAAATTTGGAGAGCCATACTGGTGAACGAACGGCAAATCAAGTATTGCAGTATCTAAGCCAAGATTGCAAAATAGATTTCTCAAATTGCAGAGGTCAGTCGTATGACAACGCTGCCAACATGTTAGGCCGTTATAAAGGAATGCAACAGAAGATATTAGAAGAGAACAAATATGTCATATTTATACCATGTGCTGCACACTCTCTTAATCTTGTTGGTCGCAGTGCTGTTGATTGTTGCCCCGTGGCAGTACTTTTTTTTCAATAGTCCAGTTACTTTATACATTTTTTTCTGCCTCAACACACTGATGGGCAATTCTTAAGACCCACTTAGACGATAGCCGTGTATTGAAATCTCTATCCGATACTCGCTGGGAGGCACATGCAGTGGCAACAAATGCAATCCTGGAATCCTACTCCCAGATTCTGGATGCATTGGAAAGTATAGCGGAAGATCGTTCACAAAAGGGAGAGACTATATTAGAGGCAGAAAACATTGGAAACAAGATGCAAGAACTAGAGTTTGTATTCATGTTGGTCATGTGGAATGAAATCTTACAACATTTTCACCGCACAAGTCAAGCCCTCCAACACAAAGAACTGAATTTGAAAACATGTGAAAATCTCTATCAATCACTGGCCGATCACTTACATACTTTGAGAAATGATTTCGAAAAATTTGAAAACACTTCAAAAAATATGTTGCCAGATGTTGATTACAACGAAGCCAAGTCCCGCAGGCGAATCCGGAAAAAGCAAGCAAATGATGGCAGTGCACCAGAACCAGCATTGAATCCCAGAGACTCATTTCGTATAAGTACATACTACGCCATAATTTATACACTTCAGGCTCAGATGAAGAGCAGAAGTGAAGTGTACAAAGAAATATCAAACAGGTTCTCTTTTCTAAACAATATGAACTTATCTGATGAACAGTATTTGCAAGGTTCCAAAATGCTAGTTGATTCATATCCTGTTGACTTGGACATTAATCTTTGCGGGGAACTACAACAGTTTCACTGTTATATGCGAGCAAAGTCTAACAATACAGGAAAAACAAAATTCAGTCACCTGGGTCTGTACAACAGCCACGTTGAAGATAAAACACAAAGTGTTTTTCCAAATGTAGAGATTGCACTACGTATTTTCCTAACATTGATGATTACTAACTGCTCGGCAGAACGCTCTTTTTCTCAGCTGAAGAGAATAAGAAACATTCAAAGAACAACAATGTGCCAGGACAGACTTGATGTGCTTTCTCTACTGTGCATAGAAGCAGACATGCTTCGTCGAGTCAGCTTTGAAGAAATTATCAAGGATTTCGCTATCAGAAAATCAAGGAAGAAATTTTTTAATTTAGGCATATATATAAATTTTGATTAGTTTCAAAAAATTAAAAAAAAAAGAAATTATTTTACAAGTGAAAACTTTGTTATCGTCCCTTACATATGGCGGCACCATTATCTTTTCGTGCTTAGGGTCTCTAAAGGTCTTAATCCGGCGTAGATGCTAGGGTTTCAGATGCTTCCTCTCGAGCATTCAATTCCTCCAGCAACACATCTAACTCAGTATGTTCTGGTGATATTCCACTTGCGTTCCTCTCCTTTCTGTCTTGCTTCCGAAATTGCAAAAGCAATTTTCTCAGTCTATCCCTGACAGAGCGTTGGTCAACCTGAAAACAGGGATAATGAATTTCTTCTAATCGTTTGGCAATTGCTTCCCACACCTGCCCTCTTTCTGATGATTTCTTTCTGGTTTCAAACAGTCTTGAAACCAAGACCTCTTTACAAAACACAATATCATGGTTTGTTGTCCACTTCATCACAAAGCAATTTCTGAAAAGGCCAATAATTAAAACTGTAAATTGCCAAATGTCAGACCTAAGTAAGTAACTTTTTCAAAACCATGATTTATTTAATTACAAGGGCTCTCCACAGTAAAATACTGAAGTCAGCATAGGACGTAGAAGTCCTAGTTTGGAAATGAATGGGTTTTCCACCGTTAACAGATGCAAACAGATACAGGAATAAAATTTAGATACATTTCCTCTGACGTTATCATCGATTTTTTCTGTAAACAATGGCAATTGATAGACCAAAAGGAAACTGTAATCAGAATGTAAAAATCAATTTCCGGCACACCAGCTCCGATGATGTTGTGCGATGGAACGAAAGCTAAGCATCAAAACATTTTAATACAAAAAGTTTGAGCTCATGTCTATATTCCGCTTGTTTTGCTAGGCATAGATTCTTCTATTCAGATTATAATCGATTTTGTTTTCTCTTTGTTATCTAAGTGCAAGATTATGATAATTATAATTATGTAAGTGCCCTCTTGCAAACAAAAGTGTCGTAACAACTGAACGAGAAGCTCAGCAAGTATTAATCCAAACTGCAATCAGTCATATGCTATTGCACCACGAGGGAAATTAATATACTAGCATCCATTACAATCCCTTTTGTGTCAACTAAATTAGCATTGAGCCATTTAGCAGAGCAATCGTAAACAAAACTTGCAATTTTAGATTCCAATTGACTATTCAAATAAAGTTACGGTGACTTGGCTCCATTCTTTGATGGTAAGGGTGCTTGTCCATTCGACATCATGTTGAATTTTTAAAGCTAGTAGAAACAAAAATTAACAAACGAAGATCGTTTTGCAAAGTTAACATCGATAGAAACAGCACTTTTGCAATAAATATAAATGTAAGGCGGTGTAAAAAGCAAAATACTTACTGTTTTTATCTTCAGGTTGGACTGCCTCAAAACCAAATCAACGACGACGCCCAAAGATGCTAAAACACGTGGTCGTAGATTCGCGGCTGAACTCTATGACGCGTGCGCATGCTCTGTTGTCACGAAATCATTTCCGGTCGCGTTGTAGATGAGCGCGCCGCAGAATCTTATGGTCCCTAATATGACTAGAAATACGTGCACGCAACAACCCCTCGCCCACCCTTCCAATATATTTCTCGAGAATCCAAGTAACAATGATAATTTTTCAAAATTCTCAAAAAGACAAATCCTCCTGACTATAACTGGAAGAGGACATACAATAAAAAAAATCCACACAGAATTTGGCCGCAAATAAACAATCCAAACTGGAAATTATTTTATATTTAGACTGCTTATAGTCATATTTACGTTTAAAATTTCAATTCTGCTTTATTAGAACAAAAAGTTCAGTGAGAATTTGACTGTTTGTAATTTTATACAGTAATACTTGAAATACCTTTCATACTGTTCAAATCTGTTAATCTCTAATTAGGGGAAGCAACGAACGTCAGTAAAATTCATGAAATATTTTGGTCTGACATGAGAACCTGCAGGTTACCCTGGACGAAAACTATGTTCAAAATAATTGTTATCACTTTTTTCGTAACCATTTCAAAGATAGCTACGTCAGACGAAAACTGTTGCAAGTCGTTTGAGACGGAGCTGGAAAAGAAACGGGATGCTCTGAAAACATTGTGCTATGGTGAATCTGTGTTCAAACGTTGTTGCGAGGCAATAAAGTCGGGACTGGAAAATAAAACTAAAGCCATGAAGATTCTCTGTCCTGATAAATGTGAGTAAAATAACAAATGCTTGAATAGGAAATATACTTATTCCAATCTACTGCTAGAAAATCGTAATCTTGTTGTCCAAGGACATAGGCAACAAAAAAATTCATGGCATATTTTTGTATCCCATAGTCATGTTACAGGAAATATTGCTTTGCTATTAAACCAGTGGAAGTTCGAGTAAAAAGCAAATGATTTTTGCGCAGTTATATGCCGTGTCCGCACTCTTGAAGGAACTTCTGGCAAAATTTATCTTCTGGTCGTGTGAACCTTATGATGTCAAGAGCAGGATATAAAGTAACAGAAGTCCATTTGTGATCTTCTTGTAGTGAACGTAAGGCTGTTGAAACGTCCGTCACTTCCACCAACAGTCTTTCTCAAGACTAAGGCGCGGAGGTCCAGTGTAGATAGCTTCGATAAAACAGCGGCGTTCTTGAGGTTATACACTATCTAAAATATAGAAAACAAGCTTCTCGACGTTTCGAGCGAAGGCTCTTCGTCCGGAGATTATCTCCGGACGAAAGGCCTTCGCTCGAAACGTCGAGAAGCTTGTTTTCTATATTTTAGATAGCGTATAACCTCAAGAACGCCGCTGTTTTCTCAAAACTACACTAACCTGGACGATCAATCTCCACAAACATGTCATATTGCTGACTCACCAAAAACGTTACTGATTAAGCTTGCAAGCGAATAACAATTTATCCACTTGAATGTTCTAAATAATATATACTTTAGTAAGGTAAACTGTATGTATGGTTCTCAAACAATCAAAGAGCAGTGCTTCACATGATAAATTTTTCATTGACTGGTAAAGCAGCACATATAGTCCTTGAATTATCAATAACCAATGCTGATGAAAATGCAGTAAATAAACCACTTTTCCCTATATAATCAACCATTAAGTTCAGTGACAAATTTGTTTTGTATTTCAAAAAGAATTTTGTCAAGTAGAATTGGCAAAATTAGATATTTTAGTGCAGTCACATATAGTCCTTGAACAATAAAGCTGCTCCCGATTAATCGATTATTTTTCGGCAATCGATTATTCTTAAAAATAATCGGATCATCGACAACAACCGCGCACAGCATGATATTCACCTGAACTTTCTTTCTGGCATTAAAAAAAATGCGAAGAGATAGCATTCTCGCGCTCTCATTGCAGTCAGTTGAAGATAGGCCAATTAAAATGAGTTATTGCGAAAACCGATGATGCAAACAAAATCGAAAATAACGTGCAATGTACGGTTTTTCCAACATTCCTAAGAGTATCGTCAAAATGCGCAAACTCTCATTGGCTGATGAAATCAAATGTTCTCTCGGACCAATCAGATATCACTAATCCCACGGTGTCAATTTCACAACGTTGGGAATCAAGACAAATTCCCGTTGCGCTTTGTCGCAGATTTTTAATCTTTGCCTCAGCTGTCTTTCTTCATGTCTCGTAGTCGAAGCGATGTTTGGGACCATTTTGTTGTCCAGAATCAAACAACAGCGAAATGCAAACTAAGATGGCCCAGAGAGCTCACAGTTTAGGTTTAGATATTAGCAGTTCAGTTTTATATTTTCACACTTCAGTTTTACATTTTTACAGTTCAGTTTTAGATTTTGCACACAGTTCACTTTTAGATTTTGAACACAGTTCAGTTCAGACATTTAGTTTCAGATGTTTACCTTAGTTGCGTTACCATTATATGTATATTACTCGTACGTTCTGACGGAAACTTGAGTCTTTCATGATGCCGTTACATAGCTATATTCCGTGCATGAACATTGAAGAAGATAAAGACGAAACTGAGCTTATCACGAGCTACTTTCGACAAGTTAAGTTAGAAATACTAAGTTTCTAAGTTAGAAATACTGGAGTTTTTGAAGCTTCATGGAATACAGTCAAGCTTGTCGACCCTCAAACGAAGGCTGCGTTGTCTTGGTCTTCGGCGACGTGTGCCCCCTGACGAAGAAGTGCCACAAGACACCGTTCAACTCATCATTGAGCGAGAACTGGCTGGGAGCAAATGCAATGTTGGGTACAGAACAATGTGGAAACACGTAGTATCTGAGTATGGTATTGCAGTACAAAGAGGTTGTTCGGAAATTATTGGTAAAATTAGATCCTGAAGGCGTAGAAAGTAGAGCAAAGAGAAGGCTTCGACGACGGGCTTATTCAGCGAAAGGGCCAAACTTTATCTGGCACGTTGACGGTCACGATAAATTAAAGCCTTTTGGCTTTAGTGTACACGGATGCATAGATGGATTTTCAAGAAGGCTTATCTGGCTTGAGGTGGGCCCGACAAACAAGAAGCTCGAGGTAATTGGGAAGTATTACCTTGATGCCATACTTCAAACTGGAGGTATTCCGCAAAAGATGCAATCAGACGATGGAACTGAAAACAGCATTGTAGAAGCTTTGCAGGTATTTCTGCGCTCACAACATGCTGATGAACATTGCGGTCTTGGCAGTTTTGTCATCGGTACGTCAACTTCAAATCAAAGAATAGAAGCCTATTGGTCTCACCTTATTAGGGATGGGCTGGGATGGTGGGTAAATTTTTTCAAGGATGTACGAGACTTTGGCTTGTACGATGATTCCGATCCTGTACAAGTTGATTTGATACGGTTTTGCTTTATGGACATACTGAGAGATGAACTACACAAAGTTGCTGAAAATTGGAATCAACACATCATTGCCCCCAGTAAGTCCTCACATCCCAATGGGCCAAGAGGAAGACCTGATGTAATGTTTTTTTTACCACACCTTTTTGATACAGAAGACTGTAAGCAAGAAATTGATCCAGATGAAGTGAAAGAATTTTATGATGATGTAACAATGTCTGCAAAGGATTTTTCTGATGAATTTGGGGATATTGCTGTGTCAGTAATGACAGAACTTGGTTTGTCAAAACCAAACAATGTGAAAGAAGCATTTGATCTTTATATTACTTTGCTACATAGAGTTGAGACAGTTTTGTAATTTAACAAATGCAATAAGATCTAATATACACAAAGGGCTGTGCCAAGTACTTCACAAACATAACAAACAGCTGGCACATTGAAACTAGAAATTCCAGTCTTTTAAACAATAACATATATAATTGACATAATTTGAACAGTTACAACAAGAGTAAATGACCAACTACTGAATTAGGGTGACCAACCTTCCCCAAGCTTTCAAGGCAGTATGTTTGGAATAAAACGATATTATGCAACAGGCAAATAGGTTACAAAATTCATGATACAAGAGCCACATCCTAAACTGTTTCACTATTGACTTAAAACAGTGAATGAATTACACAAAGTTGCTTTTTTTACATGAAATATAGCAGTTGTGATAAAATTCTTGACTACTCTTCCAACCAAAATACAACTCAGCATTTCAAAACAACAGACAGAAATTAAACCGGAGTAATTTTCAATAACATATATACAAGCTCTTACAATTAGCTGCAAATCATTTTGGTATAGCTGGAAATGTGCTCTTACATTAACTATGGTGGAGCCCCTTGGAGCTTATGTCAACTTTAAATTCTGTTTCATGCATGAATAGTCAAAAGAATAATGCAACTGAAGTATTATAGCAAATCCAGTAAATGTAAATAACTCCACATTAAAGTAATGTATCCACTTGTAACATGTGTCAAAATATTGTTTGATTAATGTAATAACACAAAATGGGTGCAAAATATTTGGTGAAAAACCAAAGTATTCAATTGTTTTGCAACCTAAACAATATCAATCTCCCAGTCAGATTTACCTAATATACTGTTAAAACCTTCTCTCAATTCACAGAAATCTTGGTAAGTGCTGGGCAGCTGTAAAACTGGGCCACAGGTATGTGCAACAGGCCTTTTATAAATTCCATCCAACTTTACAAAAGACACAGAGATATTATCAACAATCAAAATATCTGCTCCTGTAGTAAAACGAAGAAAATGACCAAGGTTACCAGAGTCTAACCCTCTAATATAACGCTGTAGAAACTTAAGAGCATCACGTTCACCATCTGTAGTTGGCTGGGCAAGCAACAGTTGAAGCACTTTTCTGTTTGTAGGCTTTATACGCTCATAGAATGCCTCCAAATGATCAACTGACCGAAATGGCTCAAACACCTTCAGCTCTGACAAAATGGGTTGCCAGGTTGACAACATGATATGGGGTTTCTGGATAAGCTCTTGCTTTCCAATTTCAGTGATGACTTTAAGACAATTGCTTTCGTTCAAAACTGATCTGCAGTTGAAGCGTTCCAGAAAGTCTATTATCTCATCATTTTGTAATTTAGCCACATCAGGTGGAATACAATGCTCAACCAACTCTTCTTCATCAACAGACAAGTACTTTTTGAATGAACTTATCACAACTAAATCTGGAACATTTCCAAACAAGCAATATGCAAGGAATGCCCTTGATAAAAACATGGGAAAATAAGATACCATCTTGTATCCCTGAACCAGAATTCTACCAATGGCTTGCCATTCACTCACAAAGTGGTCATGTCATACAAAGGGAACTCTTTCCCTTTCGCCAATAGTCATTGAATCGCCAAATGCTTTCCAAAACAAGGAAAACACATCGCATGCCATACCAATTCCAACACCTTTCTCTGGCTTTCCATGATGATCAATAATTTCAAATGTTATGGAACTTGTTACAACTGTTTCATCTTGGAAATATCTCACCATATCTTTGCAAATACAAGACCGATGTACTTGAACGACTTGGTGTTTGTTTGGACTAGGTGGTGGATAACTAGATGGTGGATGTAAGGTAGGAACACATTGCTGGTTATCTAGTTCTTCAACAAAGTTTGTTGATGCTGTGAAACTGGAAATTTCAATGGACAAGGAATTGCCAGAATTGGTGCCTGTACTTAATGTTTCACTAACAGATGAAGATCGCAAGGAATTGTAGGATACTGCACAGACTGGAGTGGTAGAAGTTGATTGGCTCATGTTGACCACTGTAAGGCTATTTTCAGCAACCTGGTCAGTACTGGAAACTGGAGTGCTAGGTGAATTTCTAGAAAGGTGTGCAATGCGGTGTCTCCTTATTTCCTCTGGGTTGATGGAGGAAGTCTCATTATCAGGGTGCTCAACCTCTTGTTGCATCTTCACTACTAACTTTCACTTCATCAGCAAATAATGAAGCACTGAATTCCTCATCTTGTTTGCATCAGAGACATTCTTCATCAGAAAGGTTGGTACAGCAGCAAATTGGACAAACTGTTCTAAACTCTGGATGACTAAAATATGTCACAGTCTCTCCTGAAGGAAAACTTGCAGTTGATGCTGTAGCCTCACTTGAGTACTGAGTGTCAGGTGTTAAACCAATCACTTGGTTAACAATATGAGCTGCTTCTGACTCCTTCAACTGAGAGTTACTGTTAATCTGGGCTGAGGTTTGTTCATCTTCTTCAGAATTAATACATATTGTTCTTAAATAGAAATAAGTTAAAGAAGGATATAGCCCATTCTCATTGAGATAATCACTGATTGTACCACTACCTGGAAAGGAAAGAATAACTTCCTGGGCTGAATTTGTCACGCACTTTGACATATCTTCCAGAGAGCCGAAATGGCTTTGTCCTTTTGGAAAAAACAGTTCACAAGCTCTTTCCTGAATTTCTTGTAAAGTTAACGGATGAGAATCCATATAAGCAATATATCGGTTTCTACCTCCATACCTGTTACGCACGGGGGTATATTTATCTTTATCTTTATCATAATGTAGCCATCGTATCTGTATTCGATGCTGTTTATCAATTTTAGGTTTCTTTTGCTTCGTACTTGCTGCTCCACCACTTCGGTTTCTTATTCGATGAAGAAGACCACTCAAACGATTGACTGTCCTTTCCGTTCCTTTAGCTGGCACTGACGTTTTGCTGTTAATTTCCGAGTTTTTGTTGTCTTCTCTTTCTATCTTCTTGTTTTCTAAGCTCCTCTCGTACGGCTTGTTTGATTATGGCGTCCATGTTTCTATTAGCAAGTGCGTGTGCACTGAACACATGCTCATAACTGGTAACTTGTTCAAAATCTAAAACTGAACTGTGTTCAAAATCTAAAAGTGAACTGCGCCCCGACATAAAACTGAACTGTAAAAATGTAAAACTGAAGTGTGAAAATATAAAACTGAACTGCTAATATCGAAAACTAAACTGTGTGAAAATATAAAACTGAACTGCTAATATCTAAAACTAAACTGTGAGCCCTCTGGGCCATCGTAGCAAACACTGCAATGCAGTTATTCGCCGACATGGCAACACCACAAATCTTCGAGAACATCTTACCAACCGCGTCAACAAGTGCTGGCAGTCCATCAGTTTCATGTTTCTTTCAAAAGAAGATTGACTTATCGGTTACCAAAGCAAAAGCTATCACTGATCGTATTGCTAACGTCTGCGTTAAAGACTTGCGTCCATTTAGCATTGTTAAAGATGCATGGCCATCCTACCAAATACCGAAAAAAGAGACGATTCGTCAATTGATCATGCTTCGTCACACTGTAGCAGTTTGATGTTTAGGAAACGTGAGAGCTTGGATATATTGAAGTAGATGAACGATCTTCAAGCTCGATACTCAGAAAATGATATCTGAGATATCATTTTATCAATGATATCTGATATCTGAGATATCATAATATATCAATGATATCTGATATCTGAGATATCTGATATCTCATATCTGATATCTGATATCTGATATCATATCTGATATCTGATATCATGATATCTGATATCTGATATCTGATATCATGATATCTGATATCTCATATCAATGATATCTGAGATATCATAATGATACTCAGAAAATGATTCGATCCCCGTCTGGGGCTCAGATATCATTTTCTGAGTATCGAGCTTGAAGATCGTTCATCTACTTCTTCGTCACACTGAGGGAATAAAAGCTCTGAAGAATGAACTGGAAAACGTATGTTCTGACGTCTCCATTACGACTGTTTGCTGGACCAGTATGACGCAGGATAGTTACTGCACAATTTCCGGTAAGTCGGAGATTTGAATTTTGAATTTGTTTTCTGTTCTTGTAATGATGTGAAGGGTCTGACTATCTTGCCGCCGATTGATCCACCCGCGTGGTCTAAAACGCTTTACTCTCCAACAGATAAATATTTCGATCCAAACAACTCTCACAAGTGAAACACCAGTTGCTCTGCTAATTTATGTCTTATTTTTCTGCCGTGCACTTCCTCCATAAATGGCAAATGGTATGCAAAGTCCTCGCGGCAAGAGCAAGCCTTGGTCGTCATACCGGTGTTAATTTGGCTGCTGAAATCAACGAAACTATGAAAGAATTTGGCCTTGAACGTCGCGTGTTTGCCTGTATACATGACAACGCTGCCAATATTAACCTCGCTGGCAACATGATCAATGGCACAGAAGAGAGACCCAATGCCTTCAATATCGGCTGTGCTGCGCATAGTTTGAACCTGTGTATTGAAGATGCCATGAAAAAGGGAGTCGACAATCTCTTTGAAAAGATGGTTGCTGCAGCCAGGAAGCTAGTGGGACGCTTTAAAATGTCCACTCTGGCAACAAATGGTCTTCGCACAAAAGTTAAAGAGATGCTGGCGCCGGAACATCATGGCAAGCGATTAATTCAGGACGTATCTACCAGGTGGAACTCGACATTTTACATGTTGGAACGCCGGTTGCTGTTGCGCTGGCCAGTTGTTGCGGTGCTGTCTGACCAATCTTTGACCAAACCACAGGATGCAAGGGTCTTAGAAATGCCTGCTGAATCTTGGAAACTGGCTGAGGAAATCGTCCCAGTTCTTAGGAAGGTAGAGCTGGCAACTGTTCTTTTTGGTTCGCAGTCCAGAACAACATCCGGTGTTGTCCTGCCTGCTATCACCAGTTTAGTGAAGCAATTAAAGGCCATGACACTTGAGCGTATAAATGATGGTCGACGAAGAGTGGCCGCTACGCCAGGCCAGAACTTTAGAGATACACTCGTCCAGTCGTTGAGTGACAGATTCTTCCTCAACAATTTGAATATTGCTGGTGAAGAAACAGTTACCAGCGAAGCGGTTCCATTTTATCTGCTGGCTTCATTCATAGATCCCCGGTTTCGTGATTCGTCATTTCTTAGCGAAGCTGAGCATGCACGTAGCTACGGGGGTGCGCGGGGTGCAATCGCCCCCCCAAATTTCTCCTCGCCTCCCCACAAAGAAAATTCTGAAGTGGTTTCAAATATAATTTAAATATGCCAAAATCCGATAGATTTTTAAAATATCTTATGGAAAATATTTTTTCGCTGACCATTCTGACCTATTTTTGTAACGTTATACCAAGTCCACTACATTTGACAACATGAAGTAGTCGCTGAGTAGTCTGGGTTTTCAGCTTACGTCGACAACTGCCCCCCAAACAATAGTGCTGCCCCCCCAATTTCAGCTTACGTCGACAACTGCCCCCCAAACAATAGTGCTGCCCCCCCCCATTTTACATCCTAGCTCCGTGCCTGAAGCTGAGCAGAAAGCATTGGTGGACTTTGCGTCACAGACCGTAAAAGACATGCCATTGCCGTCATTACCTACAAGCAGCGCCGTTGCTGTTACAACCGAGCCGGAGATCTCGCCAACGCCAAAGAAAAAATCCAAGTCGGAAGTAGCCATGGAAGAATTGCTGGGAAAATCTGCTCACAGCTCTCAGGAGTCAACTGAGGAATTTCATGAGTGAAAGGTTGAGAAGGAGATCTACCAACTGCGCGGCGAGGCAACAATAGGACTGACAGAAGATCCATTACAGTGGTGGAAAGAAAACGAGAAATGTTATCGTCACGTACGAAACCTTGCCGCCAGAGTATTAGCAGCTCTGCCGACGTCTGTACCAAGCGAGCATATTTTCAGTAAAGCCGGATTAGTGGTCTTGAAGAAGCGTCCATCACTTAAGCCAGCTGTTGTTGATGCACTGTTATTTTTAAACAAAAACAATATGTAGACACTAGACAGTCAAAGAGCATATTTCTTTACTTAGCCTATTTCTTTGTGTTTCTATAATTACATCATATAAGTTTTTTTTTTCGTTTTTCTACAGGAAAATTTCGAAACTTTAAAAACATTAAAACACACCCCTTTCTTTGAAGAGACAAACCACTGTGGACGTGTTATGATTTAATTTATTCAATATGATTAATCGATATTAATCGATTGTTGACAGCGATTAATCGATCGCGGATATGAACCGATGGGAGCAGCACTATTGAATAATCAACCACCAGTGCAGATGAAAATGCAGTAAATGTGCCACTTTTCACAACATAGCGAAACATAAAGTTCAGTTAGATTTATTTTAAAAGTGAAAAAGAACTTTGTCCAGAAAAATTTGAAAAATAACAAACAATTTAGTGGGGACATGTTTTGTATGGTCCTTGAAAAATCAAAGACCACGGCATACAGCAAGAAAATGCCATATATAATGACACTTTCCACTAAATGCTCATGGATATAAATAAGAACTTTGTCCAGCAGAATTTGAAAAATAAAATTTTAGTGGGGCACATTCTGTATAGTCATTGATTAACTAGTTAACTGTAAAGTTCAGCAACCAATTTATTTTGCAATTAAATAAGTATTGCAAAATATTTGATAGTTTAGTGGAGTCATATATGGTCCTTGAACAATTGATGACCAATGAATAATAAAATGGTGTAAGTATGCCCACCATTATCCTTGTTTAACTTTCATCTTGTCACACTGCTGGAGTTGGACGTGATATGAGTCATCTTCACTGTTGCCTATCATCTACCATATCTTTGCTGATATTCAAATTTCTAAGGTCCTCCTCCACTCCCTGCCTCCAGGTCTTCCTAGGCCTTCCCATGAGTCTCTTTCCCACTCCACCTCCAATTCTACAGCTCTTCTCAATATGTGACCTTCCTCTCTTCTTCTTACATGCCCAAACCACCTCAGCCTTGCTCTCCTAAGTCTATCTTCCAAATCCTCCACACCACATCTCCTCCACACCTCCTCATATGACACTCTATCTTGCAATCTCACCTTAGCCATGTATCTCAACATTTTATAATCACACCTCACCAAAAAGCCCTCCAGCTTTCTTGTCAGTACCCAAGTCTCAGCAGCATATAACAGTGCTGGCCTCACACAGGCACGGTAAACCCTTGCCCGGTATATTCTGACTAACCAACAAGCTTGCCAACTCCTTCCACTTCCTCCATGCACTGGCTATCCTTGCCCTGACAGCTGCCTCTGCTCCACCCACACAGCTCATGGTGTCACCCAGATAACAAAAGCTGTCCACCATATCCAACATGCCACCCTTGACTGCCACCTCACGAGGCATTACCACAGGGCCCCTGACACAAGCCACACACCTAAAGTTATCTCCTGCTCTGCTCACGTTTCTTAGTCCTGAACATCTCCCATGGCACCATCTTGAACATCCCTGGCACCAGACTGAATTCACTCCAACCCCCTCCCTACAAACTCCACATGGGTATCTGCCTCTTTGTGGTCTCACTGCTGGCTTCCTTCCCACTACCATCATT
The DNA here is from genome assembly GCA_030142905.1 of Heliopora coerulea. NCBI lineage: Eukaryota > Metazoa > Cnidaria > Anthozoa > Scleralcyonacea > Helioporidae > Heliopora > Heliopora coerulea. The sequence continues at coordinate 2,748,875 of JASJOG010000020.1, forward strand.
TGTCTCTTGTCCATATTCACCTTCAAACCTCTTGTTTCCAACTCTCTTTTCCACTCATTAAACTTCCTGACAACCTGCTCCTCTGACTCTGCTATTATCACTAGGTCATCTGTACATAACAATTCACACAAACTTTCACCTCTCAAATCCTTTGTTACCTCCTGCACCACCACCACAAACAATGGAGGACTCAGTGCAGAACCTTGATGTACTCCAACTCCTATCTCAAACTCCTCTGATGTTCCTTCACCTTTGATCTTGAGTTTACATACAGTGCCATCACCATTATCATAAGTTGTTCTGGCACATTTTGTCTTCTCAATGACCATACAATTGCTTCCTGTGGCACTCTGTCGAAGGCCTTTTCCAAGTCCACAAAAGTATAGAATAACTCCTTTTTCTCTCCATACCTCTCCTGTGGTTGTCTCACAACAAAGATAGAATCCACTGTTGACTTCCCTGCTGAAAGCCAAATTGATTTTCATTGATCTCCACAATCTCTCTTAATCTTCTCTCCAGGATCTTCTCCCACACCTTCATGCTATGGTCCATAAGTCTCACTCCCGTATACTTTTCACACATCAAGGTGTCCCCCTTTTGTTTATATATCATGATAGTAAAACTCTCTCCCCACTGTTCTGGCACCCTCTATTTCTCTTCATTTCTTTTATACACTTAATAATAATAATAATAATAATAATAATAATAAATTCTTTATTTATACTGTTAAAAAATCCCATCAGCAAAGCTGGTATTAACGGGAGAACAGTGAATAAAACATAAATTAACTAAATTGAATAAATAACCTAAATTAATCTATTAACTACAAATATGGGAATCTTTGTCACTGTCTAAGAGGTACATATAAATAGAACGTTTAAAACTAGTAATAGAAGTCATCTCTAAAAATAGACGGTAAAGAGTTCCAGTCTTTCGCACCGGAATACTTGAACGTAGATTGACCAATAGCGCTTTTAACCTTTGGAAGATCTAGCAACGTTTTATCTCGCAATTCCCTACCATGACTATTTCGTCTAAGTTTGAAAGTATCCTTTAGTTGCTCAGGACTGTTTAGATTATGTAATAATTTAAAAATAGTTACAAATCTTAAAAAACGTCGTCTGCTGTGCAATGACAGCAATTTTAACTCGTTTCGCATTTCTTGTGTACATTTTGACCTTCCGTGATGAAGAATGATTCTTATGGAACGATTCTGCAATTTTTCGATCTTTTTGGTTAAAGATGAGTCACACTCATGCCACACAATGGAACCATAGTCCAATACAGGTAATATAGTTTGTTTATAGATTCGGAGTAAAATAGTCTTGGGTAAGAATGAAGATATGCGATTCAATAAGCCAAGTTTTGGATATATTCATTGACATAACTTGTTTACATGTTGATCGCACGAAAGGATATTAGTGATGCAGACACCGAGGTAATCAAAGGTAATGACTTCGTCGACTAAGTCGTTATTCAAATAAATTCTGATCTTGTTGGCCTTTTTTATGGCTTGGCGCGATCCAATTACCATCGTTTTGGTCTTTTTGACATTGGCTATCATCTTGTTTTTGGCCAACCATTTTTCAACATTTTTTAGGTCGAGGTTCCTATTTGACTGTGCTTCATCGAGATTAGTGTGGGAACAATGCACTTCAGTGTCATCGGCATAAAGCGTCGGTTTAGAATAGATGAAACTATGTACAATAGAATTAAAAAATAAACAAAACAACAAAGGGCCCAACACATAGCCCTGTGGGACCCCGTTTGTAAGTGGTAGTGACTCGGACTGAACATCATTACAAACCACATACTGTTGTCTGTCAGTGAGATATGAACAGAACCAATTTGTCTCCACCTCACCAAAACCATATTTTCTTAGCCTGTTCAAAAGAACACGATGATCAATAACATCAAACGCCTTTCGTAGATCTAGAAAGATTACTACAGAGTATTGTTTTTGGTCCACGGCTGATTTCAAAGAGTCAATTACATGTATCAAAGTTGTGGTAGTCGAGCAGTGCTTGGTATATGCATACTGATTTAGTTCTTGAAAGGTTTGAAACTCCTTGTCATGATCCTTTATTTGATTGTCAACACATGATTCACATACCTTTGAAAGGCATGGTAGAATTGATATAGGTCTGTAATTGTCCCGGTTTGTTTTAAGATTTCCCTTAAAGATGCATGAAATTCTTGCAATTTTCCAGTTATTCGGAAATATTCCGGTTTCCATTGAATTGTTAACAATACAAGATAAGCTCTGAGAGATACCTCTTGCAGATATCTTGAGAACCTTGGCCGGAATATTGTCACTGCCAGTAGCCTTGTTGGGTTTTAAATTAATTAACTGTTCATATATTTCATCTTCCGTTGTTGGATGGAACTTAAAAGTGGTCCGTGAAGATAAAAGTTGTGATCCGTCAGGGTCTGAAAACTGTGATGAAGGTGAAATATTGCTGGAAATGTCATACATGGATGATAAATTTTGGGTAGTCAGCAGTTTAGTGGCGATGGATGTAAAATACGAATTCAAAGAGTTACTAATACCTTTAGGATCAATGATATCAACGCCGTCAACAGTAAGTTTTTCAATTTTTGAAGGTTTATTTTTGGCTGGCAAAACCTTTTTCATAACTTTCCAGCAAAGCTTTGGGATCACCTGTGCAGTCATCCAATTGACGTTGAAAATAATCAATTTTTGCTTTGCGCACAACACTAGTTACACGGTTCCGAAGACGTTTATAAATATGAAAATCGACCTCCAATTTGCTTTTCAATGCTTTCTTGCGTGCTCGGTCTCTGTTTCGCATTAATAATATATCTCTATTTATCCATGGATGAGTATTTTTCCTACTTCGCTTTCGTTTCGGTGGAAAAAACTGATCTATTATTGGGGTAAACAGTTTTTCCCAAACATAAGGTTTGTCGTTTGGATCATCAAAAACATTCATCACATTCCAAGGTGCTTTCCGAAGGGAATCAAGTAAATCTTCGTGATTCCATTTGCATCTATTCTATGCGTAGTTATTATATGGTGCTTTTTTGATTTACCATTGAGGTCACTTGTTTCCATTGATCCATATCTGACAACTAATGTGTGCATGTTCTTTCAGAATACAATAGATCAAAATATTTTGCCAATGTCCTTTAATTGGCCTTTCTTACTGAGACTTGGCCAAGCAAACATTACGTTATTGACACTGGTAAACATTGTGCATATTTGATAATCATCATCAAATCCTGTACATTATATCAATTAAATTATATCAATTATATCACAATTATATCAATTAAATTCTGTACATTATATCAACACTTTAAACCTGGTAGAGTATGAAATCCTTATCCGTGAAGAAAACATCGACGGGGTTTTTATAGCAGAGAAATTATCAGGAATAATTCTAAGTGTGTTGAACTAGCACACTGGATTATTAATAACTAATGTAGCTAACCCATTACATAATCATAAACATGTGGCAGCCGGCTAATTTCAGCACGTTTAGAATTAATACTAGTACTAATGATCTTTATTTACAAATACGGTACTATAATTTCACTAACAGAATATTTACACAGAGGAAAAGTTACTTATAAACAGGCTTACTTCCAACAGTTACTTCCAACAGGCCGTTTGTATTACATTACATATAAACAATTAGTGTATGTACTATTCATGCAGAAAATGACACTATACAGAACAAATCAGAAATTAAAAATTCTTAATTTTGTGCTTAAAAATTTGAATTGTTGCGGCACTTTTTTAGTCATTTAATTGAGTATTTCAAGCCACTGCACCTCTACAACTAAAAGCTTTTTTGTTGTAATTTGTGTTAGGCTCAGGTGGTGGGAAGTCATATCTGTATTGGCTTGTTTAATATTCATGCAGTTTATCAACTTTCATAAAATGATTAGTTAAAGTACTTGGCAACATTTCATGATAGACTTTGTACATTAATGTACATAGTTTCTAATTCCTTCTGACATCCAGGTTTTGCAAATTCAGATTCTTTAATAGATCATCCGATCAAACTTCATAACGACCCCTGGTAATGATTCATGCAACTCTGTCTTGCACTGGTTGTTGCTCAACCTCGTCGAAAAGTGTGGAACCAAGCCACCCTCATACTTGAGAGCAATGGTCAAAATAAGGCTGTACCAAGGTTTTGTATATAAATAGCAATACTTTTACGTCTACAAAGTTTCTTAGTTGCTTTAGGACATTAATGAATTTGAGAAATTCTTGCAGATCTGATTATTGATGAGGAAGAGAAAGAAAGTGTAACGTTTGGAGATTTTAAATCCAAACTCGTTGCTAAAGATACAATCAACTTCCACATAAGAGAATAGAAATTTGTCACACATTTCTATTATTACAGTCAAGTTATAGATGAAACAACAAGAGTTAGGAGTAATAATTATTAAGTCCCTAAATGGTAATTTCAACGGGAATAAACTTGAAAACATTGTAGGTTCGGGAGTAACAAAAATAATTATTTGTTGATCTCTTCCTGATGCATGAATTCGTGAATTCCTTGCCCTGAAGGGCAATACAAACATAGTTGAATATTGTGACTTCAAGAAATTTAATAAGAAAGCTTTTCTAGAGGATGTAGATTCTTCAGTGACATTAAACTTTGATCAGTAAAAAAATACTGATAAACCATTGCTTGTCAGGAAAATTAGTTTTATGCAAGTTATTGACAAACATGATCCATTGAAGAAATGCCAAATAGGCCAGAGACAAACTCCTTAGATAACAAAGCATCTTTTAGAAGATAAATGGAAAAAGAATTAACTTAATGAAAAAAGCTTGCAAAACAAGAATGGATAATTTATAAAAAGGCTAACATCCGTTATGACAGACATGAAAAGAAAAAACAATTCGTTGCAATTATACCAAAGAACTACAGCAAAACAAAGGTGGCATGAAAGGTACCTGGAACAGTATTAATAATTCAATTAACAAACTAACCAAATCTGCGAATGCCACGCACGTTCTTTGTGATAATTACAAAGAAATTAAATGGAAAATGTCTCAAACTCCTTCAACAAACATTTCGTTCAAATTGGAAATAATTTATTAAAGCAAATTGTTAATGCTAAAGATAACCCTGAATATTATATCCGTGCATTTCAGGAATAATTAATCTTCCACGAGATATCGGAACAGCAAGTGATCATTCTTTCACTAGGCATATCAACTAAACTAATAAGGTGACATGCTACGATAAACTATCTGCTAAACTAGTAATATTGGCTGAGCCATTAATAGGTAAATCACTAGCTATTTATCTTCAACAAATCTATTGCAACCGGTTATTTCCAAATGACTGGAAAATTTCTAAAGTTACTTCGGTTTTAAAAGATGGTCGAAGGGATGACATGAACAACTATAAGCCTATATCTGTTACCTCGATTACAGCAAAAACAACAGAGAACTGGTGCATAACCAATCCTATTTTTATCTAATCGAAAATAAATTACTTGGTTCACACCATATCTTTAGCTAGACCTAACCATCCTGGTGTAACTGAATTACTTGAGATTACTTATAGATGGTCTCAATATCGATGTTGGCCAACAAAACGAAATTGTCTTTTTGGATCTCAAGAAGGCATTTGATACGGTTCATTCGGTGTATTATCGCTGAAAAACTGTGTTACAGTATTCTCATCGATAGGTACGTCATTGCAGTGGCTTGGAGCTACAGTTTAACCCTTCACACATTTTACAAAATTTTAGGAAACATAACAAGTTCCTCAAGAGTTCAGGTGTGGGCATGATGCATTAATAAATGGGATTAATTGATATCTTTGGGTAGCCGGTTGTTTAAAGTACGATTAGCATTAATCCAGGGTTACGAGTTAATCTGTTGTTTTGGTTTTGTTTTGGTTGAACAACCTAATTCAAATTTCACAGCTTAAAACCTTTCCGTATAAACTCGAAATCAGTTGAAGAAAATTTGAACTTTTCTCAGCAGCATATTCAGATTTAGTTCACAATATTTATGCTTCTCCTGGATTAAGTCAATTACCTTTTGAACAACCAGACCTTGGTGAATAATCTTCCAACTACAATTGCTACACAACTGTTTTTGTAAATTATTAGTAACAACAATTTTGGAATTTAATCTATGGTCATTTTGCACGATTAGTTCAGAAACTACAAGTTGACTGTCACTGTTTCGTTGAATCTTTTCACAAAGAGTTTTAATCTTACCTCTATACGATTTCCTATGGTTGATTTCTTAGGATATTATTGGTTCAGCATGGGCAATGATCCTAATAGGTCGTACACCTTTGTCGAGGGTAGGCTGCACATAAAATTCCATGCCTTCGCCAGATGCGCCTGGAAAGGTTTCCACGTTGATTCTGTTATTTTTCCCCACTAAACGCCGCAACTCCCTAACATCAATAATTTTATAGCGTGGAGTCCTCGACAATCGTAATTTGTCGTGTTTTTGCGGAGTCCGAGCAATTTCCTGATCCAGTCGATTCCTTATGCTGACTTTAGTTTCTCATGTCTGTCTGGTATACATGCCATCTGAGACCGTGTTTAACTGTCCCACGTCTTCAACGTCCTCTTCAGATTCACTTCTCATGCCTACCCGCAATTAGGTTTTATGTCTGATTTGTCGGTCAATCAGGTTTAAGTCTGATTTCCACTTGGCGGAATTTTCCCCGCGAACTAAACTTTTTCCTTGTTTTTTTGTAATTATTTCCACTTGAAAGTTCCGCGTGAAAAAATATGCCTTGTGGAAATCAAGCCTAAGAAAAGTTTTCGAACATTTTTCTCGCGCTGATGTGATCGTGAAATCACTGTTTTAATCAGCTTTCCACATTAAACTGTTTTGCTTGACTTCATTATGTTGGAATAACATTTACTTTGCTAGATTGCAATAACAGTAGGTGTTTCATGGTGACTTTGATTCATGAAGCTCGCATGCCCAACTGATCACAATAACATTACGTGGTGGTGACGTCATACATTATTACTTGATACCATTGAAGCTGTAATCTTGAGCATCCCACAATGTATTGCGCTACCTACACGCTTTTTTCATTTCAGTATTTCAATTGTAAGTTGCATAATTTTTGCTCCTTTATTTTATTTTATTCTGAAGGAATGTTTGCATATAGGCATCTGCCATATCATGAAATTTTATGTGAAAGTTCTATCCGTCGTGCTTTGTGAAAAAATGCCCAAATTTAGGTCTTTCTATAAACATCTGCAATGACCTCAAAAATCTTCCATCTTAGATTTCGTCAAAACCTATTCTGCAACAATTATGTCATGACAAATCTCACAAAACAGTGTCCTAAACCTAGAATTTATTAAAATACATCTTAAATTCTAAAATTTTTATTAAAACTGGCCAAAAGTATTTTAAAATTTGAACAAGCCCAAAAAGTTCAAAACTAGGTAAACATCACTGACACATTTGTACAATTATTTTACGACGGCCTTGTAAGTTGGTCAGTAAAATTCAGTTCTTCTGTAATCCAAGAAGTGTCCTATTGTTCAAATTCTTGACAAGACTCTTTTCTTTTTACTTTTTTTTCCAAAGGTCCACAATACTCCCTAGTGTACCAAAGAAGAGATACCTCGGATTATGTAATTTCTACGGGTGCACCACCAATGACCGCGATTACTGCATGTTTCTGGATAAAAACGAAACAAACCGTCGGAGTAGGCTCTTATATATCCTACGCAGTGCCTGGGAGTGACAACGAATTTCTTATATATGATAAAACAAACCTCGTTTATTATGTAAAAGGCTCAACAACAAGGTAATGAGAAAACTCTTATCAGAGTCGAATTGTATTTTACCGTACATCTTCAAGCAGTTTCAATCAAGGTATGAAAATTATCAAGTTTTGGAAAATTGCTTTAAAACGATAGTTTTCGAAATGGTATAAATTCAAAAATATATGAAGCAACAGGTCTGACTGACAAATCCCTAAATGGTTACATTTTCTAAATGTAGACCTTCATAGTAAAAATAAAAATGTCCAGAGCATAATGTAGCGGACGCTTACAAACCGCTGACTTTCAGGGTTAGAGTTGGAGTTAGAGTTATATAGAGTAAAATAGAGTGAGAATTAGAGTTTGAGCAAGAATTAGGGTTAGGTTTAGGTTAAAGTTGAGGTTTAAAATTTGTGTTACTGTAGAGTACGATTAAGGTTAGAGTTCGGTTTAGGTTAGGGTTAAGGTTAGAGTTTGGGTTACGGGTAGCGTTTGGGGTAGAGATAAGGGTATATTTACGTTAAGTGTTAGGGTTAGGGTAAGTTGAGCCCAGGATTGCCTTATTGAGGCATCCGAAAGAATAGGATGTCGTGGTCATCCTGGCCTTGCTATGATAACATATGTACACACTTTTAAATTACGTTTAGTGGTGTCGTCTATTTAACAATGATCAATAATATTTCTAAATTAACAATCCATTTGCTCAGTTTTTTCTTCAACAACTATTACAGCCGGAAAAATATTATAATAAATGATGGAATCTGGCATTCTATTTGTTTCACATGGTCAAGCCAAAATGGAGAATACAAAGTTTACAAAGATGGAAAAATGGTGAACAAGGGAGGTGGTTTCCAGCAAGGTCAAACAATCTCAGGTGGTGGTACATGGGTCTTGGGACAAGATCAAGATAGTGTCGGGGGAAGCTTTGAAATCAGTCAAGTGATGCAAGGAGAAATGACCGAGGCCAATGTTTGGAATAAGGTTCTTTCAGAGAAAGTAATTGAAAGGTTTTCTTCACGTTGCCAGTCTAATCTCAAAGGAAACGTGAAATCCTGGAGTGATTTCAAGTCTGGAGTGAAAGGGAAGGTGATAATTAATGATAATCCATCATGCTGCAAAGTTTAGTCGTAAGAACAAGTTGATCACACCATATTAGCATAATTGAGTTTGAATGTTCGTTTCCTGTAAAGAACATAATTCGTTCAGAAATTTTGTTATTGAAAGTTGTGTATGGTTCGGTAGTCTTTCTTGTTTTGGATTCTTTATTAAGTTGGTGAATGAGTCATGTTTATTACCAAAATTGTCTTTGTATAGTTTTGTCTTGCTTTCTTTTTTTTCTTTTCTTTTTCTTTTTTTCTTATTCAAATGAAATTAACCAATTGACTGTTTGAAATGAAAATGTGAGATTGAACATAAATGGCAACATAGCATTGGCTAAGGCCACCGTTTACGTTTCAGAACTTTGAACCAATGTTATCTGAGCAGAAACCCATGAATAGAAGCGTAATGAACGATTTGAAATACCGGAAGTTACTTCGAAGCTACAGCCTCAGCTTTATCCCGGTTCAGACTGCATGCACGGTTGGAACTCTGAATTCGTTTGTACGCACGATTTTCATAAGCATGCGTAAGATGCTTTGATCAGATATTGACAGATCCAATAATGTCCACTCCAGCAAAACTTCTTTCTGTTAGTCTATAAACATACTTTTGTCATGTTTCTATAAGATACTAGAAATACGTGCACGCAACAACCCCTCGCCCACCCTTCCAATATATCTCTCGAGAATCCAAGTAACAATGATAATTTTTCAAAATTCTCAAAAAGACAAATCCTCCTGACTATAACTGGAAGAGGACATACAATAAAAAAAAAATCCACGCAGAATTTGGCCGCAAATAAACAACAATCCAAACTGGAAATTATTTTATATTTAGACTGCTTATAGTCTTATTTACGTTTAAAATTTCAATTCTGCTTTATTAAAACAAAAAGTTCGGTGAGAATAACGTTCAACGGCTTAACAAATGGTAAGATGTCCATCCTTACAATTAAATTATTAAACAACGAATGATAGCATCAATACCCTGAATTATTTGCGGGTTTATGGTAATTCGTGTCATTTTCCAATTAGACTTCTCACTCATTTTGCCTTAAAGAAAGATTGTTTTATTAGATGACCAGACTTTCCGTCTTAAAACTGGAGCATTCTCATAAGTTATAAAACGGATACCGGCATTACGGACAGCTCATGATTGAATATTTTTCTGACATTTTTTTGACTTTAAAAATTGATAAATTACACGTTACCTCAAAGTTGGTTACAAATGTCTTTAAGATCTGCTATGATAAGGGTTTATGCTAAGTATTCATCCGGAAGTACAAGACTTTGGTGACGAAGATGAAACGAATTTCGAAATCGACGAAGTAAACAAAGAAAACATGAACGAATTCTGCAGTTTTATCGCTGAACAAAAATCGGAAAATACAAAACATAAAACAAAATACGACAAGCAAACCTTGTGCAAGTTTTGTCGAAAGACGAACGAGAAGAGGGAAGTAAAAGACGTACTTTTTCCAAGGCAAAACATCAATAAAAAAGAAAAATGGCGAATAAACCTGAAACTGTTGCGTATTTTCAACTAAGCATTCAGTGGCACCTCAACACAAAGGGTTCAACGGTAAATTTACACACAGACGACTTTAAACTTTCTTGAGAGGTTTTAAAATCCTGATGAAAGCATTACCGATCGAATATGGTAAAGGTCATCATGCACAAATCACTCTTGAAGTGAGAAAGACTAAAGCGGACAACTGTTTTGCCGAAGGATAATTTGGTGACCAAAAACAAGTAGCTTTGCAGTGAGTCACCTAGCGGCTGTTTACCTTGCATTTTTGTTTCGAGCCAAAAATACATCCTAACGTCTTCAATGGGGTGACATTTCATAGCGAAAAAATTCCTGATTGAGGCAATGAAATCTTTGTGTGGAAAGCGGAGGAAGCATCCAAAGACTGTCATGGCCTGGACAAGTCTTCTGGATGACGAGTGTTCTATCCCACTTCTCAAACAATTGACCATGAACGCTGTCCGGTTAAATACTGCAAAACGTTCAAAAATAATCGTCGTACAGAGATGAATGAACCAGAATCGTCATTCTACTTTACCAATAAACACCAGCAAAATCCAGGCGGTAATATTTCGTACAAGAAGTCTCCCTTAGGGAAGAATGAAGTCGGGAAGCTACTTTTGAAAGCTGCTCAAAACAATTCCGTTCGCAGAACTTGTACTTCAAAGCTACTCGATTCAGACGTACCTGTGATTGTGCAGCTCAGGTAAGTGGTTGCCAGAACGTGAAAAGTCCCAAGATTTATACTAATCGACATCTATTCAACTTCAGCGAAGAATGTCGTTTTAATACACTTAGTCGCTTAGCAAATGTCCTGATAGCAAGCGAGCTCCCTTACGTCTTTTGTTCATATAAATCAGAAAGAATCAAGACAAAGCGTTGCTGCAAAAAGTGAACAGTTAGCAAATGCGTATTCCAAGGAACTAACTTTGAGAACTGCTCTGTCAAGTCATAAATTGTCCAGTTACTGGGAAGGCGAAACCAGCCGCAGGCACCAAGAAACCCATTTCCTTTGCCGGTCTTAAATCATTTACTGGCTTCAGTGTTCAAATAATGTAAACAACTTGCGAGAGATCCATACAAGGGAAAAAATAACGAGACCAAATCGATTTGCTTCAATGCGGTACCTAACTAAGTACGGTTTGTTCAACAACATACCAGTCCCCGAGCTTGCACACGGCATTTTTGAGTGACCGGAACCCATGGATATATATATATATATATATATATATATATATATATATATATAAATATATATAAAGAAAGATACACAAAGCGAAAATTTTTCTCCCTGTAAAGGGACTCCACGCACGTCGAGATTAGTACCCTCGCCCACCGCGCTTCGCGCGGTGGGCGAGGGGAAAATATTGACTTAAGAATAATTATTCAGTTTAAACAGAGGTTACCATCTGTCTTTCATCTCCAAGTGGAAACAAAATGGCAGAATCTTCAACTTTACAGGAAATTGGCAGGAAAGTGTTTCTTTTTACTGCTCCTCGATTCGAAACTAACCGAAATCCTTTACGAAAAGGTGCTACCCAACTCAATAATATTTGCCGATTTGCATGAAGGGCACGAGCTTCTCTAAATACTGACAAATGCTTTCGCATGCTTCATTACAGGCGAAGTGAAAAGAAAGTGTTTCGCCTGGAAAATATCACAGTTTGACTTAGATCTTAGATCGAATGCGACGAAATCTTCTAAGCGAAGCGAGTTCTCAACCACGAAGAGATGCAGTGATCCTTGTGTACAAAGAGAGGATTCTCAAGAAATATCCGAGATCAACCTGGAGTATGATGTTGAAGACATTAGAGACTCTATTTTGGTGTATCTTGATAACACATTTTCTGAAAACAGTCAGCTTGTGGAAGCAACTGAAGAGTTCACGTCACACACGTGCAATGAGGGTACGAACGGATGTTCAGATGGTTGGACTTCAGAGGCCTGCAAGAACAGAGTTCAGCAGGAATATGAGGAGGCTTTACAGCAAAGTCAAGAACTGCTTCGAGAAAACCAAGGTTCTATTGAAATGTCATTGAATGAGTCCAGAAGATGCCTACCCGAATCAATTTCCCAAAACAGTCTAAACCAGACCGATGTGCTCTCTACAGATTCATCAGACTCAAGGACAGCTCGACAAAGTCTGTCACCTGCAAAAAAAATGGACATGTGGTTCATCACTAAACTGTCCAGCTGTACTGAACACCTTTCCAAAGTAAATATCTTTGCTGTTGTTTTGCAAGTGAATCCAATCAAAGAGATCCATATAAAGTCGGGTATCAAATCTGGCCAATTTGTCAGGGTATCCTCAATTCTGATTGGTGATTCAACCAAAGAATACTTCAAATTGACACTTTGGGAAAGGGCAGCTGACTGGGTGATGAGCCTTGTTGATGGTGATGTTGTTGTTGTAAAGAAGGTCAAAATAGAAAAGTGGCAAAATGAATTTTACGGCCAAAGCATGTGTGATACAGTGCTTGTGAATTTGCAACGAGGCAACAGCACCAAAATACCTCCTCACTGGTTGACTTTAGTAAGCAAGAATGAAGCAAGATCTCTTATGAACTGGTTGAATTTCCGGCATCCCTATTTAGCTGTCCACCAACCTTGGGCACCTTGTACAGAAGTAAAATGGCAGACCTTGCCACAGCTCAAAGCTAATAGCCTAATTCATTACAGAGCAAAGATTGTGAAAGTTTTAACATATAATAATGTCAGAGGAAACTATTTGTTTGGCCTGAAAAAAGTCAACAAAGTCATGGCAAGTAAGTGAACAACAATATCATGGCTATTGTTAGTTTCAAACTTCTTTTACTGTGCAAGGAGTAAACCACCCCAAATGCCCACCATAACTTCACCTTCGAACAACTTACACTAACCTCCTCACCCTAGCCCAAATTGTAATCATAGCCCTAAATTGAGATCCATGATGATTTAGTCAAAGTTAAGCAACCTAGCTATTCTGCATATCTTGCCAGAATTACTGTGCTAATTCAATCTTTTTGAAAATGTTCAAATGAAGTTTGATTCATTGAAGGCCAGAAAGATTTCTGTAGTCAATGCTTTAACATAGATTTCATTTGATAATCAATTTTAATTTCAACTGTCAACTTCAGAAGAGTTTTAAATGATTTAATTGTTTGCCACTTAAGGTTTTGCAAAATTACAAAATACCTAAGCTTCAACAGGAACAACAGATAAGATTAAGAGAATTTGATGAATAAGCATGTCTGATGAACAAACTACTTTAGAACACATGATAGCCATGAAAAGTCACATATTTTATAATGTTTATAGTTGCCTCAGATATGGAGACTTCGGAAGAGCTACCTATCTACCTTTGGGGTAATCAAGCAGATTGGCAGTATGAATTAAAGGCCAGGATTGGTCAGATGTGGGACTTCAAGTACTTGAGGGTGGAATGCAGAGATGTTCATGGTGATTTTACACTTCACACCACACCACAATCAACCAAATTGCTGACTCAGCCAAGCCTAATTCATATAGTACCAACACAAGAGGAGGAATCTTCTGTATTTCCTTGTATTTCTGTTCTATTAAAGGCCAACTGCACTGGAAAAGTGTCTGTTTCAGCAAACATTACAAATATAAGTATTGAGAGAGCCTTAGCTGACATGAATTCTGTGCTAAATATTGACAAAACATCAGATTCTGAAACTGTTCAACAATTTTTTAAACAGCTGGTATACTTAGGATGTAGGTCTTGTTTACAAGCTCTTAAACAAGATCACAATCATGTATACACCCACTGTTCTCACTGCTTAAATCATCCTTCTAATTATAGATTTGGGGTCATATATTGTTACAAACAGTGTAGAATTTGTTTTTCAGATTCATCTGCCTCCATTATTGCCATGTCATTCCATAGGTCAACCATTAAACTCATCAGAGATTTTGATCCTCAAGATGTACTAGAAGGCACTAAGACTAATGAGCTCTTTGACTTCTGCAGTAGTATTTTCCATATTAACTATCAGCCTATTGTCAGTCTTTACTGTGAATCAAAACTGGATGAGAATGGGTATGTTGAAAAGCAGACATTTGAGCTTGTTGACATACACGTTTGATGTATTATTTTATAAGAATAAATTGAAAAATAAATTTTCCTGAAAACAACAAATGTTGTAGTTTATAACCCTTGGAGATTGCTGCTCTTGAGAATGACTCATTGCTGGGACACTACCTCATGACTGGTTCATCAAATAATATTTTTATATGTACTGTAGATACTTCTAGGGCCACTTAACCATCCAAGGTTCGACCTGCAGGCCTAATATGCCCCCTGACTCTAGGGCTTTTGCTTCATGAAAGGGAAGTTACATGAAAAGGCAGTCCTGTTCAGCCATAAAAAGTATTGTAACTACCATATGTGGTTAACTTCTTCACTAGGACTGACAAGCAACACAAATTTTGAAGGAATATTTGGCATTTACCCTTGATCATATAAGTAAGACTGGTAAAACAAAGCATCAGTAATAGTTTATAATGTAAATTATTGGATAATTTTGGCCTGCTTCCTGTTAATTATTTCCTTTTTACCTTCTTGCACCCTGACTTCAGTAAGGAGTGTCACATTTACACTGGAGTCATTGAACACCAGGACAGTGCTGGATATGTCCCTAGCATGGGTAGTGGAGAACAAAGGAACTCCTTGAATACAGTGTTATCATTTCTGTTGAATTTTCTCATGATAAGGAATTTTTAGTTTTACCTTGGGATCTTAGGGTTCTTGTTTTTCAGAATTCGGTTCAGCTTCAGGATTGTTTAGGATAATGTATCAAAACTAGTCAGAGTGCTATGAGCTGCACTTATCACTTTGCCAAACCTTGCCCCAATGGTTCTAAAATAAAATGTTCACTAAAGATTTACCAGGCGGAAATCTTAGATGTAAAATGAAGATGAGAGCCCAGCTCAAAATTCGGAGATGTAATGTCATCACATTCAGGAATAGACAGAAACACACGAATAAAGTTTAATGGAAGTTCACTGACGTTTCGTTGCCGACGCGCAACATTTTCAAAGTAATTACAGATGGAAAATATTAAGATATTTATAATTACAAAAGGTATCACATTAGGATTAAAGCCAATGAGAATAAAGGAGGTGAAAGATGAGACGAGACAAGTAGAGGAAGGAGAGAATTAAAATAAGGCAAGCGGAACGGAAGTGATGTTTTCATTAAGAGAAGGTTTATGTTTATTGATGAGGAGACTTTCTAAAATAAGGTGTTCAAGTGAGAAATGATGATAAAAGTAAAAGTTCGTTGATTGAAGTCCGGGTTTGGAAAATATTCCAACGTTGAGAATTTTGCCTTCTAGGCATTATCTGCTAGTAACCCATTACTAATGGTAGAATTGGGTCAAAGCTGAGTACCTCTGCCAAGCTGCTCCAATGCTTTGAAAATGTTTTCCTGTCAAACATAAAACAAATCAAAGTTCATTGATTGTACACCTTCTGGAAATTTTTCAAATTTGATAAAGACACCTTACCTCATCAAGATAAAATGATTAGTGAGGAATAATCTAAACTTGTTTTTGCACTAGGTCATATTAACCATACTGCTTGCAGACTGTCACCTGCATGGAAGGCAAATGGTAAAGGGTACAATATACTATCAATCACTGGGAATACTTCAATACTTTGGGAGTGAGTGACATAATAATTAATATTTTGGGATCAGATTGGCATAGTGTCGCGCGTAACAATATTGATGACACTTCTCATCTACATAGATGAAACTTCCAATCATCATCTCCCATATGAACCATGAAGAATCACCACCACAATTCTCCTAGTTATAGAATTTATAATGAAGATTGCAGACGTTTTATTGTGGGATTGTTAATTATTTTAAAACTGAATATATCGAAACATGATGGTGTTAGGCAGCTTGATCTTTTAGTGAGTTGACCCAGTTGCAACTTCGTGCAGCTCTTATTATACAAGGCATGTTTCCCCATCCTTCTGCAACTTGTGTATTACAACAGAGCATGCGTAAAATACACAATTTTACGCCCTCTCTGTTTTATTATTGTGAATTTCAAGTTAAGTTGCCCAAGATCAGACAGACCCATATAGACCACGAGGTTCTATTCTAATGCTTTTTTTTTTTAAACTGGAACAGTTAGATGACAGTGTTTCTCAACCTGGGCGGTGTCGCCCCCCAGAGGGCGTTTACACAACGTCGGTAGGATAGACAAAAGGCTGAAGAGGGAATCGTTGGGATCAAAATGGTTGGCGTTCATCAGTCATTCACTACCACAACATTTTAAGTTTCTAGTAGTCATTTAGAGTTAAAATCTAACGCTAACGAACTCGGCAATATCGAATTGGGTAACCATATATTACAGTGATTCACTTCGGTGTAACTCTGGGGCTGGGTGCTAGCGCGGGCACAGAGATGGGACTTAGTGTGTACGGTGGGGGCAGCAAGAGGTTTCAGTATGAGGGAGGTGGGTGTTCATCCAAAATTGGTTGAGAATCACTGAGATAGGATTTAGATGCGTGCAACTTCTCTACCAAAGCATTCCGACTTTTGGTCGGTTTACGAAGATAATGTAGTGAAAAATTTACCCCCAAGTCACCACAACAGTACAGAAACATGCAAGGCGATTTTCAAGCCACTCATTAATTTTGACACACTCACCGATGAAATTTCCCGAAATCTCGTCCAAAAATTTTTAAAAAGCGGAAACAAACATCATTTCCGGTAAAAATAAGAAGCAGTAGAAGTGTAGAACCAAGTCCCTTTTTTTCACTCTCTTAATACATATTTATTTCATAAATTTTACTACAATATTTGTACAGAACATAAGTTATAATAATCTTCTACACGACTGCAAAAGACTACGGTGAAAATCTACAAGACGAAAGCCAATGCACGAGATGCTTGGAATTCATAACGTTATAGAGCTTTCCATTACTGAGGAACTCCGTTGAATTGTTTCTTTATATTGACCAGCTAAAGTCTTGGCTGCCAGTGTAACGATCTGTCTTTTTGGTATTCCTAAAGGCAATGTTTCATGACGTGTTTCAGTTACAAAATCAATCGCAATTAACCATTTTAAGCGAACATTATACCGTTCAGTTTACCATACTTAGTCTAAACTTATCAAGGCATTACTGTGAAAAAGCGAGATGACCAACCGAACAGAGAAAGAACAAGACTCACTTTGATTAAAATTCGAACATTGCTTAAGGCCTAGTCCACACGAGCACATTTTCTGCACGGTAAGTTTTTCAGTGACCATTTTTATTTGCTCGTGTACATGAGAAAACTTTCCCGAATTTTTTGTGACAAATACATTCGCTGAAAAACTGGCACGCTAGTTTGTTTTCTTTTTTTATGTGGCAAAGAAAAAATGTCACGTGCGAAAGGTTGTTCGTGTGCACAACCCGTCACAGGAAATTCGCCACATGCTCTGAGGTTGGCAATGGCTTCTTCGGTTTTGTCTCTAGCGTTCATAGTTATTTCTGGCGCATAGGCCAATGAGTTTTCAACAGTGCATTTGCTGTCTATACATGAGCAAATATCTTTGTCACAGAAAACTTGCCACAGAAAATCTGTTCGTGTGGACTAGGCTTTACTGACGACAGTTCTCGAAGTTGCAGGGGTAAAATCGCTTACCAAGTGGACTTCTTGCGTGCCCCTTGAAAACCCTGTGGTGTACCCCTGTAAACGCCTGCTCCAACCATTGAACTACACGGACTCATTTAGCGAGCGAGGACTACAAATGTGAACTGGTCAGGGACCAGGCAAAATATACCTGCCAGGAACTGTGTCCAATTGTTTTGAAGAACATCGACGAGACTAACGCTTAGGCCTGACCATCGAAGGCTGTAATGACTTGGAGTTAACTCCTCCAATTTCTTCAGCACGTCGTTTGACAAAGCGATGGCCTGCGAAAACGTTTCGGTTTCGAGCTTTCTTGAAGAATCGTGAAGGCAGACACACATCATTCCAAACCACCTAAAATGGTTTGAGAAATCAAAAGGACAGACACTTCATTCAAAAATTGTCACAAATGTTGAAACGAGGAGGTAAGGAGTTCAACTTCTTCAAGGAAAGAAAGTACTTCTTCAAGGGAAGAAGTTTTTCGACACTATGGCGTGATGCGTCTTGGTCCATAAACTCAAAAATTTTGCGGACACTCGGTGTCTTAAGCGAGATAACAGGACTCAGGAGAGCCGGAAGAAAAGTCCATGGGTAATGGATTAAAACTTTGCTAGCTTCAATGCAAGTATTCACTGTTGTAGGACTCGACTACAGACTTGGACTCAAGTCCGGACTTGAATGCTTGACTCGGCTGGAAAAGACTCGGACTTAGACTGGGACTTGGACTTGGGTGGTCGTGAATCGACAGTTCAGTACAAGACCAGCACGAGTCCAGCTAAATTTATGTGCTTTTTCTTTTTTCCGATCAATTTTGGGTCGAGGGATTGTATAAAATATTTGGCGTCTTGCGAGCGGCAACATTCAGTTTTAAGTCTTACAGTCAGAGAAAATACCCACAACAGTGCAAGCTGGCGATGAAACCACTGAGTGCCAACGACAAGTTTTCCGTTAGAAAGGTTTTATCTTCAGGGAATTCTCATCACGCGTTCTCATCGTACAAGGCTCGGAGCAGAAACGCTCCCTTTACTCGTTTTTCTGAAGTGCAATCAATCATTTTGCTGCGAATGATGAATGTGAAATTAAAATGTCAGAGATATCTCGGTAAATGTCCTCATTACAGCCTTTATCTATGTGACATACGGGGTACTACGTGGCTGTTCATTTACCGAAGCATGAAGTGTATACGTTAAAGAGTCAGAGTTGCACTCGGACTTTAACTCGAAATGTCAAGAACTCGGACTCGAGAGAGGTTGACTCGGATTGATATCCTCGGACTCGGACTTGGATTTGTTGGACTCGACTACAACACTGCAAGTATTATGCCAAGACAGCAACATCAACTCACATTTCTGGTATTATTTCAGCTATAAACTCTTCCACTGCCACAATGATGACTCCGTCTTCAGCAGATGACTGCAAGTTTGTGATACGTTGCCGGGCACTCTTCAACGCTGACGAGAAACTGTTTGGCAAAGGGGCAAGACTGGAGCGCGACGGCTGACTTTTAACCAAGACATGCTCAAACACTTGCCTAAAACCGTCCTTAACTCCTACAACTATGTCTTCGTCCGTAGTGGTAACCAGGACATTGATAAAGTCATCTCCACTCTTATCTAAAAACGAAAAAGGTACCGAAAAAAAAGATAGAGCTAAGCCTGACGCATTGATTAATCGATGTTCCTTCGATACATGTAATCGATTATGTGTATTTGACACCTTGCATGGCAACCGAAAAGTCACGTAAATAATGGAGAGTTTTCGTAACGGTTTTTTTTTAAATTTTGGATGGCATATTTTATCGACGGAATTTTTTCCTCAAAACAACGTGTTGAACCTATTAAAATCTGTGTTACAAAACACTGACCTCAGTTTATGAAACACAACAGATCATTTATTGAAAGGTTTTCCAGTTCGACATAATCTCAAAAAGGGTTACAGCATCATAATTAAATTAACTAAAAAGTCAAGCTATCAATCAATCAATCAATCAATCAATCATAATTCCCGCTTTTCACCTATGTAAATTTGAACAATATTAACAGAATCAATTTAAAATCCCCGAGTGATCATACCAGCCCTAATTAGTGAGTTAACGGTAACCATAACGGACAGATGTTTTCGTTCTAGAGTCGATGCTGTGACGTAAGAACGCTCCTAATAATTCAGTGGCGGATCCAAGGGGAGGGTTTAGGGTGTTTAAGCCCCCCTCCTTGAGCCACAATACAATGTGGGGATTTCTTACCATAATCTTTATGTCTACTTAAAAAACTCATTAAAAACTCATGAGGAAAATACAGAGGAAAATCATAACCGTGTCGTGTCTTTATATGTGATAAAAACACGCTCACTTTTCTCCTCCAATTTTCTCGGCTTCGAAAACATTAATTTTCAAACTTTCTCAATAAATTGGCGTATTAAGAGGTTTGTTTTTTAAATACGTGCTTTATCGGATCAAAAACACTCGGCTACCATCACCTCGTGTTTTATATCCGATAAAGCACTCCTGCTCGTTTTTTAAAGATTACATAATAAACCTGACTTGTATCTTTTTTTCTTTAATTGTGCGCCTTATATAAGTGATAAAGGAACCACCATCCTTTAAAAAACTACGATAACCAAAGGCGTGGTTGACCAGCCCCTCTTCTCAAAAACCTGGAACTCCAACTGGCCTGGCAACTCCCTCCCTTCCGCAAAATCTTAGATCCGCCTCTGTAATTTCTGAGAATGTAGACCACGCATTCCTTGTCCAATATTGGTCATATTTCAAGGCAAGCAAACAATTCTTCTGAACCAGTGTAAACTGTTTAGCGTGACAGCGTGGAACAACCAAGGGGATTACAACTGCCTTTACACTTTGGCGGGAAAAATTCTTTGTCTCCAAAACATCTTTTTTTGAGTATATTTCTGGTAGAAAATGCATGTTTGGACCGTTTTCAAAGCTCTCAAACAGAAAAGCAAAATGAAAAGTTAACTAGATATAATTCTATTGAAATAGAGTAGCTTTACTTTATTGGTCGAACCTGCCACCGACACGGATGCACATGCGACTTTTGTTTCTTTTTTTCCTGTTCAGCGGCTAGAATTTTTGATTCAGTCGTAAAAATTGCGACCAGAATTTTCTAGATCATGATTGGTTTTGATTGACTGCGATTCTTTGAAAATTTAAAACTTAAATATTTCAGCCTGAACTATCACTTAACTTTCGTTGAATCTCTGGGCTTTTTAATGCGACGCAGTCTTCAAAGTTAATTTTCGACGTAAAACTTTCGTCTTCTGAAACAACTTTAGATAAAGAACTTTCGTTTGCAACGTCTACCGGTCGTTACTAATCAAAAATGTTGCACGACCAAATTTCTCTCTCTTTTGAGAAACAGGTGTAACTGAATTGCCACGGTAGTAGACCACACAAGACTTAAAACCAGAAGACTTCTTGAGTCCTTTACTTCTGCACAGATGACATTGCAATGGGTTATGAGACCAATCGTGAAGTCACCGTTGGAGGAGTGGCTGACCATATAGGCAGTGGTGAAGCTAAGAATAATAACTAGCCATGCTATGCTAACTTATGATTACCTATGCATAGTAACAGGATCATGCTATGGAAATATAAAATGATGTATAATTATTAGATAACAACTAAAACATAACCATTAACATATTAACATTAGCATAACCACTACCTTGATCACTGATTGCTGCACTTTTATACAGTAACCATTGAATTGATGGCTGTATTAATTGATACCTGAATATTGTAGGTCATTTAAATTTGCTTGGCATGACTTGTTGCTATGCTTAGGTATAGTCAAAATGACTGGTTCCCCTTATACATCTGCTGAATACAACTACCAGAATGCCTTTCAAAATCTTGTTTGTAATGTTAATTGGAGTTATTGTCTTTCTATTCACTTTGGGAATTCAATGTTTGCATAAAAGTGAAAAAACCGCAAAGTGTTCTAGTAGTTGTATTCAGCAGATGTAATGAGGGGAACCTACTATTTGCATAGCTTGACTGGTTTCTATGCTTAGCTTCGCCACAGCGTATAGGATCAATATATCACAGATTTCAAATAATGTTTGAGGTGAATTTCAAGGACTTACGGAGGTAGTCTTCCATGCCAGGATCCAATGTTGTTATGACACTGTCCATAGAGTTCTAATAAGAAAAACAAGTATATATGGTACAATGATGGGAGACTGCCTGCAATGTTAACAAAGATGCCAATTTGAAATCTTATAAAATATGTAATAATAATAATAATAATAATAATAATAATAATAATAATAATAATGAAACAAGTATGATTTTATTTCAAAAATACAATAAAAATATAACTTTACACACTGAATTTACAGGCAAAAAAGTTGTGTTATGGTAACAAGCTGAGATTAAAATATGAATAATATATTAAAATAACAGTGATATAGTATACAATATAACAATAACAACTAAAAAATACCATGATAGCAGTTGAGGTTGGGGCCATATTTTGTCTTTTATACAGAATAAATAGTACGTTGTATAAATACGACGTGAAATTATTTTCCTGACAAGAAAGTTATTGTGGGTTTCATTTCATAATAATAATAATAACAATAATAATAATAATAATTATGGAAGTTGCTTGGAAAAAAGACAAAAGATGTGATGCAAAATATACAGAAATCAGTAGTGTCAAGCACATTGAATATTGCAAGGACGTTTAAAATTATAACATGAACACTATAATTAGAGATTTTTCTTTAGAAATTTTCGAAGAGTTGAACATTAAGGACATTATATGAGCTTTATTTTTAGGTACAAACATTCAGAGATATTCTTAAATTATATTATATTGTAATTTTGTTTTTATTTATACAATTTTATTCAATATCTTTAATTTTTCAATATTTGTGAATAGCTACTTTATAACATTTAGAATTGTAACAATATTGTAGAACTCATAGGTTACACAGTGCACCTTATGAGTCTTTATGTACGGCATACTGAAGTTTAATAAACTGCATAATAATAATAATAATAAAAGGTAGGCAAGATGTTTCGGCATTCTCAGGGAGTGGTGCTCCTGCCTTGCCAGCTGGGTAAACGGGTGACTGAAAGCCACTGCTTGCCTTAATTGGCCATTAGTGGTAAGTAACCTCACCTAAGGTGTTGGCAAACCTTCCCTGTTAGCCCAAGGACTAGTAAATCCTTCTGACTGTCCTGATGTCCTTTACCTTAAATGGTTGAGTGAGCCCAGGACACTTACATGTCTGAAAGGAACTCTCCTAGTCTAAGAACAAAGTAGATCACATTATCCAACTTCAGCTATTGGACTGGCATCTAGCTTGCCCTAATTGGTTGGCTTTGTGGAACAGACCCTTAGAATAGTCTGAGAGGAAGTGTGATAGTTATTGAGGAAGTCTCATGATTTATAGGTGCAAAGCACCAGCCCTTGACCATACCCAACCAATGGAATTGTGCATGTGAGACTGTGGTGTAAAATGGCATTAACTACTCACAATGTTTTTCACTTTGTGATTGCCATACCACTATAATTTATGGGACATGTGCCCACTTTGGCATATGGTAATTTGGGCTAAATGACCTCATTGGCTTGTATGAGCTGACTTTCCTCTACAATAATAATAATAATAATAATAATAATAATAATATAAATATACTGCCCTTAGTTGGGTGGTGTACAAGTTGTGATAATAATAATAATGATAATAAGTACAATAATAATAATAATAATAATAATAGTGATAATAAGAGTAATAGATTTGGGAAGTGCCCAAGGAAAAGCAAATAGTTATAGTGATAATATACAGACAGATAAAATCACTAGTAGTGGTGTTCTCAATCTATCCCACAATATATCTTGAACATTTTTTTACATGCTCACAGGAGGGTATAAAGTTGCCAAGTAAACCTGCAGAACATGAAATGAGAGGGGGATACAACCATCTGTACATGCATGTGTATGTTTGATCTGAATACTAAGAATCTTCTAAAAAAATTGACTTTTGTACCATATAAGGGAATGCAACTGGATCACTATATGCCCACAATTCTGCCAAAAATGTGCCCCAATCCTATAATGCTATTTGCAAATCCCCTAGTTGGGCAGATTCTCATTGTTAACTGATAACTTTGCACCTGTCAACACTGGGCAGGAACACTTGTTTAGTTCTATATTGGCATGACTATTAAAATATAAGGAGCTTGGGGTGTGTTAAAGAGGACCAAAGGGGTGCCTTCAACAGACTTTGCCTTGCACAAATTACCACCTAGGTATGGCTCTGGTGAACAGCATGCTGTAAACGTGTTCAGAAATTTGTTCAGGGATAATGTTATCCCAGCACTGTTAAATTGTTAAGCCAGCAGCTTGTAAATAATTACTGTTGACTTATCACTACTGAATCAATGACAAACAATATTCAGACAATGATATAAAAGTAGTATGCTATGTAGGTAGTGTTAAATGACAAGCAAAAAACCAGAATGGTGTTTGCTCAAAACATCAGTATCTCCTTCCTAAGTTTCAGCAGTTCCCTGAACCTTTTGGCTTTTTAAATAATGAACAGTCTTAGTTCATCAGCATTTTTCATCCACTACAACGTTTTAACAGCACTGTTTTACCACTTTGCTGACACAACAGACTGATTTAGCTTTGCTATTTGTTGCCCCATTGTCTCTTTTGTTGAGATGATTGTTTGTTTGAAACTTATTGATATTCTAAAATGTGTCAAAGCATTTTCATTAACACGATAAAAACGAAAACATCACATAGTCTAGAACGGGCAACTTGCATGAGACTAAATGGGTCATTGCCATTGGGTTGCTGAACGGGACCACGGGTTGGTGACACACTACTCAAGAAGATGGTTTTCTGCAAGCAATTTTACTTTGCTACGTATTCTACCTTGGTCTTCTGAACCAGATTTCTTCCCAATCTCTGAGTTGTTTCAACTATGTCACCTCCAACGGCACTGCTGATCCAGCTCCAGACACCCTTACCACCACCACCACCGACAGTCGACCCATCACTACCTAATCTTGAGCTCCCATCTTCATCCAAATTTAAGGTAACGTCAGCCGTCGAAGGTACTACTGACTCAACTGCAGGTGCAATCATGTCTTCAGATGAAGTTGAAATCCGTACGAAGCTTCCCGAGTCACTAGATACAAAATTAACGGTCTGACTGGCGTCGAAGTTTAGACTAGTGCTGGATTTGTCCTTTTCTTGCAGGCATGTAACATCGTCTGCTATTGCACTGGCGACCTCTCGAGCAATTTCATCCCGAGAGGACTTCTCGCCCATACTTCTGTCGACGTTCATCGGTAATCTCTTTCGGAAATAATGCGATATTAAGAATAAAATAAAATATACCAAAGTATTGTCTTCAGGCTAATTGTCTTCCAGGTTATATATTTTAAGACAACGTGGAAGGTAGAACCCAGTCTTACACTCGTAATGTCATATAGCACCATACCATACACAGTTGAAATGTGTTTTTCCATTTAAATTTGGGTGAATGTTGGGGAAAAGGTTTGGGTTAAGGTTAGTATAAGACTTGGGGCTGACATTACAATTAGTGATAGTGGAGCAGTAAGCACAGGTGACAGTGAGCTGGATCAATTGATTGTATATTAGTGCTCAAAGACAAACTGACATCTTTTTCTTTTCAACCCAGTTTCCTGGAGGTAGATGTTTGATGGTGCATGGAATGTAGATGATGAAGTATGATGGGTGAATGATTGTAAGTGATGAGGGGTGCACCCAGAATTTTTGGAGGGCAAGGGTTGGAGGGTAATATGAAACCTCTACCACAGTGATTTTGATCATTTCAACTGTAATAGACCTATGTGGTTTTGGGAAAGAGGGGCAAAAATTTCTTGTCTATATGGCATACAAAACCTTACACAAAAAAGGTAGGGGTCACAACTCCCAAACTCTTCCTAATTAATTAATTGTCTATGTGATGGTAGATGATGGTATATGATTTGGGACAGAGTTTGTGTTATGCTGCAGGACAAAAGTGGATAATGATGTATAACTTCATATGATGGTAAATGATGTTAAATTATGGTATGCTATGAGATATCAGTGTCTGTATAACTGCATATGGTTGTCTATTACCATTATGATGGTAAAAGACATTACATGGTCATGTTATAATGACTTGAATCACCAATTCAAGTCAAGTCTGACTTAAGTCACAGTACAAAGTCAGACATATTGGGCTAGTAGGAACAAAGATATCTTCTCGACACTCTACAAAACATTGGTTTGTCCAATTTTGGAATACACATGCCCTGTATGGGCACCACATCTAGTAAAAGACATTCACACAATTGAAAACATACAGAGAAGAGTGTCACACATCGCACTAGGTCAAAGAAGACAAGAGATGGTATATGAAGACAGATGTAAAATACTTAAATGGAGCCCTTTGGAACTTAGAAGGGAATACCTCTCTCTGGTTGAATGTTACAAGATTGTATTCTAAATGAATGGTTTAGACTTCAGCGATTACTTTGAACTTTGCAGAAGTACCAAAACGAGAGCCAATCACCAATTTAAAATACAAACCAAATTAGCTAAGATAAATTCCTACAAGTACTCATGTTTTGTAAGAATAGTTAAACTTTGGAACGATCTACCTAATAACATAGTAAATTGCCCTGATGGACCAAACATAAGTAAATTCAAAAGGAGGTTAAAGAAACATGTGAACATTTATTGAACTTATATTAGCAGTTTGTAAATATTATTCTTATATCAATTAGTTTTTGATCATTCATTTTATTCATTTCGTATATATATATTCTTTTAATTAAAGGGGACTTGTATATATAGGGATAACCTTGAAGTCCACCTTTTCGAATATCACCTAGGTGTATTTGAATAAAGTATTATTATTATTATTATTATTATATCTATGATTCCAAGGGTGCAAGATGACGTATTTAAATTTTTCAAGATGCATCCAATAAATGTATGCTCTAAATCTGTTTTTAATGTTGACTCCCAAGTGTAGCTGCAGTCCCAGGCCCCCCTTTTATGTATATCCTAGTTGCCGAGTTTATACAAGAGACAGATTGTCTGAGAGTGATTTCTCTAAACATAAGTTCAGCATGTTCATGAATAATGGAGCAAAGTTTGTGTGTGGTTGATTGCTCCTCCAGGACACTCTGAAGACATGCCAACAAAGAGATGATTCACACAAAGGCCCACTTACACTTGTGATTTTGTGCCTTGTGATTGACATCTTGGAATGTCTTATACTGATAAGAGCATCTGAAGATATCTTGTCGTGTAGACTGTCATGGGTTTACTGTGCATACCAGGATGACGATCACAGTGTACAAAATTGTACTTGTAAATAGGCCTTAAGACAGATCTTACATGGAAGATGTATATGGTAATTCATCTCTAAATTCACATCAAGACAAATTACCTCACTGATGCAATTATTCAGCTTGTTGCCATTACAAATTTAGCCAATAAATAGGTATACCAACTATCCGTAACTTAGAGTCAACCTCAGTTACGCTATGATATGTGAACAATAAAGATACCATTATTTAATGCTTATTGTTCTGTCTAATATTAAAGTTTGTTTCACATTATTACAACCCTGATTATTTAGAAAATTAATGATCTGTGGAAAGTCTACCATAAATTATGTATAATTAGCTACTTTATATAAAAGAAAGCAAATTCTAAAAAACAAGGTCATCTTCCAACTTAAGATTTAAGTTAACAAAAGATGAAAACAGTGAAATGGTGATATTTCGATTTTATTACAATATCACCATTTAATTTTTTCATCTTTTGTTAACTTAAATCTTAAGTTGAAAGATGACCTTGTCTTTCGGAATTTGCTTTCTTTTATATTTTTTGAAGTTGTCGGTTGGTCAAGGTTTTTGGCTACTTTACATTTAAAAGTATTTCAGCAACCCTAGAAGTGAAAGCCTTTGGTACTTGTTGGACTAGGTCAAAAGTCCAAACAACTTTCCATGAAGGAACCTAAATGTTTCTGCTGACCAGCCAATGGGAAACAGTGTGTTCTCTCTGGTAATCAAAGGAACTCCATTCCATTCTTCTGCTAAGCGAACAATCTTCTCGGTGTCACCATCTTTGATTAACTCCAACCAGATCACGATACTTTGATTGTGTTTAAACCTATGAGTGACTAACTCAGCTTCCACATCAAGGCTAATCGAAGACTCATATTGTGTTTCAGATTTGACAGTCGTGTTTACTTCTTTTACTTTGTTTTCTGAGAACTGAACAATTCTTTTCAACGCTGTTAACCCAAAATGACTGGCCCATGGGTCCTCAAACATTGCGTTTTCGTGAAACTTGTCCCAGTGCTGATGCACCTCCTTCCAGTTGTATATGGTCATAACACCCTCAACTAATTCCTTCCTTCTCGCTTGAACCGAAGCTGGCAAAGGATTTGCGGCGGGATTGGGAAAGGTTTGTCTTGGCTGACCTTTAAACGTGTTATATACCACATAAGCTTGAATACCACCATAGTACAAAAAACCAGCAGGAAGGAGTCTCTTTACAAGAAACTTTCCAAGCATATTCCATCCGATTAGGAAATGCTGGCTTTGCCGTTAACAAGTTGTAATAATGAATGCCGAAGAACCAGACAAAATTCTCCCTTCCTCCCCTCCCCTAAGGACTGCTTTTTGGCTGAACAATGTTTACTGAGCCTTACTCTCGTACTCGGCCGCCCAGGATGGGACGCGTGGATTTTATGAGCGCAGAAAGACCAAATACTTATCGCTAATTTTTGTCGTGTTGCGCTCTCTACTCAGTTAAATTTCTTCATAAGGTTTTCGTGGTATTTCGTTGGGCATACTCATGTTTAAAAAGGACGAACTGGTTTGGGCAAAGTCTTCCGGACCCTGGCAAGTTTATTGGCCCGCCAAGGTGAGAGCTGTATTTGAATTGCTTTCTCTGACTGAGTAGACACTGGTCTTATAGTCGGATGAGAATCGGCATGTTAATATGATTTGTACGCTATAGATATGCCAGATTGCCACGAGACTCAGCGTGGCGGTGTTCACTCAGCGTTCTTTACAGTACATATTCGAAAGCAATTAGGCAATGAAACATATCGACTAGGATAAAAGAAGAATAAGCATGCATTTTTAGATAACAGATCTAGTCATGTTTCAAAGTGGCATTTGCATGGGGTTGCATTGTGTTTCTTGTTTACGAATTTTAAACCATTGTTGTATAATTTGTAGTACAACTGTTAAAACTGTTTTGTACAACTTGTCTTGCAATTTTATTGCAGTTCCAGTTGCAAGAGAAATTTGGTCTGTATGCATTATATCCTACACAAAATTAACAATCCTTGCTAACTGGAAACAACTGGACAATTCTTTCATTTTAAGGTGATTGATTCAGACAGTTTGCTGACACACAAAAAGAAGAAACCTGTGATTGCATGTGTCCAGTTCTTAGCTAAACAGACCTAGTAAGTTGCAGTATTTTTGTAAAGTTCTATTCGAGATTTACCTATATTTAATTCAATTTGTATTTATAAAATAACATGCATCCAATGGATGCTCTGATTGGATAAGCCTCATTTCTCTCCGAGCACAGACATGCTGACCTCATCTTCATTCTGTATTAGAGTACAGATGCATGGATGATGTCATAAAAACTTGAAAAAAACCTTGGTTATTTTATAAAACAAATAGAAAACAGCTTTTGAGTCTGTGTACTGTGATAAGAACATTTATGGCTGCATTTCAACTGAAGAAATACCTGAAAACACTTAACTACACCTTGTGTTTTCATTAGGCATTAGGGATGTCCCAATCAAGTTTTTTTTGGCCCCAATCCTGATCCAAGTCATTTAATATTGAGTATATGCTGGTACCAAGTCCCGATCCAATGCTTCTATTGTATTAGATAATACAGTTGCACAGTGCACACCTCAAGTACTTTAAAGTTATTAAAATCAATCCAGTGTATATGCTTGAAAACTGAATAGGTCTGCAATGCATTAAAGGAAATACTTTCACACTGCATACATTTTGGCTGTGTCCTGCCGTTCACTGCTGAGTCCTGCCACAACTTGTGCTCACTGTTTACGACAGCTGATGTAACATTGAAACAGGATTGGATTAGGTTTCTACTCAAAATATCCGATATCGATCAGTTAAAAAATGCCTTGATTGGCCCTGATGCTGATTGATACTTGAGATTGGATTGGGACATCCGTATCAGGCATTTTTGTGGTTGAAATGATATTATTCATGTTTATAAAATAATGTGACATGTTTGGGAGCTCTGATTGGTTAATACCTGTGTTTGGATTAGAGTGTCCAAATACAGAAAATTACCCACTAAAAGTTTACTGAAGTTTGTTTTGCATGTTTAGTCTTATTATTTTATGAAAGAAACATGTAACAGCTGTTGTATGTTTGAATAGTTAGATTCAAACACTTGATATGTTGCTGAACTTTCAAGTAGCTTTAAAAAAACTTGCTTGTTTTTTTCCTTCATTTCACTATGTTGAGGTGGCTTTGCTTTGTTGACCAGGTTTGATCTTTATAAGCTTGGCTCTAACTGGTAGTTGATGAATTTTGGAAGAAATTTTGCATACTTCATTATTGTGTTTATTAAGTTAACTGCTTTTTTTACCTGTCATTATTTTGTAAAAGAAATACCAAATGGATTCCCATGTTTGGATACTGTGATCCAAACACTTGGAATGTTGCTTAACTTTCAAAAAGCTAAAAAGACTTGCCTAATGGCTCATGTTTTCTTATTCTTTTGTCAGTATCTAAACACAGGAATCCATTTGGTACTTTTTAAATCTGTCACAGTGCAGAGACACTCAAGCAATTTTCTATCTGTTACTTTTATTTTAATTCTATATATGTATTTGGGAAGGTCCTAGTTTAAGAAAAAGAGATGCTTGAAGTGCTCCACCTGTTTCACCATAAAAGTAGAGGTGGTCTGAGGGAGTGCTACTTGTTGCTTAATAATGATTTAATGAAGGCAATGTCTCAACTTTGTCTTAGGGGTATACTTGCTGAGCCTGAGGGGAATAATTGTTTTAACATAACTACATGTCCACTGGCGATTATTTGGAAGAAAATGGTGGACAGGGTGTTTTAAAAATTCCTCAGTAATGTTTACAAATTCCTCAGTAATGTTTACAAATATAGCTGGTATTAGCTGCCATTTTTTGTAAATGCCTTTCCTGCTATAGACACTTGTCCATGATTGCAGAGTAACATCATAATTATAATTTTTGACCTGTCACCACATTTGATTCTTCACCCATTATGGGGCAAAAGCATTCTCTATAATTCTACTCTGGCTAATGCCAAACAATTTTCTTCCTCAAGAGGATGAGCCCTGCCTCTTAATGAATGAATAACTGCCTGAGGGTGTGTAATTATTCTAAAAGAATGTATTTAGTTATTTTTCTAACTTCACTGAATATCATGAGAAAGGTATTTCCACGTTTGGGCATATGCTTGTTAGAATATGGTGTTATTCTGCACAGCTATAGCTTTGGTAGAGCAACTGCAATAACGTTCATGTCTGTGTAAATTTTCTAGTGAAGCTATAACAGATATTGGAAAGATTCTGCCATTCAACTGTGATCAGAAACATACCTTTCTTACCAAAGGACAAGGTAGACCTGTTAATGTGTCAAATGCAATCCTAAGGAAATCTATTTACTGTTTAGTGCACAAACACTGAAACACTGTGTAATTATTATACTAATTTCAGTGATACAGCCCAAATTAATGCAAACTTAACTATACCAAAACATATTGCACCACATATGTAAAGAACAAATTAATAATCAAAACAGCAATTTTGTCGTGGTAACAAATTTAAACATGGTTTTCAAATACATTGATACCATGGTGATTGGTACACAGTTACCAAGGACTGTTGGACCATTTAGTTCTTAAAAGTATACTTCTACAGTACATTTTATTCCTCTTGTATACTATTCCTCCTCTTGTCTACCTCTTCAGTACGTTTATTTCATTTTCATTTTCTCTTACTTTATCGTATATTACCAATCACCATGGTATCAACGTATTTGAAAACCAAAATTAATAATTATGACCTAGCCATGTTTGCATAGACTTATACAAACATGGTAATTGACCAATCACTCGGCGCGTGTTCGACGCAACTTGTTTCATTAATACGTTCTTATACATTTACAGACAAGTCACGATTAAACCATTGTCCGGTTTTTACGTACAGGTCTGAAGAATTTGCACAAAAAGCTTCAATTTGGAATTGCAGTGAAGCAAGCTGAGCAGCTAATAGAAATGCTAAGTGATGGTAAGTGATCTTGCATGAAGAATAAGAAGCCAAAATACCGTATTTACTCGAATAAACGCCGCGGCAATTATTAAATTTTACGACTTCTTGATGCGGCGCTTATTCGAGAGTGGTGCTTATTAAAACCCATTGAAAGAAACGACTCAGAATAAACCATAACTTCTTTTTTTTTCTAATAACGAAAACAACCAGAATAAGAAAAACGAAACGCATTCTAAATTACTGTCATTATTACACCTTTTGCATTTCATTACCAGAAAACATACTATCATTAACGCCAACCTCTAACTCATTAACGCAAAAATACATTCATTTTATTCAATCGACATTCACTAGCGTATATACACAACCATTTGCATCGAAGGGCATTCTATAGCGCCAGCAGACGAGCATTAACACTATTCTACTGTGCATTAGGGATAATAAAATTTCAATTAAGGAAAATATTTTTCTAGCGTAATTAAAATTTTATTCCTAATGTATGGTGGAATGATGTTAATGGTCGTCTGTTTCCGCTATGGAATGCCCTTCGATGCAAATGGTTGCGTATCTACGGTAATGAATGTGGATTGAATAAAATGAATGTATTTTTGCGTTAATGAGTTTCAGGTTGGCGTTAATGATAGTATATTTTCTGGTAATGAACAGCAAAAGGTGTATTGTCACTATCTTCTCCACGAGCGGATTTAAATCTGTTCGAGGTGAAGCACCTGCATCGGGGGACTAGTTTCTTCAACATCAGTTGCGAATAAGCGCCGCATTCTTCTTGAGTGCGGCGCTTATTCGAGGGTGGCGATTATTTAAATAATTTAGGTCTCGTGCGCGGCGCTTATTCGAGTAAATACGGTAATGTACAGTATGTTGATCAAAATACCACAGTGAGCTATCATTGTCAAACAAATACTCATTCAAAAATAAAATCACTTTGTGAAACTGTGGAAGTGAAGACATGTCCCGCTACCGCATCAACGTTTCATCATCAAGAAATGCAATAAGCCTGACTCCTTCAAGGATACTTCAGATTGTTAGGTTAAAAACATGTCGAGCCAACTTGGAGCAACTGACATTAGGAAT
The DNA here is from genome assembly GCA_030142905.1 of Heliopora coerulea. Classification (NCBI taxonomy): domain Eukaryota; kingdom Metazoa; phylum Cnidaria; class Anthozoa; order Scleralcyonacea; family Helioporidae; genus Heliopora; species Heliopora coerulea. The sequence goes on from JASJOG010000020.1 coordinate 2,782,301, forward strand.
GAGGAAATCAAGGTTTTACAAAAATTATAAAGAACATTCAGTCGAACCTCCCGTAAGCGGACACCCTCGGGTCTTTATAATGCTGTCCACTTACGGGAGGTGTCCGCTTATGAGAGATTCATTAATATTAAGTTAATAGTTAATTATTGAAATATGATTCTTTCCTTGAGAAGTGCACGCTCGTTTCAAATAAGCCAACGGTCCTCCGAAAATTACAAAATATCCCACAAACTATATCGAAATTGTGTCCAAGGTAACTCTATTACATGTGTTAGTTTGTGTTGAATGAACGAATAGTAGTTTGGGAATTAGGACTCTAGGAACACATTGTGATCATTTCTTCATTCGCAGATCTGTCGAAATGTCATTAACGCGTAGTACAGCTTGAGAAAGTTCTTCATTGCCGGTAAAATATGAATAATCAAGTCGATCCTCCGTAACTTTCAAAGCCTTAGGGTGACTTCTCACTTGCGTCAACAGTGACATTTGCCTCATTCAAAAGCTCATTCAGGGTCTCACAACAGTTTGGATTGCCCTAATGGCCTGATCGATCAACTCATCGAAGAATAGTACATGTTCGTCTGCGCTAAGGCACTGAAGCGGAGAGCACTTGCTCGGAACGTTTAAACACAGATTCATTATGTTCTCACGTTCAAATAGGTCATCATCGTGTTATCAGTAGTAGTAGTAGTATTTAAATTTTGTTACCAGAATACAATGTTTTTGGTAACACATACAACAACTTCATAATCTTATCACTGCATTATCTAATGTTGTTGCTTCATGGAACAGCTGTTGGTACTTGTTTGGGCAACAGTTGTTTATGCTTGTTGCACCCAAGTTATTTTAACTCCACTGTCGCTGCATCCAATAAGAACTATTTTAACGGTAGTGAAGTGCTAACTGTCCGCTCACAAGAGGTTATAATGCTATTTGGGATTTATGTTTTGGTGTCCGCGTCCGCTTAGGGGAGGCGTTTGCTTACAAGAGGTCGTTAAAATGGTGATGTAATGAACATTTGGCCGGGACCCGAGCATGGTGTCCGCTTACAAGAGGTGTCCGCTTACAAGAGGTGTCCGCTTGCGGGAGGTGTACGCAAGGGGAGGTTCGACTGTATTTGCTATTTGAAGATTAAAATAAGGGAAAAAAAGCTTTTCTCCAGTAAATATTCGTCCCCAAAACACCTTGAAATCATGTTCCCAGTAGCGGTGCCTTTATATCGCAATGGTGCAACTAGTGGGGATGGGGAGGCGAGTTGGAGGGGTCACGACCCCTACCGTTTTTTTAGGAGGTCTTGTGTGTGCCCTGTTAGTGTCAGTTTCTTACATCCATTTGTCAAAGCCACGTAGATCTACTTCACTCGATATTTTCAAGGTCGGATGGTGCTTGATACTACCGTTCGACTCCCGACCTTCGAAATTCGTGGTTACGCCTTTGAAATTCCTGGTTACGCCGTGAGTACCATGTCTATAAAAACGTACCACAGTAAATGTTAATCAGCCAGCTTTTTGTTATTTTGGGTCATGGTTTATGTGGAGAGGTTTAAAAGACAAAAACTTGAACGATCAACTTTGACTGGGATACGATATACTGAGATACAACCACACTGCTTGGGACATGGCGAATAAAAGAACATGCATTGGGGTAGATATGGTATCTGTTTCTGACAGGAACTCAAAAGGGGGCAATATAGTAGACTTTCACAGCCCTCGAAATTCAGGTCGACATTCGGCATTGCTGACGTAAAGGCGCTCTAGGTTAGTACATGGTCGGCATATTTATGCCGACCTTGAGTCATATTTTCCTCGACATTTTGCATTTTTACCGAAAATATGTTCATAGCACTATAAACTATTGTTTTGCACTATAAACTATTGACAAAAATACATCATTTGTCTAGGTCGGCAAATTTTTGCCGGCTTTCGGCCGGCGTAGATCGGCATTTCACTGCCGACTTAAAAATGCGCGAATTTCGAGGGCTGCTTTCATCAAGCTAAGACCTTCTGTAAACGATTCCTGAGCCCCAGACGGGTATCGAACCCGTATCGTGTTGTTGACAGGTTAGACGCTTTGACCATTGAAGTGCTGAAACTGAGATGACGAACTGAGGAAATCATTAGGTAAAGCATCTTATTGCTTCAGCATTGAAAGAATCTCAACTTCTTGAGTTAGGCAGTTGACGTGACTTTTGTGGTGGGGGTGAATTTTAGATTTTGTATCTATGTATTGCCTTAGGGTTGCGTACAAGGACCTAAAATAGTTAACATAAAATTCAAATAAAAATAACCATCCGACAAAGAACCTTCTCTCGAAAAGTCAGTTTCTTATCTCATAAGTTTCGGCAGTCCTACCCCTTTTAGCGTTTTAAAAATTAGAAAGTCTTTTGTTTTTAGGTTTTTGAGAGAGCAGTACATGCTGGCAGGATTTCTTTGTTCTAGTTTGTTCTGTTTTCCTTGAGTAGTAAATTAATCTAAGTGGTAATACCATTGAAATTCACTTAGTTACTGCCAGAATTGCGATGGACAGAGGTGCCCAAGATAAACTGACTTTGTTAAATCTTTTTCATTTTTTTTAATTTTAGGGAAACGTGAAGAACGACTGAAGATTTTTCCTGCTGAAGGCAGTGGAGTGAATCACAACTGTAGGGAAACAGGATCGGTAAGAGAGACTGTAGTCGCTGATGCACCAAAAGCTATTGACATTCGTAGAAGCAGTTTAACAGAATTTGAATCAAAGGAGAAAGAACTGCCCGAAAGAAAAGAGGGTAAGCAAGATATGGCAGCAAGTGTTGACGAGGGATCAATATGCTTGAAAGAAGAGTTGAAGATGACAGGTTTGGGACCTAAAAGAATGAGAGGTAATGAAGAAGGAATATGTCTCGATAAAGTTCAAAATTTTTGTAAGCGAGGGAAAAAGTATGGGCTGAGGGAAAGAGTAGGGTCGTCTAACACTGAAACAACTTCGGAAAGTACAACAACCGGAAAAAGAAAAATGGGTGATGTTCCAGCGGATGAAATATGGTCAGCTGAAAAGAAAGCTTTTCAGCGAGGGGGACGTAATGAGGCCAGCATGGAACCAGGATCAGCGAAAAGCGAAATGACGTCCGTAAGTATGGAAGACGAAAGGACAATTCTGGCTCCACGGACCGAGGATGGCAAACGTTTGAATAAAGTTAACCGTTTTCGTAGGTGGAAGAAGCAAACTAGTGGTTGCGTCAGCCGAAGATTCTCTGGAGGGCCTCGAGATAGACGAAGAATTCTTCGCGACCATCTGGATTTGAAACTCAGCAAGAATTTGCATAACAAAGGCACTCAAGACTCTCGGGGAATACACGTCGAGGCGACTACAGACATCATTAATAAAGAGGTTAGTGCAGCAGATGGCTCGACTGCCTTAAATGGAGGTTCCTCAAACGTTTCAAACGGAAATTGCGACGAGAAACTCGTACCAGAAAGTAACAATGGCGAAAATGTATCTGAAATGAGGTCTGAGGCGAACGAAAAAACTTTGGACTTGATCAACCGTGAGCGTAGACACGTCAATGAACAAACAGTTCAAGAGGTCGCTGGTGAGGAAGAACTGTCGGCATGTGATAAACAGCAAAATGGAGGAGATCACGAAGATATAAAGTTAGGTGTGTTTGTTGTGTCATCTAGGAACTGCTGTAAAGCTTTGCGTTCTATAGAAAGGGGCACCCTTAGAGGGGGTGTGAAGGGAAACGGATTTAAGGGGTGTGAGAGATATGCGACCACCTTTCTACAGTGGAGACGTTTTCAAGGTGGTATTAATTTCGGGGAGAAAATGCAAGACACTTACCTGACTTGAGGGAATTGCAATGTTTGGAAATGGGAAGCCTGTTTCAGCCTCAAAGTGTACGGTGTAAAGTGTCGTTATTTATACTGGATAACCCTATCAGCTTGCCAAGCTGTTCTTCCAAGAGGTCCAGTAAGGGGCACTTCTCGTTGATCCTCTAGTTAGAACAGGAGGAAACCGTATTACCCGGAGAAAACCGACTTTGTTGGATAGATGTCAGACTGGACAACACTTCTCTCCCATGTGGTCCAATTAACTGTCATCAGAAAATTGTTTGAATGGTGAGAGACACGTGCACTTCAGCTGTACTACCAGCACTCCTTTAGCACTGCTTGCTGTTTTCTCCAGCAATTTATTTTGTTTGCCCGATTCCAGACAGGACTTTATCCTTCGACTAGGAAAATCGTCTGGCGTTAGCTAGAGTAAAATAATACAAGTCTTATCCCGCTGGAAAAGAGCTAATTTCGTTTTTATTCAGCAGGCTTTTTTTCCAGTCAGCCTTCAAATAAATGTTCAGGGGGACAGCTTTGAGGACGTCTGGTGCTTTTTATTAACCAATTAGGATCAATGTATGAGAATTTGACTACGTTTTAGTCACTCGACAGGTTATTAAAACTTGTTATAAAAACCGGACTTAGAATATGTAAGCCTAATTTGAGTGACAACGTTACTCACTGGTTATGTTTTTCCGAGAACTTACTACAAGCTGTTTCCAGGAACGTAGACGTGCAGCAAGCACGCTCGAGAATACTTCAACGTTTATCACCAGACATCATGATGTATATGAAATTACTCATTTCACGTATGAATCACATCATTTCATATGCGAAATTGTTGTTTCGTATATGAAATCTTCAAATCATGTATGAAGTCAATAATTTCACATAAAATTTGAAGGTATTATTCCAATTTCATAAATGAAAACCCTAATAGCGTATATGGAATTGGCTTTTTACATGTTAAGTAAACACTTTCATGTATGAAATTGCTCATCTCATGTATGAATCATACCATTTCATATACGAAATTGATGTTTCATTCATGAAATCTTACGTGAAATTTCAGTAAGGGCAACCCCATCTTTCTCCTACCTAGATATGTATTTTTTGTGCCTTATTTAGACAATTCTCAGGCTAATGCCACTTCTGACGACGAGGACGACTATGTATTTCCTGAAGCATTTTCGCCTTCTCCGGGTACTTCATATTTTCATATTATATTGCATTATATTGTACTGAATTACATTAGATCACTATACATAACATCATTTGACTTCATATCATATATCGTATCGTATCGTATCGTATCGTATCATATCGTATTGTAAAGTATGGTATGGTATCATATGTTAGAATTACTGTATGATAGAATGACATAAATATTTAAAAATAAAATGAGCTTAACCACTTACTATTATTTTACATTTGAAGAGCTTTAAAGAACTGAAAACGTTTGTGTGTTAAATAAAATAATATTTCTCCGATAACACGAGTGGTTACTCTATACTCTTCTAATTGTCGAATGGATTTTATCTATAACTGTTACTGGTGTTCGATCATACTGAATCTGTCTATATATAATTAAATGTATATAAAATTAAATATATATATATATATATATAATTAAAATATATATAATTAAAAACTACATTATATTTGACGTTTCGACTTTTGTCTTTATTACAGTTTTTCATACATACATATATATATATATGTAATATTTAAAAACCGAGCAGAAGTGCTTTATCGGGATTTAGAACACGAGGCGATAGCCGAGTGTTTTAGACCTGATAAAGCACGTACTGCGAGTTTTTTAGATGTCTTCTGAAATGAACTTTCTAATACGCTAATTCGCGAGGAAAGTTGGGAAATTTATCTTTTGTTTATCGGCTTACGAAAGATAAATTTCCCAACTTTCTTCGTGAATTAGCGTATTAGGAGGTTCATTTGAGAAGACGTTTAAAAAATCTCACAGTACGTGCTTTATCGGATTAAATAAGTAATCCTAATCCTCGGTAAATAAGCAATAAATAAATAAATAAATAAATAAATAAATATATATATATATATATATATATATATATATATAACTGCAGACGGAACCGTTTCGGCCTATTTGGCCTCATATATACACATATATATATATATATATATATATATATATGAACGCTTACGAGGACATTTCGTCCTTATTATCTTTCATGTGGTAGTATCATGTTAACTGCCCAGACCTAAAAGGTTGGGCAGTTAACATGAAGTATAGGAATGTGAAAAAAGTTAAGTACCTAATTGGAAATAAATCCAGAATACTAATTTTCACTTCAAGATGAGTGGCATAACGGGGAGAAAACAAAACCGTTCTTGACTTGAAAAAAGTCCTTCAATTTCGAACATTTCTTGTTGAGAGTTTAAATCATTTCTGAAAAGAATAGAATTCGACAGTATTGTTAACATATGTCCAGCTTTGCTACGGACGCGATCCCCATGTGGTGGTTTTAAAATGGCGTTTGGAATTCTCAATAACTTTGTATAGTAACGAGTTTTACATTGAAGAGGTGTGGGAGTTTGTCTGTGTAGTGAATACATGCTGTATTGGCCTCGTATGTCAACTTGTAATTGTATGTTGATAACAGGATGAAATGACTGGTGTTCTAACTGACATTGTTGCGTGTATTTTGCAGGGTCCGAATCTGTTGGTTTCCGTGCAAATGATGTCGTTTGGGTAAAGTACGGAAGATCGCCATATTGGCCTTCACAGGTACTCTTTTATTTTACTAGCGGCTTGGCAAATGATTGGTGAAGGAGACGTGCTGTAAACGGCACTGGCTCCTTGTGAAGACATATTTGAAAATATAAACGCAATGTTTTGGACTTTAACATCGATGACGTTTTGCGATTTTGATTTATTGAAAAGCCAATGTAAGAACTTAAAGAAACGGGGAAGGGGACTTGTTCTGGAAGTTACTTGTGGAAATTAATAAATACCAAATGTATTTCCTTGGTTGGATGCTCTGATCCAAACTGGGTATCCAAACACGACAATCACGGAGACTGGAAAAAAGTGTGAAAAAAAACGAGCCGCAAGATTTAGCTTTTCGGAAGTCAAGCAACATCCCAAACGTTTGGGTGACAGTATCCAAACACATGAAAACCATCACTTGTTTCTTGTATAAAATAATAAAACTTGACTTGCCACAGAAAAGCCATAACCAGCCGACAATTTCAAAAAGTAAAAAATAAAGCAATTTCCGAAAAATAGCATCTTGTAAACCCAGGATTTGAGTTGTATAGCAATTGCTACCTTTATTTGTCTTTCCACTTGCTATACAACTCAAATCTTGCGTTTACAAGATGCTATTTTTTCGAAATTTGCTTTATATTTTGCTTGCCACACAAACATCTGTAAACTTTTGGCGGGATATTTTCCGCGTTTGGATTGGCCCAGACAACGGTTATTGTATTGGTATGTCACGGAGGAGTTCGAGGCGATCGCCCTGTGTACATTAGTTTAGGAGCCCGCGGTTCGCGGCGGTGCTCCATCGAGGGGGGTCCCACGCTGACATTTGTTTGGGCGCCAAAGGTAAGCATAGGGACTACAGTGTTTCACCTACATCTTTCATAAGTGTTTAGAATAACAAAACTTAACCGAGTTGGAACTTGTAGTCGTTCAGGAATTCCAATACCGATACAGTTATTGACCAATCAGTGTTAGCGTACGATACTCTTTATTTCATAAACGGTTTTGCCAAAGGTTAACTGAAACTCGAGCGACTAATTTTCTTGGCGGTAACTTTACTGAGAAGCACTTCGTGGGATTTAACAACTAGGTCGTCTGAAATAAATTGTTGTAAAATCGCTACTGACTTTTCCCGATAGATCCGCAGAATAACCGGGAAACAAAGACTTCATTATGTTTGCTTGCTACCAAAAGGAGGACAAAAGTGGTGAGTTGTTTGTGAAACGAGAGGACCGCACAAGTTGAATTCGCCTGCTGGATTGCTCCTGACCACACAATTTAATTTGCTTGTCATACACAATATTTGCCTTTTAAAATTAATTAGTATAGGTAATAACATAGTTTCGAATGCAATTTTGAAGAAACTCGCGCGAGTGAGTTTTTTAAAGACCATCAAAATTGTATATAGTTTTGCTTTTGAGTTCCTATATCAACGTCTACTGGTATCTTTGATAGCGCCAACTATTCATTGATGATCGTTTCTTCTGCGAAAGGCCAGTTGTTGCGTATTTGCGCTAGATGACGTAACAAAGTGGACAAGCCTCACCTGGAAAATATTAAAGTGTTCATATTTTATATTGATTGACTTGGACGATGTCAAAGAAATATACCAGCAATATGATAATATCAGTGTACGAGTTACCGGTCAACTTTTCATAGTTACCGTGGAACAATTTACTTTGAAACCTTTGTACTCTCATATCGTGAAATGTAATTTTCACATTGCCAGCGTATACACTCCTGGTCATTACTCTGATGCTACACCTTTTGTTGTTCATTACCAGAAAATATACTATCATTAACGCCAGCCTCAAACTCATTAATGCAAAAATACATTCATTTTATTCAATCGACCTTCATTATTGCTTCTGTCACTTTCAATTAACATTTTTGCATAGAAAGTGACATTTATTGGCGTAGATGCGCAACCATTTGCATCAAGGGGCATTCTATAGCGACAACCGACGACCATTAATACCATTCTACTATACGTTAGGGATAATAAAATTTCAATTACGCAAGAGAAATATCTTGTCTGATTGAAATTTTATTATCCCTAACGTATAGCAGAATGGTGTTGATGGTCGTCTGTTGACGCTATAGAATATCCTTCGATGCAAATGGTTGCGTATCTACACTAGTGAATGTCGATTGAATAAAATGAATGTATTTTCGCGTTAATGAGTTTGAGGTTGGCGTTAATGGTAGAATATTTTCTGGTAATGAACAGCAAAAGGCGTAAAATGCTCTACTCACCACGTTCTGCTCTGCTGAGCCCTTTTAGAACTGTCTTAACTCACAACACTGAATTATGCAACTGAAGACAACTGTCCAGTCTATTGCAGGGACAAAATGGAATCTTAGCACCTATTTTAGTTCACAGCACTTTGTTAACAGACATCAACTTTCGCGTCCCAAAAAAGAAACAAACTGTTTTTCGGCTAAATAGAGCTTCGCCATCAATGCTTTCGTCTAGTCCAGTATTGTCGTGTATTGTAAGCTCACCATTGCAAAATATGTTTCGTCTAAGACGTAAAAGTTGATGTGTGTTAGCAAAGTGCTGTCAACTAAAGTTAGTTAACAGCTTGAAATTATACTTGTCAGGAAAAATGTGGTATGAGAAAATTTTATAACATCAGTTACGTGAAGGTGCAGACGAAACCACGTTTAAAAGATAAGGGAATAAAACTATCAAAATTTTTATACAAACCGGTGAACGTGGGTTTCCGATAAATAGAAGTTGAAAGGCATGTGTGCGATCAATTAAGACGTTCAAGAAAGATAGAATAGAACAATTTTCTATCCCACTACAAAACATATTTCAATGATGTGAGTTAAGATAGTCTTGAAAGGGCTCAGACGAACACAGAACGTGGTCAGCTGAGCGAAAACTGGCAAAACAATCATCAACATATGGGTGAAATAAAAGCGCTTTGAACTGTCTAATCGAGTTCAGTTTATGTACAAATTATGGTAGTTATTATGATAGTGATCGACATATGTTAATAATGTTGCTTAGTCAATGCGAGCCCAGGTGCAAGTTTGACATATGTTATTAATGAGACGTGTTGTAAGTGTGTGAGCTTAGAGATACGTTTAGGCCTATCCACACAATACGAGTGTCATACGGTTTTCATTTTGGCGTATGCGATTATGTCATTAATGCACAATGCTTGCTTGCTATTCGCTCGCAAATATTGCAATTGCTCCTGAAGACTCTGATGACTGAATCGAGTACGTCAAAATGAACACTCGTATACGACAGTCGTATCATGTAAATGGGCATTGCATGAAAGATGAACGATCGCCAAGCCCTAAACTCAGAAAAACGATTACTGAGCCCCAGAGGGGTATCGAACCCGCCAACTGGGGCTTTGGATCCCCGTTTGGAGCTCATAAATCGTTTTGCTGAGGTTAGGGCTTGACGAGCATTCATCTATCATGTGGGAAAAAGTACAGAATGTTACAATACTTTCTTACGTGATGTTTTGCTTTTTAGCTTCAGGGTCAGCAAGAAAAACATCATATCGTTCAGTAGGGATCACGACACTTATGAAAACTTGAAGGTAAGTAAACACGACGAAGAAAAAAAAAGAAATTCTCGTATATACGCATCCTGTACAGTGCGATGAATGACAGAGAAATTTCTCTATTGATAAGAGTTTTATAGTTGAGCATGACGACATGTTTAATATTTAGACAGACGTTTTTGTGGTAACTTTGACATTTATTTGAATATCTTCTGAGCTTTCGTCCAGGAAACTCAGGACTTCCTCAGAGCAAGGCTGAAGTTTCCAAAAGCTTACAAGGTGTTTGTATGCGTCAAAATTTTCCGTTGTTAAATAGTGCGTTGTTAAAATTTCCTTTGGCTCGTGCTTGTATATCCGACACCACACCGCCGCTCATATTGTGAATAGTGCTTGTGAAATGGTTATGGATTGCGCTATAATAAGTGGACAGTCTGTCAAACTGTTTATTCATTTATTTATTAAATGTTATATAATGTATGTAAATAATATATTTATATCGCTTTACCACGTGATAAACCTGTTCCAAACTTATCTAATTGTTCTACCGATCTGTGTATTGTAACTAGAACCAAGAAATCAACCCCGACGAACGAGAGAAGTTTGTTCAAGGTTTAAAGGAAGCAGAAGATATAATGGTGAGGCGAGGTAAGTCCTTCCTTCCTTCCTTCCTTCCTTCCTTCCTTCCTTCCTTCCTTCCTTCCTTCCTTCCTTTCTTTTCCTTCCCTTCCTTCCTTTCCTTCCCTTCCTTCCGTTCAATTCCTCCCATCCTCTCTTCCCACCTTCCTCCCTTCCTCCCTCTCCTTTTCCCCTTTCCTTCCTTTCTTTCGTTCCGTCCTTTCCGTCTTCTCAATCCTTTCAACCCATGTCTTCCTTTCTCTCCTGTCCTTCCTCTCCATCCATTACTTCCTTCCTCTCCTTTCTTTCCTCTCCATCTTTTCGTTCCTCTCCTCTCCTTTCTCTTCTTCCTTACTTTCCCCTCCATCCTTTCCTTTCTACCCCTCCTTTCCTTCCTCTCCATCCTTTAATTCTTCTCCATCCTCTCCTACCTCTCCCTCTTTGTCTTGAGGCTTCAATTTGTTAACAATCCACGTTTTCCGTTTTAGCCTCTCAGAAAGACCACGAACCCTACACTCAGGAAGAGGGTATAATAAAGTGTTACTTCGTATTAGTTCTGTGATGTCTTTAGGCACAGTCCATGGACATACAATAAAGAGTACTTTTTGTTTTAAGATGACAGTATGTATTCTCGTATCAGTGACGAAGACTCATTTATGAAAGCCCAAAGCGAAGAACGTTGTGATATCGATGGACGGCAGGAAATCGAGGAACGTCTAGGGAATGAAGCACAAGAAAATAGGGATGTAATCACTCCTCAGCAGCGAAGAGGTCTGAGAAGAAGAAGGTATGTAGTGTTATTAAATTATGAGAAAGCATAATGTTAGGTGCTATCTTCGCTACGGCTGAGGTCTTGCTCACTTACCCTGCGTTGCAGCCCGACTTTCGCACGGAAGGAAGTGGGTCTGTGTAATAACGAACAAATTGGTGTTCTGGGCCTTGCATAGTTGCACGATTTTATATAATAGATTCTGATTGCCTTTCGGTTTCTTACATTCTTACGAGACTCTCGATTGGCTTGCTTACTTGCGCCAGTCCTCCCCTTTTTCGGTTTGATTTTCGGTTTTGATTTTGCACGTGCGTTTGACAGATCAATCTTGCAGACCATTGTGCTTATAGTTTACTCGGGAATGGATGTACCAGAATGCAATCTTTGCATCAAGAAAATCGGCAAACCTTACGAAAGATTCCTTGTGGAAAGCAAAGAGTAATTCAACTATTTATCAGGAATACAGACTCTGCCGTTTGACTGTTTGCATAAGACAATCAGAATCTGTGGTATAAAATCATGCAACCGTGCAGGGCCCAGAACGCGGATGTGTTAGTCATTGCGCAGACTCACTTTCTTTGATATGAAAGTCGGGCTGCCTCGCAGGCTATTGCTCACTTTCCTTACAAAAATTTCACATGCAAATTCACATATGAAAATAATACTTCATATTTGAATTACTCCAATTCCATATGTGAAATTAATTTTCACTCGTGAATGCTCTCACTCCTTCAGGGAAACCTAATTTTTTTTTTTTCTCTTGAGGCGAGATCGCTATCATCAGCGCCCGCTAAAAGGTAGTCCAAAGCAAGAACATAGCGAGACGCAGAAATTTCTCTTATGAAACTTAGATGATGAAACTGTCATGTGTGATCGCATTCTTGAATTATCACAGACGTGACATAGTATTCATATTCTCAGGTCTGTTTCAAAGTACAAAGAGATTTTGCACCAGTTCCATCAATGCAAGGTGAGCGTAGATCTTAATTTCAGAATTTGGTTTTGTTGTACGAGTAATTAACTTATTTAAGCACTTTTTTATAACCTGCATTACCTTGTTGTGCTGACAATAATTGCAAGCACTTAAAAGTCTTGCTTGTGTTTTAATCCGTATGGCCACAGAAAAGACTTGTCAAGATTTTTCGGGAAGAAGAGCCCTCTGAGCGCCATCAAAAATTCCGTTACGGATCAGTTAAAGAAAAGAACTCCTTGAAATATCGAGCTGGATTTGGTCCAATTGAGGATGATGACGTTGTAAGTTTGAAATTAGTTGAGGAGTTTGTAGTTCCTTGTGTTCCCCCTCTTCATTCCTTCCTTTCGTTCCTTGGCGGGGTTTTGGTAACAGTGTTAGCGCAGGTGTCTTTTACCTCTGTGTCCAGGGTTCGACCCCAGCTCCATACTGTGGTCCGATTAAAGTTAATTTGGTCTCAGTTGAGAAGAGGGTTGTCCAATTTTACTCTACCAAGTGACACAGGATTTCACGGGGTTCTGTTTCGAAAAGAGTTATCTTTCCCAGAAAGAGTTGTTTAGTATAAATAACATTTTCCTCCTTCCCTTCCATTCTTCCTTCCTTCCCTCTCTCTCTGTTTCCCTCTCTCCGTCCCTTTCTTCCTCCCACCCTCCTTTTCTCCCCCTCCCTCCTTTTCTCCCCCTCCCTCTTTTTCTCCCCCTCCCTCTTTTTCTCCCCCCCTCTTTTTCTCCCCTCCCTCTTTTCTCCCTCTCCCTTCCTCCCTCTCTCTCCCTTCTTTCCTTCCTCCCTTCTTTCTTTCTTTCTTTCTTTCCTTCCTTCCTTCCTTCCTTCCTTCCTTCCTTCCTTCCTTCCTTCCTTCCATATTCTTCACTTCTTCCGTCCTTCGTTTCTGTCTTCTCTCTTTTCTTTTCCTCGTGTATTACTCCACTCTCACATTTTGTTTGATCCTACTTTTGTTCCAGCAGGAGCAAATCATCGCTATTCTGAGGAAATGGTATGGAGAAGTACAAACATCCTCCATTTTAAAGTCGTACATCTATGATGTTTGGTTACCCGAGGTTTGTTAACTTTGTAAGCCATCCACTAAATTAAAATGAAGAAGCTGCATGTGTAAAAAGACTGACCAGTATTTTGACATTGCCGTATGAGTCAATGTCTTAGAGAGGTTATGAGCTTAATACACCTTGTGCTTTTCATTATCTGAAAATATACCTGAAACTCATTAACGCAAAAATACATTCAATCGACAAGAAATTGATAGGCAATTATAATCAGTAGGTAAGAAATTTTCTTGCGTAATTGAAATTTTATTATCCCTAATGTATAGTAGAATGGTGTTAATGGTCGTCTGTTGGCGCTATGGAATGCCCTTTGATGCAAATGGTTGCGTATCTACGCCAATGAATGTCGACTGAAAAAATTAATACATTTTTGGGTTAATGAGTTTGAGGTTGGCGTTAATGATAGTATATTTTCTGGTAATGAAAAGCAAAAGGTGCACCATGCGGCATTGTACCGAGAGAAGAATCCAGTTCTAAACTGAAAATTCCATGTGGGCATCAAAAGGTTTCCCCCACGTGTAGCCCCAGTGGAGGTAAAATATAAACCAAGTGGGAGGCGAAGCACTGGAACCGATCGTCAGCCATTATTTGGTAGCCAATTGACTGTTTTTGTTTCGATAGAATACAACCCTTGCGGAATCTTTCCTGTAAAAGTGGAGCGTTTGAACGCTGAGCTCACGAGTGACTCACGCGTTAGAAAACGTCAGTCACCTACAAAACAAGCATCTCAACAAAGATCAAACGAAAGCGCCGGTTCACTTATGGCCACATTTGGAATATGTGCCAAACCATGTGATGGTAGCATTTAGTCAGAATATGATACAATATCCCTTTTTACTGATGTTTCGCCCCACGGATATTGGCACTATTTTATCTTGAAGGACAACCAGGAGTAAAGAGAATGTGTCTAGGATAGACCAATTAGTTTTGTACTAGTTTGATCGGTTTAATGCTTGGTTACAACTGGAACTTGCACAAGCTAGCTAGTCAACTGAAAGTGAACGAATTTACGTTAGCTGATTCCTGACAACTATAAGAAAGTCCGATTTTCGAATTATCGACAGTATGCTTACAGTTCTGCGAGGTTCACTCTTGATCATGATACACTAATTTCCTTACTTATGACGAAGAACGCATAATACTTTTTACTTTGAGAGAAAAATCGCTCTCTCTCATTTTACCACTCGACCTCAGTCTCCGAGGGGGAGCTGAAATCTGATTGGTGAACATCTGTCACTTATTTTTGTGTTTAGATGTAAAGAAAATATCAACAAAGTGCAGAACAACTGACAGGCTCGTTTCCATTTAAACATGACAATTACTGACTAGAAGTGTCCGCTCCAATCATCTATGCCTACCATGAATTACCTATCAGTCCCAGCTACATAGGTCTAATCATTACATTAACCATTTAATCATTACAATTACTAAATGTCCGTTTCCGCACAGGGTCTGGTCCTTTTCATTGGGTTATAAAAATTGCGTCTCTGCAGAACGCTTGCTCAAATTTTTGGCTAGGAAATAAGTCTCTTTTTTCCCTCTCTCGTTTTTTCTACTCAGGCAATCATCTATTTCATACAGAATACCGAAAGCGTGAATCGAAGTACCGCTGAAAAGATTTATTCTGACCATGCAAGAAATGTAACGAAAGAGAACTATGAAGAAGTTAGCACTTGGTTTAAGGAAAGGACGATAGACGAGAGTGCGATGCAAGAAAGCTTGGATCGTGCCAAACGAGCATTTAGCCTTTCGTGAGAGTTTTGAAGGTCGGACCGTGTGCATAACTTTTAAGGTTCTCATTATCATTGTGCTAACTTCATAACCAAGCGCCGATCAGGATTTTTTAAAAAGTAGTCGCCAGTTGGAGATTAGGCAGCAGCTTAAATTGTTGTTCTTCAAAACTGAACCATGAACTCGAAGAAGAAACCAGGTTTTCAAGCTAAGTAAAAATAGGATAGCCCAGCAAAATACACGGAATATAGGCATTGTGGAGGTTTTATTGGATCTTACGTTTCGTTACTTCGTGCAACATCATTAGAGAATGATAGGTTATGTTACATAAGCGATATATTTATATTTTATTACAAAGGTGATGTCAACATGAATAAATATATCGCTTATGAAACATAACCTGCCATTCTCTGATGACGTTGCGCGAAGCAACGAAACGTAAGATTCAATAAAACCTTCACACTGCCTATATTCTGTGTATTTTGCTGGGCTATCTTATTTTTACTTCGCCTACGATTTCCGCATGGCTCATCAATCGCCCAATTTTCTCAGTTTCACCATTTCGAAGTTCTGCTGTTTGGTATCTTCAATAATCCTAAAAATTGTCTCGTTACAAATTTAGCATAATAATAATGGGTAACTTAGCATGCTATATTGCAGCATGCATATCAATTTGCATTCAAACTCAGTGATAATCGTTTCTGTCACTTTTCTGCAACTTGTGGTTGGAGGTCGTCAAGAAAACATTTCGCTTCAGAATGCGAACTAGATCAAAAAATAGGTTATTCGATGTGTTGCAATTCCTTGCATATAACTGGTCTTCCACCAATGGGAATATCCAGGGTATTATAACGGTCGCTCGTTTTGTAGCTGGGTAGGTATTGCATATATGCGTACGTATTTACGCGTGTGGGTATGCAGTTATGTATGTGTGAGTATGTGTGTACATGTGTACATATGGGTGTGTGAGGAAGTGTGGGTGTACGTTATGTGTATACATATTTCTCATACTGAATAGTGCAAGTCCGTAGAAGGATACCGATGGAGAGATGGTGTTGCCTGCATATACAAAGCGTGAACTTTACATCCGTTGTTCGACATTCTAACCTTCGGCATGCAAAGACTTACAAGTTGATGGAACGTGCAGGGTTATGCCAATTTACTCGCATTGTTATGAAGGACGAGACCTCATGGACATGGAGGTACAAAGACTTACAGGAGGGGTAAAGCTTTGGTTATATGGGAAAAGCAAGTCCTACCCAGTTTCAAGACATGCTGCCTGTTTGGTGAACGACTTGCGTCAATTTCCTATCAGCTTATACTGCCATGCAGCAAGTATGAGTGAGTTTAAATTTCACTACTGGTTTTCTTTGTGTTCCATCGGCTTGTGCTCTAACAGACATACCATCATTGGGACTCAAGAAACCTGAATACTGATACTTTGTTTAGTACCGATGGCTTTTTCTTTCACAAGGGCAAGTGTTAAAGGGTTCTGACAATGTCAGAACACAATTTTACATGCATGTAAGTTTGGTTTGGCAGTGGACATCGCTTTGCGAGAAAAATGTATATGCAAATCTAAACCTTTGTCAAAAGGGAACCTTATGCCGTTAAAAATGACTGTGGCATGTGCTGCTGGTATTGTGCATCGGTGTCATTCAGTATCGTATAGTCAAAAACATTGGCTTGATTACAATTGGTGAACCAGGGAAAACGGACAACGAATCGAAAACCGGGAAAATTTGTTAGTAAATAGAGCCTGGATAGAATAGGGTGTTCTTAGTTTGTAGGGAGCTCATTCGGCTTCACTGTCACCAAGGCAAAAGGGAAATTTAATTGCTAGTTTCCCTTAAGTCGGAGTAACACTTTGCAGTGCTAAAATGACCGAGGAAATTTTGAGAAGCCTGAGCTTCTACAGCCTATTACCTGGCCCATATTGGTTCAACCGTTTGTGTAATTTAGATTAGTCGTAATTGACGTTTGATAGTTATGTGAGGTGGTAATTAGGGGTATTGGGGGTTTGTTCATTGGTTATGCTTACTGGTGTGCCTGTAGTTGCTGGTGTCAGCGTTTGTGCATGTTAAAAAGTAGCCCGTGAAAACTTGCGCATTAAAAACATGAAGGTGCCTTGTAGACCTTCTAACTCTGGTGCTGTGGGTTTCCCTTGCAAATTGCATTTTACAGTTGATAATTTTGCGACAGATGACCATTTGATCTACGCATTCAAGAATAAAGAACATTCTACAGTCTGGGCTAGAAGTTACCGATAATTCAGCAAAGATCTAGAAATACTGCAGCAATTTCCGTCACCCATTTTAGTCTTTGGAGCTTTGCAGCCGGGTCAGTACAAGGCTCAGTGTTTTCGTCTTTTCGCTCCTCAACTCCTGCATATTTGGCAGTATTACGTTGCTGTTTTTGAGCAAACATGGCTTCAGAGAATGAGAACAGGTTACGTTCTTTTCATACTTCGAACGGAAGTGCCTCAAGACCTCGCCTGCAGTCGTCCAACGAGCTGCTTTCACATCGCGATGATGGAATCCGAAGTACTCCCGTTACACCCTCTCAAAATCACAACAGTGCGGCTAACAGACGAGGCAATAAGAGAAGAGTGTCTGATTCAACGTTTAGTTGGCACCCTAGGAACAAGAAGCGACCAAGATCAGAAGCGGACATCAGCACTGCGAGAGCACTACACTTCAGTCCGCACGCAGGGCCAGTTCACCAAGTTCAGAAATCGGACGAGCGAAGTCTGGAAGTGGTAAGAAAAACATGTTTTTACATTTTGATTTAAGAGTGTTACTCAACAGGGGTATTTGATGTGATAAACTGTATTACATCCAGTGGCAGATCTGGGATTTTTTTTGTCAGTCAAAATTCAACGAAGTCTCATTCGGTGGGTTTCAGAAAACAGACACTTCGGAACTTTATTTTGTTATTTTTGTTAACAATTTTGACAGACTGCCTTCAACACTTTGTGTGCCATTGTCTTGGCTTGCATGTGCACAAGTATTTTACTCCAGTGTTGATTAGTTCCATACATAACTTTCCAAACACAAGGTAAACTGGTGTTGGTCCAATCACCTACTCTTAAATAATAAAACTGTAAGTGGTTGTAAAAGTGAACCCATAGTAAACTAGTGTTAAACTCCTATGTGGTGTAAACATGTTCACCTCACTATGAAAATTTGTAATAAAGGACCAAAACAGTTCGTTTGATTTAAAAATATATAAACAGACAACCTTTCAACAGTGACTGAACATCATTGTCAAGTCAAATTGACCTAAGCTTACACGATATCTCGGTAAGAAGCTCTCAGAAGGATCATATTTCATGATGCACTACACTAAAAACCTAAGCAAAGTGCAATGAGGCTTTCAAAACTTAAAATATAGAAGTTTTAAAGTTTAACATTACACATAAAGGGACTTCTTATAAGGAATCTTCAACTAATCATTTCAATAATTCACAAAAGGCTGGTCATGGCTGGAAAGCATGAAGAATCTAATGTTTACTAATGAGTGAAGTGAATGCCAGCATTCCCACAAGGATGATTATAATACAATAAATCTAAAACATAATTCACCAAATTACCTTACAAGTACATGTGACTTTCCTTTCTTCACATGCAAGGAAATGATGCAATGCTGAAATTATCATTTGAAGACTTTGATGCACTTTTGAGGCAGTTGGATGTTCCTTGTCAAACATCACCCTAACGCTGCTAATTTCATGTAGTAAATCATCATACATGCTTTGCTGTAGAAGCTTCTAGTTTGTTTCAAACACAGACGCTATGCATTTGAAAACATTAGAACTCATTGTTAATATTACACAGTTGTGAGAATGAAAATCTTTAAGATAGAACATACAATGCCTGGATGAATGTTAAACCTTTGACTGGTCAACTCAAGCTGACCAGTCAAGCTACACATTGACCTATCACATGTCTCCAAAAATTGGTATATTAGCCAATCAGGTACCTGATTTCCAAGGCAGATCAATCAAACTGGTCAAATTGACCAGGCAGCTAATTGTACCAACCACCAAGTGAAAACAAAAAACTTCAGCCACTGAGACTGCTGGAATAAGAGGTAAACTGGTCAAAAACAACAAAGGAGAGTGCTTTTGCCTGCAAAATGCCAACCTGCATAACCAGACAAACCTCATGCCTAGGATCTTATCTCTGCTCCCACCGATGGTGAAGACTTTCTGAATGCAGTAAATAATGGGCAGTTTCAGGAAATATTACCTTATTTAATTTTTGTGCTGGCAATTTTTTGCCTCAGTCATGTTACCAGTTTGATGTACGCTAAATCCACCACTGACATCGTGGCTCTTGTGTTCTTGTAAATTTCTTCTCAAAAGCATTGTCTTGTTCTGGTGTTCATAATTTGAAAAACTTTGAATTCCGAAGTTTGGCTAAAAGGGTCATTTTATATGCACATTAATGTAATGATAGCAGTAATGATAGCAGTAATGATAATGATGATAATAATGTAATGTAATGGCTGTAATAATCATGATATTGACGATATTAATTGCACCTCTGGTTGCACTTACAGTCACTGTGATGGTTTCATTAACTGACTATCATTTTCAAGATGATCATGTGGTGGATTTTTTTTGTCCTGTATAGTGATGATGATTGTTTAGTCCTCAAATCTAGTTGTTAAGGTCAACCAACCAGTCAGTCAATCAGAGCCCATCATATCCATACACCAAAATTAACAATGGAATGTTCACCCTACCTGCCTTGAATAAGTGTATTTCAATACTACCCACAGTATAGTCACTTTCTTCATGACCAGTCATTAACAGGTTGCAAAACCAAAGATACGTCATTGAAAGACTGTAACTTATTTGTACTAAAGTTTTATGTTAACTGTCATGAGGACCCTTAGGCCCCTTTGGAGGCTGAATCTTTGGTGTGTGTTGCTAATAGCATAGGCAGGGGTGGGGTAACTTGGCAGTTTCCCACTTTCAGTCCAGGCTCAGCTTGTCTGTGTCAGTACATCCACTAGTTCTGTTGGTACATTTAATCTTGCCCATTTTGGATTTGGTTTGCATTTGTAATATCAAAATTACTAAATTAAGTTTTGGCCTTTAAAGGTAAGCATACATTGTATGAAAGATATTCAATGTAAAATATTTGCAAGGAATCCTGTTTCTACCAATGAAAATGAGCTGATGCAAGGATACCAACAAATGTAATGGGCTTTCAGAACAAAGTGGTTACAGTAGTGGTGATGGCTTAACTAAAAGGAGATACTGGTATACATCTTACCTCAATCAACGCAGCACCAAAAAATGTCATTCTGAATCTAATTTATGCTGCTCATAGAATGGAAGCGTGTATTTGTAGTACATTATGTGCTGTGTATTAATAGTACATTATGTGCTTAACTGACTGTTGCTTATTATTACATGTATAATATTATATTAAATTAGACTAATCATTCACTGCTTACTTGTTGTAGCTCAGCCGGCAAATTTGGAATGATTATTGTCAAACAAGACAAACTCCTCAACGCTATGAACAAAAATGTCATTTGAGGGACTATTTACTTTCAATATTCAGAACAGCATTTCCAGGTAAAAAGAAAAAAATATTTGACTGAGTTAATTTAAAATCATTGAAGGAGGGCACCTGGTACCCTGAGAAAATCTTAGTGTAATTGGCAGATTTCTTCATGTTCACCTAAGTTTCTTTCAGAAAAAATCAGACAGGGCAGAACAAAGCTTTCCTCTGAGTCGAGTATGTGCAAATATAATCATCATTACTAATGCTAATACAATTCTGTCAAAAATTTTCACAAAAGTGAATGGTATTGTAAAAACAAAAGTTGATTTCAGTTTTTTAAGCAGTATGAAGCAACCTTCTCTCTTGCATGAACAACTAGTAACATAGATGTCCAGCATCAGACAAAAGCTACTTGGTACTAGACATCTTTTAAGTTCTAAAAACATTTTTAAATCCATTTTTAAGCCATTCTGGTAGCTAATTTTAATTCCATTTTGATAAGGGCACACATTCAAATATGCAGCTGTTCTTATTTTATGAGACTGGTAAATTAGTTCAGAGATTCAACTACTTGTTTTCTCCTATTCTAGGGTGTTCATTACACATTTGTGGATCAACCTGCAGTGGGTTAGCAACAAATGGCAGTGATGTAGATATGTGTTTGCTGTTATCTGAAACTAGGCAGGTTAGTTAAACCTTCCCATATTAAGTTTTATCAAAAAATAATTATACTCTGTAGGTAAAATCCTTGTATACTGGGCCGTGATGCAAGTGCACCTCTATGTGAAATAAAATCTGCTAAAAAAGTTGTAATAATATACTGAATGTACTGTGTAAATGTTAACTCATGACTATAACCCATCCAGGTCCATACCTGACTTTGGTATTTTACTTTGGCCAATGCCAGATGATTTTACTTGTCAAGGGGAGACCTCTTGGACAGCAAAGAGTTAAATATTGACCATTACCAAAGGTTGCTTGGGAAAACATGTTTTATAATTTGAGTTGAAGACCTGCAGTGGTCAGCAGTGATGTTCTTTTATTGACAGGATTGAACTAAGTATATGTTCATTGAGCCTTCATTATAGCTAACTTAACTGATTGTCATTAACTTATTAGATTGATCAAAGATTTGAAGCACGTAGGATACTTCATCAGTTACATAATATGTTGAAAAGGTCAGGTAAGTCTATGGAAAGTTGATGAGGCTAGGTGTAGTTTTACTGATAACATTTTGCAGAAAGTGAAGGAAATAATTGTACAGAATAAACTAAGATAACCGTAAATTTCTTAAAAGTGTATCCGATACAGTCTACTACAAATTATTTCATTTATTTAAAGGTAAATGTTGTGCAGTAATATGAAAACTACCAGTAGTTCTAGGATTTGACTATGGTATCAAGAAATAAGGAAACAAATGAATCTCACAGGATGTATCCCTGAGAAATCCAATGCTTTTTAGTACAGTATTATTTTACTTTCTGTCATTAGGTACATAGAACAGCTATACAAATGGATGAGAAGAGATTAGTTAGGAAGCCTTGGCTCTCCATGGTCAGGAATGGCTTGGACAACTACCTTCCCCAAAATAATCTTTGTTTCTTTTTTGTTAAATGTTGTTGTGAAAGCTATGAGGCTACCAATGTCAGTAATACTGTTATGTGTTGCCCTTTTTAAATAAAGTCCCATATTGTACCATTGTTACTTTATGGCTGGTATTCATAACATTACTTTAATACAAAAACAAAGTGTAAAATAAAAACTTAAAACAGCCTCATACATGTACAGAATGGAATCCTTGTTAACAGGAAAGAGCACACTTTAGAATTTTATTCTGACTATTGCCAGACAGTTGCATTGAGCAGCCAAGGGTGCCTGCATCTATCATTTCCTCAAGCAACTACAGAGTGGGAGCCTGCTATACCTGCCCATAATGTGTACCACTTCACCATAAATGAATCATAAAAAATTCTAAGCAGGGAGCAGAGTCCTGCTGATGGCTTGCCAATGATCTCCTTGTGCATGTTTGAGGTCATTCAAGTGTCTGAGTTATTGGAAATAAGTGCCCTTAACTTGGCCAAAATACCCTTTTGTGTACCTTTGGTAGGGTACCTTAACCTTTTTTTAAATCCTTGGCTAAACACAACCTTGGGAATTATCACAAAAATTAATAACAGTTCTTGTCTTATCATTATTTTTGTTTATTAACAGCATATATCCAGAGATGCCATGTTATATATGCTAAAGTACCAATATTGAAATTTAGAGATATTAAGAGGTTTGTGTTCATAAAGTTATTCTTTGACAGAGAAACTGTATCATTTGGAATTCTAGGTGGTTACTGTACATTGCCAATTTGGATTACTTCATTGTTTTATAAATCTGCAGTTTTATTCAGTTTTCTAAGTTATTAGCTTTCTGTTATGATTTTTCCTAATTGTCTGTCCTTGGTCTTTCATCTGGGTTCTGATAGCTCATTGGTTTGAGCATAATACTCAGAAAGTGTCAGGTTCAAATCCCATGTGGTGCTCAATTTTTTTTTTTCTCATATCAGAGGCTTAATACAGCTTGAGCAGCAAGAAACATTACATTTTATTTCAAATTAATTTCCCTTAAAACTTGCCAATGAAAAAATTTACCAAGTTTGCTAAATAATTAATCAAAACCCCAGTCAAGATGGGATTACTGGTGCTCAAAATTTAGTTTCCCTATGAACAAAATTAATATTGCTGTTACATGTTTATTTAAATAAATCCATATTCATCTTTCTGAAATAAATTTTACTTGTTTTGTGTTTAGTGGATGTGAATGTGATGTCAACATAAACAACACTGTTGTGAGTTGAAACCTATATTTTTGTGAAAAGAGCTTTGTATTAATGTTAAAACATGGTAGAACTGTGGTGTGCTATACAATACCAACAGGAGTGGTTAGAAGATAATTATGGGTTTGTCCTGGTTATAGTTGTACTGGAATGTTTAGAATTTGTAACTAAAATAATGGGACTGTATGGTAGAATTTGATGTCAAGTCCTTGGTATAATATTTTATAAATATTAAATAAATCAGTAAATTGATGAAAGGGAGAAATGTTATTAGTATGAAGTGTTTGTTTGTGGGGAATATTACTGGTTATTTTTTTGTTGGTTTTTTTTCAGGGTATTAAAAACACCCATTTGTTGCAAGGATATTGTGGATGTAAGTTTGTTTTTAGAAAAGCAAAATAATGACTTTAATTTTAGATTGTACCTGAAAACTTCTTGTGTCTGAAATTTTCTTGTCCCTGAAAACTCCTTTTTAACTTAGGAGAATAGAACATTTCCTTTGGTTAACTCATTAAGGAGTAAGGGCACACTTTGATATCTTACTCTGGCTAATGCCAGATGATTTTACTTGTTGAAGGGATGAGCCCTGCACCTTAATGAGTTAATTATATTTTTAATTCTGATGAACATTCTCATGTTGTCTTTACCATATTCTAATGTTGTCAGTAATACATGTAGAGCTACAATGTGTTTATGATGGAAAGTTTAATCCTTTAAGGAGCAATGGTGCACTTTAGAATTAATCATTACTAATGTCAGATGATTTTATTTAGCAGAGCAGGCTGCCTGGCCCTTGATGGGTTAGAGCATTGAAGTTGACATAATTTAGGATTTCATTTTCAATAGATGATTGGAGAGTACCACCATTAATCATGATTGTGAAGAAGTGGGCTAAGAGACATGGTATCAATGATGCAAGCCAGGGAACACTGTCTAGTTACTCTCTTGTAATGATGGTTTTACATTATCTTCAAGGTATGCCGCAATTTTATATTTAAAGACTGAGTACAAATTCAAAGAAGTAATGGTAGTTGTGTTTATCTTAAAGTTTTTGTTATTGTAGACCCTTGTCAGCCACCTGTTATACCAACTCTGCAGTTAAAGTATCCAGTAGGTATTTCAGAAGTTTCTTGTAAGTTCTTTAGAAAAAAATCAAATCACACATGAATGGTACCTTTATGAACAGATTAGAGCAGTTTTGCCCTTTTTATTAATGACATGTTTCTTTAACACTATGCAGGAAATATTTGATGAAACAAGGAATGTTAATGAATTATCTGCAGAAAATCCATGTAACCACATCTCACATGAAAGGTACCATATCAAAATAGTATATATACTATACGCCAGTTTGTATGTATACTGTACCTCACTAATTACATTCTCCATTCTGGAAAGTTTGACCAAACTAATTGGTTTGGTTTAAATCAGTTGTACATGTACTACTGTATTTTAGTAAAGCTACATATCTTTGCAGCTTGCTTTTGGACTAGTGTTTACTGATACAGTATCTGTAGTGCAGTTCTGTAATTCTTTATCAAACCTGATGTTTTTAGGCCCATTAACCATGAAACTTTGGGAGAATTGTTGCTTGGGTTCTTCAGATATTATGCTGAGCAGTTCAGGTTTACTTTTAGTTTTTCTTTGATGATCATAATTACAGTATTGTACAAGTGGTTATTCACACTTGACCTCCTGTTTTTGTACTCTTGTTTCCTCAAGAGAAGCAGTGATAGGGAAGGGTCTTGTTTTTTTAATTCAGCTTGTGGGTTAGTTTTTGACAGAAAATCATTGCTTGACCTACTTAAATTCATAAGAGATTGTGATTTTTATTAGAACAAGTAATGGGGGGACCAACAGTGCAGATAAGGATTTTAGCTTGGAGGGTCAATTGCTTGGGAGCAAATGTGTCCCTACATCCTCATTCTAATTATTGGTTGGTGGGATAATCAGCCTCCTAATTCTTGGTTCCAACTTGACTTGAGGTGTTTTGTTGCAGTTGGTGTGTGTGTAGGTTATGCTTGTAATTGGACTTGTACTGGTTAGAAATGTGTACAGAAAAATATTGAGGTGGTTATTTCTTGGTTGTTTTATTTTTAATTGCAGGTGGGATGAAGATGTGATTAGTGTAAGACAAGGTAGCAAGTATCCTAAAGGAAATTCAAATGTATGGGTCAAAAAATTCATTTGCATTGAAGGTTAGCAAGAAAGTTGCAAATTTTTATCAGAGATAAATCATCATCCTGGGCCCTGGCCATTATTTAAAAAAAAAAAGATAGAAAATTCTTAAACCATGTTACTAGATTGCATGATATGATGGATGTGCCCAACTGTGCTAGAAAAGTTGGCCAATACATGCCAATATATTGCATTCACAAACTTGCTAGATATCACTTTTTGTAAAAGCAAAGAGGTACAATCAGTAGTTTTATTCATTTTAGAACCTTTTGACTTCAGTTGTGTTACAAGAGCTGTTCACACTCAAGAGAAGTTTGAAGAAATCAAGCGTAGGATTAAAATAGTATGTGAAAATCACTGGAGTTTATACAGCAGCAGTGAAAGTGTTGATCCTGTCAATGCCAGGCATCTTTGTGTGCTGAATAAAATTGTAGTAGCCATAATAAAATTCCAATGGGGCATCCTTGATAGTGCAGTGCTTAAACTGCCCATAGTTAATAACTGGCATTTATGCATGTGACTGTCAACATTTCGGCAGAAAATGTGTCCTTTTGAAATATAACAAAATAATTATGGCAAAAGTTGCACTTCTGGTTCCGGGTTTTGACTTTAAGAAAATGGCATGAAATATGTCAGAGCTAAAGTAGCCAAAGCTTTCAATTTAGAGGCAGTTTGGAAATTTTGGGGGTACAATACTCTCATGCTTCTGCTACAAAGGATTTTACTTCACTTGAGATGGAAGAATTACAAAATTCATTTGTTATATTGAAAGTTAGCATCCAACTTTACATCATTATTTTGAACTCAGTAATTTGATTTGTTACTTGGTAATCAATTCACACTTTTTTTTAACCAACTTCAGAAATGATGAATGAATTTCATATCCCTTTTATCATTTAAAAGTTATGTAAAGTGCTCCATGATTTCAAATCCTTCCCCTCAACTGACCTAATTTAGGGCCTCCATGCTGACAATTATGGTGATGATCTTACAGTTTTTCCAAAATTATGTTAAATCATTAATGTTGATTTCAATATGTATTTTTAGGCATACTGCACTCTGACAGTGTCACCTTTTATAGAAAGTATTCTTTCTGGTTCTTAGAATAAAATATATCTGAGGTAATAACTGAGGTAATGTGTTTTTGCCTCAAGAATTAAAGGAATAATTCAAAATTTACTTAAGCATTTTTTGATTTATTTGAATATTTAGGTCTTCAGTATTCTGTATGTCTTAACCAGGGGACCCTAAGAAAGAATTTATATTATAACCTTTTATAATTGTAATTGTTATAATGTTTAAATTTAACTCTTCTCTCTATACTTTGTTATGGTGATGTCACAGGTTACATAACATTAGATCTTGTTGTATTTTTTTGGTTTTTGTCTGTCAGCAATGCCTTCACTTCTAATCATATATCTGTACTTGGTGTGGTAATATTCATTGCCAGAAAGTGCTTTTTCTAAATACTTGTGTCTTCTGTTATTGAGATTTGATTTATTAGGACATGGCAAGTTTTTACCTCACTCAACTAATCAATTTTTATGTACAGTTTTAACTCTTTGGTGATAGGTGCTGTCTGAAATAATTTATTGGGAAAGGTTATCTAAGTAATACCACACACAAGGTGTGTTTCATCAATTATCCAAACACTGAGAAGTGAGTTGAAAACTGAGGAGATAGCTGAGTTTTCTAACCTACTTCAAGGTGTTTGGATAGCTGATGAAACGTGACTTTTTACAATACAATATTATGTCTCAAACGAATCCGTATTTAAAGAGAAAATCACACATAAAATTGTTGAAATTCTATGCTTATAATTAAGATTAGATATCCAAACTATGTCTTGGTACTGATTTCCTTTATGTTTTGCTCATGAATTGTTAATTAGTTTGAGATGTCAATATGAAGGTTATTTAAGTTGTATATGATCAATTATCTGATCATATACAACGATAGTCTGCCACCAAAGAGTTAACTCATAAGTCAAATTGTACCAAAAAGCCATGTAAATACTTCTGCAAGTGCTGCCAAAAATGGCTTTCTGGGGTCTGTCTGTAATAGTATACTTGATCATAATCATTTTCCCAACAGCATTTGCCAAAGGATCAGTCATTGCTTATGCTGGATGTTCTGAAGAGATTAACAGAAAGACTGGTAAAAGAAAGACTAATGGTGTATGCTTGCTTTGCCCAGTGAGTTGATGCTGCCTACAAGTTTGACAATGGAGTTCAGTTGTAGTGAAGTAATGCTTAATCTATGAGAATGTTACACTGTTCAAGCAAACCAAATTGGAATGGAGTACTTTTATTCCAGGTCTGGATTGTATAAATGAGTATCCCATTGCAAGACACAGCCTGGTGTTCTAACTTTGTTCAATTTGGTAAACACTGAAAACTGAAGTAAAATGAGGAGCAGCCATTGGGTAAACAGTATCATAACAATAATATGAAGCACATTTTTATACAAATACTGTTGGAATACTTGAAAATAATTGACAGTCCAGTGCTGGTACTGGTGTTCATAGCTCTATAAAAGAGAAAACTGTATTTATTGCTAAGTAACTCTAAAACTGTTAATGTAGACAAGGCTCTAAGAGCAAAGTTGCTGGCTGCACTTTAACAAGCAAAATATGCAAAAACCCAAAGCCTTATAAAAATAACTTTGGAGGCCAAAAAGACAAAACATAGTTATTGAGACTGTAATTTCTTGTCTTTGTGCTGCAGTTCTTACTTGCGTGAAAATAAGATTTTTAATGTTTGTTGTGTTGGAGA
Source organism: Heliopora coerulea (assembly GCA_030142905.1). Lineage (NCBI taxonomy): Eukaryota > Metazoa > Cnidaria > Anthozoa > Scleralcyonacea > Helioporidae > Heliopora > Heliopora coerulea. Next base: position 2,810,824 of record JASJOG010000020.1, read on the forward strand.
TTGTGACCATTCTGGAAATTAATAGTTATTTATGGCCTGAATATGGAGTAGCTGGTGTCTAAAGCCCTTCTGATGTACTACATGGTTGGTACTTAGTCCACAGGGCTTACCCACTGTTCTTTTGGCCATTAAATAAATTATTCAAATGAACTACTCTGCAGGTTGATGGAAAAATTACAGTTGTGTGGATGTGAAAACTTGATAAAAATATAATTATAATGAAAGGTATTTGCAGTGCAAATTCAATCAGTTGTGTACATTGAAGATAAAATGTATTATGTTATTGTAAAAATTAAAGAATATGTACAGTAATAAAACATTTTTATCCTATTGTAAAATAATCATTTACTTGTGAAAAAATTACAAAAGAAATTGGCTACTGATTAATTTGCTGTCAATTGGATATGAAATTGTCCTGATCTACTTAAACATTTCCTTCATTTTCTTGGTTAAAATTTCCTGAAACACCAAAATAGCTGGTAAATATAGACATTTTGATGAACTTGCATTTTAAGTAGGATTCAAAATTTGCCTCCAAACTGTATGGGACTTACTATGGCTCACCTTTGGCTTGTCTTGTAAATCCCATACAGTTTGGCCACTTGTGTATCTAGTACTTAAATTTCATGCATAATTCTTAGGCATGCAGGAGCTGGTATAATTGCTATGAGTGGATTTAGGTGTAGTACATTCTCTTAGTCATACCTTCCCTTAGGCCTTAAAAATAATACAATCCAACACATGTACATCTTAGTGAAGAACATCTGAAACACATTCCTGCTGCCAATATTTTTATGACCAATGCAATAATTCAAGACAAAAAACTGATGCATTATTGGATAAATCATGCTGGGATTTGTTCTATGAAATACTGCAGCTAACGTGTCTTTAGACTTGATGTCATCTAATGATTTGAATTCATTGGTTACTTTCAGCATAAAATCGATCTTATTTGATTTACTCATTGGTGGCTGGTTATCAGACTGTCCAAGTTGAAAAGGTTGTTTGACATTAGTGAGAATAAAAGGCCAAGAAGACCAAATGAGGAAGCAATGGTTAACTGGGGACCTTGTCACTACCTTTACCCATTAGTAATTTAACAGGTATGTAAAAATTATTTTAAAGATCTATTTTAAAAATGAACTAGTTAGTGTACTATCTGTAGTCAAAGCCAGTACTCATCTGTGCAATGCAGTTAGCTTATATTTTATTTAGCTGAGTAAATTGTCTGGTGTTAGACCAAGCCAGAGTAAAAACTCAGACTGAATCAGGAATGAGCTGATTGGGATAGTTAAAGGTTTGCTGGTTGAGATGTCTTCCCTCGGTAGATCACATTTTCAGGTGTTACACCACAGTTTTTATATCACTTCATGTTTCCCACTGATGAAGGGCTGTTGCTCAAAACATCTTAAGTTATGGCTGTTCTCTGACCTGTTGGGGAAAATAATAGTTACAGTCTGACTTGGCTGGGCAACAGTTAATGTCAGCTGTGATTGTCTGGAAAGTATATTAATTGAACAGTATGTTAACTCCCTTGTTTATGAGTGATAATTTATATATGGTACTAGGATTTCTAACTAACAGATTTAACCATGGAAATGAGAATTATAGTAAGCATTGTTGAATTTACTTTTATATCAGGGAAAATATCAGCTTTTTTAACTGTCATTATTTTTAAGGAAGATTTTCATGAGGGTACAACTTCATGGATGGTTTTTTTTAATTACATTTTTTATGGATTTAGAATTTAACCTACAAGCTAAGATATCTACCCTACAATAAATACAGGTTTTGACAATTCATTGTTCACAAATAATTGCTTTATTGTTTATAAATAATCCTAAATCAACAAATCTGGTGTTTTTTTTAAGAAACCATTTTCTTACTGAAGTCCTCAAAAATCACTTCAGTGTACATGACCTACTTGATAAATTACCCTAACTGAACTTGCAACAAAGTCAGGTACATTTTTTCAGAAACTTCTTTTTAACCATAACATATGGTAGTCCCCATGAACCAAACTTGGAAGGCCAAAAACTCAGCTCAGACTTCAAGTCTTTGTGCTCTGAAAGGACATAAAAATAACATCCTAACACACAACCAATATTTGAGCCAAGTAGGATGAAGATGTGCCAGCCACAGTGCAAGTAAGGGTAGGACACAGATTTCCACATGTCACAGAGAAGTCGATCACTAAGCCACAGGAGAACTGCCAAGAACCACCACAATATTCCAATGTAGGTAAGTTTGGCCACTCTACTACTTTTACACCTGCAACAGAAACAACTACACTATCAGTGTCTGAATGGCTGCCATGTTCATGGTCTCTTCACAAACAGTGATTCAACCAGAATTGGGTTCAGTGAAGTGATCCTCAAGAACAATCAGCAGCCATGGTCCCCCAGGATAATTGTGAAATTTTAAATTTGCAAGAAGGCCATTTCTGGCATTCTGGTGTTATGAAATAAAAGAACTTCCTGCATGTCAAATAAAACAGTCATATCTCTTTCTCCTATGATTTCTTGGCTTATTTAAATAATGGTAATTGTCATGTAGTTCAATCAGTAGCTAATCCTACCAGGTAGCAATTGGTTAATAGTCATTAAAACAAATTAATTTTAATTATAATGATAAACAATTTGACATGGAAACAATGCAAATGGCTGGGTAATTTCTGTCTTGTGTTGACTTTTTTGCCTCATCAACGTGCTTGTATAACAAAATGATATTTTAACTAAACGTTCAATTGTAAATCAGGTATTGCTGGTCTCTCTAATTCTACCGAATAGTATAGATGTCTGTCTCTAATTTTGAACCATGGGCTCTATAACCTATAACTGGTATAGTACTGTGCATGCAAGCTTCTTTCATTCATGGGGAAGGGAAAGGTTTCTTACCTCTCAAGTTCTTTCCATACCATTGGTACACCAGGAATACCAAGAAACATTAAAACAACTGAATTTGCAGCAGGATATACAAAGCCAAGTAATGTTGTTATTACAGCCACAATGCTGACGGTGAATTTAAAAGCATTCCTAGAATAAACAAATTCAACATTTAATAGGTTCTTTTCTCAACTTTTCCAATAAACATTTCATATTATTATCATATCGAGGGATTGTCATCCATTTCCATTATAGTCCCATGTCCAACAGAGCAAAACTGGGCCACAAATATATAATAGTTTAAAGTCAAATATAACTTAAGTCAAAAGCTTTATTAAGTCAGCTATGAGAAAGGGCATTAGCTAAGCCTTCTCTAATTTATGGAATAAAGTCTGTGTGTGATCAGCAATAACAGTACTGCAGGATAATTGGCAATGAACTAAATTTGTCACTTTTCCATCACATTAAGCAAAGTTAAGGGATTGGGAATTGCTGTACTTCCAAAGCATTTTATCAGCTCAGCTCCATGGCACAATTTCAATTGTTTAGGTGAAAGTTTGTGGAAATCAGTGATGCTGACCGCAGAGGTAGATTTCATGGCTTTTAGCTTTATAGCAAATACTGGGAAGTTGAGAGTGAATTCTAACCTTGTTTTAAAAATTCCTGTAGACTGTATCATCCATTTAGGTGTCCACAGAGCATAACCAGCAAGTAACACCCACAAAATAGCCACTTCATCCAGTAACTGTCCAACGAGGCTGAGGGTTGCATGAAAGTAGGCTGAACTAGCTCCAATCACCATAATCAATACCCACACAATGTTAACACCACTACCAATGATGCAAGAATAATCTTGAAACAAATAACTAGAGAAGAAAATTGCATAAGTCATTTGACAGTTCAAAACAGTAAAGTAAACCAAAGGCATGAAAAAGTCATGTCACTGGTACTTGAGCAAAAGGTTTTCCTCTCCAAACCAAATGCATTTTTCAGTGTTCAAGCCTTCAAGGGTATTCTAAGGCTTAATTTGGCCCACTTTTTGTGAGTTACAAACTTATAAAACCAATGCATGCCTTCCAGTTTCCAATAAAGTAAAATGACATAGTTTTGTTAATAGTACTGACTTGCACCCAGAGCTAATCCATTGGCACCTCCCTGCACCAGTTGCCCCGCATTTCTGCATAGATGCCTCCCCCCTCACAAAATTCATGCCCTTCCATTCCACAACACCAAAATCATGGTGAATCATTTTGTCTGGTACTGGTCAACAATGATACTAAATGAACAACCTGTCCCAGATCCCAGTATCTTGCATTCCCTGATAAAATGGTTACAGATAATTTGGAATGGAAATTGCAGAGATATGTTTTTCATAAGTTTTTAATAGTTGAGTCATCTGTTCTGTTTGTGGATTGTCATGTGTAACATATCAAAGCTTTCTTACATGTTTAATGGAGGGATTATAAAGTATACAATATTGCTGACCTAAAAAATACAAAAAAATAAAAGGTGGTTACAATTTGGTCGCCTGTGCTCAGACATATACTTTAAGCACTTAAATAGGTGAGGAAGTCTACAGTATAAAAGGGAACTGTTCTACTTTGCATAAATAATAGCCGATAAGTTGTGAATTACACCAAAGCTATGACGGACTCGAACGACCTCAACGTGCTACAACCTTTGGAATGACTGCACCTAGCCGGATAGCCTTTAACGGACAACTTATTAAGTTTCGCGAGTGAATAGTCAACTGACCTAAATTACTACCAGCCGAACTGCATTGTCAGGTGGATAAGTTTTGCGGTAAATTCACCCTCGTTTGTTCATTACACTGCTAATGCTGTTCACTCGCAAGAAAAGTACCCGTCCGATAAAGCGATTCGTCTTCAAAGCTCAACTTTGTACAATCGGCCTACCTTAGAAAATAAATAAACAACTGAACAGTGCGTACTGTCAGCCGCTTGAAACAGGTTCTTTCTTTATAGTCCCTTACCGTATTAAAAAACTCAGCAATGTAAGATGAAATAGCATAGTTCGGTTCACACCAATCCACATGTGCCGTCCCTCGATAAAAATGTACAGCTATTGACATTGTGCGGAAACTACTCGACTTGCATTCAAGCTATCTAAAAGAAAAGTAGCTTACATAACCAAGCAACGCGTTATACACACGCGCCTTACTGTTACTGCTTTTAATTAAGAAAATCTGGAGTCACATGGGCGGTCCAGTTCCGCAAGTCATTCTTGTGGTACAGCGGTATCTGCGTGGAAATACACGAAAACGAGGCACTTCAATTACTCTTTTTGTTGTGCTTTGGAAGAAAGATTTCAGCCTTCTTTATTATGACGAGACACTGTATAGCGTATGGTTGTGTCAACAGTAGCAATAAACCAGGATGTGCTGGATTATCTTGGCATTCTCTGCCTATCAAGAACAAAACATTACTTCGAACCTGGTTGATAAAAATCAAGCGAGAGAACGCTCCTGTCACAAAGAATTCCTACTTATGCAGTGCTCATTTTTCTACAGAATGTTTCCAAAAAGCAATAGGTGGCAACGGAGTATATTTAAAACCTGGATCTATTCCTACCATATTCAGTTTTAACCAAGAAAAGCCTTCGAGGAAAGCACCTCTCGATAGATCGCAGTCCGGGAAATCTACATGTAAACAAACATGTACCAGCCTTGCAGGCCTTGAGTTAAATGAAACGGAAAAACACGATGATATTTATCCATCACCACTTGAAAAAACAGACGAAAACAAATTCTACTGAAGAAATACTTGACGAAGAATCACATCCAGTGGAACACGAACTTACTGACATCAGTCAGGAACACTCTGCACTAATTGCACAGCTCGAAGAGTCGCTCCAAGCAATGGAGGACAAACTAACATGTACAAAAGAACTTCTTGAACGCCGCATTGCTGGACTTGAAGGGGAGCTAAAAGAGGAAAGAGAAGCCAGAAGGAATTTGGAACAAAAGCTTTCGGAAAACGTTTTCAACATCAATAATATCAAGAGGAATGACAAACTTTTCAAATTTTATACTGGCTTTGAAAATTATGAAGTTTTCAGCATGCTACTCAACATTCTTGGAAGAGAGGCAGCTTCTAAATTAGACTATAGCAACAAAGAATTACAAGGGATGGATTTAAAAGATAAACCAAGACCTGAACGGGCTCTTTCAGTGGAAGACGAATTCTTTCTCCTTTTATGTCGTTGTAAAGTTGGCCTACTCGAGGAAGATCTAGCTACTAGATTTAGAATATCCCAGAGCCTTGTAAGTAAAATTATTACTACTTGGACCGAGTTTGTTTACTTCAGTTTCAAAGAGTTAGACATATTCCCAGATAAAGATGCCATAGAACTTCACAAACCTCAGTGCTTCAAAGATAAATACAAATGGACCACAGTTATTATTGATGCAACAGAGATCTATATTGAAAAGCCTAGCAACCCTGAAGTACAGCAGGTAACCTTCTCCAGCTATAAGAACTAATACACTCAAGGCATTGATAGGTATCACCCCCAGTGGTAGTGTCTGTTTTGCATCACAACTGTATGGAGGATCAATATCAGATAAGGACATCACTTTAAAGTCTGGATTTATTGAAAAGCTTCAAAGAGATGACGAGATCATGGCAGATAGAGGTTTTAATATACAAGAGATACCAGAAGTAGTTTACAAAGGTGTCAAGGTGAATGTTCCCCCATTCATGAATGAGTCTGGTCAATTCACTGAAAGTGAACTGTTAAAGACTTGGCAGGATTGCAATACTGAGAATCCATGTTGCGAGGGCCATTGAACAAATCAAGAATTTTCATATTCTGGACTCCATTCCAGTTACATTGTGTAAAAATGGACTCATTGATATGATTCTTTTTATATGTGCTATGTTCACCAATCTCTTACCTCCCCTTGTAAATTGACAACTTATACTTAACAACATTTTTTTATTTGAACAGTATTAATACTATGAAGATATCATATTCTGGATTTCATTTCAGTTACATTGTGTAAAAATGGACTAATTGAAATGCAAACTTGAGCCTTTGCATGCACACATGCATGATCATTGACTGTTAAAACCTTTTATTTTCACAGGATTGATACAAAAGTGCAAACATAACCATGATAGTACTATAATCATTAAGAATGCTTCTTTTGCATTACAGTATTTTTAATATTCAAGCTTCAACAGTTTACACAAAGTCTCCTGAGGATGGCTTGATGAGCCAAAAACAAACCTAATTTGCACAAAATCCTTTGTTTTTTTTTTAATTCAATTAAAACTATTTAGTACTAATTCATAGGTACAATGTTCTTTGTGGTTATATTATTTGCACTCTCTTTATTACCAAATTATGATAATCTTTCCTTCTCATTGTGAGACCTATGTGTAGTTCACATGCTAAACTTCTGCTTGTAAAAACAAAGACTAATTGGGCAATGTTCTTTGATGTTATTAGGTTTGGCTCACAAGAACTATGTTTTTTAACATATTACTCACAAATGTTATAATATCTTTAAATCAAAGAAATATTATGATGACAGTGATTGTTACCAAATAAAGCATTTTTTATTTCTGGAGTAAACAAATATCACCTGTTATGCTTATACTGTATTTACAATATTTTGTGAGCCATTTAAATCCACTCTGCCCATTGTGTTAAACAGAACTTTACTAAAAACAGTTTTGATTCATACTGTTAAATTTCTCTCATAATTCTACCTAACCTTGGCAGACCAAGGGCAATTCTTGGGTAAGCAAGTTCAATTGTGATGTACTTGTCATAAAACTTTTCAAGTTTGGGTACAACAATGTTAGCAAACTCTCTGCTCTTCTTCACACTGAATATTATGATATCTTTCAGATCAGAATGAACTAAATCTGCATATTCATATTCCATACAATAAAGTTGTTGCTGGACTTGATACAAGTACTGGTGTTTTTCATTTAAAACTAGGTTACCAAATTGCATTTCACAGATTCCTCTCTTACAGACTGCTTGTGCGAGTGGTATTTCCCCAGGGAATATTCTCTTTATTTCTAGTAGACATCTTTTGAAAACTTCTCCATCAGGGGATGCACCTAGGAAGGGTTGGGTGGATGAAATTATGAATCCCACTTTATGTACTTTGCAACCTAGTTTGTCTTCATATAGTTTCAAAATTTTTCTTTCATCCTCAAGTCCCTGTCTCATTTTTTGAGTCTGGAAATTTGTCTTGTAATGTAGAATCTCACTGATGGCTTTAGTGGGGCTGGTTGTGGGTTTTTAAAGGGCCCTTTTACACTTGGAAGCTGTCATACGATATTTTCTGTAATGATTCCAAAGCTTTATCTTACTTTGCTGTTGTGTTTTGTTGCTAATCATGTTCCTTTCATCATCACTGACAAACAAATTTTGTTTTACTTTTTCTGCTCTATGGTAAATTTCATTGATGCAAATTGGTTGAGCTTTTGGTGGAGAGATGATGTGTTCAACAGTCTTAGGCTTATCACTTGACATTATCTTTGAAAAACCACAATCCAAGGAAATACTGTTGATATTACCTAGGAGGACTTTATTTGCTGTTGATGGTTTAGATTCTCTGAATGCAGGCAATCTGGGATCCTGAAGTTCTCTTGGTTTTTTTGAATCTTTTCCATATACTTTTTTACTAAAATCTATTTCATACACAGAGCTTGAATCCAATTTTCTTTTCCTTGGCTGATTCCAAGTCTGCAGTCTGCCAGTACATGTTTGGTAGTCTCTATTACTACTGCCAGTTCTAACAACTTCTTCTAAGGCATAACGTATTGCTGCAATTTGCTTACAAGAAGCAAAAGGTGCTTTCCCTGCTGGACAGGGATTACAGCTTGCAAAAGTAATTTCTCCTGCACCTTTACCAGATTTAGCCACAGAAAGACAAATTTTGTACTTGAGATTTTTTTTCATTTCAGGTAAGCATTCGCATTTTATATGAAACAGGTTTGCATCTTCATCTAAAGCAACTTCAATTTTTTGAACATGTTCATGTTTGAAAAGACCGAATGCCTTACTGTTGAAATTCTTGTAGTCTGTTTCCTTTATTGTCACATGCTTTTCGTTCGATAAAATAATTCATCATATTTTCAATAGTAAACAAAGGAAAGTTTTCCCGAACTTGTAAGATAGGCTGCCAGTTTGCTGCTTGTGGGAATTCTGGCAGGTTTTCGGCGAATTGGCAAGAATGATGCATTGGAAATGTCAGGTCGAAGGTGTTTATATTTGTCAATAAAATCGTTCTCCCAGCCATTCTTCAAGTAGCTTATAACTCTGAGAAGAGAATAAAGCTACGTGAGAAAATCATTCCTACTTGATAAAAAAAATCGAAGTGAGATTACTGTAAACACTAGTACTTTTTAATACCTGAAGACAAGCTCGCGTTTGGTTCCAGCCGTCGAAGCACTTCCATCTTTAGCCGTTCCAGTGCGGTAAGAAAGCCAAAATCGTGTGACCCTTAGTGAGATGACGTGGACAGTTTCCATTTAGCAATTGTAGTTTCTCTTCATTGGTGAAAAAAGCCGATTTCGAAGAAGAAGCCATATCACCGTAATTCCTTGACAAGATAGCAGTACTTTTTCTTGTACTTTGTTTATCGCCCGATAGTCTCGTTACCGCGTATTTTCACGCAGATACCGCTGTACCACAAGAATGACTTGCGGGACTGTAATAACAGCTATTATGATAAACACCTGCGTCAATATTTGGGACACTGCTCTATGTGTGTCCCACAATCCTATACAGCATTATACAACAAAAACCCCATGTCCCGGACAAATACTATTTACCAGTTCTCTCAGGTGCTTCACATCAATATTTCGCATCAACTAGTACTGGTTGGACTTCGGTTAAATTTAACTTACTAATATTTATGCTGTTACAGTCTTTTAGATTTATTTACAAACAAAACATGCTATCATAAAACGCTACTTCGCGATAGTTTTTAATTTTAGCAGCCATGTTCCAATCTTATGGTACTAACTCCTTTTGAAGGATGTTATGTATCGAAAATTTCCCGCGGAAACCTTTGGTAAAGTCACCTGCGGGTGTGTTTGTCTACAGTTATGTTAGAGATTTTCGGATTCCTTTCCCGCTATGACTGCAGGTAATTCTTCCTGGTTTTTACTTACAGTGAACAAGTCATTTATTGTTGAGAGTGCCGGGATATTTAAAACTTGCCCCCTGTCAAGAGACTACAATACTTATATGATTACATTTTTATGTCAACTTGTTTTGTGTGAAAGATGATGAAAAATTGAGTTTATCTGCAGTCACTGGTTGTTTTGATTTTTGGTAGATTGCATAATCAGTAAAGAGCTGTTGAAGAAAGTCACTGGTGAATTTGATTTAGCCAGTATAACCAAGCTGAATGTTAGAGAGCTGGGTATGTATGTGGTGTGTGGTGAAGCTGTGAAGGCCAAACCATGTGAGAGTACCCTAACCCAAATTTTAAATCCAGATTCCAGAGTTGTAGCTGGCAATCTTTCTTTATGTTGCACAAAAATTGAAAAGCTACCATATTTTTTAAGGTTCTATAGTTTATTACTGATTTTTTTTTTACTGAGAGGAGACAGAGCTGATGGTCAGAGGATGACCATGAGAGGGTGATCTCACACTCAAAGGTACCACTGAGCAGAAGGTTTTTAGGCAAATCATAGGCCACCTAATTTGAACCTGACTGATTCAAATGTTCAATGGAGCATTTATATTATGTAATTTTTGTTGCAGTTATAGATTGCTCCATGCAAGCTTCTGGACAATTAAATTATGGGTTGACAATTTGGATTAATTCTAAAATGTTTGCACATTGCTTTCAGGGAATTTTTTGCCAACTTTTAACTCTAATATTGCATTTAGTCAATTCTATCCATAAAGTTTACTTTTGGCCATTGCTACAGATGTTATGTTTATCCAATTGCCTTGGAGTATGGTACCAAAATGAATGCCTCTGCCAGTACATTCAAACATGGTACCTGTACATTGGGTGTTGGTCTTGCAATTCAACTTTCCTGTATATACATTGATTGCCAATAAAGCTTTTTCTTTGTGCTTTTAGGCATATCAAAGCTTGGTGTTATTGGAAAATGTAGTGGTTTGATGCACTTGGATCTGTCAGGAAACAGAATCTCTGATGTTCGTTCACTTGGTAATTGATGAACTTACTAGGTTGAAATAGTTGGTTCTGGCCATGTTTGTGCACCTGGTTGTTGATGAATTTACAAGTTTTGAATTAGTTTATGAAGAAATATGGAAAATGTTTATTTTTTGTTACACCAGTCTTAATTATGTCATTAAATTTGTTCTGGATGTACAAAAGTATTTTCCTTTCACCTTTTCAAGCATTTTACTGTGCTTCATGTTAGTTTCTCGCAACATGGCTTAAAACCTCACAACATAATGTAAATTAGTCTTACAGGATAATGTCAGTGATGACCATGTATTATAAAGTATCACCTTACAACAAAGTGTTTTACCATTCAATGTTTTGTAAATTTTTAAACCATTGGAAAATACCTATAAAAATGTCTGAATATTGCAAAAGGTCTTTAGAAAGCACACTACCCAATGAGTTAACCATTGATGCCATACAACACACAATATCTAGTTTCAATCAGAAAACACTTAATGTGCAGTACAAAGTAAGGTAAAACTTTATTTTACCATCATGGTAGTTTGTTCAGCTAAATTTGATTTCCAGGAAGGCATGTGGTTTAAAATTATATACAGATCAGCTAGCTTAACTTCTGACAAATGATTAATAACAAGTGTATTATGGTATAATAAAATGTTGCACATTTCACAAAGCAGTCAACTATGTACGGCACATGCAGTCCATGACTGTTCAAGTTTTCTACTGAACCCATCTTGAACTTTGTAGCACCAAAATTTAATAAATGTGAACATGCAGTTGGACAGCAAAATTTTTTATTTTTCCAAAATCTTGGGAGATGTACATTGTAGTGTAATAGTTGCCAAAGTGGTAGCTGTTGAAATGAGAAACATAATATTGTTACTGTCAATTATACTGCATGTCCAGCTTTTGCTGGATTGATGTTGTGACCTTCCTGGCTTGATTGAAGTACAACAGTGAATCTGATTTAAGTGTCATTATTCTTTTTTTAGAACTTCTTAAGAAGTTGACCACTCTGGATTTATCTTGCAATAGGATTACATCATTAGGCAAGTTGAAATCTCAGGACATGTGTACATGATTGGCTACATGTGAACCATTGAGGGGTACTAATGTACATCAGAAAATTGTTCTGGCTAATGACAAACAATCTTCAGCTTAGTGGGATGCTTACCCTTTAGTGGGTCAAAATTTAGTATTGCCAATTTGATTTAGTTACTTTAACCGTCATGAAGATTATCATTTTAGAGTGGTGTAACATGCAGTTTCTGTAGCAATTATTTTTTTAAGCACTGGCTAAACCTTTTTGGGGAGCAACCACCAGGAAATTATAGTTTGTCAATAGAACTCTCACTGGCATCTCTCAATATGATTAATGTGGTCTACACCCTTTCCTCATCATACTCTCTGTCAATTGTAAAGTAACATGTTTTGTCATATCAGCATGTTTATATCTTTTTGAGGGAGAGTGTATAGTCAATTTCTAGCAATTGTCTTACAATTAAATTTTATCTAGTTGGTTTGGAAGGTTTGGAAAGTCTGAGGACATTAAACATTGCAGGAAACCTTATTACAAGGTACATTGCTTACCTGGATTTTTTTTTTAAATTACATGTATTATGTTAAAGTTTCCATTTCTTTGAGAATATAGCATTGTCTTATGTTTTTCTGCTGCAAATTTGTCTAGTGTTGATTCCTTGCAGCCTCTGGCTAACCTGGAATTCCTGGAAAACCTTCATCTTAAAGATAAACTTAGAAACCTTTCTAATCCAGGTAGTGCACTTTCATTGTTATCATTGTTGCTGGATTTTATTTTCAGTTAGTAAGCCAATGTAGTGTCATGTCTGTACACCATGTCCAGATATTAATCATCTCTTGAAGGCACAGGACCATTCTGGTCAGATTTAATCTGCAACTGTATTAAAAGTAATGTAGTAAAATATGCTGATTTTCAGTTGTTAGCAATTAATTTTCTTATTGAGTCATATTTTGCTGTACATGCAGCATTTATATCTCTTTTTAAAACTTTTCTCTTGGTTCTCCAATCTTCTTTATGCCTGCATCCTGTGTGTGGCTTCAGCTCCATAAACACAGATGTGTTTTCAAAAGATTCTCTTTTCATTCAGTCTCTACAAATACAATGAGATGGCATGATGAAAAGCTTTTACTTGAAAAGCATTTTCAAAATGTCCCATTTTCTCAGTAAATGACATTGGAGTTGTGTGGACAAAACATTTTAGGCAACAAAATGTTTCCAGATATGAATGAAAATCCACCAGTTTCTAAATGAATTATTAATCATACCTTAGTGAGGTAACTATCCCTGACTCAGTATGAATGCTGCAGAATCTGTTTTGAAACAGTGATAATCTGAAACCTGATTGGAATAATAATTCTGGCAATTGAGTGGGAAATGAGTACTTATTACATTAATTTACATGTAATCTTACTTGTACATTTAATTTTTTCTAGTTTGTCAAACCCTGTTCAATTACAAGACATCACTGTGTAAACTCCTTGGTAATCTTTCCATGCTTGATGGTACTGTATGTACATGCAAAAATAATCATTCAAGATACAGAAGAGGAAATTTACTACTATTTTACAGATTTTTCTAAATTTAGGATTATGTGAAAAAGTAATTGATTTGCATAAAAATTTGATTCACAAAATTCCAAACTTTCAAATTAAAGTCAACAGGAAAAACAAGGCATAAATGAACATAAAAGAATCTTAAATTGGCAGCCATACATGAATTAGTCTAAAGTAGTTCCAACAGTCTTATGAATTTAATTTCATTGAAATGAATTGGCTGCAAGGAAGGATAATTTTTGTAACCAAGTTCTCTAAAAGCAGAAGAAGCATAATGTAACATTCATAAGATTTCTGGGCAGCATGTGAAGGTTTGTTAACCTTGAGTTTTTGTCCCATCAACACTATTATTACTAAGATTTGCACTAGCTTAAATGTGTTTTTTCTGATTGATGTTGTTTTGGGGTTCTTTAGGTGAAAGAGTATCAGGGAAAGGATCTGAAGTATTTGAAATGTGTGATGAAATTGAGCTAAAACTAAATGGTAATGAACTCAAATGATGTCACATACTGTTAAGGATATATACTTTGTGAAGTTTTGACTTTATATAATAATTGGATGCGTGAATAGTTGCTTTATCAAGGCAGGAGATTTGGGTGAGTTTTGATCACCAGTACATGACAGCCACGTAAAAAAAAATTGACAATTACCTCCTTGGAGGCATGGGTGTCCCTGTTGGAATGAAGTTCTGAAGCATTTGGGGTCATGCACATTTCAGCTAGACAATAGAAAAGGATACTCTTTTAGCTTTGTGAAAAAATTGAATGATTGGATATTCATCCTTAACTCAGTCTTGTAGTGGTTATGCCAATTAATTCACTGGCAGGCTTTATAGCCTTGTAATTGGGTTTAAGATTCCAAATATTTTTACTTAAGAATGACTGAACGAGGTTATAAAGGATAACTTGTATTTACTTGCACACAAAAGAAAAATTGAACTAATCTTCTGTTTTTCAAAATAATGTCCATGTAAACACATCAACTTGTGTGAATCAGTGTTGTGAATTATAAAATATAAAAAATCAGTGTTGTGAATTATGAAATATAAAAAGATGGACAGTTGATGACTTACTGGACGTGATTTTGGATTTATGTTAGTAATAGTCAATTATACCTTCTCAGATGTGGAAAGCATTGAACGGACATCTGCTGGTCATATTTACCATGATTCACAAGATCTGGATGAGAAACAACATGGTAATAAACTGACATAGGCATGAAAGATTGTATGGTAAACAGATTAACCATGGTGTACTGCTGCAGCTTATCACAGTGTTTTGCTAACTGAAAACAATTATCATGAACTTAATTCTTTTGAGTGACAGTGCTGATTTTGGTTAGACCTCTCTTTGAATAAGTGCTTTACTTCGAATTTTGAAATGTGCTGACATCTTGTAAACATACTGTTGGTTCTGTATTTTTGCAAAAAGATGACTGTGTCAATTTCAGATTGCATGTGATAATTTTTAATTTTTATCCTATGATGTTTCTTGGTGGGTATTATTGTAGAAATTGGGTTGGTCAATAAATAGCAGTTTGCAATTTAGAGTGTAAATTACTGAACCATGTGAATTTCATGCTTGCCAAGTAATTTCAATTGAGATATCATTACTCTATGAGGTATAATGAACCAATTTTTGTATTTTTAAAATACTGTTTACAGGAATAACTAGCCAGAAAGCAGAAGAGAAAGTTGAATGGTCTGCAGACCAACAGTTCAAAGGTAACTGACTAGTGAAGATTGTTGGTGTTGAATTGTGGCTGGAAGGGCAGAAGAGGCCAACTACCCAGCTTTCTTCAATTTGAAATATGCTGAAAAGTTTAGGGCTACAGTGCAGTTTAGAGGATGCAGTGTGTTACTGTCTGGTTAGGGTTAGGGATTGTATTAGGGTTAGTGAGCCTGTGGTTCTGTCACTGTAATTGTGTGCCCATTTAAACTGCAGTTGTACCAAGTTCAGTACTCATTGAAAAATTGTTTGTAATAGCATAGTGTTACCCAATTCTTTTGCTGACATTTACCACTTCCTAATGTTGGAAACATGCTGTAAGTCCTTAGGCCTTCAATTTTCAATTAACCTGTGATTTAATTGCCTCATTATAGAAGTCTTTCATTTGATAGATTTGCTGGTAGAGTGTAGAAATCTGAATGAAGAAGCAGATCAAGCAATTCAGGATGCCAAACAAGCATTATGGGGAACATCAAAAGAAGACATGCCATAAATCATATGTAGAGACAGTAAAAAAGTAATTTTGTAAAATAACCAAAAGTTTACCATCAGGGTATAATTATATTGTATTACAATTAATATTATGTTTTTGGTATAAAATTGATTAAGCAAAGTGCCATGTACAGTAATTCTACAGCTGTTCTATGCTCAAGTCCTCTTGCTTTCTTTCATGCTCAGCTTTATATTATCAATTAATTTATTTAAATTTTCCTTTTTCAATTGCAATTCTTTGGATAGCTCAGTCATTGATAACATTGAGTTATGCAAATTCTCATTCTGTTCTAAAAATTCAGCCACTTTTTTGTAAGTTTCACATATTTCCTTTTTTTGCTGATACCCTTCCTTCTTTGTTGATGGGTCCTTTTCCTCTACTTCATCTTCTTTTCATAATCAAAACATAAAAAAGGAAAAAATTTGTGAAGGCTTAAATACTTAACAAAGAGATTATTCACACACAAATGTGAAACTGATGCAATGGTTTCTGTTTGGCACCAGAACTATTGTAGATCTGTCTTGTGTAATTTTCAGGAAAGTTAATATAACTTAACTCCAGTTTCACATCTTTTCAAAGGTCTGCAATGGGAATGGATCTAGACTTTTTACTGAGAGGACACAGCAAAAAAAAGGGCACCCTGGATAGCCAAAAAAGGCCAAAAAACGTTGTTGAATGATTTTTCTGAGAATAAACAGGATGGCACCTGCTTCTGCAATTGTGCATTTGTCAAAACTTTAGCGGGAGTCCTGATGTAGCACACCACCCTTTAGACCTGCTACTTTGCCATTAAATTTAACAAATAGAAAATTGCTAAAGTTTTTCTGCTGAGATAGAAACAATGTTATTTCAAAATGCCCAGTGGAAAGCATTCGGCACAGCCGAATGCTTTCTGCAATTTTCCCCCATTGAAATTACGTCATTCATATTTCGCAGACATAAATAAGAAAAGTGAGAGTAACCGCCGCTCGTCCAATAACCGTGTTTGTAGGATGCTTTTTAAGAGTACTGACTAAGGCTACCCGAAGCGGTTATGTGAACCTGCCAACGAAAACTATGACAAGAAAGGAAAAATGATAATCTTAATTTATATATGGTTCGAGTGCTTACATGAACTTCGCAACTTACCAGTTACCTCCATAGTGGGAAGCTCTTCATCGGACACTTTAAACACCGGATCTGTTTCAGTTCGACTCTTTGCAGAATTGAAGTCGAAAAGTATCTGTTCAGCTGTTGGAATCGGAGGACGATGGGAATACTTGTCAGACAACGACATACTTTTCAGTAAGTCCATTGTGTTTCTTGGAAGTTGTACCATTTCGCGATTAAAATTCTTTTTTCGAGCAGCCTGACCACAACAAATTCTGGTCAGCAGTTGAGGTAATTTGGATGGCGGGAACTGGCGGCAATTGGCGGCGATCTAAACATAATCCGAATGCTACTCCGAATATAAACGATGATAATGCAGAAGTGCACCATGTCTCGTGAACCCCGAATCTTGTCTTCACCTTCTCTAAACAAGAAACAATCAACTTTATCCCGATTCTTTACTTCGAAGAGTGATGCTTCAAAAGCCGCTAAGGTAATTTAAATAAGCTTTCGTGGTAATTTGAAAGTTAAAGTCATTGAGTCAGTAGATGTTGTGTGATGCTGTTGTGTAAAGTTTCTTGGTGTATGACATGTCATGTCAACAATGCGGCAGGCCGCTGTGTAGTAGTTCATTTTATCGAGAGTCATTATTTAAGGGAAATGTATTTTGGTGAAACATTTATTGACCAAATATACTTTGTTCCGTTCTTGAATTACGGTGCAGTTGCCTCCCACGGTCCTAAAACTAGTTGAAGAAGCATTGTATTGCCCCAGGGGCAGCATATTCTGTTCTTGGTGTTGTTATTGTTGTTGTTGATGTTGTTATTGTTGTTGATGTTGTTATTGTTGTTGATGTTGTTATTGTTGTTGATGTTGTTATTGTTGTTGATGTTGTTATTGTTGTTGATGTTGTTATTGTTGTTGATGTTGTTATTGTTGTTGATGTTGTTATTGTTGTTGATGTTGTTATTGTTGTTGATGTTGTTATTGTTGTTGATGTTGTTATTGCTGTTGATGTTGTTATTGTTGTTGATGTTGTTATTGTTGTTGATGTTGTTATTGTTGTTGATGTTGTTATTGTTGTTGATGTTGTTATTGTTGTTGATGTTGTTATTGTTGTTGATGTTGTTATTGTTGTTGATGTTGTTATTGCTGTTGATGTTGTTATTGTTGTTGATGTTGTTATTGTTGTTGATGTTGTTATTGTTGTTGATGTTGTTATTGTTGTTGATGTTGTTATTGTTGTTGATGTTGTTATTGCTGTTGATGTTGTTATTGTTGTTGATGTTGTTATTGTTGTTGATGTTGTTATTGTTGTTGATGTTGTTATTGTTGTTGATGTTGTTATTGTTGTTGATGTTGTTATTGTTGTTGAAGTTGTTATTGCTGTTGATGTTGTTATTGCTGTTGATGTTGTTATTGTTGTTGATGTTGTTATTGTTGTTGATGTTGTTATTGTTGTTGATGTTGTTATTGTTGTTGATGTTGTTATTGTTGTTGAAGTTGTTATTGCTGTTGATGTTGTTATTGTTGTTGATGTTGTTATTGCTGTTGATGTTGTTATTGTTGTTGATGTTGTTATTGCTGTTGATGTTGTTATTGTTGTTAATGTTGTTAATGTTGTTATTGTTGTTGATGTTGTTGCTGCTGCTACTATTGCTTTTGTTGTTGTTACTGTTACTGATGTTGATGTTGTTGTTATCATTTTTGTTGTGGATGTTTTGATGGTGGTAGTTTGTTGCAGTTTTTGTTGTTATTCTTGACTTAACTATTTGCACAATTTGTTAACATGAAACATGTTGCTTGAAAGAAATGGCATAGTTATTCAGCCTTGATCTACATTAATGTTATCACAAGCTTGCCACAAATTTCATATTATGGCATGCTTTGCAATCTGCAAAGCATGTTCACTTGCAGTTTGGCTTGATTGGCCTGCAGGCCACAGGTACATTGTGCACAGCTGCCATAGTTCTTCTGGTTTTTTATTCATTTGGTTTTTGTAATACTGTGATGTGTTCTGTTGTATTGCTCAGATATAACAATTTCATTGATTGCTTTATAATAGAGAGCTTCTAACTGTGTTGTGGATGACTTGACTGCAGTTGTCAATAAACGGGCAAAGACAGTAAAGGAATTGAATGACTTAACAAAAACAAAACTAGAAAAGTTCAAGAACAGGCATAAAGAAAATAATGAAAAACTGCCATCAAAACTAATTGGTGAAAAACAAATCAAGGAGTCCACACTTGTATGTGAAGTGAATGGTCTTGGAGAACTGAGGCCAATCCAGGAAGATTCGGGGCTAAATTCATCTGACAAAAAGTTAACAAAAACAGTGAATTTGACACCTCTAGAGAAACAGTTTGTTGAAATAAAAGCTGAGTACTCTGATGCGGTTCTGTTTGTCGAGTGTGGATACAAATACAGATTTTTTGGAGATGATGCCAAGGTATTGTATAATGTACTTCTAAACTTAAAATAATATTATATTGTTATATAATTATGATTGTAAGTTTACAACCTAAAAATAATGACAGACACATGACCTTAGTAAATTGCAGACTTTCTGTATTTATAGGCTTTCTTGATAAACAAACTGACATGAAGTTACATTGGCAACATAAACTAATAACCACAAACCAACAGTTTTGGAATATTGATGGTGGTTAAATTAGGCAATAGGATTTCATTAATTCAGATAAAACATATTTGGATAGGCTATTAAGATTACAAAAACAAGGTGCTCGTATTATTCTTAAGCGTAAGATTAGGGAAGTAAGCTCTGAACAACTCTTTAAGGAGTTAGGTTGGTTACCATTAACTGAGAGATGGACTTTCCATAAATGTCTTCAAGTTTTCCGCTGCATAAATGGTTTTTGTCCATCCTACTTATTAAATTTGTTTTCTCGTAATTTGGATGTACATAATTATAATACTAGGGGACATAGTAATATTCATTTGTATAGGATTACATCAAAATCAGGAAGTAGATCATTTTCTTATGCAGCCGCTGATCTTTTTAATGATTTACCAAATCGTGTAAAGGATTCTAAATCGATAAGGAGTTTTACCTCAAACTATTGGTTTGAGAAATGAAAGTATATGGTATATGATATTAGTTATATATATATTTTGCCTTTATATTTATTTATTTATTTAATTTATTTATTAATTTATATGTATTTTATAATTATTCTGTACACAGCTTCAATGTAAATAAGTGTCAACTTTTTGAATTCTGTGTATAATAAAGTTATTGATTGATTGATTGATTGATACTGTAGTCAAGTCAAGATTTGAAGTCCATCTTTACTTTAATTTTTAAATTTTACCATATTCTTAGCTCATTTTATTTTGTAAAAGACAAAGTAAAACATTTGATTGCTGCTTTGTGAACATATAGCAATAGTTCAGCTGCAAGAATCATTGAAAAATTGCATTTTTTTGCTTTAGAGAAAAAAAATTCAATATACTGCTTTGGTACATACTGCAATTATTAAGTTTTGTCAAATACGTGGCTTTCCATGTGTGTAATTTTAAATTCTTTTACACAAGCAGTGTTGTTTCCTGAACAAGTATCAATACTTGGTAATTGTTTGTTACAGATTGCTGCTAATGTCTTAAATATTGTGTGCCATCAGGATCATAACTTTCTGACTGCCAGTATACCAGTACATCGTCTCCATGTTCATGTCAGAAGGTACAGATTTGTAGCAATAATTATATTGCATGGCAGATTAAAAGGGATGCTGGGGTTTTTAATAACTAGATTATTATGTAAATACAGTATAAATTGTTTGGTTCGGACAAGAAAGGTAGTCATGAACTCTGGTTTCTTTCCCTTCTGACTTTAGGCTGGTGGATGCCGGCTACAAGGTTGGGGTTGTCCGGCAAACTGAAACAGCAGCTCTGAAAGCAGCTGGAGAGAACAAAAATACTCCATTTACAAGAGAACTAAGATCACTCTACATACGATCGACTCTGATTGGCGAAGGTATGATGTCTGACAATTATGTGCGTTTTCTATGAATATGATTCCCGTTCTATTATAGTTACATTATGTTATATTACATTATGTTATGTTACGTTATGTTATGTTGTGTTATATATTATATAATAGTATATTGTTTGATTTCTCTCATTTCTAGAATTTGAAGATAAGTTTACAAAGGGTGCTGATACAAGCCCCAATGGCCACTTCCTAATGTGCATTACGGAAGGTTGCATGGCTGTTGCCAAGAATGAAACTCGTGGTGAATCTGATGTTTCTTTGGCTATTGTGGTACGAAATATGATGATTCTTGTTTTTCCTTTTTCTGTCGTGGATTATCCTTCTTGGAATCTAGTTTCCATGATATGTCACTAGGAATAGCTTTATTCCATTTTTAAACGTACTTTTAATAGTTCATCGACACGCTCCTCGTCAACAACGCTTAAGTTCTCGTATTACAACAAAAGGCATTTACATCTACACCCTCTACTTCCTTTACGTCATTGCTCATAACAACCTATCTCCGATATTAGTAGCGGACTGGCCATATGGAGCACCGGGAGTATTCCCGGTGGGCCGGTCGATCCGGGGACCGTTGTCATAACATTTTACATCCTTCAGATTTCTTAAAAATCACCTCTCAGAATGCAGGAAATAGCATTCCTGAGACTCTAGATATCAAATTTTTGCGGGGGAGCATGCCCCCGAATCCCCCTAAACGTGCCTCTTCTCTTCCCAGAATACTGATGGTGGGCCGCTCCCACAGCACTTCCCGGTAAAAGTTTCGAGTCCAGTCCGCCCCTGCCCGACATTTCCCTTCACCCTATTTTATTCTGTACTTGTGCTTCCCCCACCTCAAAAAAACAAAAAAAAAAAAAAAACACTGTATATTTCAAAAGACAGTAAAGAATGTTAGTCCACTTTTTGGGTTTCATTGTATTAAATTCCTTGGTACGATTTAGTATTGGGTAATCTGTTCAATTCGATCAGTGTCTTGGAATAAAAAAATTCCAAGTGGTTTTCCAAGTTTGGATGCTGAGATTCAAATATACCGAAAAATTTGGCGGTGAAATAAAAATGGTTGTAGAACTTCGATTTCCGGTCGGAATCACGAACCATAATTCTTTTCTGGCGCAAAAATCTCTTCGACCAATCTCGACCTTGAATGACGATTTTTTTGCGGCAAATATAGTCGTATCGTACATTACGTAATTCTTAAACGAGGCTAAAAATAGTTTTCGCGCGCTTTTTGCCAGCTAGCCATGTACGATAGAGTGAGAAGACGTTTTTTTAAGAGAGGATTTGTTAGTAATGCAATGCGTTGTAGTTTTAAAAAACTTGCGGTGAAGTTAAACAGCTTAAGAGCCACCGATAATAAGACGAAAACAGTCAAGAAAATGTCCAAGAAATCTCTTCAAGTTCGATGGTGTAAGCGAAAGTTTTAAACTTTTATTGAAAGCGGTTTTGTAGACTTAAGATTATTTGGTGGCTTTGGAAGCATCAGCTAGTCAGGTATTTAGCTTCAGAAATCTCTTCCTGTGAAAAAAGAAATAGCGTGCAAATGCACAGATTCTACGGTTCTTATTCTCTCTTTTTGTATCGTACTGCCCTCTCAAAAAAACTCAGTGGTTTGTTCACTTATCTCATATTGCTCGCGATATTCGTGACAGACGTAAGGTTATGTGTATATCAGCTTTAACATTGCTCCATTATTTCTGATATATTTTTTTTGAGTTGATTTCATCTCGATGAATACCTTTACTAGATACTCTTGGAACTTTCCCTGATCTCTTCGGCACTCAAAATGCAGCTACCTTACCTTTTGTAGCTGGAAAATCGGCGTTGTTTGGCTGAATTGTCCAAAAACCTCCAAGTTTGCCTGAAGAAAATGTAACGTTATTACATTAATTTAGGACGATGTGTGAACGATTTTTTTACGGCCTTTTCGAGATGGTCGATACTTACCGTAAGAGCATGAAAACTATTCGCGGTTTCGTTATATTATAATTCAACCTGTCCTCTCATGGTTAGGGTTAGGGTTAAGGTTAGGATTGGCGTTAGGATTTGGGTTAGGATTAGCCCTAACCCTAACTCTAACTCTAACCTTAATCCTAATCCTAACCTTAACCCTAAGCCTAATCCTAATCCTATCCCTAACCCTAATCCTATCCCTAACCCTAATCCTAATCCTAATCCTAATCCTAATCCTAACCCTAATTCTAAACTTCCCTAAAGAAAAGGTAACTTTTTTACCGTAATTTAGGACGATGTGTGAACGTTCGTTTAGCTTATTTCCTCAGAAAACCGTTTTCTGAGTCCTAGACGGGAATCAAACCCGCAACTTTCGAATGACTGATGAGACACTTTGGGCATAGAGCTTTGGAAATTCTGATGGAGGGAGAAATTTACGAATGTGCACATTCCTTAACCATCTGGTGATCGGTGGCGAGATGGTCTTACCATTGCGCTACCGAGAACCTGATAGAGAGCGAAATTTTCAAACGTGTACCACCTTCAAACTTCTGGTGACCGGTGAGACGCTCTTACCATTGTGCTACCGAGACCCAGATGGAGAACGAAGTTTACAAATATGTACAACCCTCAACATTCTGGTGACGAGTGAGACGTTCTTACCATTGTGCTACAGAGACTCAGAAAGAGAGCGAAATTTACAGACGTGCACAACTCTTGACCTTCTCATGACCGGTTGTACATCTCTTACTCCTTCCTGACTGGATAAGTTGGGCGAGCAAGGGCTGGCCCTTTGGGTGTTTCTTAAAATCCATTTTAAGGGTATAGTTTCCTTTCCTCACAAGTTCCTCAACTGTGCAATGTCTGTTGCGGCCTTACATGGCGGGATGCTGGGAGTCTGTGGCAGGCTGAGACCGCTTCCACTGTCCTTAGTTGGGTGGTGTGCGAGTTGTAATAGTGGCAGTGGCAGTAGCAGTTACAGTAATAGTAATGGTAATGGTAATGGTAATGGTAATGGTAATGGTAATGGTAATGGTAATGGTAATGGTAATGGTTATTGTTATAGTAACAGTAACAGTAACAGTAACAATAACAGTAACTGTACAGTAACAGTAGTAGTTGTAGTTGTAGTTAAAATAATAGTAATAATAATAGTAATAATAATAATAGTAATAATAATAGTAATAATAATAGTAATAATAATAGTAATAATAATAGTTATAATAATGATAATGATTAATAATTTCCTTTTCTTATTTTCTTCTTTATGGTGAATAAGCAGGCCGTCCAACCACTTTCTGGGAACGTCGTCTATGATGTGTTTAACGACTCGAAATCCAGACAAGAGCTGGAGACAAGACTGGAACACATCAATCCAGTGGACGTGCTTGTTCCAGGAACTTTATCTGAGCATTCCAAAAAATGTATTCAAAGTTGGAGTAATCGATGGTACGACTTCCAATTTATCGATAATCCTTATATGCATTAATGGCTAAATACTTAACTAAATGAAAGTGAATGAAATATATATTCTGTGTTCAGATCTCGCCATTTCGCAAGTCTGATCTCGCTTACCGGGCTCGGGGCAATTTTTTTACTCTCTCTTCAAGATAGAGGATACTGACTGTGAGAACCTGAGAACTATTCACGCTCGCGTTATATTATAATTCAACATGTCCTCTCACCTAAAATTCATGTAGGATTACGGTTAGGGTTAGGATTACGGTTAGGATTAGGGTTAGGGTTAGGATTGGCGTTAGGGTTTGGGTTAGGATTAGATCTAATCCTGACCCTAACCCTTACCCTGACCCTAACCTTGACCCTAACCTTGACTCTGACCCTAACCCTAACCTTGACCCTAACCCTAACCCTGACCCTGACCCTGACCCTGACCCTGACCCTGACCCTAACCCTAACCCTAATCCTAATTGTAATCCAAACCTAAATCTCGGGTGAGAAGACATGTTGAATTATAATATGACGCGAGCGTGAATAGTTCTTAGTCTCTCTCTGTAAGTATCCGCCATCTTAAAGTGGGCATAAAAAAAAAACTTGGCCTGGGCTGGCCCATTTTGGTTTGATAATGACCCTGCAATAGAGTCCAAATATTACCATGATTACTGTGTCTTTTCTTGTGTTTACAAGAATATTAAATTCCAAGATGGATACTTTCGGTTTAGTTTTTCTACTATATTTTCTTAAATTGTCGGCTGGCTATGGTTTTTTCTGCATACATCGTCTACCTACTCCTTAACGTACTGTCTTATCCCTGTTCTATTGCGTTCGTTTCAATCAAGATAGCGCGGATGAGAAATAAAATCATCTTTTGTAAAAGCTGACCAGAAATCCTCCCTCTTTAATGTGAAGCTAGCTCGACATTCGCACTGGCCCGATTTCAGTCGAACTTCCCTGGGTTGTTCAAAAATTAAATTTACCACTGGTGTGCTAAAGATGCTTTAATTACGAACCTTACGTAACTCCTTAATCGTTTATTTATCGTTAAATTCTAGCGCAACTGTTAAAGTACGAATCGAAGAGGTTCCTACTGCGAAAATTTTAAACTTCCAAGAGGCTTTGTCATCGTTGGCCAATTTCTACGATATCATAGACGGCGAAGACTTCGGTTCAACATCGGAGGAGCGGCATACTGGAACTACGGTCAACGCAGAAAGCGATGGTAATTTTTCACAGTTATTGCACGAGTTCTTTTGATGTTACCGGCGATTTACTGGGTGGAAAGCGAAGAAAAAGACATCTCTCAACAATAGAGTAAAATCAGTGTAAATACATTGAATTCTAAAAGTACCAGGCCTCGCGATTGAATAAAGCCGACATGGGGGCAGCCATGTAGGTCAAAACCACGTGTGGGAAATAGTTGTATTGAACCTTTACTTTTCATTGACAGTTAATTATGACAAATATGCAGTCCTACCGATATTGTCCTTTACTTATGAAGGATAAAAAAGTAAGCTGTCAAAAAATCCAAAATTTTGGTTAAGTTTTTCGCAATAGGTTTCGTGTTTTATCGCGTAGGGGACTGGGATGACCTGCAAATTCACCTACATGTCAGCCTCCATGTTGGCTTCAAAATACAGTCTGCAGATATCGTTCCAGTCTTTTTAGAGTTCAATGTGTAAATATGATTAAGAATATAATTAATTTACTAACGTACGTTTTTTCTTAATCATGTTTACGCTGTTTTTATCCTATTATTGAGAGATGTCTCTTTCCGTTAGAATTCTGAACAGGGCTGTTGTTTTCATATTGCGACTTCCTTTTGATGTAATTAGAACCAGGAAGCTAAATCGAAATAATCCATATTATTTTAGCTCTTGCTAATAGGTGACCTTGCATGCTACTGGGTGTATCAATAGCTATTTCTTTTGGATCAATGTTAATAGAAATATTAATAAAGGATTTTTTGTCACCGTTCCATGCATGCTGTCCTAATATATCTTTTTCCTCAAAAGATGCTTGAACGTATTTCAAGACAAATGGAAGCGAAGTGAGGAAACCACGACGTGAGAACGGATGGCTTCCCATCCACTATCGTTTCTTTTCCTGCATAAAATAGAGATTTTGTTCAATTCCTACATAATAATAATTTAATGGCAGCTAAACACCATGCAGTACCGCCGAGAGCGAAGGTGGGCCCAAGGGGAAGGTTGGGTGGCGGGGAACCTAAAATTTTCTGACGTCAGAGGAAGCGGGGATTTGGGGCAAATTTACACGCATTTATGTTGTATAAATGCCTTAGAAAGAGTGCAAAGAAAGGCAGCACGCTAGTGTTCCAAGAATTATAGTCCTACGGCAAGTGTAACTGATATGACAAATGATTTGGAATGGGAAAGTCTAAGAAATTAGAAGAAAGAAAGCTAGATTGATATTACTGTAGAGATTTTCTCATAATCTTGTCGATGTCGTAACCGACAACTACTTGCAGTTAACCAATGAGACAAGAACTCGTGGTAGCCATAATTCTAAATATCGAGTCCCTAAAATTAGGAAGGATGTTTTTTAAATTTTCTTTTTTCCTCGTACAATTAAGGCATGCAATTCACTTCCTTCAGAAGTTGTGAATTCAGATTGTATTGATCAGTTTACAGACGAATTAAGTCTTTTTGTTTTTATAAATGTGTAACTATTGTTAGATCTTTAGATTTTTAGATTTAGGTATTTATTAATGACAATAATCACAACGTTCTCTGACAAAAACAATTTATTCAAACGAGCTTTCGACAGTCAGTTTACAGTCTTTGACAGGTTAAAGACCATTGCTTCCCGTTAGTCTCTTACCTGTAGAAGACTGTAGACTAACAGTCGAAAGCTCGTTCGAATAAATTGTTTTTGTCAGAGAACGTTGTAATTGTTGTGATTATGTATCATCCTGACAACGCCTCCTCTGTTTTTTCTAGGTATTTATTCTTTATAATTTAATAGTTGGTGTAATATCCCGCGGGATTTTACAGACTGAACATATGTAGATGAAGATGAAGATGAAGATGAAGATGAAGATGTAGACGTAGACGTAGACGTAGACGTAGACGTAGACGTAGACGTAGACGTAGACGTAGACGTAGAGGTGGATGTGGATGTAGATGTAGATGTAGATGTAGATGTAGACGTAGACGTAGACGTAGACGTAGACGTGGATGTAGATGTAGATGTAGATGCAGATGTAGATGAAGATGGAGATGGAGATGGAGATGGAGATGGAGATGGAGATGGAGATGGAGATGGAGATGGAGATGGAGATGGAGATGGAGATGGAGATGGAGATGGAGATGGAGATGGAGATGGAGATGGAGATGTAGATGTAGATGTAGATGTAGATGTAGATGTAGATGTAGATGTAGATGTAGATGTCGATGTAGATGTAGACGTAGACGTAGATGTAGATGTAGATGTAGATGTAGACGTAGACGTAGACGTAGACGTAGACGTAGACGTAGACGTAGACGTAGATGCAGATGCAGATGCAGATGTCGACTTAGATTTAGATGTATTTATTGACTGTTCTAAATTATTTCGATACGTATTGTATTAACTTATCCTATATCATTAAAAAAAATCTAGCGGATTAGCTTAGCACGGCCAGCAGCGGGCTTTTTGCATGGCACGGGACCCGGGATTGTTGCCTCGGCTAGTCCCCCTCTCGGCATTCCTGCAGTACCCTTCTTCATTGGGTTTATGTAGTTACTTTAAATTGTCCTTTACACCTCTAGCCATAATTCCATCGGACTTTCCGAATTACCCGGAACCGTTAATCATTTGCTTGTCCTTCGTCTTGGAGTACTTGAAACAGTTCAAGCTTGATAGAATCCTGAAGGTTACCAGGTACGTTTATTTGAAGTTTACTTTGTACTATTTAGCAAAGCGTTTTCAAAAGCAATGCTGAGGAGCCATCGCTTATCGGACCTACCCCCTGAACATCTGTGAAAAGTACCCCCTGTGAAGTTAGCACGTGACTCTTTACTTTGTAAAAAGTTAAGCCTGTAACAGGCACGGGAGAAGCATATCAACATTGGAGGGGGGATTGGGTACCTATCCTAAAAATTGCCTGGTTACACAACTGCAGTCGTTGAAATTTTCTGCTGTTTTTAATCTGACCTGATCTAAATGGGCTAAACAAATTATAACTACAGATGCACAATATATTTTGATATGATCCATTTCTATTTCCAGTGAGAGAGAATACAGTTTCACGATACAATTTCCTGAACTACTCATCAATTTTTCCCATCACACCAGCTCTACTTCTTAAATGAGTTAACTTTGAGTTAAGTTGGTTCAGTTGTTGCTTTATGTTAGTGAAGGTGTTCGAATGTATGCTATGCAAGCTGTGTCAGTTGACCTGCAAATACTAAGAATAACTCACCCAGACCTCCGAGTTGTTCAGAGTACTTACAGTAGACAACGTTTGCACAGCACACTACCGCACACCTTTATTAAATTTTTGACAACATTATTATTGGGAGGGGGCTAACGTCCCCGTAGGCCCCCGTTTCGCTGGCCCTGTGTAACGTTCAACTGTGTGAAAGTGCATACACCAGGCCTGTGAGAACTAGTTTAAAATCCTTCTGTCTACATGTCTTCAGTCTATGAAAGCTTGTACTCTTAGCTTTATGACTCGTTATTTTGGGACTACTCCGGAGTAAGGATATACTGAATGAACGATTATTGCGTTCTTTTGGATCCTATTCCTGTGAAGGGGTGGTATGGAGTGACGGTTGACATTTTTGCAGTGATTTAGCATGTTTGCACATTTTTGCGGAATTTTCGTATATTCACGTATTCACATGGAGATATTCGCGAGAAGTTAACGTTTCTGGCCCAGTATGCTTGGTGAAGAGGAACTTCGGGATTTAAAAGACCATCCCTTCAACCCAGAAAACTTACGTCATCGTATTATAATAATATGGTCAAGTGCAGTTTAGCGGACCCTTGAATTAATTACAGGGCAATCGCGGTCTCAACTTACCTAACCCTGAACCTAAAGCTAAACCTTAACCTAACTCTAAGCCTAAAACTAAAACGTCAGCGCTTTGTTGGGGTCCGGTGAACTGCACTTTGCCCTGACAATAATAAACTCTACTTCGTGAGATTAGCTTGCGCATTACAACAAATTAATGTTCGTTCTCATGGAATTAATAATAAACAAGATTTATTGCACAGAATATGAAAAGAACAAAATCTAAAGGATGAAGAAATATTAACAACTACGTCTGTAAAGACATTTGCATTCTCGTTACGTCCGTTTCTGTATCAAACATCTCGGTGTTCCCCACAAGTCTGCTGTAAAAAGAAGGCGTATCTGAGTTATTTTAGCACTCGTGGCTTTTCAGACAAATCACTGTTATCGAAGAAAATTGAGAAAACACTACTTAGTTTATGCAAATGTTTGGTCACGTTGCCAAGAAACGTTTGCATCGTGATTTTTACTCGTGAACTGTGAATGTTTCGCGAATAAGTGGTTAACTTCGTATTCCGCCGGCCAGTCATCCTGGTGTTGTACATTCTCGAGGAGTCCAGCTGTTTATCTAGCCCAACTTGCTTTTCAAGATTAACTGCGCATGGAAAAAGTTTGTCCTGAGCAGCACGGTCTTCAGCCTGGGACTCAACTACACTCTTCGTCGTTTTTACTCTTTAATGTTCCTACATCCCGAATCCGGTTAACCGCTTGGCTGAATTTTATTGTCTTGCAGTAAAGAACATTACAGGAAGTGTCTCGGCAGTGTTTGGCGTGATAGAAAAGCAGAATCATGACGTTTGAACAAATTTTGCATTTTCTCGTTCTTCTCCATGCTGGACACAATAGCACATGCTTCCAAACCCTTTTCATGACGGCGCAGTTAGTAATGGGACAATCCACTTTCGCACAACGACCAGCGTGGTTAAGTATCTCTGTACAGTGCTCAATGAGTAATCGTCGATGGCTCATTATGTTGAGCCGTGCTGCGTTATTAACCGAAATGTAGTTGTAGGTTTGTTTTCTTTGCCTTTGCATCTCTATATGCTAAATGGGGAGAAAAAAACACAACATTTAGGTTGACAGTTTCTGGTTGCTGTCATTAAACGCGCTGTTGATCGGGAGAAGGAAGAGGATGTGTAAAAGGAAGAGAATGAGAAGGAGGAAGAGGAAAAGGCAGACGAGGAAAAGGAGTACGAGGAGAAGAAGTAAAGAGGGGATGTGCAAAAGGAAGAGATTGAGGTGGAGGAAAATAGGGAAAACGAAGAGGAAAAGATAGACGAGGAAAAGAAAGAGAAGGACTATGAAGAAAAGGAAGAGAAGGACTATGAAGAAAAGAAAGAGAAGGACTATGAAGAAAAGGAAGAGAAGGACTATGAAGAAAAGAAAGAGAAGGGAAACGATTACAAGGCGGAGGAGGAAGAGGAAGATGTCACTTTAAAGGCGATGGTTTTCTACCGTTTGTTTCGTAACCCGCTGTTTGGCATTCTTGTCCTGTTCTATGTCCTACACGCAAGAGTTATTGAGAGTTCCTACGATGAACTCAAAAGTCTTTGAATTACAGTCTGTGGACGACGCCATTTTGTGCAGTCGACGTAAGAAATCGTTTGAAGCGTACGCGAGGTTTGAATAGTTCTCAGTAAAGATTGCTTGTCTGAAAAGAATTAATGTTCACACGTCAACTACGAGGTTACAGACACCTCAATTTTTTACACGAAGGTGTGAAAAATTGGAGAGAACGGAGACTAGTTCCATTTCTCTCCAACAGTTCGCCAACATGCCTGCCGACTATTGTCGCGAACTCGTTGTTAACGAGCATACTTTGTTTTACCAAACCTTTTTGCAGACTATTGTTTGATCGTATTTACTTCCCTTGTTTACCCGTGATGTTTTCGGCAGTCCTGGCAGTCTGCGTCTACATAGTTAATAGGCAGATCAAGCATGCACTACGGCAAACACTACGGCAACGTGTTCTTACAATAGAAATGGTCATTCAAAACAAAATGAATGAATAATTTGAAGTCCCAAGAGTATTTTTCTACACCGTCCTACTTCTACACAGTACGTCGTCGTGGACATTTCCATGGTTCCACGACTACGTTAACACACAATACATAAGACGTTTCGGAGCCTGTAAACGCTATCCAACTGACTTGAGCTGTTGAGAAGAACTTCTGAGGCTTCAACAACGTTTACAATTCATTACAACGTCAGTAGAATGTTATTCTATTCAAATGTATAAAGTTAAAATCTGGCGCCAGCAGACAATTTTGTGAAATAAAGTAAAAAACCAATCCCGAAAAACAATGACAACTTGCAAACCCAAGATATGAGTTAATAACAAGACGACGAATGATGGCGATGATATTTCGACTTTATTGCAAAGTCATTGTCAAATCGAAATGAATTACAAGCAAGCAATGCGATTTATACAGGGTGTATCAAAAAAACCGCAAACTCTTTTGAAATCAGATATTTATGAAAGTTGCATAATTTAGCACTAATTGATCCCATGGGTGCGTAAACACAATTCATGCTTGGGGATGTCGAAATTCGTACTGTGTGGTTATTCTAATAACAAGTAAAATTAAAACGTATTTTCAAATCCCAGAAGTATAATTAGTTGCACAGGCATTGAAATGCTATTTGCAGTATCTACTTATGCAAATTATAGTGTTTGCAGTTTTTTTGATACACCCTGTATAGTTACAACGATGACATCATCAACTGGAATGCAGAGGACACACGTGAATGATAACAAAGCTACCACTAATGACTGTTAACACTTAAGAAAAATATGTTTTATGGAAAAAGTGTTAGTTCTTAAAAGGAAAAAATTCGAAAGAAAATAAGATACTTTTTTAGTTTGGTAAACCAAAATGAATTTGAATTATCTTATTTTCATTCGAATAAAGACTATATTTTCCAGATGTTTCTCGTAATAGTGTAATCTATGAAATAACTTGTCCGGGGTGTGATAGACGTTACATAGGTAAAACAGAACGCTGCTTAGACAAACGACTTCTGGAACACCCTTCTGACTTCCAAAACAGTGCTGTTGCTCAACACTTTTCCAACTGCAATCACGTCAATTATCTAACGAATCTCAGTGACCTGTTTGACCATCTCAATGACATGCCTCCCCCTCCTCTCACCAACACCTCTCTCTTATCACCAATAACTTCAGAATATTATATTATATTAAGATCCTAATTTAATATTACTCTTCGAGGCTCTGTTTATAAAGTTTAACAGACCAGAGTTAAATGGCCTGAAGGCATCCAAAGAACTAACACTTTTTCCATAAAACATATTTTTCTTAAGTGTTAACAGTCATTAGTGGTAGCTTTGTAATCATTCACGTGTGCCCTCTGCATTCCAGTTGATGATGTCATCGTTGTAACTATATAAATCGCATTGCTTGCTTGTAATTCATTTCGATTTGACAATGACTTTGCAATAAAGTCGAAATATCATCGCAATCGTTTGTCGTCTTGTTATTAACTCATACCTTGGGTTTTCAAGATGTCATTGTTTTTCGGGATTTGTTTTTTACTTTATGTGTAAAGTTAAGCTAGTTTGTAAATATGGCGTCGCCGTACTAGCTTGGTTGAACTTCCTAATAGATAGATGAACAGTGGGTGGTAGTACGACAGGATGGAATTCAGCGATGGTTTCCTCCGTACGTGACATCAGATAAAGAAAGAAAAAACGAGTAAAATTGCTTGAAAAGTGGATTGTTTACATCACACAGGAATTGTAATCGTGTCCACGGTGTACACTTTGTTAGAAAGTAAATCCGTTGAGTTTTGGCTGTTAATCCAATTTCAAACGTCGAGCCGTTGAAAGTAAACCAGCTTAAAAAAATTGGTCAACGTTATCTTTTGCTTACTGTTCATGCAAGTTAGAAAGGACCACGAGTGGGCTTCGTTTCACCAAGGCAACAGAGCAAAACTCAACGTCAGCTTCAGGCTCAGATTTCATGCGACGGAAGAGTTGTTCTTGTCGATGTACCTTTGGCAATAATGACTTGATTCTCGTCCAGAATCCTCCGCAACCAAATGTTTCTCCACGTCACCGCTTTTGCCGTAATTGAATTTTTTGTTTCAAAACACCGGGAGGTAAACGAGTCGAAGTAAGCGACAAGGTTTTGCTAGGAGAATCAGCAGCCGTTTTCGTATTTACCTTTGTATAAATACATAAAATTCGACACTAGTGCTGTAGTTTCATATGAAATAGCGCGAGGAATAAACCAAAATAACTCGGTCGCTGCCAAGATGATCATTAGATAAGTCGTTACGACCGCCAAAACGGTCATTATTTGCTATGAGTTTTTTTGTGTCAAAGTATTCATTTCGTGTCAGAAAATCTCCCTTGGGCGTTACCAAGTTTGTTTTCTTTTGAAGGTGCATGACTAGTGCAAGGCATTTGTCCTGTGTCATGTGTTGAGGCTTGGAAGTATTAGGTTGACACATAGCCCCCTGAAGGCTAGACGCTAGGTGAGCTTTAAGTGGCCAGCATATTTACCTCGTCAAGTAATGTTTCACTTTCGCCGGAAAAGATTATCAGTACCGTGTTTTAGTTCGCTATTTTGGGCAATGTAGTCGCCAAATCCGAACTCCCAGGCGTAAGTTATGTTCCAGTGCCTTTCAAATGATAAACTTGACTTCATCTTTCGCCCCTCCCTTCGATTGACAAGGACAAGGATCGGATGTATCCGGTTGAATCTCCTATCAAATGCAACTACTGTAATGGGTAGCATATGGGCCATGCAGACATGTCGATATAATGCACGTGTCTCGGATAACTTGAGAATCCGTCGTTGAGCTTGAGTAACGAAAAATTTTCAACCTATCTTAGACCAGTATTTATTGACAACTATGTAACGGGCCGTGCAGACATCCCGACATCCGCAGACTAACGTGTCTCTGATAAATGGGTAATTTGTAGCTTGAGACACGACTTGTCAATCCTTCGCAGACAAGTATTTAGGGACAGGTGAACCTGACGATTTTATTACTTAATTGGCACCAAATCCTAGCCCTGAACTTCTTGTTAGCGATTGTCTTTTAACTGGCACATTTAACCCTTCGCTGAGTGAAATTCAGGTTCTGTCCTCACTTTGACTTTGTATTCAATTTCACAGCACTTTCGTTTTCTGTCACCTGACTTGGCTTTTCTGTCTTTCATTCTGATTTGCTCTCACGCGCCAATATCTTGAAGATATGGAATCTAATTGACCACCACAATTTTGATGATGATGCTCATGTTCCACTTAGATGCGAATATCTGATATCAGTCAATATAGACGTACTTAAAATATGTAAACGAGGGACCTAGTATTTACACAGTTACGCCAGTTGCGTGTCATTTCTGCCCCTGAATCGCCCGTTCTATTTTTCTTACCCATGAACAGGTGTATGTTATTAACCGAAACGAAATCTAACCGTGAGTGACCAAGCTGAAAGAGTCCAGTCGGTTTATGAATGTTTGTCTTATCGTAGGTATTAGAGTAAATAAATTGATGGTTCTTCATAATTTCCTATTAATCGGGACATCGGCTTGTGAAAAAATTCCGTCACGAGAATCAATATGGACGCAATTTTGTCCCTTTGAAGTGCACTACGGAAACTCTTACTTATTTCTGGTTATTATTACTTCCCCAAAATATACATCGAAAATTAGAGAATGTTTGTATTTGCCATTGAATGCCCGTTGATCACATTCGGTTCCCGACAGTTAATTGCATAATATTGCTTTTTATTGGTCCTACCATTTGTTTTGTAATCTACAGGGTGTCCCAAAAAAACCGAAAACTATTGAAATCACTTATTGTTTAAATTTGAATGCCCTGCGAAAAAGATGAACGTAATGATGCGTAAAATATTGACAAGGTGCATGTATTAAAATTTGGGTAAGAAAATCGCCTTGTAAAGTGCGCGACTTTTTGCCCGTGGGAATTTAAAGCAAATTCTAAAATTCTAACAGAGAAAAACTTTGTGAAAATGATAAAATTCAAATTATGTATAAAATTACTTATATCAATCATTTATGCACTCGTGGGGACCAACAGAGTGCTAAGGCGTTCAGATTTTAACAATTAAATTGTTATTGGTGATTTCAATACTTTTCGTGTTTTTTTTGGACACCCTGTAGATATCTAACCGCATTCAGACTTCACACCTTGATTACTTGATGCGAGAGCACAGCTGTAGGCCCGTAGCTGTAGATTATTTTTGGCAGGCTTTTAAAGAGGCAGACAGCCAGAGGTGTCACATTTACTTCATACAGATTACCCAGCCGGCCCCAGCGTTTTCTTTCCCTTGGGTATTCTCGCCCAGCTGCTCATTACTCGTCAACAACCGAGGTTACATGTTTTGAGCACGCCGTAGATAAACGTAGGTAAACAACCAGCGTTGGAGATCATTATTCACTCGAATGAATCAAAACCTAGAAGAGTTATTGTTTGATTGTATTAAGACAAGTAGCGTGGCCAGACGAAGATTTCTGGGGGGTGGGGACCTAGTTGGACACAGGAAGCACGATTGTGATGAATTATCAATTTTATCTTTTCTGGTACGCCTGCTTAAAAAATATTTCAGGCCCTCTGAGACTGACTTGAGGCTTTCTAATGTTTTTTGTACAATGTTTTTGGCAGTGACATGTCAGACGCCCCAAGCCACCCCCCTCCTCCGTGGCCACGCCACTGGTTAAGATTGAAAGTCCTGTTTACTCCATGGAAAAGCTAATTCTTGCATAATTTGTCTTGAATCTTCGGAGACACAGTCAAATATATTATTTCACTTCAAACACTAACCCACAACTCTGGGGCAGGGCGAACGCGATTGAAATCAAAGTATTACCATCGTGTGAACATTAAAGTTCGAAAGCTGGTTTATTATGCGATACTCAATGATATGCAAAAGCATGGCAAAAGTGAATCCGTTTTACTTGTAGAAACTGGCTACTTCCGTTGTTCAAGAAGATCTTTAGGACATCATCATTGTAAAATACTTGAAAACGTATCGATTTGACAATAGCGATTCGTTTCCAACTTCTCCGCTTATGCAACTAACTTAGTATGATATTCAACATTGTAATTGTGGGGTGGATTGAGCGATATCCTAATATAACCAGTGACCTTCCGTCGTTCCCTCCTTTTCACATTGAGCGGCATCAGCGTGAATATCTATCTCTGTGATAATGTAAGAGGATTACTTAAGAACTCCTTCATTCTGACCCCGTTCACACGATACCGGTATGAAACTGCACTGGTATCAAAATATCACGGTACGAACCTGTTCACACGATTACGGTTTTTCATTACGGTTTCAAATCGTTACGGTTAGCATTACGGTTTCATGCTTTTTCATACCGGTACCGTGTGAACGCAAGGCCTAACCGTAATAATTTCGTTACGGTTTTATTTCGTACCGGTATCGTGTGAACGGGGTCTCTGTCATCATTTATCACCGCAGTTAGTGATCACACTTTTAGTGCTCCGTCAATTACCGTTAATAGATCGTTTTGTCTCACCAAACGTTTTTTGTTTTGTTTTGTTTTTTTAAATTAATATTCTGAGAAGCATTTTACAGCTTGAGAATAGAAACTGAAACAGCGTGAGAAAGTGTCGTGACAGCTAACATTTCTGCACGATTAGAGAGCTTTGCGACCAAACAACCTGGGAATTAAAATAAAAAAAATCTATTGAATAATAAAGGTGTCGCCAGCAGATGTAAATAGGCATTACAAAAGAAACCGCGCTTTCAATCAAAGCGATTAGGTTTTACAAGAAACATCTTCAGGTATCTCTTCTAAAGCTCAAACTTTAACATTTCAAATTGGGTGAATAGATGCAAACTCTTGGAAAACGTCCATGGCGTATGGCTATTGTCGGACGTGATTGCTTGGGCATTTTTTATTATAACAGATGACGATTAAGTATCCCTTTTCCTGTTATTCCACAACACATTGCGCTACATTTTAACAGGCTGTTTATCAATCCATTCACACATACAAGAGTCGTTCATGAATGGGACGACAATATTACCATAGTATAAACTTTAAATTCAGGCAGCAATTTATAATACTCGTTACGCTAACAACTTCCTCGCGTGACGCCGTTTTTAAACGATCCACCCAGATAGAATCTGCTTTTACTGAAGTATATCTATGCTGGTGCTTTTCTGTCGTTTGTTTACTTATTGATTGTAATATTCGACTCATAAATTGCATTAATTCCACTGTACTCTGCCACATTGCGAGATATTTCCATTGTTTACGACGTCTAACACTTCGTTCTAACACCGACCCCAACTTAATTCATCTTTCAAACGTGATTTGATGTATGTGATCATTTTTCATGATTTAACATCATGACAAGTGGTTTTCCCTTATGCCGCATTTAGTAACCAGGCAGAGCTGTGGGCGAGCACATGGGTCGAGCGATCATGATGTTTGGACAATGACCGAACAGGATTATCAACAAAAGTGTTGTCATCATTTGAATATTAAATCCTGCCAACAAGTTCGTTTGTTCGTTCTGGTGTTGGTTGAAACGTAATTGAACTTGTACGGGGAAACAACAAAGTATATTTCTGTTGTAGTGGACTTTATGTACCAATAAGACTGGAACGACAACAGTGCGCTCGCACTGTCCGTTCAACCTACGGCTGTAATATACGATACTGAAATTGTATAGATCCGAAAACCCATCGGAAGCTGAGGTTTATGGAAAGCTCTCCGATTTCGGTTTTCTTGTGATCTGTGAAACCTGATATCTTTGGCGAAACGACTGCCTCCGTGTTAGTGCAAACAGCCAACTACCTGGTTGGCACGCGTGAAGCAATATTACTGTTTTTGGGCTGGGGCTACAACGGGTTGTCCTGCGTATTAACCAACCTTAAAGGAAAACTGTTTCTTCAAAAGCGTTTGCCAGGGCAAACCGAGGTTCAGTTAATAAACTTCATAACAGATCATGAAATTTTCTTTTGTAAGCTTCGTATGTATTGTATGAAGTTACCGTTATGTCGAATCTGGTGTCGTCGAGGACTAGTAAAACGTTTCGATAGTTACAAGGTTGACGAAGATTTGCGATCTTCTGTCCACAGTGAATTCACACAATCACAACGCAATGCGATCAAACTTTGTAGTAGCGCTGAATTGAGTATAATTGAGTCAGGTGATTTCGAACCATACCTCGCAGTTATTGAAGCAATTGCCGTAAGTTTTTACTTATATATTTGGGGCAATGCTTCCCTCTTCTCCTATATATCATCCATTCTATCCCGTTTACGTTCTACTCGAAACTCTGCACAAATGCTGCAAAATAAGAGGCGTTCTAACAAAGGCTATTGCCTAAAATGCTACAAGAGTGAATTCTTGAATATATATTTTAATACGAAATCTCTCTTAGTGTACCTGTGGGGTACAAACTTGTCGGCGCCATACACCACGGTGTTTCTCGTCGCGCTTACGATCATTTGGTGTCATCTTCTTGCCAGTGTTTTAGATAGCTGCTTCTATACAGTTCTGATGTAATCTTTGTTTTCCCGTTCCTTTTAAGTACGAAGTGTTCGCTCTTGGCTCCGCCCCCGTACGTGATCAGAATTTGAACGTGATGATTCGAGCAGCTGGAGAGTTTCTCCGATACCGAATTCCTGGCATGATATACGGCATGTTTTTCAATGTTATACAATATGTAAACATGTAGTCTACATATTGTATATAATTAACGCTTTGATCTTCCTTCCTGTTTTCGGGCAGCATTGTTACAGGCGTGTATGTTTTCGCAAAGCCTATGTGAACAGTGTAGGCAGTTCAATGAAGCTAGTACGACGCCGGCATTTAACGAAGTAGGTTAATGTTTAGCATTAAATACAGTAACATTCCATTGATGTTGTCATGAATTGTGAATGTTGCGTTTTTACTTCTGAAAGTCTTTTCATAAGCTCTGGTCACTCTGTTAACCTTTCAGCGAGTAAAAACTTTCCACATTCCCCATGCTACGTGGCAGTGAAACCGTGAAAATGCTCTCGACGACGTACTATTCACAAGTTGGACGTCGTTTGAAATACTCGTGGGATGTCAAATTATTCATTTTGTTTTGAATGAAAATTTGAATTTTAAGAACACGTTGCCGTAGTGTTGGCTTGAACTGATTTTGTTTAATGCGGTCGTTGAAAGCAGGTTGCTTTATTCAAGAAATTTAAAAGGTTCAAAATTCCGCTGGCGATGGGCCTAAAATTAGATCTGACTTGATACTTGATGTTAATTCTCAGACAGTATGCTCGGTATTCCAAGAAGAGCTAACGTTCTCGGATTTCTTTTGTCAGATATTGAGATCGGTATGACCGCTCACGACTACTTTGAATATTTGTTTCTTTCTTGTTCAACGTGGCAATATTTTGCCTAAAGACAAATTTGAGTATGCAAGAAACGATATGTTCAATGAACACTTCTTTGTTGGCTAGGTAGTCAAAACAAGTGACCCCCCTCAAAGCCACTCACAGGTGTATTTTATTAGTATGTAATGGTCTTTGAAATAAGAATTGTTTACTTATGTCGTTGTGTTACTGCTTCTGTCGCTTATGAAAACCAAGCTTAAACCACCGTTCACAGCTGAAATACTGAAGCGTAAACCACGACAAGCCTTGATTGATAGGTTTTCAGGTAACCAGGGCTGCCAACTGAACGAGAATGTAAATTACTGGAAATTTCAACATGACTCGCTATTCGTAATCAGTTTGCATCAGCTTGCGTTGACATGCAGAACATATGAGTAGTGCTTTTATCGTTTCGTTACTGCTTCTGTTACTCATGAAAATCAGGCTCAAAGTGTCATTCGCAGCCGAAATGCCTTTTCATCCTGGCTTTGGAAGGGTAAACTACGATCAAGCTTAATTAATGGGCTCTCAGCAAACGAGGGCTGCCAAACTCAGGATGTAAATTACTGAAAAATTCAACTTCACTCTTGTTTGGCAACCAGCTTGCGTTGACATGCAGAACGTTTAACACTTCTCTTCACTTGTTTTATCACTGCTTTCGTTGCTTTTGAAAACCACGCTTAAAGCGCCGTTCACAGCCGAAATGCGCTTTAATCTCGTCTTTGAAAGCGTAAACAACGAACAAGCTTGATCAAAAGGTCTTAAACCAGTATGTAAGTTACTGGACAGTTCAACTTAACCCTCGTTTGGCCACCAGGTCGCATAAGCTTACGTTGACTAGCAGCACGTTGGTTGAGTATATTAAAATTTGGATGCAAGTTTGGATGCAAGGTTTTCTTTGACTTTCGTAGACTTACATCCTTGCTAGTCCATGGCTTTAACGTAAGTTAACGTAAGTCGATGTTAGTTGACTTATGGCGACTTAAGTTCTCGTTTGTCCATGGCGTCAGTGTAGATTATCACAAGTTGATGTAAGATGACTTCCAGAGACTTATGTTTTAGTTTGTCAAGAATCTTCAGTCATATAACCTCAGGAAGGCGAAGTGATTTCATTAGTAATCGGCGAATTACATGACAGCTGGAGTTTTCGTGGCACAAGAACTTAATTGATTCGGTGCCGACTTCTCGTCTTTTAGAGTAGCAATACACTTTACTGCTGGCAAAAGGTTTGACCTAAGCAAGAATTAACCCAAGTTTTATGTTGTTCATAACAGCTGGGATGATCTTTAAGCTGATCCGTGGTTTATCTGAGAAGTTTTCCGTGGCATTAGGTTCACGTTTTTTTAATCTCTTTGGTGTGTCATGACGACAAGATTCCCAGTTTCATCGCGTATAAACACTCCATTTTTCCTCAATCGATTAGCTTTCGATTGATTTTGTCGAGTTTCAAAACTGTTTACCAAATTTTGGTTTCGATGTACTTCATGTGCTGGCGACAATTTTTTCTTCCTGGGCGGGAATAAACTTTCTTTCTGCGGTGGATCGACCTTTTTTGTGATTTTCGAGTTTTACCAATTACCGAGGTTTCTTAAAAATAGTATTTGATGTGTTGACTTGCTATTTTATTTGTCTTTCT
The DNA here is from genome assembly GCA_030142905.1 of Heliopora coerulea. Classification (NCBI taxonomy): domain Eukaryota; kingdom Metazoa; phylum Cnidaria; class Anthozoa; order Scleralcyonacea; family Helioporidae; genus Heliopora; species Heliopora coerulea. Next base: position 2,852,223 of record JASJOG010000020.1, read on the forward strand.
GCAGCAACTTCACGATATTTTTCAAGACCGAAAGTAACACGAAACTGCCTGGCTCAAGCATTCGTAATCTGGAGATATTTAATAACCAAGTACGCTTTGGTATTATATTTACGTAAGAAAGTTTCGCACTGAAGCGAGTGATTAAAGTAAATGTGAATCGATATGAGTCTGTCAGGCTGGGAAAGAAAAACAGAGCGCGTAGGCAATTTTTGGTACTACATTAGATGGTAATAAAGGAAGTACTTTGCGAAAAAAAATGAGAAAACGAGATGCTAACGTTTCGAGGAAAAGCCCTTCATCAGAGTACAATCAGAGGGAAAATTGACTGATATGGGCGCCACTTGACTTGGTAGGGGAACTGAAATCATGGTCAAAGTGTTCCGAGTGTCAAGTCCAAATCCTCCACACAGTGGAATATTCTTAACGATTAGTGACAATCACGTGCGTATTCAAGTATTTTCCTCTGTAACCATCACTCACTCAAGATTCCCAAGACGATATGGCTGCGACGTTCACGACGCAGCTGAAAGCGAGCATAACATGGAACATGGGTGGGGAAACTCCAGTTCCTTAACCCTTCAATGCCCGGTGTCCGATATACCGGACACCTAACGAAACAAAAACAGAAAACAAAGAACAAAAGAAAATAAAATTCAGAACTTGAGGAGCTAACGTAACATAGTTAGTTCCCCATGAACATATCCTAAAAGGGTCCATTTATACGACACGATTCTCGTATATGACTGTCCGTCCTGGAGGAATGAATCTTGTCTCAAAGCCACAATTCCTGATTTCGATTCGCTCACTAAAGATTCGATTCGCTCACTAAAGATTCGACATCCTTCAGTAAAGGTACATCAGAACGAACAATCGTAAACGACAACCATATTGTGTAAATGAGTTTAATAGTTCTGGTGTAGACTGCTCGTGTAGAACTTACCAGTTCAATCTAGGAAGTCCATAGTTATGGTTTGATACAGCCGTATAACATTACGCTATCTATAGAATCTAGGCCAAACACTCTCATGACTAGATGACTGCTCACAATAACGCATTGCAGGATTGGCTTTTTGCAAGGATATCAACGCACTCACAACAGATCCAAACGTGAACAAGCCCAGAAACGCAGTGGGCGATGAGGGCTGGGGAGGAAGTTGTCCCGGCCCCACTCGTGAGATTTCCTCGGTTTGCGAATAACGAACTCGTCGGTACGTTTCGTATTTGTTTAACTTTCGTACGACAAACAGTCATAACAATTGAATATGCGCAATGAGCAAAACTCGGATCAGATAAGTTCTTGGAAAACGTTTCCAAACACCAGAAGGGCGTCGAACCCGCAGCCCTCAGATGATCAGTTCGTCTGGCGGTAACCGTTGAGCTATCGAGACTCAGGTGTAGTGCGAAGGGTACAAATGTATACGACCCGTAACCTTCTGATGCACAGTGAGACGCTGTAATCATTGAGGTACTGAGATTCGGATGGAGAGCGAAGATTACACATCTATTTTAATTCGATCAATGGAAACGTGTACAACTTAAGTGTTATCTTGTGCATGTCAACAATTTTGATTTAAGCCCATTCGCACTAGACGAATTCTATCGCAGTAATCGACCTTTATGTATAAATTGAAAAGATTTTTCAACAGTTCCTATCAAGAGCCCATGAGACAAGAGAGAGTTGCTTCGAATGAAAAAATTCTTCGAGTGGAAAACAGCTTCTAAAGGGTTAATAAGTCACGTTTAATTATGCTCTAAACGAATTACGTTCGTCCATAGAGCTGATCTGGTAGATAATACAACGGTGGAAATAAGTGTTAAATTCGTCAGAACTATATTCGTCGTAATAAACAAATTAATTTTGTCTGTACTGGTGAATTAAATTAATTAAAAATATTTAGGAACGTCTGAAATGGGTGTTAAACGTTTAAAGTCTGGATTTTCTTTCTTTTGCTCTTTGTTTTCTCTGTTGTGTCACTTCTTTTTTATCCGTAGGTGTTCGATGTATATCAGACACTGGGCGTTAAAGGATGAATTTCAGTTATCTCGCGGAAAGGTGGGACGATATCGGCCACTTGGCTTGGAAGGGGAACTAAAATCCTGGTTAAAAGGTCTCTCAACACCAGCTACAAGTCCTCGACACAAGATACGACATGTTATAATAAGGTCCCGGGTTCGGTCCTCATCTAATATTCAAAAACATTTTGCAGAAGATCTGAGCTTAGCGAACGTCTAAGAATCGTTTGTTATAACTCCAAGCTCTCATATGTAAGACACTCTGAATTATGTCAGTGGAATAGTGGTAAATTACACGGAGACAAATTTTTCTCGCCGTAAACATTAGTTCATTCTGTAGCAGTTGGTAAAGGAAACCAATTGAGTCTTAAAACTATTGATGCTTCATTTGGAAAACATAAAGAAATTAGTATCAAGAAATTGGCTGGGAGGTGTGATTTTAATTAGCATAAGATTACGACAACTTCCCTCTCGATCATTCCTTAAAACCGTTTGAGATGCTATGACGTCCCGTCCAAAGAAGTGTTTAACATAATTTCAGAATAACTCTAGCTTAAAATAATCGGCTTCCGCCTTATTTTTTGAACAACCTTCTCAGTGTTTTCCTGTTACTCTCTCTTCAAGTATATCTTATTATATATAAAACCGCACTCCACTTTGCGTATTGTGGCAAAATTTGAATCTCACCGTGCATATTTTATTCGGCTAACCCTGCTTATAAAACAGCATATATATTGGTGGGTAAAACGGCGTCGGGAGTGGGTGACGTCAAAGCTATCTTGGCAAAACGGGCTGCCTCCCGAGCACATCTAAGGCTCTCGTCTGTACATAACAAGGATCAATTAAACTTAGGAGCGAAAGCCACAACCGTCTAGACAGGGAAAGAAGCTTTTCCCAAGCACATTTCTTACTGCTTCTGGCTACCCGCCCCGTTGTTGGTTAAGTTTCAAATCATGCGACATGAGAAAAAGAAAAACATGGATCTGTTTCTTGTACAAAATATGAAGAGTCTGGCCTTCCTGGCCTTTGTTTTAAAGTGACGATTTTCTTGATTTCCCTGTTCTTTTCTTGCCCTAGACCGACGGTCGAGTTAAAGGTTCTTTGTTTTGGGTCCTCGACCATACTTTGACCGCTTTTGGTAAGCGACAACTAAACGCTTGGATATCACAACCTTTAAAGAGCTTGAGGTATGTGACGTGTTTTATGCTTCGACATCCATTATAAAGATCATCGTTAAAAAATTCAGAGCTCGTCCTATCGAGTGTATTCGCTCAGGGCAGAGAGACTCAAATAACAAGGGGCAGCCACTGTTGCGATTCAAAGAAGCTTTGTCCATTCACCGTGAAAAACCGTTTCTCAACCACGGGACAAAAGCTTCGAAAGAGCTTGTAATATTTTATTGATACATTTGCATGATGTCAATAGTTTTCTTCTCACGTAGATGGTTCCTCACACTACACCCACAGCATTCCTGATGATGACCACAAGACAGACAGACATCTCTTTTATTTATACACGCTAGCCTCTCACAACTTTTTTGAACTTAGCTGATTTACAGGAGGGGCGTGATACCTTATAAATACAAATAAAATTATACTACCACTACTACTACTACTACATACTTTTAATTACATTACATAAAATTAGATACTACTACATTACATAAAATTAGATGAAAATTAGATTAAAAATAATTACAAATTGTATATTCACTATATTCAAGTCAGCATGGTTCATTTGAAAGACAGGTCAGCAATGCTGCTTTTGAATTGACGAAGCGAAGTCGCTTTTTTAGCCTTTAGTGGAAGATTAATCCATAACATTGAGCCACTATATACCATGAGGTCTCACGGTTTCATTCCTGTGAAATGCAGGATTTCTGTTCATTTTTCCACTCGTTTGGGGAACTAATGCCTCTGCTACCGCGAAACGGCCACGTGACAGACAGCGTATGCTAAACTCATGTAACCTACGTGCAGACTCCGCCTGTCTTACCAGGTGGAGTCGGCACGTAGGCTAAGCTCACGCGGATGAAAAACTCAACCACTGTTGATGTGAGCTTGTTTTATCTCGAGTAATTTGAATGTTTTGTTTTCACGACTTCAGTCAATAAGAAATTGGTAATTACGTAATGTAAACCAAATTAACACACTATTGAGAGTAGAATCGAATAATGACAAGTCTTTTTTTCCACTTTTATGTATATCAAAGTTATTTTTGTGGAAGCACCATGTACTTTTTGGTTGGAGCTAGGCTTTCGTCATGTCGCCCTGAGCTCAGGACGTCATTTTCGCTTGTTTGATGTGAAGGTTCATATTTTCTGCTGTAGTCGACCTAGTTAAAAACTCCAAGTCCATGTTAACTTTTCCAAGCCTTTGGTTTACTATAATGTTTTGTTATGGAATTGTACGTAAACTTCGTCTCCGTGATTTGGACAAGACGTATAAGATTTGACACATGAAAAAAACGTTAATGCTTCACACCATGTATCTCTGTGGACGTCACATCTGACCGAAGTGGCCGAACGTATGATTGAGGTCGGCCGCAGTTGTGAAGTGTGAACCGGCAAGACATCAGTCGTCTTGCCGGAGTAAAGCTGCAAAACCCATACGGTTCAGGGAACTGCCGCCGAAATTTACGAAATGAAGATTTCGTAAGTTTTCAGTAAGTTTCTCGTAATTTTCGATAGTTCTCTGAACCTTTTGCCTTCATACAAATCGCTCAACACTGCCGACGTAGCTCTCTACTTTTATATCATTGTTTGGGTTTAGAACCACGAAAGTCCGATTCCGCCTTGCAAGCGTTAGAATTTGACAGGTATGTTGAAAAACAGTGGGTGCCGTCAGTCATCAATGACTTTATTTCCTTTTCATGCAGGGAGATCGAACAGAGGCAACAAGTTGTTGCAGAAATTGTTGAAGTGAAACCGGATTGCCTTGGGAAGGTCAAACGTTTACTAAACCAACTTCCAGATCTGGAGAGAGGACTTAGCGTCATTTACAACAGAAAGGTAAAATGCACATAACTATAGCATCGGAGAAAAGTATATTTCTCGTAAATTTATTTCTGACGGGCTAATTCATTAAATTTCACAATTCCTGATTTCTGACTCATCGTAATAATAAGAAACCCCAAAGCAACTGCTGAAATTCTGGACAGACAATGCTTAATAGATAATTACTGAGGCACACAGCATTATTGGATGTAATGCAGGCAGTCTCGGCCTGCGGCCTCAGCTGCCTGTATTATATCCAATAATGCTGTGTGCCGAAGTAATTATCTATTACTAATCACTGACCTTCATCGAAACCCATTATGTTTTCTCTGTATTATATCAGCGAATTCAGCGATCAAAACTTTACAAACTCGATTTGTATTATTTTGCTCTCTGCATTTGCTGATATAATGCTGAGTGAAAACAATAGGGTTTGATCCGGGTCAGTAATTATTGAAGCTTCGAGCGAGCGCCGTTCCATGGAGTGAAACGCGAAGGGTCTGAGCTCAAAACGTCAGCATCTTCTATCCTAAGTTTCAGCGGTTTTCTTAACCTTCTGGCTGTTTACCCGTCATGCAACACTGGCCACACAGCCCTCGACTTTTATTTTATTACAAGAAATTCGGATGTTCAAATCCTGGATGAATGCTGTAGCCAGTGCATAACCGACTTGGCCGACTTGGCAGGTGAACCGTGTTATCTGTGTTTTGAACTATGGAACTTGTTCGCCGAATGGATTTATCCCCTAAGGAGTTATCCAGGAGGAAAACATCTCAAAAATTCCTTGAGACCATCAACGATCGTAAAACTGTCTCCGAACAGGAAATAGGATGACATAAGCGTCCCAAAAATAAACAATTCATGACTATGCTGCAAAGCGAAAGTTAGCCAAAAATGGGTGGACTCGAGTGGGATTTGGACTCACACGTTTTTGGCTATCAAACGATTTTGTAAGATTTAATCTCGTGTGGGAAATTGGCAGTAATGCATGGACAATTTGAAAGGGGAAACAAAGATGCCTGACGTTAACGAGCACATGGCATTCATCTGGTGCCAGCAAATGTTATGTCTTACTTAGTGCCACATATTTTTTACTTCTGTTAAGGGCTGTTTACACGGACAATGTTTGCTGCGAATTTTAGCCTCCTGACGCATGCGATCGAGCGGATTGACTTGCGAATCATTTGTGCAAAGCTATACGATACAATACCGTGGTAAGTTGTTTACGTACTCAATCGCATGCTTCAGGATGAGAAAAATTGCTAGAAGAGTCGCCCGAGTAAACAGCTCTTTAGAATATATCTGTTAATGGTGTTTTTCCCGCAGTCTGATCGCTTCCTTTATCCCGAAATATCCTGCACAGCCACTATTCACCTCCGAGCAAAACAAGATGGCTTCCCGTTTTATTTTGAGTTACGGAAAGGTTTTTTTTAATAAACGAAGCCGCCGTGCAAGACAATACCAAAAAAAGCAACGCCATTTGGCGTTCCAGTATTTAGAGCTATGTATTCCTTTCCCTTTTTTGCATTAAATGCACTCAGGACGTGTTCAAAATATTTTGTTTACAAAGGACGAGCGGGCAACGAGCCGACCTTCCGTTACATTGTCTTAAAAATTTTTAAAAAAAATATGTATGTGAAAACAATTATTCGTGGTGTAGCGGCTCGGCAAATATCCACCACTCAACACTATTCACCTCCACTTTGGTGAATAATTGTCAACTATCGAGCGATAAGAATTGTGGACATGGAGACCATCTTGAACCGAACGTTTTTGTCGACTTCAGATAGCGAACACGTGACGAAATAACTTTTGTCTAGGGGAACTCAGTCGAGAGTTTGCTGCGGTATTTAATGGAGTTCGTGCTTGTGGTTTCCCTGTGTATAAATGCATAGGGGTCCGGGGGGCGCATGCCCTCCCAATAATAGAAGTGGGGGGGCGTGCACCCAATATTTACTTCAGTTGCTCTTTTTTATGATATAATTTTTATCACATTTTTATGATATGCATATTTTTTTGTTAAACTGCTCCCAAAATTCGGGAAATTGCGTTTCAAAACCTCAGAAAGTCAAAAACTTTCCTGGGGATACATGTCCCTGCACCTTCTCTAGAGATGGAGGTTGTGCTCCCTGAATGATTAGTTTGTTCCTAAGCCTCTGAAATGAATAAACGAGAAACTGTTATAGTATTATCGCAGCAGAAAAGGTTGTTGTTTAATTTCTGGTACGTCAATGATACTCTCATGAAGATACGAGTTGATGACAGGGACAGGAAGGTCAACTGTGACTGAAGGTAGATAAACAGAAAATTTAAAAACCTATTTTTGTATTTCCGACGTGTTGTCATGGGCTGGATTATTTGTCATCATCAACTCTTCCTCGGCAGGGTCAAACTATTATTTCACGCTGGCTAACGCCAGGCCACTTTACTCTGGATAACGCTGAAAGATTGTAGTCGTCAAGGGGAGACATCCTGCCAGGAAAAAGGTTAAGATGGATTAGAACCTTAGAAATTCAAAATTTTTCAAAAAACGTTTTGTTGTTAAACATGCTCTAAATATTCTTAGGGGTGTTAGTATCGCCGTAGTAGTGCACGTGTCTTTTACCACTGTGAATCGGATTCGTTCCAGCTTTGAGCAGTTCTCTGATTGAAGTAATCATTGTCACATGTTGATTCAAGCGAAAATCGCAGGTTTTCTCCGGGTACTTCGGTTTCCTCCTATAGTAACACTGGACCCAGGAGGGGAGGCTCTTACTGGGCTTCTAGGGACAACAGCATATCTAGCTGATAGGGTTATAGAGCATAAATAAAAGCGTTTTATTTCAAAAATCGAAGGAATTTGACACTGGCTGACACTGAGGTTGTTAAGAAATGCTTTGGAAGAAGTCGATCCGGAAACTTTGCTGAATATTTTGTACATCAGAGATCATTCTGTTGGCTTATTCTCAACAAGCATTGCGAATAAGAATCATTTTTATATTAAATTCGTAATAAACAGTTAAATGTAATGTTGTGCGAACGAGAAGTGTTTTCGAAGTTTTTAACTTTCGTGATTTTCCGCATTCGATGTATGAATATCCAGTGCTGGGTACGGGAGTAACAGGAAGAGCATGCAAACTTTTCCATTGCAGAATTGCTTTCTTAAATAATAGACGAAAAGATGCTCGTTTTTGCCATTCGACGAAAAACATGAAGGGACTTACCGAGGTCTTCCATGTATCTTCCATGTTGTAGTAGTTAGGGACCTTAAGATGTACGACATCAATTTCAACGATGACGTCCTTTAAGCAAAAGAAAACTTCATGCCAAACAAACAGAATGGATAATGCGATATATATGTTGTAAGTGTACGAGCTTGGAAATATCTTGAATGAATGATGAAACTTGCACCTTAGCTCACCATCTGAGTCGCGGTAGCTCAATGGTTAGAGCGTCTCACCGGTCATCAGAAGGTTGCGGGTTCGATCCCCGTCTAGGGCTTAGAAATCGTTCTTCTGAAGTAAGAGCTTGACGATCGTTCATCTGTCATTCATTCAAGAATGGATAATTTTTATTCTCCAGAGCATTCTCAATACCGTCGTCATTGTGCATACAACGTCAGCCGGACCATTTTCTCGATTTAAGGAAGACGTCAGCTACCAGAAAGAAAAAAGCTGTTACTCAAGATTGAATTCAGCCCGAGACTATGGTCGTTTTAAGTGGACAGGAGCGTTTTACTAGTGATAAAACAAGCCACAAGTATTAAGTACGGTGGTCAATAAACTGGTTGTTTCAAACGCCCAAATCTTAAAGGACCTCGTCATTTAAGTTGACGTCGTAGATCTTAAGGTTCCTGTTGTAAATTCCCAAACGTGACTCTATTTACCCATTATGCACCGTTTTGTTGAAAGGTTCTTTTCAAGTTGGTGATCGGTACCAGATTGCGCTAAAGGTGTTTAGCTTAATCCGGGATTAAGACATCTTGAGAACGTATTGATATTTCGAGGATAATCCTAACGAAAGCTGAAATTTTCCGGAACAGATGTCGAAACGATTCAAAAAAGGTTTATGCTATGAAATTTGAACTCGATTGGTCCACACGAATGTACCAAACTCTTTCCCTGTGAGAGCTCTCCCTTTGACGAGTAAAGTCGTCTGGTGTTAGCTGGAGTAACAATAGGAGTCTTATCCTGCCAGGAAAAGACTAAAAAACAACCGACTAATTGGTAATTCTGGATTAGTAATAACCGTCCTGTGACCTTCGGTAATTTTCAGAGTTATGTAAACAGTACTGTGCTTCGGAAGTGTTGTCAAAACTAGTCTTTAACTCGCTGATTGAACTGGGAATTTCGCTGAGAGTCTAAGACTACCGATGGGAGTACTTATCTGAGACTCCTCTGGGCCTTACTCGGCTGCAACCCTGGCATTTACGGAGTATACGAAGGAGTATTGGAAAGGAGCCAGGAATGTGAAACTTGAGAGTTAGAATTCGTATGCATTTAAGAAAACTAAATCACCTGAAATCAACGCAACGAACCTGGAATATACCTTATTCATGATAAGAATATGAAGATCCCGAGTATCAATACGAAACAATGCACTGACTTCACAGCATCAAAATAGTTTTTCTTTTTAAATATATCATTTTTCTGCATTCGTTGGATTTGTAAATTTTAGACATCTTTTCGCCCAAGCGCAATATTTGTTCCCCAGCTGGGCATTCTGTCCGTACTGAAGTTCTATCCACACCATAATTGTAATTTTTTTTATATTTTTCATTATTCCTCCCCTTTTATTGTTTATAGTGCTCGACCGCACAGTTCTACAATGTTCTGGTCTTCTTGTCTAAAGTTCACGCGGAAATTACTTCCATTAAAGACGTAGCGCAACAACAGCTCAAGTCGCCTTTTCTGGCTGGTATATTGAGAAAGGTAAACCAAGTATACAGATTCGCATTTCTTGTGTTTATATTCGTTCAGCCTTGGCTAAATGACATTTCAAGTCATTTCGGGTCAACTTACACCATCTTCAGGTAACTTGCATTGAGGCCACGGTAAAACAAGAACGTCAATATCTGCTAGTCAACTTAAATCAGCTTGGGCCTTAAATCACCCCTTTTTAATTAGGTGCCATATGACTTTAATGCTTGGTTACAAAACACAAACATTAAAAATGTTGACTACCAAGAAGATTGATGATTATTTTCAAAGAGAATGGGAACAAACAGCAAAGAAATGAGTGGGTCGAAGAATTTCATATTCACAAAACACCGTAAACGACCGTAGTGTAAGAATTCTTCCACCAAAACGCCACTTTGTGGTACGAATTTGTAAAAAAAAATTTGCGTCCCTCTTTCTCAAAATTCTGGATCTGCCCCTGCTAATTTATCTGGTTACGTAGAGACAAGTTACAAACAAGAACATAAGTCGCTGTATGTCAATTTACAGCAACTTACGGTAACTTACATCGAGACCATGGACAAACAAGAACATAAGTCACTGTAAGTTAGTTTACATCAACTTGAGATAACTTATATTGAGGCCATGGACCAACAAGAACGGAAGCTCTTGTACGTCAACATACATTAGCTTGCGGTATTTTGCACTGAGCCGCTGGACAAACAACAACGTTAAAGAATTACAGTCAAAAGCTGCGTTCATATTAGCAAACTCCGACCGTATTTAGACTTTGCCGGTGGATTTGGTTAGATTTTCTCGGTGTGAACGCAGTCGCTCTTGATTTGGTCTGGCTTTTCGTCCACTCCTTTGAGCAAGCCTGAGAAAGCACTACAGGTGAGACAATCGTCCGAAGTACGGTAGTGAGCAGATGACTATTTAGAATTTAAAAACACCATCTGACGCTCATAAAGCTCTTGTTTAGCCAGTAATGTGAGAACAGCTATAGTCCCACAAAATCATGTCCAGATCTTGTCCGAGTTCCCTGATGTGAACGATGCCAAAAAACCAAAAACCTTTAAACTTGCATTTATATTCGAACGTGCTCAGACGTTCTGCAAATTAATGCAAGCTCATGAAATTTAATGTAAGAAGACTTACTGTTCGAATAAAAACGTGGACCCCCAACTTGCAGAAATTGGAGGTATTTTTGAACGTCAATTTTAGCCCCCCGCTTAGTTTCTGTCCCTTCGCGTCCTTGTAAATCGGAAACTATCAGACAAATAAACTTCCTAAGTACGACTTCAAATGTTAAAACCGGTACACAAAACTTACTCATGTTTGCATGCACTTATTCCTGGAGTGGCCTCATGTAAAGAACTGTCATGTCAACACCTATTGCACTTTTCTACCTGGCACCAAGGTAGTTGTGCTTCGGCTGGTTCCAATACACAAACGGGGACTGTATCTTTCAATAAATTGTGGAACGTTTATTCACAACTCGTCTCAAAGTTACAAGACTCTTTCCTTATACCGATTACATCACTACCTCTACGATCGTCAACTCCCTTCTAAAGTTACAAGACTTTCCTTTTTTGGCGTCGCCCGGAAGCTCCACCTTACATTGTGCTTAGTCCAAAGTTCAAAGTCTAACAAGAAGGTAATCCAACAATAGTCCTGATTACCCTAAATTCAACCAAAAAATAGAATATTTACAAAAGATTCGACAACACCGTAAAAAGTTGAAAGGTTATTAACTGCATTCACTGATCGCAAAGAATCCCAACGTTTCGATTCGCCCGTGTGGTATTATTTTGTTATTCTTTGTTAGAGTAATAGTTGCTGCACTGACTACTGGGGTGATACTAACGATTGAGACGTTGGGTTATTGTAATTTATTTATCACCAATAAATTTATTGCTCCAGAAACAAAGCACACGTTCATAATTGGTCGTCAGTGCGATGGGGTTCCAGGCCTGTATTTTGTTTTGATGTAAATGCTCGTCCCGCGAACAAGTAATATTCTTCAGTCACCAATTAGTTTTACCTGTGAACACTATACAAACCAAGAGCGGTTTGTTGTTACGATTTAGCGAACTCAGTGAGCAAGGGCGCCAAATTTCTTTACGTTCACGCGGACTTCTTCGTAAGTGGAATAAAAACAAATCAAACGAGCTAGTGAAAATATTCCGAAACAATGTGTCTTCATTTCCTAACAAGATCAGGCCGTCAGGGTTAGTTAACACTACATTTGATCTGAAAGACTATGCAAATATAAGCCTGAGTCTTTTACTCTTTACGCGGTCCCATTTCGACCGATTATTCTATCTTGGCTAACGCCAGACCATTTTACTCTGACTAACTCACAGATTATGTTATTCCAGCAAACGCCTGATTATTTTACTTTGGCTAACGCCAGACGGTTTCACTTGTCAAGGGGAGACATCTCAGACCGGGAAGAGTTGAGAATATCTCAACCGAACGTGACAAGAGTAACATGGCTCGAAAGCAAGTTCACGATTTATGAGATAACACAAGGATTCGAAGAAGTCTGGTTTCCTGTTTTTTGACAGTTTCCTAGGAAAAAAGCTGGCCCACGAAGTCACGTAGGTCGTTAGGTTTCGCATCCGTGTCTCCACATGACTAGTTTTCTTATGTGCAGTGTAAACAGGTTTTTATTTTTAGCTTAATTTTCTACCCAAATGACTAAAGCAGGTTAAGGGCCAGTTCAAACTTCGGACTTTTCATGTGACGAATCCAATCTTAATGAGAAAGATCCTTTATTCAAACTGATCGGCATTTGATTCGGTGCATGAAAAGTTCGACGTTTGACTTGGACATCCAGCACACCCATCTTCTTAAGCCTAGATGAGACTTACTTAGATTCGGTTAGATTGGTTTGACTAAAAAAATAAGTCCACGACTTATCTAATGGCATTGACGATAGCTTGAAGGATGTTGGCTTCTTGTTTTGAACAATAAACGAAACCTAGCAAACAATGTGATGGCAATCACCAAATTCTCCATTTGTACGTCATCACGACCAGATGCAGGGGCGGATCCGGAATTTTGAAAACAGGGGGCACAATATTTTTTTACAAATTTATGCCTTTTAGTGTAAGAATTCTTATGTCACTGTCGTTTCCGGTGTTTTTGAACCTAAATTTCTCCTACTCCCCCTTTTTATTCTTTGCTGTTTGTTCCGATTCCCTTCGAAAATAATCATCAATCTCCTTGGTGGTCGACATGTTTAATGTTTATGTTTTGTAACCGGCCACAAAGTCAGGTGACAACTAATCAAAAAAGAGGTGACGCGTCCGATAAGCCTGCGCCTAAATCTGACCCTGAGATGTCTTACATATGAATGCTATTTTTATCTAAATGTTGAACCCAAATTGACACGCTCAAGATTGGCCGTTCACAGAAAACCAACAATCGTTAAATAGTGACACGAGAATGATTAAACAGAGTTGTATGCTTTGAGTTGCTTAGTTTAATTAAGAACGAAGTGTGGTGCGTGAGTTAGACCTAGAGCGCGAAACGTATTCCGACGAACAACATCTTGTAATTTCAATATTTGATTTGTAAGACAAGACGTAACTGAGGACGGTCTTTTTCACTTTATTTCAAAATCATTGTCAAACTTAATATGATACAAAGTTAAACAAAGCTGTTATTAATATACCTACATACTGGTGACCATGACATCATTGTCATACAGGGGACCTTATCTACGGTCTTAAAATAATATAACTTGTCCAGCGATCGTTTTGTAATTTTATAATAATCATTAGTCCCTCCTGGGTAAAAATGATGTCATGGTCTCCAATATGTAGGTATATAAATAGCAGCTTTGACATATTAGGTTTGACAATTACTTTGAAATGGATTCGAAATATCATCGTAATCAGTTTCGTCATGTCTTGTAACTCAAGTATTGAGTTTCCGAGATGTGGTTCGTCGGATTATGTTTCTTGTTCTATTTCTCAAAGTTAACTGCTAGTAATGGTTGTCAGAGTTAGGCCGGCCGAGTGAGTTAGACCTTTTTATCGGTCTACACGAGATTGTTGATTCATGGGGAGACCCCATTCCAAAGAAAAGAAATAAAACCCAACAAAAACACTTTAAATTACAACTACAGGCGAAGAAAACGAGCAAAACACCTACACTTTGGCCAGTGTTAAGAAGTACTGGATTAAACGTGACCTCAGATTAACTAGTCCCCTGACGAAGTTCCCAAAATACCTTCACTCAGATACTGCAACAAGAACCATAAATGATCACCTCCGTTAAGCTGAAACAATCTTGCATAGTACAGTCGCTACTATTTATTGTTTTTAGTTCGTACCAGACACTCACCTTAAAAGGAAACTATTCATCACGAATTAACGTTGACTTTTCTGCCTTTAAAATTTTTTTGATAACATACAAAAATAAAACTTTGCCCAATCGTAACTATCAAGAGGCCTCTTGATTGTCTATGCCTGATTTAAGTACCCATTTGCATTAACAAGAAACTCCTTGTTTTTGTGGTCATAGTTCTGTTGAAATGTTTCTGCTCTATAATTCATTCTGTTCCCTGGTAACCCGCTGGCTGAATTTAGTGTTTTGTTTATCACTCAAGAAATGTGAAGTTGACATTAAACCATATCATCCAACCTCTGTTGAATCTCTTGATTGTACTATAACAGTTATCTTCGTAAACAATTATAGACTAATTTTATTGAACCCTTTCGTGCATTATTTTTTTATTCTTTTCTTTGGTTTCTTTTGTTTTTTGCTTTGTTTTTTCATTAGTTCTGTTATTGTGATTGGTTGTTGTTGTACGGACAACGATACGCATGAAAAGGGTTGACCAGTGGGTTTATGGGGTGGCCGAACCTGCACTAGACTCATTAATTCAAGCCTCTGAAAATCAATGGAAGCGTGAAGTTACTTCATGTTCTTGGACATTGTAAACGTAGAGTGGTAACGTTGACGTGGCAACTGATAAGAAACAATCATATCATTCAAAAAATTTGATCGATTCTGAACGTAACTATTAATTGGAACGTTACGATTGGCCACCATTTTGTTTTTGTATGAACAGAATTTCAAACCAGAAATTCTTGGACTTATTATTGAGGTGCATGCATATTTCATCTAGCCACAACAAAGTGGAAGAATATTTTGCCAAATATAGCCCCATTCTGAGTTTTGACAGTAAACTTTGGACAGTCCTGGTAAGTCTCATAGTCCTTCCGCATGACTGTACTGGCCAAAAGTTTGGAATAACCGAGCAAGACTTGTCTAGGTTGAGATAAAGGGCGATTATTGAAAGGCCAACCATGCTACCTAAACATTAAAAAGGAATCGAGTGCCTTAAATCCGGCGCTGCAATTAAGAACGTGATGTTCAGTAACACAATAATGTAAACATTTGAATTACGTATGTTGACTGCTGTTCATTTTCCATGTGAGCGAAAATAATCGACTCGAACGTGTCTATGTTGAACTTGCACCTTAGCTCGCCATATGAGTCTTCTTTTTCATGGGTTAATTGCCTAACTATCCATCAGAGAACGCGGGTTCGCTCTCCATATGGGACTCAGAAATTGTTTCCCTCAGATATGAGCTTGACGAACGTGAGGTGAATATTGTTGAATATTTCCCAACACGAAGTTGAGGGAATTATTCAACAGCATTTGTTTTAGTTTAATTACACAAGTGAGCATACGAAAGAAAATGGTGATCGAGTTGTTGTATAAATTCTTCCGTAACCTTTACGAATGTAGCCGACATGCTGAGGGAATGTCTTTACTGCAATATAAATTTTCAGGTGATTGTAGAGAAATATTAAATATTTTTTGACCAATCACCTCGCGGGATATTCTTTAATCAGCTTTGTAGTTATACTATATTATACCGTAATAAAAGCCATCACGTCATGTATCAAGTCATTCAATAATGATTGAGGACTCAGTTATTAAATGAAAGTTTTTGGCTCGATGGTTAATTTGCGAACGAACGTGAAACTTTTTGGATCGATGTCAGTAAATATGAAGCAAGGCGTCCATTAAGCACGTTCCAGTCAAAACATTTTGCTTAGATGACAGTTTTCGCTTGGATACTGTCTCCTTGTGGAAGTCAAGTGCTTATATATGTGGGATCATTGTTGACATTGACATCACGTTTCAGTCTGAAACGACTAGTTTTATCACTAGCGATCTCTTGTTTGAGTTTAGATAGCATCATGAACTTCATTTCAGTTATCATAATAGGCCGAGACAAGAGTTAATGGAACCAGCTAAGCAAAATACGTACCTGTTGTAAACATTCGAACCCAGGTCTGAATGAAGTTATGGGGTGTTTATACGGAGGCGAGCCAGCCCGGGTACCTGGGCTAGCCCGCTTTGCCGAGATCTCTGTCTCATTCCTGCTTTTCTCGTAAATCTTCCACAAAAGAATAAGGCCATATAGCTTCATAATCAACGACACAAAAACTGCTATTTGAATCGTCATCAGACCGAGCATCAATGTTATATTCGTGCTACGCGCCATGTTTATTTTGAAATATCCCGCGAGATATAGCCATGAGCCAGCCCGTCTGCTCGGGCTGGTTATTTCTCATGTAAACGCGGGATGAAAACAGCTCGGATAAGCGAGTATGAACTCAGAACAGACAAACACGTGACTCTAGTCTGAAAGGTCAACCACGAACATGATATTTTTTGGATCAACATCAGTTTGAGTAGGACGTATCAGAGCCGTACTGTAATTGTACTCGGATGTGCGTAATGGCAATCTATATATAATCTATGAAGTCGTGTGCGTCCAATATAATGGTATAGAACAAGGAACTTTATGATAAGATCTGGCAAAACTAAGAAACGCCGTGGAAACATTTTTAGTGGAAATGTCGTTAGCCTCGGGTATTTCGGTAGCAAACTGTTTAACAGTGGGCCATTTGTATGAGTTTTCGTGATCCAGTTTAGCTATGCGTTATTTTTTATTCTGTAGGCGGTCCTTACGGCGTCATTTAGCTAGAGAAAAAAAGCTGCAAACACCAATACAAGTGGTCCTGCTTGAAGTTGTTCGCAACCAGGATAAGCCGCGGTAATTTTAAATCGCAAAAGTACTCGTGTAAATGAGTCTTCTTTTGGATTATTTTAGGGGCAGCTAATTTTCACTCGTATAAATGGCGCTTATGTTTTCTAGTCTTGCTCACGTGAGAATCTCGGGACGCGGAAATTTAGTCATACTTCACACGAAACAGAAACAATGTTTCTTTCAAAATTTAGTAACTTTGTTCTTCCACGGAAGGAAGATTATGATCCTCTTGTGAGGTCTCGAAATATCATTAGTCGAAATATCATTGCAATCATTCGTCGTCTTGTCATTCACTCATATCTTGGGTTTACAAGATCTCATTATTTTTCGGGGTTTGAATTTTACTCTATTTTATCAAATTGTCTGCTGGCACCCAGTGGCGTAGCTAGAGGGGGACAGGGGAGGCGATCGCCCTGCCAAACGGCTTCGCAGGGATGTTTGTCGGAAAATCCTGGTCGTCTGTCGGGAAATTTGGGTGTTGGGTAGCTGTTGATCGGAACGGAATTTACCTGTTTTAAATTGTGGTTGATATCTTCCTCTTCTTAACTTTGTGAAATATTTAGAGTTGATAATAACATTAAAATGTCAATAACATGTAAATGCACTGTAGTATGTAAAAACAGAATTTGTAAATAGTGTTTGCTAATTCAGTAGATAACTGGTATAAGCACGACTCACTATTTTCCATTTATTGTAAATATTCTAATCAATCTAATAGTTGGGCAAAACAAGGCAATAGATAATTTCGTAGTTGGGTGAATGAGTAAACAAATGCTAAATGAATAAATAAATATATAAATAGTTGTCCACGCCCACGTCGCCACGCCCATTTGTCGGAAAAATATCGTGCTCGCCCCCAAGAAAGTATCCTAGCTACGCCACTGCTGACACCAGATTTTCTACCATTTCTGTTTGCCCGGAAGATAAATAGCGCATAAACATCACGTTCCTGATTTCTGCAACTCGTAGTTAATCCCTTTTAGAGTTCAGCTAACATGTACGGCTTTTCATGTATAAGCCTTATCCAAGCACAGACTTGCACTGTAATTCCACGCTTTTGGACTGTCCGTCATCAGAAGGAAAAACGGTGATGGTCCTGTGACGGAAGATTATGTTTGGTGTCAGTTTGTTCGTCGTTTTTCAGTGTCTAATCTAACGTTGCATTTGCGGCCGGAATAGGGCTTACGCGATTATGGAAGACTTTGAATCTGTCCTGGAAAGGTTTCAGTCAGTAAACAGTAATATAGGAAGTCGGTTGTCGATCTTTAGCGACCCCACAATGCCTTCTTAACCGAGAGAAAAGTAAAACGTATTATGATCAAATATTAATGGCAATAACATGTGGTATGTTTGACGTCAGCTGAAACCCCCAAGTCAACAACTTCATTTGGCTAAAAGACAGCTGTCTCCTCGGCAATTCAAGTGCCTTTATGACTGGACATCACGTACCAATTTACAACGACCGCTTCTAAAGCACTCGATCCCGTGGGCAGTTTTATCATCCCACTGAGTCAAGACAAGACACAGCGTGTCCTATGAAACTTTTCGTTATCGTTAGTCATGTTCCCAGTTTCCCGTTTATGAACTGGGGATGCGTTTAATTCTGTCATTCCGAAAATTCTACCGACCTGTCTACCTGAGCAAAATATGTGCCTAGTCTGAAAATAGCAACCCAGTTTTAGAAAACCTAAACTGATCTTAAATTGATCCTAGGTATATCTCAAGTTATCTGCAAGTGCCTCTATTTCTGACATTTTTCTTGAGATAGAATTGTCATCACCATTCTATCCGCACCGGCCTTGAAAGAGTTTCGAAGCAGTCGACCCCTTTTTCGGAGTTCAGATAACGCAAGGTCTGCTTCTTCTTCGTTATCAAATTAAGCCAACTCAAGACTTTAATGGCATGTCAATCTTATGGATCATATTCGCGACGCGTTTTATAATGTACACCGTAGGCAAACTGAGGACGGATTTGAGTTCTGTCGCTCACAGTCGAGGAAATTAGGCCCATCCCCCAGAAAAACATTTGAGTGGTGGTTGATACAAATGAGTTGGATCGATATCAGATCGATCTGAGCGAAATACGTGTCCAGTGTGAAGACTCAAATCCAAATTTCAATTAAGTTAGTCCGCTTCAAGTGTGACCAGACAAAGATCTTAACTACACTGTTTTATGTAAAAGTTCAATTAGCAACGAACGTGACACTATTTGGATCAAGACCAGCCTGAGGAAGTTTACTGATTAAATTTGGCCATTGTTACAGACTGGGTATCAAAATCAGGTTATGAATACTTGAACAGTATGCTTGGGTTGCTAATTGTGAAACATGATCTACGTGATGGCTGGGCCTGTATATAATGTTGAGCTCGTCCCCTTGTATAATGTTAAATGATGTTAGTGAAATGTTTTCATTATATTATTGTTGAGTTATGTTAACCAATGAACTGTAGTTGGCCGAAGGGCGCGAACCAGGCCCTCGAAGAGCGAGCGCGGGAGAATAAGACAGGTGTGACAAAAACCACATTGTAAACAATTCACTTGAACGTTAAATAAAGACTTTTCATTCTAAATACACAACAACTGGCGACGAGGATGGGATGTAGCGGAACTTTTGGAAAGATAGAACCATTTGACGGTGGCCCGCGGGAATGGCCTAGCTACGCGGAGAGGATCGAACAATATTTGGTGGCGAATGACATCGCAGATCCCAAGAAAATGGTCGCAACACTTTTAACAGTGGTTGGCCCGAGAACGTACTCGCTACTCAGGGATATTGTGGCACCAACAAAGCCTTCAGAGCTGAAATATGAGGAAATTATGGAGAAGTTGAACAAGCACTATGACCCGAAGCCATTAGTTATAGCAGAACGATTCAAATTTCACAAAAGGAATCAGATGGCAACTGAAACAATAGCTGAATATAGTGCAGCGCTACCTAAACACTACAGTTAGGCCCCGGGAAAACGGAGAAACGTTGTGGGGACATTTTCACGAAACTTCGTGTCGGCTTCGTGTTGTGTCATTTAGCTACCGACCAGACGTGAGTCCAGTAAACAACTTTTGCCAACAAAAAAACAAGAATATTTCCGAGAGAGCTTAGAAACATCCTTGCTTCTTATGGTCTGGTGCAAGGTCATATAATTCCGTGACATGATGTTTGCGGGCGACACAACCAGGGACCAGTGCGATCCTTACGTTTTCTAGGCTAAAAGTTTCTCAATTTTTGTTGCGCTATAGTTATGAGCTATGGTTAGGCCTGTGGAAGCGCCGTGAAAATAATAACTTCTTAAAGCCTTACATTGACTCAGGCAAAGCACTATCAACAATGGGTTTAGACTACATGAGATAGACATATTTTTCAGTCCTTCGCTATATTAAGACTACGACTGCCTTTTTAGAAAGTGAATACCGAAAGCATTCTGACTATTTATGAACAATAATATGAAATACCAGTTTTTAGTGGCCCGTGCAAGTTGAATGTTTTCACTAACGTCTAAGATAACCAGCTGTCTCCCCGCACAGTTTAAATGCCAATATTACTGACACATGATTAAACATCACGTTTGCAGTTCACTAGGACAAGACATGGCTGAACATGCGCTATAAAACTTTTCGTGATAGTGAGTCATGTTCGCTGTTTACAAACTGTGGAACATTCTAGGAATTTAGCCTTTTCGTCAGAACAGCATCAAGGTGACTGTTCAATCGAGAGGTTGGGTCGATATCAGATTGATCTGTTTTTTTGGTTTTAGAGAAGGTAATTGGAACCACACTGGTGTTACAGTTGTGTAGTTGTGATTGTTTAACGATTGGGAGTGAAACTGTTAATGATGGAACGCGCTTTTACCTGCGGGCTATAGTGAGCGTGTCATGGCTACACTAATGGTATGCCATGTAGAGTTGAGTGAATGAGTATGAGTCTTTAGTTTCAGAGTAAATCGTGGAGTATACGTTTGTGTTGTGAAGGTGTATTAGTAATTACCACGAGTGCGATACGGGAATTCAAAACCGACCACCCGGCCTTAGGGTTTTACCGACAGTTAGACGACTACGCAGTTGGCCATGCAGTGTAGAGTTTAATATAGAAGTATATATGGATACAGAAAGAAAGAGTAAAAGATGCGTAACATTGTCTCGTGCATAAATATCTTGGGACACAACCCTGGACGTACGTTTCAGCCTTCTGTGGCCTCTTCAGCAGGGATTTGGGGTTGGCAGTCGATGTTTCCTTCCAGCTTTATCAATCCGATACTTCCGAGATGATGATCGATCTGGTTTAGTAAACCAAGAAGAGCTGGTCACGAAACTCTGAAATCTGCTTCCGATGTGAAGTGAAACTAGACGAAAACGTGGTCATGAAAACGTCAACTGTTCGAAAGTGACACTTTCGATCAACGACGATAAGACCAAGATGTTTTCTAACCAGTTATGGTCAATGGCACTGCATGTGTCTCGGTATCAGAGTGTGATTATCTGTATAGTTTGGAAGTAGTATGATGAACGTGGATATGCAAGATGGTTAGTTACATGAGTAGCTTGGAACGTATCCATATTTATGTTAAAATAACTAACTTCGACGTTAGGGAAGGTTCATTATTTATGGGATGGGGGGCTGGACATTTACCAAACAAACAGTACAATTAAAACGACCCTCCCCGCTTATACATAGTAAAAAATGTAGAGCCCCCTTTGCTAAAGTTTGAAAAAGTCAAATAGTAAAGTTTGAAATTTCGTTTGTTACCAGACGTTCCGTTTGAGGTCTGTATAACAGTTTGTTGAAATGGACTGCAACAGACTTTTTGTACCAGCATGTCAAACACCCAGTTCCAGACTTGACACCACAAGTGTGAACAAGGAGTGTCAACCTGTCCGATACCTTTTCCAACCACTTATAATTCACCCGAGTGAGGCTCGGCCCCAGTGCCTCAAATCACGGACTTCGATAAAGTACCAGAAGTTAAGAAGCACACACTGAAACACATTTTTAAACTAATGTCATGATTATTGTGGTGCTGGCCCTCCAGTATTACTGTGGGATCTGTACCACTACGTCACTCTTGCACTTTTCGGTACACATAAGTATCTTACATCGGTGTTTCGTTTGGGATCTTCAAAACACTTGTGTTTAAAGTATATTTGCAAAATTCCCCTGTGATTCTAACTTTCGACGTTCATTCACACTTTTGACGTTTTTTACAATGACAGTGTACAAAGAATATCCACAATGAGTTCACCAGGCGGAAAGCGCAGTCTCGTGATGAATATAAGATCCCAGCTTAGAACTCGAAGGAATGGCATCATTAACATATATTAATTATATGACTGAGCTTGCTATCCGGTCTGTACGCAAAATGACGCACGCTGATTGCCTGCCTAGCCGTGCAATAAGTTTTTCGTACAGACCGGCTAGTTTTGGCGGGAAAATTTCCGAGTTGATTTGAAGACAAACAAACGAGATTCAAGTGTGATTTACAAATGATTTACAAAAACAGACTATCAAAAAAGAAGTTAAATGTTCTCAACAATAATTTTAAGTAGAAAAGTAGATGAAAAGATGCAAAAAAACACGAAGAAATACGTAAAAACAAGCAAGTAAACCTAAGCCGCTAACTCACGAACACAAAACTTCGTTAAAAGCGATGAAGACAGGAGCCAAAAGCCATATAATAAATAGCTTCTTAACCTCGTTTGCTGGGTCTGTACGAGAAAGTATTTGCCCTCGGATTTTTTTTTTGCACAGAAAGGTAAATACTTTCCCATACAGACCTATCATTCGCTAATAAGTAATCAATATAAGTATAAGGAGTAATTCTTTTTTTCTGTCTTCAATTTAGGTATTAACAGGTTTGTCAGAAATTAACGTCTACCTGGACATTATCGATGAAAAGGCCGCCAAGTGAGTATAACCTTACCATCTGAATATATGTAAAAATACACAAAGTTCAGTAATTAAGTTGCCATTAAGGGTTTACTGCTCGAATTGATGTTGGTAGTTTTTAAATTCATTGCTGAATTAATGGCGAAAATGTTGAAGGAGGACTACGTGGCGAGGATCCGGCTCTCCAAGTTATTCCTCAGCTGCACTTCCGTAAGGCAGATGGAACATACCTCATCAAGGCAAATTCTAGTCCCAAGAAAACAGTTTTACTCATACAGACCCTCCTGCTAAGCATGTAGCCTCATTCTGAAGGAAAGGTTGCGTACCTAGTGGAAATGATAGTATTTTTACGAAACTGGGTTGACCAATTACCATGGTGCAAAATTTATATCATGCCTAAACGAAATTTTCCCGGATACCTAATTAATCGCTTCAAATTTTCTTGCAAAACCCAGATGTAGTGTGGGTGAATAGTTTGGAGTTTTAAATCAAACTTTAGTCCTTCTTATAGACATGAGGTTATTAAAGAGATCTCACTTGCCTTTCGTTGAGGACCATTTCAGAAAAGTATAGAGCATCAATGCCCGTACCTGATTAGGGGTACAGGGGAGGCTATGCCCCCCCCGGAGCAAGTATAGCAAGTGACAGGAAAAATTGAGGAGATTATAAACACACATGAGATTGAAAATGGCTGAAAATATTGCCTGTTGCTCCCCATGTCAATGACCTTTTGGTACGGGCCTAGGATCACATGTGCAAATTTACAAGTCACCCAAGAACGTTGTCCCAGACTTGTGGGCAATTGTTGAAATAAGACTTGCAGTTTTGGATGTAAATCGATTCCTTTGTGCCCCATTCCAACCATCTTTGGTCTTCATCTCATCTGTTCATTGTCGGGAATGACTTGATTTTCTGGGCTGTACCGACGCAGATGTCTTGTTGACGATGCAGTCTCTAAAAATATAAAATTTATAGTGCTGCGTGGGTAGTCGTTTTACGAAATAGCGAACGTTTGAAGGTTGTATACCACGAAAAATGTGGAGACGAGAAATTAACTTCTTGAGTGATCCTATTAGTCGTCGGCGTGAAACGTCTCCACGTTTCACTCTGACAAGGGCATTAGCTATAAATTTTGATTTCTCGTACACCTCAGGCACGTTTTTAATATAATTTTTAGATAATTCGCTTTTTTATATAACTATACAAGTGAACATCCATGATAAAGTCTTTCATTTTTATAAAATTGTTTGACAGAAATTGTGACAAAACCTGTTTATTCAAAGATGATTCCCAGTTTCCACAAATCAGGAAATGGAGAGAGGTAACATATTCACATGTGCTGATTCCGTATGTACGGTCCACGTCCGTACGCAAAATGAATATTTATTTCATATAAGGGATCTTCTAAAGTATTGACATAGTTCATTTCATGTAATATAGTTGATACAAGTACACGAAGACTACTTCCAGTTTCGAGGTCACTTCTTTATCTCATCGCTTTGACTTCGGTGAAATAGAAAAGCTTTGGTTCTTCAAGAAAAATGAGGCAGTCTTTTTGAAATTCTTTTTATTTCAGAAAATCCGAGAAAAAGAAGCGGAGATTCTGGGTCATCGGAAGGAGATTCAAACAGTCTTACGTAAATCATTCGTAGATTACGTCACAGTTTCTGGAAACGAGGTAAAAAAATCACTGATTTTGTCTTTAAGTAATCCTAATTCGTTTAATCCAGCGCAAATGCGGGTGATTGGTGATTGAACAGTAGCATCAAAACTGGAGTCCTGCGTAAGCAGTTCTGAATCGACGTAGAAAAAGTTTAAGGGTTGTACTCATAAAAGAGAGAAGAAAGTTCTGACAATTAGGGATGAATTTCAAAGTTCCAACGAATAGGCATGTATAAACTTGAATAAGAGAACTAAAAGGCGATAGCATTCTAGTATTGCATTTTATTTTTACGAGTTCTTGGATATGCATCTTATAAAACGTTGTCAATCAAATACTACGTTGTTATGGGACAATTTTGGAATAAAAGTACCCGCAGTAAACTGTAATTCTGTCTGTGTAGAACCTATTTCAGTTAAAATATGCATGACTTGTTGGCTTACGGACGCTAGATAGCAGCACGTTTGTCTGTGGGCACTCGCACACATTCCAAATATTCCTATGGCGTTAACAATGACCAGATTCTCTCGAGGACAAACAGATAATCGGGCTGCTTTGTTGTTGCCTCAAGCGCATATGAACTACAATTATCTTTGACGCGACATGTTGCCACGCGAAATTCTGTTAAGAAGCGTGTCACACTGCGTATTATGCTCCGCTATTGGGGATAGGGGAGACGTGAGAGTCTTTCATAAAGTTGTGTCGCCTGTGCCGGCGTGGCTACACGTGTGATTTCCGCTGAGCTTTGAGGAGGTGACAGCCTTTTCCGCATAGAATTGCGTCACTTGTGCCGATGAGGCTACACGTGCGATTTTTGCTGAACTCTGGGGGCGTAACAGCCTTTTCCGCATAAAGTTGCGTCACCTGTGCCGGGGTGGCTACGAGTGAGATTTTCGCTGAGCTTTGAGGGCGTGACAGCACTTTCTACATAGAATTGCATCACTTGTGCCGGTGAGGCTACACGTGTGATTTTCGCCGCTCTTTGTGTACGTGACATTTCACGATGTTTTACCATCAGTTAAAGAGTGGTTACACGTGCAATTCTGTCGCAACCTAGGAACGAGACAGTCTTCCACTTTGTTGCATCATCTTTGGCAGGGTGGATACTTGCAAGAAATTTTCTGCTCGTGTGATTTCCATGTGGGATTGGGAACGTGACAATGCTTCATAAAGTTACATCATGCCACCTGTACCAGGGTGGATACACCTGCGATTTCCACCTCGCTCTGGTAGTGTGGCAACTTGTGATGTCGCTCGTCACCTGTGGCTTCATAAAATCTCTTGCGCAGTCGCGGCTTCTTTCTTTTTTTTTTATTGTAACTTATACCTGACATTAACCCCAACACTTATGATCACTGTGGAGGAAACTCGACGAAAAGGGAATTAGAGATGACCTAATCCAAGAATTAAATGTTTTTCTTTCCAGTTTTTAGTTGAAGTTCCAATATCAAAGATCAAATCTATTCCGCATGACTGGATCAAAATCAGTTCGTAAGTTCTCCTGAAATCAATTTGTTTTTTGTTTTTACCATTTTTGGTAACACGCAAAAAAGGTTGTCAAGCCCCGTGCTAATCAAACTATCGTCATTAGTTGCACAGCCAATGTGTTACCAGCTGGAGGTCATTACTAGGTCATCCAAAGATGCGTTAACTTAGCTGCCAGGCTATCAACTACTCATAACCTTTAGTGCTCCTTTGCAGCACCCTGATAACCGTGTACTCATAGCCTTTGGTGCTCCTCTACTCCACTCCAGTGACATAACACTCATAGGCTTCAGTGCTGCTCTGCAACACTCCAATAATTAAATACTGATAAACTTTAGTGGTCTTCTGCAACACAGTAACATAGCACACATAACCTTCAGTGCTCCACTCCACCACTCCAGTAACTTACTACTCATAACCTTCAGTGCTCCACTGCACCACTCCAGTAACTTACTACTCATAACCTTTAGTGCTCCACTCCACCACTCCAGTAACTTACTACTCATAACCTTCAGTGCTCCACTCCACCACTCCAGTAACTTACTACTCATAACCTTTAGTGCTCCACTGCTACACGCCAATTTCTCTTGCGTTTTAGAACTAAAACAGTTTCCCGATTTCGAACTCCATTCGTCGAGGAATGTTTCAAAACATTATGTCAATATCGGGAACATCTCTCAAATGCTTGTCAGGACGCCTGGCTGCAATTCTTATCGTCTTTCAGTTCCAACTACGACAAATACTGTGAAGCTGTGAGACAACTGGCCACATTGGATTGTTTAATGTCACTGGCTGAAGTCGCTGAGCAGCAAGGTTATACAAGGTATGGAAAATACGAGTAAGAAGTTGAAAGGTTGCTAACTGCCGTGACTAATCGCAGAGAATTTTGACGTTTCAAGCAAAGGCCATTCATCGGAAACTGAAACGTGTGCTGAAAGAACACGTGATGAACACACTCTGGTGAAGGGCCTTTGGTCGAAACGTCCGAATTCTTTGCCATCAGTCAAAGCAGTTACCAGTCTTTCAACTTTTTACGTTATCTAACACTGTCTATGGAGTTTCCCATGTTTATATTATTGATGGGAAATGTATGTCCTCTACAAGTTTATGACGTATTCAACGCGCCTTTCAGTGGTGATGTGGTCGCACACGTCGGAGGAAGGTGGTGGCACATTCGTTCAAAGCGTTATTTCAGCGTGTTCATCGCCAATCTTGTCTCTGTCAAAATCTTCTATTGTTCACAAAGCACCCAGTTTATATCGTTGGTGCACGAAGGGAATAAGTAGAACTGATATGAAAAGACCGTCAGCTTGTTTGTTTTTAAAAACTTCCTAATGGTAGACAACTAAGAAGGAAGAATACATTTCACCGCTTACGTCCAAGAAGTCAGAAGGAACTACGTGTTTGTAAACTGCACGTCAGCAGGAACTACATATTTTCTGCATGAACCAGCAGTACCCGTTACTTAATTATCTGAGTTCCAAAGCTCAAATTACAGATTAAAACAGCAACACTACCCACCTCCTTTTACGTTTTCGTCCACGAAAACTTGTGACAAGATGCTTAGCAGGCCTAAGATTACTGGCTATATTGCTATGACCTAAACTGGCAACTTCAGTTGACAACATAATCTCGTTGGCCTTGTAGTGCTTGGATGTACTGACATAACCTGACTGATAGTTCCCTTTAGGGAGTGGCACGTGCGCCTTGGATGGGAGGGTCCAGCAGAGTGAGGTCGTGTTCAACGAGGGTGAAGGCTCCATGCTCACGATTGGAGCTTACAACGTTGAGAAACCGGTAGGCGTATAATGAGGTCAGAGGTGGTCATGGTAAACAGCCAGTATTTCCTCAGAAGGAGTTCTAACTTTATAATCGATACCGACTCGTGATAAAATGGTGTTAGGACCGAACACTGGCATGCAACTCTTTGTTCACTACAACTTTAGTTTATCTTGTTGCGACAACACCTTTACGTAAGACGTTCGTGTAGAAGGATTATGTTAGGCGTTCAAGTATCATGTCGTGTCTGTTGAGGTCCCACGTTCACTGCCAGATTCGTATATCTTGTTCAAACATTACGTCTATGTTAGACTGTAGTGTACAACAGTTATCTGATTACCGAAGCGTTGGATGTTCAAGTACAAAGTTCGTATACATGTTCGTGCAAAATGTTTGTATATAGCACGTTCATGCCGAATGTGATTTTACGTAAAATTTTACGTTCACGTACGACGTTTCCTCAGGACGTTCAAATATGTTATTTCTTGCAGACCTCGGCTCTGTGATAAAGCTGGTTACATCCACATTCGCCAAGGACGACATCCCGTTGTTGATGTTCTGTTGAGTGGGGAAGGGCAGTATGTCCCCAATGACACGTGCTTAGAGGTAAGACCTGGGATTTAACGAAGCTTTTTTTTCGCTAAAAGAAAGAACGCGATAGCTGGCTAAAATTACAAATATGGTGTACTCACGAAGTAAAATGGGTGATATCTCTGAAATTGCCAATGATCATGTTTTTGGTATGTCTCTAGTCTGATTCTGAGCGATGTATGATTATCACAGGACCAAACATGGGAGGAAAAAGTTCTTATGTACGGCAGGTGAGACGTTGCCTAAATTTTGAATGTGAAATGGGTTGCTTGGTACTGATGGTTGCACGTTGTTTCTTAATAGACCAAGGGCGTACATTACGAGGTGTGTGCGGTGCGATATACCCCACTTTTCGATACGCTTCAGTAACACAGGCCAGGTGGGTCAGTAATGTGGGCTAAGTTGGCCGTTATATAAAACTTGCAAGGAAAATAAATTTACAGACTGGGTGTGTTGGTAAAACTGGCTTGGTTAGTCGGTAAAACAGGCTTAGTTGATAAAACAGGCTTGGTTGATTTGTAAAACAGGCTTGATTAGCCTATAAAGCAGGCTTGGTTGTTCTTTGAAACGGACTGGGTTGGTCTCTAAAACAGGTTTGATTGGTCTCTAAAACAGGTTTGATTGGTCTCTAAAACAGGTTTGGTTGGTCTCTAAAACGGGCTTGGTTGGTCTCTAAAACAAGTTTGGTTGGTCTCTAAAACAAGTTTGGTTGGTCTCTAAAACAGGTTTGGTTGGTCTCTAAAACGGGCTTGGTTGGTCTCCAAAACAGGTTTGGTTGGTCTCTAAAACAGGCTTGGTTGGTCTCTAAAACAGGTTTGGTTGGTCTCTAAAACAGGTTTGGTCGGTTTATAACGGTCATGGTACGTTACTAGATAAACCTCTCATGATGGCTGCAACCTGGAGTATTCCTTTATCTGCATGCAGATCGTGATTCAATTCTATGGTCAATCGACTAAACTTTAAGGTCAAGGTTTGGAGCGAGGCGTAGGAATTGAATGTTTGTGGAATAAGTTATCTGAGGAAACCATCTAGAAAGACAGCTAAATCAGGACACTGCTTCAATTTTGCTTTTATCTATAGCTGTTGTGCATGCAATATAACGGTATACGAAGAGTATGCTGTGCACTGAAAAGGTTTTGAAATTTGTATAGTCCTTTATTCATACACGGTACGTTTAACTGGAAATTGTCGAAGTGTGACGGTGGTATTTCTTTTAAGGTGGCATTAATTTGCATAATGGCACAGATTGGTTCATTTGTTCCGGCGGACGAGGCGGAGTTGGGGATCATCGATGCTGTATACACCAGGTATTTTTCCTATTTATGGTTCGCAGATCGTGTCATCATAGATAGATAGATAGATAACTTTATTTCATCTCAGGTTAATGAAGCTTATTAGGCCTCTAGCAAATACTTGCTAATGTGCTGAGAATATTGAATTATTTACAAATAAAAATACGTACTTTATAACCAACTAACAGTCTATAAAACTCCAAATTAATAATAATAATAACCCTATATATATAAATTAGGTTACTCTACATTAGCCTCTCCAGGGTCGAAAAGAATCTTAAATTGCAATTCTGCTGGCCTCTGGCCAAGAATCTGTTGAAGGTAGAAGGACACCATGAGCAAGGCTCGTGCCGAGGTATTGTTTTAGTAGATTAATAAGTAGCTGCATTATGACGACTTTACTTTGAGAAATTAATATTGATCACAAACAAGGAAGCAGAAGTAGAATACAAAGTTGGAAAGTGAATAAAGTGATTGGAAACCAACGATGGAGGTGATAATTTGCACTAAAAGTGTCAGCATGATTCGCCAGTGTGAACGGTCGTTTATAGTTTCGCCGTCCCGAGGTGAAACCTTAGAGATTAATCAAGAAATAATATGAGTATTGAATGCGATCTCCGATACAAGAAAGTAGAAAAACGAAGTTTAAGTGACAGTACACACCAGTGGCGCAACTACAGAGTGCGAAGAGTGGGTAAAGCCTACAGGCCCCGAGTATTTTGTAACGTCATTATTATTTTCTTGTCATGACGGCATGAATTTGCACGAATAAAGTTTCAAAATATTTTCAATTCACAGCAAGAGAGAACTGTCACATTAAGCCAAAATTTTGATACGCTGCCTCTTTAATAATCGATCTATTTATGTGTGACAGATTTACCAAAGCATGAAAACGCACGGGCTTGAGAGTTTTCACTGAAGTCCCCTGAACATTACAGATAAAATCCTGTGCTTTGATTAGATTCCTTGTGTTTTAAAGCTACACCGTGAGCTGCTTCCGTATTCTAATTAGTAGTAACATAACGTTTTGAACAGAATAGCATCAGGCGATTCAGGCGTCATTTTAAGAATAATATTGAATATCAACTGCTTTTGTTTACCTAATATCTTCAAATTGCTATCCATACGTCTTCAGTATCGTCGGTATTGACCTGGATAGGGTCCACCAACAAATCTTTCCCACGGATCCCCAGATGCCTATGATCATTACTGAGATGAATAATAAAGTTTAACAAAAATTACTTTTTATCAATTGTCGTTTATAACAAACTGTACTTAGATAAGTCTCTTGTTTCTCGAAATGCAGTCAATACCATTTCAGGGATTCAAGATTTTCAAAGCCTCTCAAGAACGTTTCTTCCAAACCTCCTTTGCAAGGTCTTGATTTCGCCACAAATAAATGTACCAGAAAAAAGACAGATCGATTGCACTAAATAAAGCCGAGAGTATGGGCGTATCTTACGATTAGATTTCATCTTCAGAAGTCAACGAATTTTCTTTCAGTGTGTAGAACATAATATATAACATTCCACGATAGAGCTTGGCTCCCTCTGCGCCTTTCCATCTGCAGGCCCGCATCTGCAGCATTATATATGACCCCAACACAACAAGTTTAACCATTTTTGGAATCACTTTATAACACTGATAGCGATCATTTAGACCGAAAGCACAGCCTGTTGATTTTAATTAAACACGCTGAAACGTTTAATGGGGATTTTTTTGGTTCTTTTATCTCAGGATGGGGGGCAACGACAACATTTATAAGGGAAGGAGTACATTTATGACCGAACTTCAGGTAAACAATTTAATGTGCTATTTTGGATAACAAAAATATGACCCCGTATCCTCACCTATTTCTCAAGAAAGACTCTGTAAGTATAAACATTGAGCTTCCGGAACGCTAATCTGAGTCTCAGTAGCTCAATGGTTAGAGCGGGTCACCAGTCATCAAAAGGCTGTGGGTTTGATCCCCGTGTGGGACTCAGAAATCGTTTTTCTGAGGAATGAGCTATACGAACGTTCATCTATAATCCAAAAGCTTATTCGCAGCAAAAGGGTTTAAGTAGAACACTGAGACACGAATTAGCTGGCTTTTGTCAACTATCGCCTCCTGACTATTTCGAACTTGTATTTAAATTGTTCGGTGTTTGTTACGTCAGTTTTTCTGAAAAATTACTTTTTCATTCTTACAGGAAACATCTGACATTCTAAAACATGCAACTCCTCGATCTTTGGTTATCCTTGATGAACTGGGTCGCGGAACGAGCACCCATGATGGGACAGCTATAGCTTATGCAACGTTGTCTTACGTCATTACAAATGTAATTAATCAATGTGCAACTTGCTTGCATGCGTGACTGAACGTGTAGTCGTCCACGAAACGTTAGGCTGTGAAGAACATGCTAAAAAAGCTATAGTTGTATAAACGTTTTGCAGTTTGTAGCAAAATTATAAACTGCCACTGTTACATTCCTTCCCTTGCCTTCCCTTGCCTTCCCTTGCCTTCCCTTGCCTTCCCTTGCCTTCCCTTGCCTTCCCTTGCCTTCCCTTCCTTCCCTTGCATTCCCTTCCCTCTCCTTCCCTTCCCTTCCCTTGCCTTCCCTTCCTTGCCTTCCCTTCCCTTGCCTTGCCTTGCCTTGCCTTGCTTTGCCTTGCCTTCCCTTGCCTTGCCTTGCCTTGCCTTGCCTTGCCTTGCCTTGTCTTCCCTTGCCTTGCCTTGCCTTCCCTTCCTTGCCTTCCCTTGCCTTCCCTTGCCTTCCCTTGCCTTCCCTTGCCTTCCCTTGCCTTCCCTTGCCTTCTCTCTTGCCTTTTCTCCCTTATTGTCTTTCTTTGTCTTTCCTTCGCTTTCCTTTGCTTCCAGGAAAATGCATTTCCCATAACAAGTATTGTAAAAAAAGACAAGATTTCCGAAGCAATTTTTTTACCGGATTAATGGTCACAACGCTTGACCTAATAAAGCTGGTATTCTTTTCTTTAATGCAGATCTCGAGTCTCACTCTCTTTATCACACATTACCCTTCACTCACCAGTCTTCAAATATCCTTCCCAAGACAAGTATCCAACTACCACATGGCGTTTATTGCCGAGGGATTGGACATCCGGGCGGACCATGATACCGAAGAACGTGCGGACAACGATTCCGCTTCCGTGGAAACAGTGACTTTCTTATACCGCTTGGTCAAAGGTGTTGCCAAGGATAGCTACGGTTTAAACGTGGCCAGACTGGCCGACATACCGTCAGAAATATTGCAAAAGGCTGCTGTAAAGTCGCATGAGCTTCAGAATATCATCAAGCAAAGGAGGTAAGTCAATGCGTAATAAACAAAGTCTAATGGTTCCCGTACTTTATTAAATATTAAATAACTGTATGACACTCTATGGTGCTGAAATGCCAGTAATTTAGCGTATTTACATTGATAAAGTAAACTTGTTCAGGGAAAGAAGACCTCACAGATGGTCAAGTATTTAAAGGGTTGACCTGAGGTTTTTGTGCAGGTTGTCTTTTCTGGTTTACTTTGGGTTACCAGTTTTTTTTATTGATTGTTAGTCGCCTGCATGATAGATCTTCATGGGGCGATCGTAATAAAGGATTATAAGTATAACCCATTATATCTGTTAAGTGCGTTACTCAATTACAGAAGTTTTTGACAAAAGGAGGTTGATGTTGCACATTGAGACAAGAGCGAAGCCATAACAATGGGTAAACGTGAAACATCGGTAAGAAAGTCGATCAGATATTTTATTTCAACTTGTATTGCTGTCACTGCCATGTTCTCGTGGCACTACAGCAAAAACAACACGTCGCCCAAGGCCATACCAGGCACTGTGAAGTTTGCTATAAATATCCGCAGATATCTGCTGGAGTTGAGCCTCAGTAGCTATATACCATCATTCTCCAGATTTTGAGTCATACTGGAAGCTTTACAGATGAATCTAAAATATCTAGTTTACTTCTTGCATTGACATACTTCGAATTCCTCGTGAATGCGCACGGACATTATATTTCTGTCAAGTCTAATGTTTATCTATGAGTGCGTCCGCTTCAACCACAGAAGAAAGAGAATTAATCAGGAAACGAATTGTGGCAAAGTTGACTTTTTAACCCATCTCAAGCAATGGATTTTTTTCTTACCGCTGCATTAATTCTTTGCGGCAGATTATCAGAGATTGTTCTGATTCCGAATATTGTGGAAAGGTGATACGTCGGTGATAATCGCAACATTGAAAGCTGTGTTGAACCGACCACCAGCAATTACACTTTTGCACATTATACTTTTTTTCTTGTTTAAATGGTAGTGCTTAATGTTCAATTTTTTAACTAAACTGCTTGAGCTTGCTTGCTAAAATGCTCGAGAATTCCCAAGACATTCATCATGAAAAGATTAGAAAACAAATCGCTTTCAATTTCAATCCAGTTTATATTTCATCATTATATCAGTATTCAGTATGGGAATTGACTGCACATCGCATGGTTACTGACAAACAAACACTTAACTGAACAAGAGCTTTAACACTAAGTTCATAAAATTTTAATCAATTTTTAAGTTACATTACCATCTAAGTAGGGAAAGCTAATCCTTTTCAACTTTTGGAATCTTTTCAAGTTCATATAATGATAATAAACAAATTTCTTGCTAAAATGCTAACGTTATCCTTAAAGCTTTGACCTTGCTAAAACGCTCAATGAGAATGCAGAGATCATAGGCGTGGAGTATTGGGGGGCTAAGGGGCTACAGTCCCTCCAGAAATAGCTTTGGGGGATAAGCCCCCCTGGGATGTTACATTAATTGATATGTGATTCACGAATGGTACGGTTACTGACGTGCTGGTTGGTGTAATATAACCGTTAAAACTTATTATTTCTTCAAGCCAATTGTACCCATGATGCACTTGAGAAAACGAGCTAAATTTAACACCGAAATTTGAAATCTTAGCAACGAATCATGCACCAATCATGGAGTCAGGCATTTCCGCTTTCGGTTTTAGCCCCTCCTGGAAATAGAAAAATTCTACGCTTATGGCAGGGATTATGTGTATAGGTCTACCGGCAATCACGGAACTAACAATCGTGAAAATTTCAAATGTGAAATTAATTTTTAATATGTTAACCCTCCATTTCGTGTGTAAAATACATGTTTCGTACACCAACAATTCACTTGTGAAATTTTGAACCAAGTCATTTCACATAGGAATTAGGTATCTCACATAAGAAAATGTGCCAATTTTATATGTTAATCAAAATTTGATGTGTGACGACGTTCCAGTTCCATGTTTTTTCACGTGTGAAATGGTAAATGAAATTTGAAAGGCGAACAAACTGTTAAATCGTCACGTCAAACGGTAATTTGCAAAGGTACACTATCGCACATGTAACAAGCCTAGCCTGTTGGGAATTATCCGTGGGCCACATAGGATTTCCATAACAGGGGGCTTGAACGGTGTTGGGGCATGCTCCGCTAGGAAATTTTGAAATAACAAAGTCTGCTGAAGGCAATTTTCGGTATTATGGAGGTACAAAACGAAACACTTCTTGAGCGTGCGGTACGAAAATAACACCGTTTTCCCCCGATGACATCTCAGATTGTTTGAACATTTAAAGTAATCATGCAATTTCACAGAGCTTTACAGAGCTTTCACTACATATGCTTTATAGACTTCACTTTATTTTTACTGAAAAACAATTCGTTCATAAGCGAAAGCTTACCAAACCCTCCCTCCCTATAGCTGCGCCTCTGGAAACTGTCGAGGAGTAATTTAGGGCGTCGGAAGGAGCTGACTGACAGACTCGAGGACACTCTCACTTATAACAATCTCATGTCAAAAAGGTTATTATAGGTCAAATGCCTCCAATAAGTCCCGCTTATTTACTAGTTGTTTATCAGTGTCTTAGTAGCTAAAATGTCGCGGTCTTCTCATCATAAATGTATGCTTTATCTTGGAAAGAAGATAAGGTTGACGTTCACGGAAATAGCACGACCAAGGAAGTCGAATCGGCTGATTATGTATGAAACGCTTGACAACCGTAAGGTTATGCTTATATTTTGCTTCGATAGTTGTTCGTACACCAGTCTTCTCATGAACGAAACTGTTTATAGGGTGAGTCCCAAACTTGAGGATTTATGCGAAAGTAGCGGCCTCACATTGCGAGTGTACAAAACATAGCTCTTCCCTAAGGACTCAAGTGGCTCCGAACATCGTCACTGGACGAGGGAGCGGAGTGGCTTGCGTTGCCATGTGATCGTGTGCAATAAGTCACGTCGTGGATACGGAATATATTAGGTTACATAGATCGTGTCCCTTTGTGGACGGTGGTAGAAAGGTAAAAATCGAAACTAGTGGGGAGTTGGATTTTAATTTCAGTTCAGCGGATAACCAAGTGGACCACTTTCGGCCTAGTTCCAGCTTGTTCGAGAACCAACATTAAGACGGCCACACCAAAACTCACCGGGATGGTATAGGTGACCATCTACTCTCCTTTATGATCTCTTGTCTTTCGTTGCAACTACTTTACTCGAATGCCTAAACCTCTACGTCCTTATATTCTCCATTCAGAAAATGGAGATGTTAGAGATCGCAATGAACTCTGACTTAGACTCCCTCAAAAAATGGTTAGTCGTCAACAAACTTAGCCTGAATGTGGCAAAGACTGAATTTATGATCATTGGATCTAAGCCAATGATGAAGAGTATATCAAATTCACTACCCAATATTAAAATTGATGACAAATCAATCAGTCAAGTTAATGAATGTAAAACTCTTGGGGTAATAATTGATCAGCACTTGTCTTGGAAAAACAACACTAACTATATTAGTAAAAAAATAACTTCAGGAATATCAGCCCTTAGATGCTTAAAAGATTTCGTTGACAAAGATTCACTATTATCCGTGTACAATTCGACTGTTCGTCCATACTTTGACTACTGTTGTGAAGTATGGGATGGTTTTGGTGAAACCCAATCAAAGAGGCTTCAAAAATTGCAAAACAGATCTGCCCGAATAATTACAAATATGAGTAATGATGTAGATCACTCGATTGCTCTGCACGCATTAAATTGGGAACCTTTGAAAGTTCAAAGGAAAAGGGCAAAGTCAAAAATGATGTTTAAAATATTGAACAACATGGGTCCGAAATGCCTCTCAAACCTCTTTACCTTTAGAAGCGATGTTTCAGATTATGACCTACGTGATACGTCGCTTAAACTTTCTTTACCAAAACCGCGTACAAACAGCATGAAAAAAAGCTTTTTGTTTGACGGAGCTAAACTTTGGAATAGTTTACCTGAGCAAATAAGAAGGTGCACTTCTTTCACGAGGTTTGAAACTAAAATCGCTGCTCACAGTATCGCCTACAGCACTTAACATTTCATTCTGTAAATATACTTTTAATTCTGAATCTATCTTTTCATTACCAAGTCCTAGCTTCCATTGTAAATACCTTAGCTATTAGCGTAGACCTCAACTAACGAATCTCTTGTAATTTGTACACATTTTTTTATTTATTTATTTATTTATTTATTTATTTATTTTTTTTTTTAATTTTCTCACGCCCTTCGTGGAAACCAGCTTATGTTGTCGAGGCTAGCGTGAATAAATAAAGTTATCATCATCATCATCAAAACACCTTCCGCGTAACTAACCAGTGAAGCAGTTGATTATAAACAAATGATAACTTTTGCTGCTATTATAATTGCCATTGCTGTTATAATTACAATGCATTACTATTAGTATTTCTTTTGTTGGGGTTACTGTTCCCCTCACTGTGATCGTTATTTTGTTATTATTATTATTAATTTTATTATTTTGAAATATGATAGCTACAAATCGTTATTGATAAATAGCCTAATAACAAGGACACAAAATTTTTCTGTCCCTTTACAACAGTTCTTTTAACACAAACACATAAGTAGGACAGAAGATAGTCAGGTTTGATTGTTTGGTAATATTGATTGATAGCAGGTAATTCGAACTGGGCTAATCCCACTATAATCCACCCTACAGACAAACATGTTAGTTTTTTACATATTGAACTTAGCTTGAAAGTATCTTTCTCAGTATCGTTTCGCTATCCATCAGTACCGTCTTTTGCATCGTTCCTACAATTTGTTTCGCCGATTCGTCATTTTCGAATATTCTTCGCACTTCCTTGATTGACTTATTGATACCTCCTCCAAGACACCCTATCACAATTGGAATCGCGATCACTTTGAATCCGACACGTCTTTCTCTCATTTCGAATACTAACTGCTGGTACTTTGTTCGTTTCTCATTCGTCTTGGTTTCGATATTATCTTCTTGTGGGCATGCCATATCACAAATCCAAATTATTTTCTTTTGTTTTTCCTCTAACGTCAAATCTGGTCGTCTGGATGTTGTCGTCTTTCTTAAATGGAATTCAAAGTCCCACATCAACTTTGCAGTACTGCTCTCCAAAACGTGTCCTCTTTCCCACCTTTCTGCATATCACTTGGTTTGGCCATCAATTAGCTTATATTCTTTTGCCCATTGAACTGCAAGTATCATTAATGCTCGGTTATGCCTTCTGATGTATTCGCTTGGCGCTAACATTTTACATCCAGCCAAAAGATGATCCATAGTTTCTTTTTACTCACCACAAACTCTACATTTTACATTAACGCAAGGCGATCCCCTTGATACTTTCCACACTCTAGTTTCTATCATTTTCTCCATCATGTTAACTATTGCAGCTGTTTTTCTCGGATCAAGGCTTTGTTTCAGCCACATATTGCACGACTCCTGTTGCTTCCTGTAGACCTCACTTTGTAACTCCTTCTGTCTGTAGATTTCCTTTCTTTGTATCTCTGTTCCTTTTTGATGACCTTTTTCACACCTTTCCAAGTGTCCTTCCAAGATTTGTCTAGTCTTTCCCCTTCCAGTGTCACTTTTCCTTCTTCAAAGTCAATCCTTGAGCCAATCTCTTGCTTATTATTACAACTCGCACACCACCCAACTAAGGACAGTGGAAGGGGTCTAAGCCTGCTACGGGCTCCCAGCATCCCGCCAGGTAAGGCCGCAACAGACATTGCACATTTCAGGGAACTTGTGGGGAAAGGAAATTTTACCATTAAAATGGATTTTAGGAAACACCCACGGGGCCAGCCCTTACTCGCCCAACTTATCCAGTCAGGAAGGAGTAAGGGATATACAGTCCTCTAAAGTCCCTGAAATTACTCCCCGATGCGTATATCCAGTTTGACCTTAACAGTACCCTG
This sequence comes from Heliopora coerulea, assembly GCA_030142905.1. Classification (NCBI taxonomy): domain Eukaryota; kingdom Metazoa; phylum Cnidaria; class Anthozoa; order Scleralcyonacea; family Helioporidae; genus Heliopora; species Heliopora coerulea. Next base: position 2,891,108 of record JASJOG010000020.1, read on the forward strand.
TTGCACTTCCAACCAATTAAGGTTAGTTTAGGCGTGCCACTGCAAGGGTTAAGACTGAATATTGTTTTATTCTTAGACTAGTGCAGATCTGTTTCAGCATTTAAGGCTGGTTCATCCTCAACCAACTAAGGTCAGGGGCATCAGCCTGCTGTACAGATTTTCTTCTAGTCCTTGGGCTAACAGGGCAGGTTTGCCAACACCTGAAGGTAGTGTACTTGCAGCTGCCAGCCAATTAAGGCAAGCTGAGGCTTTCGGCTACCTGTCTACCCAGCTGGCAAGGCAGGGGCGCCACTCCCTAGGTCATTTCATCAAAGCCTGCTCGTTTTATGGAGGTCACTGGCTCCGAGTCAATGCCCTGCCTACCTATTTCTGGTTTTATCTCGGAGTTTCCTTCTCCTAGATAAGTTGCCATCCAAGGCTAAAGAGTCTTATCTACCCTTGGCTAAGGGGTTGCTGGCACTTGCCAAAGGTGCCACCCCGGACTCTGGTAGGCGGGAGCGTCCACATTCCCGTAGTAGGCTGAAGCTGTGCTTGTCCTACTCCAGTGCCTAATGCTTATTATTATTATTATTATTATTATTATAGTTACTTTATTTTATTGGCTATTTTTTACAATAATAGTGTCGGGTTTCACCCTGAGACCCGGGGCAATAAGAAGGATAATACTATTAACTCTCTAATATTAATTTTGATGAATAAAGAAATTAAGACAAGCTGTCAGACGAAGCAAGTAAATCATATCGAGAGAGCCTTTCTCAAGAGGTGCACAGCGCTGCTGAGGACAATTTTCTGTAACTCCTGCAGGCTGGGTTTTCCAGGTAACTTCTTCGGATGTGACTGCACACATTTTTATTAACAAGTCCGAGGGCTCCAATAACTACTCGCACTATGGATGTTTTGATGTGCCACATTCTTTCGATCTCGATTTGCAAATCTTTATATTTAGATAGTTTGTCGAATTCTTTGGCAGACACGTTCCTATCTGTAGGTACTGTCATATCGATCATGAGGCAGGTCTTCTCATGGTTTTTAATGACTATGTCAGGTCTATTCGCTTGGATGGTTCTGTCAGTGTTGATAGTGAAGTCCCAAAGGATTGTAACTTTGTCGTTCTCTACTACCTGGGGCGGTTTGTGTTCATACCATTTCGCTGCACAGGGTAGATCGAAATGCTGACAGGCTTTCTAGTGAATATATTGGCCAATTCTATCGTGTCTGTTTTTATATTCTGACGGTGTTAAGACGGGGCAACCAGAGACAAGGTGGTCTATAGTCTCTTTTTACTTCTCACAGAAACGGCAGTTTGGATTTACTCCATTACGAAGGATTTCAACCTGGAAATTTCGTGTGAACAGGCTTTGATCTTGGGCAGCGATTATAAATCCCTTCGTTTCGGCTTTGATCCCAGCACCACGTAACCACTACTGGGTGTTCAATAGATGTACATCAGCACTGTTGGTACGGTTGGGGTACTGGCCGTGGAGGGGCTTTTTCTCCCAGTTTTCCTTGATCTGTTTAAGGCCTTCCTTCTTAGCTGCTTTTTTCCACAATTTTAGCCTGCTTGGTACAATTTAGGTCTTCATCAACATTGATTTCAACTCCTAGATCACGTTTGTACTTCTCACTCTCTTTTTTGACTGAGTGGGCTGTTTTAGAATTTTCATGTTGTTTGACCAATTGAAGCATCCAGTCATTAGGAGAGTCTAAGTATTTTTCGAGCCCTATGGTGGTAGTTTTGTAAGTGAGCTCTAGCTGAATTAGCCCTCTGCCTTCCTCTTTACGTGGAATGTAGAGTCTATCGACATCGGATTTAGGATGGTGCATTCTATTAGTTGTTAACAGCTTTACGAACCTTGGTGTCTAGTTCTTTAATATCAGTTACCGTCAAGTTGATAATATTGAAACTGTACGTAACAACTGGTATGCCAAGGGTGTTAATTGCCTCAATTCTGTTTGCGGAGTTAAGTTCAGTTTTAAGCACTGCCCTTGCTCGTCGATAAAATTCCTTCCTGATTTTTTCCTTCTTACTTGAGTGCTGGATGCCATTACGTTCATTGATGCCAAGGTACTTATACACTTCCTCTTTGTCTAAATCCCGAATAACGTTGTTTATATCTAGGCACACATTAGCACTATTCACAAGTTTTCATCTTTTAAAAGTTGTTTTTGCACACTTGTCAAGGCCAAATGACATACCAATATCATCACTGAACTGCCTTACTGTTTGCAGCAACCTTTCTAGATATTCGTCATTTTTTGCAAACAACTTAAGATCATCCATAAAGAATAGATGGTCGGTGCTTCTATTTCCGATCTTATATCCGTAACCTGTGTTATTCAGTTCAAGTGAGAGTGGAAACAGAGCGAGACAAAAGAGTAGTGGGGAGAGAGAGTCTCCTTGGAAAATACCACAGGTAATATCGATAGGGTTAGATTTTAGAGTTCCCTGCTGGTGGTACAAGAAGAGATTTGTCTTCCAGAGTTTCATATTTGACCTCAAAAAGTTGACAATAACCGGAGATACCTTGTAGGTCTCCAGAGATTTCAGGATCCCATCATGGGGCACACTATCGAAGGCCTTATGGTAGTCAATCCAGGCCATACTCAGATTGCGGTGTTTCGACTTGCAATTTTCAAGGATCATCTTATTGATCAACAGCTGGTCTTTACAACCATAGGAACCTTTTCTACACCCTTTCTTTTCGATGGGGAATAACTCATTGTTATCGAGGAAATTATAAATGCGCTCAGCTAAAATCGAGGTCAACAATTTATATGTTGTGCTGAGACGTGATCGGCCGGTAATTTTTAGGGGTTTTGGTGTCAGAGGTTTTAGGCAATAGGTATGTTACACCTTCTGTCATCCATTGTGGGGATTTCAAAGGGTTTCTTAGCATTTCAGTGAGTTGTTCAGCAAGAAGGGAGTGGGATTCATTAAGAGCTTGCAACCAGAAGTTGCTGACTTTATCTTTCCCAGACGATTTCCATTTGTGTGCTTTAGTAAGGACACAATTTACATCTTCAGATGTAATATCCTCCCAACCTTGTTCTGGGACATTAACATTCTTAACTTCCGAGTTCTTTATCCATTTAGCATCTATATTATATTCTTTGTCACTAGTCCAGATATTTCTCCAAAATTTCTCGACCTCTTCAATATCTGGGGTATCTCTAACAGTTATCGTTCCTCTACCCACTTCCCTATAAAACTTTTTGGCATCCGACTTAAATATCTGGTTTTGCCTGTAGAATTTCGAGCGCTTCTCAAATCGGCGAGCTCTTTGAGCTTTTAATTGTACCTTTTGTTTGATGGTTTCTTTAACTTCGAGAATGTTATCACTATCCAGATTGTATTTCCTTTTCAACTTTCTGCAGCTTCGGCCTTTAACATTTACTCCTTTTTTGAGTTCAGTTAAAATGGACAATTCACGCCTCATTTGCTCAATCTCTTTCTCGATCTTTTCTTTCCAAGCTGGTTTCTTTCTTTTCATCTGCTTTCTTTGCTTCTTATTAGAGCATTTTGAAGATATTGTCTTAGCTGTCGCGTACATGATCTCATTGAGGCCTGTGATGTCTGGTTTAGTGGACTCGATTATTTGTCTCATTGCCTCATTACTCAGCCTTATCTTCTTTTTATTTTTGTTGTTCTTTTGTATTTTAGGAAGATGTTCCCTGTCATTCATATCGGTATGTTTTACTTTTTCTAATTCCTCTAAAATCTCTATTCGAGTTTTTTTCGATCTCAACCGCTTCATCATCCGTAAAAATTCTCCTTACCATTGCTGGTACCGGTTCATTCTGTGCAACATTATTTTCTACTACTGAACCACGACTGACACTTTCTTCATCCTCTAGCGTCCTCTCATCACCTTCAAGTACACGTTCCTCTTCATCAACCTCTCGTTCCTCAACTTCTTCATTTTCAAGATCAAATCGTTCCCTTTCGGCATTGACTTCTACTTTTATGTTCTCTCTAATGGATCGTATTTCTGCTTCGCTTAATCTTTGATTTCTTATTACATCACGCCGTACATTCGCTAGTTTGTTAGCATCTAAGTTAGGTCTTACATCACCATTTCTCGCTCGCCAGATGTTATGTGTTCTCTGTATACATTTTCCTTCAGATGGTTTTTTGAGTGCCATAAAATAGGAATATAGGACATTCTTATACTCTTCTCTAGTCCATTTAATTCGTTTTTCTTTCGATTTATTAGTTTGAGGTGTTTGTTCTGCTGGGTTCTGGTTGGAAATATCCCGGTTAGAATTACCAGACAGTTCTTTTTCAGAAGAGTTTGTTCCAAAAGCCAACTTTTCGACCCCAGGCTGGTTCCCTCCTGGGGGACGCGTCCCTTAGTAACCCGCGCGACGGACGATGCGGTATGGATTTCTTCTTGCAGGTTGCATAGATTTCTTCCCAGACTGTAGGGCCCAATCTGTCCTGGTTTGTGATCAAAGTTTTCCTTCTCCTAGGTGGGTTGCCGGCCAAGGCTGCGAGCCCCACCTACTCGTTCTTAGCTTCTCCAAGCAACGGACTACTTTTAGTCTGACCTCTAGCCTTCGACCTGTCTGGCACGGGTGGCCCTACCGGGAACATAAGGTCCCGCCAGCATAGCTCTTGTTATTATTATTATTATTATTATTATTATTATTTCTATGTGTTCTTTGCTTTTTTTTTTCTATTTATGCTCTTCATCTTATAAAGCTGGCTCCAAACTTTGGGCCAAAGGTTTTATAGTGGTAATGTCACTTAATCGATATTATTATTATTATTATTATTATTATTATTATTTATTTATTTATTTTATTATTATTAATACCATTGCTGTTATCGATATTTTGATACGAGAGTTATTCTTACAATTGAATTTGCGATTGCTTCTGTTTTTACTGTTTTTGATATTGCTTCTACTGCTGTTCTTTCTAATTTTACTGTCATTATTTATAGGAACGGAAGACAAATGTTTAACACCATTTGGAATTGCTCTGCCATAGAACTCAGAGACAGTATGCGAGAACTGAACGTGAGAAAGGTTGGTCAATAAGGCTAATTCCATTATCTTCACGGTTCTTCTCTTATGTCCCTTCAGCCGCTGTGCGAGTTGTCTGTCTTCGATTTTTTCCGTGATATAAGCTTGCGTAGGGTAAGACAGTCATTGACAAAATTAGTTGAAACATGTCCAAAAAATTCACCGTTAATTATACAATGTTGTAATCCAGTCATCTTCCTCGTCTTGTCACCTCTTTCAATGTTGTTTTTTCACGTAGAACAGTTATAACGTCCTGCTATCAAATATCATTTAAGCTGTCGGAAACTACGTGGTAATCACATGCTATAGTTGATTGTTATTGTTAATTGGAGTCGGAAAAAGAGTGACAAAAACACGTGAAGGAGAGACGAGGAGGAGGAGTAAAATGAAGAGAGTCGAATAAAAGTATTTATAAAATCTGTGACTTTGTGAAAGTGTGGGTTTTCTATCCTGTGTTCCCCACATTACTGGCACCTCCGACGGGATTCAACCGTGAGTACAACATATTTTATTGAGTGACTAGAACGTTTGCATAACTAAACCGTGATGTCAATGAAAAAACAGCTTGCTGAGCTTGAAGCCAAACTGAAGACTTTGCGCCTACGCTTAAAACAGACAGATGGGGTCGTAGCTAAACGAGAGAAAGAGGCTGTAGAAAGACATTGAACGTCTGTCCGAAACCTTGCTAGTTCGATTGATGAGTTAAAGAGCTCGATCGAAGAAGCTAAATTTGCTCAGGGCGAATCAGACGACAACGAAGAGTCTTGGTCGAACGAAATTTCAAAAGAGCTGTCGCACGCTGACAAATCTTGCGAAGTGCTAACAAATTGCGCCAAAGAGATTGACGAAGAAGCGAACGTAATCGCAGAAAAAAAGAAACAAGCGCTGGCATTAGATTTCGAGAAAAAACTTTGCGCACAGAAATTTGAAGCCGAGTTGACACAAAGGGAACTTAGTACCAAATCGCCTACTAAAACTAAACTGCCTGAGATATCGATTACTAAATTCAACGGTAACCGTTGAATCCGTGGTACGTGGTAATCACATGCTATAGTTGATTGTTATTGTTAATTGGAGTCGGAAAAAGAGTGACAAAAACACGTGAAGGAGAGACGAGGAGGAGGAGTAAAATGAAGAGAGTCGAATAAAAGTATTTATAAAATCTGTGACTTTGTGAAAGTGTGAGTTTTCTACCCTGTGTTCCCCACATAAGCCTCACGTAAAGCTGAAAAGCGTTTTCAACTTCATATGGACTTTTTGACACGTAAGTCAGATCAACGTCATCTCTGCATTGTATGCTTCTATCGTGCTTGTTCGAGGTGAAGTGGACTTGGATCTTCTTGGTATTTTCATCGTCTGTGTATCTGTCCGAACCAAATTGAGTTGTACAGAATATTTAAATGTTTCATCACTGACGATAACTACGACGACCAGGTATGAAGGAGATCTTGGTTACGCTCGGTCGACGAATCACGTTTTAACTCACCCTACGGGATTGAGTCTAGTTGCAATGTTAGTAAAATGAAAACACGGGCGGATCATAATTTTTCGTTACTTTACCTACTCTTTTGAGATAATGTATTAGTTAATTGTGCCCGAGTCTGTGTTGTATCGTGTTGCTGGTGATTGGTCTTGAGATCGGTTGTGTTTGTCCTTTTTCGTAACTTTTCGTATATCTTGACTTTATATTCGGGACTTAGGTTTGAGCAGGACTCCCTCCACAGTTGCTTTCCTTTGTTTCGTGCCATGTTCTTTCAATAAGCGTATTTGCTTATTCTTATCAGGATTATCTTTATGCTTAATAAAATATGTAATAGTTCTCAAACTCATTGATAATTCATGAACCAATGACAAAGATGGTCAATCACTGAGTGGAATTTTTGAGATCCAAGGATATATTTCACTGTGTTGCCCATCATTTCATCTCGATTTTCCTCAAAATACTACCCATGAGAACCTAGTTCAAGTACCGGTAAACGGTTCTTCCTCTAACTTCGAACTGACATGAAGTTTTGAGATGATAGATGAACGGTTGTTAACTTTTCGAGATAATAGATAAACGATTGTTAAAAAAACTCGGCTTCACCTTGTTTATTGAACTGTGTTCTCAGTGAGTTTTTTTAATTCTCAGTGTCTTTGAAACACTGCACATCCTCTCCTGGATAAGCGTTAAGTCGTCGCAAAAATATTTCGTGTACTTAAGTTGGATAAAATCTCGCCTCCAATCCCTATGGACTCGATAGCTCAACAGGTAAAGCGGCAGACCGGAATCTCGAAGGCGAGAGTTCAAATCCCGCTCGAGTCAACATTTTTCAGTTGACTTTGGCTCGAAAACGAGGGCTCGAAAACGCTCTTGTGAATAGTAATTAGGTCAGCGACGTCTATTTTATTAGTTTAATAATCTTTGAAAGGTAGTAAGGATGCGTATGCACATATATATACTGTTACATGCAGGTAATGTAAAAATAGTTAAAAAGTAGTACTCTGCCAAAGAGAGAGAAAGGTATTGAATTTTCGAGTGAAATCCCTTCCTTAGGGTAAAATGTATAAATTACAAATACAAATTCACTCTATAAAACTCATATTTTACTCAGTGGAAGTGCTTTAGCTCGGATCATCAGTACCTTGTTTTTTCGTTTTTTTGGCAGAGTACTTCAAACTTTTCCTACTTCCTTCAGAACTGCCTACGTAGCACTCTATCTTTGACATTACGTAAGTGAGTGTTTGTACCTGTTGTGCTATGAGGAAATTGCAGATTGTTTGTCACTCGCATTTACATAACTCCTCAGATTCAAAAGTGGTCGGGAAAAACTCTGCAATTATCGTATGTATACTCTCTATTACATTTTCAGTTCAGTTACTTTAGATATTTAGTTATTTTGACCTTAGGTCAATGTCAGGCTATGTTAAGTTCATACGTTCAGTTAAGTCCTACTTTACTGCTTATATTTTCCTTTGCTTGTTTTGCTAATCCTTAAATATCCTCTCGTATTGTCATTACCATTTTCAGCTGGCTTACTGCACTGATAGTACCACTCGCTTTGTTTTTTAATTATTTGTTTCTTGTCGCTTTCTGTTCTGGCTTAACCCCGATCGTTCACAAATGTTAAGCGGTTGTGAAACTAAATCCATTTCCGCTGTCAAAGTGAATTCGCTCGAAGTTGTCATGAGTTGCAAAACTAGAACGAAAACAAAAGGTTAAAGTTTTCACCCCCGTTGCCTAGAGGTTGTCTATTTCGATGAAAGCTTCTCCATCTATTGCTTTTCAAGTAAGTTAAACGATTATTGTAGAGTCATTTAGAAGATATGACTGGTTTTCAGCATCAATATCGAATATACATATGTGTACGTATGTATATTTGTTCGTACGTTCTCGGGAAAAGCTGTCATAAATCACTTTCATTTTGTGGGTGCGCAAGTATAATTTTGTACTTGTCACTTTTGCAGTTCGTAGAGAAATGACTGCGTCTGAGAGGTCATAAAAAGGCTTGAAATTGCGGAATAGCAGTTATCATAGTTTTAAGGCTCCGATATGAGAAAGACCGTAATGATTCATAGTATGTAAATAAACACATCCCTTATCGAAGCGCTTCGAGAAATTGCACATTTATTTGCTGTTCTATGAAGAAATCGTGCGGACTTACCATAACAATTTCTCAGTTTCAAAAACCCTGGGGGAAGTCTGTGCATTTATTTTGTGTACCCCTCTTTACATGTTATGTTTAGTCTCTGAACGTTCATCTATGGTTTTGTTTTCGTATTTTAATGATTAATTTGAAATAATTGTCATGTGAGCTGGATTTTGCGTCGCTACTGTTAAACTTAGGCCAGCTGCAATTAATAAAAGGGTCTAATTTTATACATAGTTGAATCTGCAGTTTCTCATTTCATAGGCATAATGCCTGTGTTTCAGACGCTATGAAGGAGATTTCTTCAGCAGTTATGAAAAAATTAAAAGATGTAATGTTCATATAGGACAGGACTTTAATCCGTGCAAGAAATATACGACGATTTACATCAATTTACATAATTTATTCACGACAACGTACAACTACGTGTAAAGATTGCTTACATCTAAAATTACTTTGCTTACTCGGTTTCCAATCATCCGGTGACCCGTTACTATTATCTATTTTTTTTGTTGTGAAACTAAATCTTGTCAATTTTCCCAATATTTTGCCGTGGGGCTTAGATATTGACCGCCAGCAGGAACCGTTAATCGAAGTGAACGAAAGCTGGGTTTTCCTCTAAACCCCTATCGATTTTAATGCGTTTCTACGTTTCTCAGTCTCGGTTCACGGCGATGAAATCGCATCGATTGGAAAGCAAAACCAGAAGTCACTTGTTTTTAAAATGGTTAAGTTAGGTTTTCTCCTCAAGTTACATTGGGAACGCTCTGATTTCGGTTTTCGAAGGTTTCAGAAGTACGAAAACGAAGATCGCTTCTATTTCACATCACAAAAACATTCTTAGAGTCGTTTTAAATTTTGCTCTGGAGCCAGACAAATTGTTTTAATAACTTGTTCTCGTGAATGCAGATATATTTGAGACCTGCTAAGCTCAAAATAGCGAGTGTCAAGTGCTTAACCGGTACCAGCTAGATTGGTTTCATTACAACCGTGCATGTACTGTGTTGTTCAAAGGTTTGTTTTGGGATCAACTTTAAACAGGAACCAAAGTATATTCATAGTTGCCGACAGTTTCGTTATCTCCGTGTCAGGTGTGTAGATTGACAAACGAAGCTTAATTTTGCATAAGACTCATCTGTTGATTTAAGTCTGAAGTAGGAGGCGGCGAGCGTCGGATATGTCGTACTGGAACAACGGCATTTACACGAGTGCCCTTTGTTATGCAAATCCGTGGGTTACTTTTCCAAACAGTTAAAACACTGAGTAGGATCATTTTCCAGTATCACTTTTGTTTTCACGCACGTAGAAGCGGTTGTGTCGGCTTTGCGACCAGTTTGTGTTTTCGCGCCAACGAAATATGTGTGTGTGACCTTTATAGTGGTTATATTGAGCGTTTCTTCTGTTCTTAATTTGTTATTCAGATTACGCACTAAAGACGACATCGTCATGATTGAAAGCACAGTTCACAAGCGTAATTAAACATTCCCTTTACAAAGGAGAAGAAAAATCACATTCATAAGACAAACACGTATACTGCAGCGTTGAAAACTTGATATCAGAGCACTTCAAGAAACAGAACACCGTCTTTGGAGCACGGTTAAGTCGCTGCTAAATAGGTCGGGGACCCAATTTACCACAATAAATGACCATATCAATTTAATGAGTGGATGCCTCGTATGAACAAGACATGTGGAGCTTAAAAACCCTGTTTGAAAATAGATGTTTTTCGTCGAGTTACAAGGATCACTTATCTGATTCGCGTTCGGTGGAGTCTGCGACCCCGATCGACGGTAAAGAGAGGATATATAGTGTTGTGAAGGCGTTCGTGCTGATATGTTATTGCTTAGCCCTTAACTGCTTCATGGCTTATGTGATGCGTTTTGGTGTAAACCATTCGTCTTATGGCGTGGCTGCGTTTCTCCTCGTCTCACTGGTGTATTTCCTTTATCTCTACAAGTGTGAGAAGGTGGAAGTAGACAGTGGTAAACTGCAAACTGTTCGTTCGTTCTTTTACGCCTTCTCCGTGATCTACATTATGGTAATGTTAATGTGTGTTAGCTCGTTGCTTTTAATAAACGAGAAGTCACCGAACGTTTGAACGTTTGATCTTTGTAATAAGAAATTGAGCGCACTCCATGTTTTGTTTCACATTATTTCGACGAGAAATACTGGAAGCGGTATGCGCTTCAGATTGTATGCTGCCTCGAAGACGTATGGAAGTCCTTGGATGCCATGACTCCAACGTCGAAGCCGAGAGTGTTGTAAGAACTTACTGAAATAAAATCTCTGAACATATAAGCTTTTAAGGTGATGCAAATACCGGTAATCTTGCGGGTACTTTATGTTTCTAGTGTTTACGTTACCAAAACGGAAAACTTCTCAGTTTGAAATAACTAAATTTGTGGTCGACCACGACCTTTCGCAGGTAATTATATGAAATATGCATATAGTTAATACATGTTTGACGATATATATTCGAGAAGGCAAATAATATATAAAGTTATGTAGATGTTATTTTTAATAAACTGTTGTAAGCCTAAAGATATTTACACTGCTAAATCTCAAAACGAACTTGGTGTTTGTATGTTTGTCTGCGAATTCGCGTTTCTCAGCATACAAAGTCAGCCCAAAACCTTTCGATTCGCTCTTTTGCGTTTCACGGTAAATACTACATGGAATGATGACTACTCAGTTCGACCTTTTGGACTGGTTGTGTGCAGAATATAAGCCTGGGCTGAAATCTCATCTCGGTTTGTCGGCCGTAATGATAGCCAGAGACCGTGAAGAAATCCCCAAAAAGTTACCATGATATTACAAGACAAAAATATCATGCCCTTTAGCCGGCCTGGCATTTTCCCGTTGAACATGCCCCTATAAAATGAAAAACTGATACCTGCTGAGGCCGATATACAATAGTGACGTTTTTTCTTGTGATTTTAAAGTGTGCATTTGTATCCATCGGTTTACAACGTAACGAAAGGGCTCGGCTAAAATCTCATAAAGATCCAAGGCTCGTACGCCTCCTCAAAATCTGGCAAATAACGGATTGTTTTGTCCCTTTGAAAACTCCTGAAGCAGCTCTGGAATCTCAAACTAACATCTGAAAATTGAAATTAAAGCTCGCCACTATCAAGACCTTTTTTCTTCTGTTCAACCCCTGAATGAACTCATGGATATCACTATAAGTAGCTTTGACTGTGAACACTTAGTAAAACTTCTTGTTAGCAAAAGACAGTCACAAATTTCAAAAGCACGAGAATACTTTTTAAAGACATTCCCGTGTTTTTGAACGCTCAGTAATATCTTTTGTCGGATTTCAAAAAAAAACACCTGGCAAACAACTTCAAAATGCCTAACCACCCCTGGAAGGTCATGGAATTTTTTAAAGATGGCGCGTGGCCCGAACTTTGAGAAATAGATATTAGACAAATAAAAATTTCAGAATTTTAATGAACTTGCTATTCGCCTCTTTCTCTTTAACTGTGCCAGTAATATTTAACACCAGACTTTACATCTCGCATGGTATCTCGATGGTTACGGCATCTTAATTCAAAAAAATGTTTTGGACCTTGCAGAAACCAGAAATCAGCTTTCCACATTGATTTACCTTACCAATAAGTTTTGAATGAGGAAGAATTACACTTAAAACTTTCGCGACTAGAGGTCACCATTGACGAATAAAATCGTCTGGCGTTAGCCGGAGTGGAATGATGGAAGACTGGCCGACAGTCAAGTGCATAGGTTGCCATTATCAGTTGTAGCCATTATATTATCGGTTGCCAATTTTAGCTTGATTACGTCATAAGATGCGTTGGTTTTCGTCAATTTGAAAATCATTTATACGAAGCGAAGTGGTGTAGACAAACTTCTCAAAAATGGCCCTAATGGCAGAACTAATTAACGTAGCTACTATGGCAATATGTTCGTTCAATACCTCTTTGTCGATATAATGAATGTGGCTTTTTTCAGGCCTATTTTATAATAAAGTTCTTGTGTCAAATTAATTTCTTTATTAAATGGAAATTAAGTCGGTGTTATTGTTACGAGGCTTTTATTTAGTTTGAAGAGATATGCAAATGACATATCCTTTGACGTGTAAACCATGACACAGCATTTTTACTTAAAATCTTTATGTACTCCGTCGTCGAAATTCCTCTGATTGATAAATTAGGCAAATTTCCAGTGTTGCCTATATACAAAATACGTTTCACGTACCTGAAATGATGGGTCGTATGCGGGCATTGAAAGGGAGGACTAAAGAAACTTAAGTAAGGTCTGAAACGGACGTATGGCGATGGGAACTGTGTTTATGAGATAGCAACGTTTGGTCTGATAAAAACTATCAAGTTTCGCTTCATTTGGTGCAACAATTTTGCCTTGAATGAATTCAAAGATTGAGAGTAATGAATTCAATAATAAATTCAAAACTTTATTTCATGTACAAACCAAGAGCGCACATATACATGTCATCGTAATTATAAAAACCGCTCTACCCATGCTGTCAACGAGATAATTTATGGCGTCAAATCCTTGATGCGCACTTTGAGATAACACGTGCAGGGGGGACAGCCGGGATTTTTTTTATGGGGCATTTTTGGCGAAGACTGATGATTTCGCGCAGTGCTTCTAGGGGTCTGGGAATTTCCTCCGTCAGACCAATTTTAGCTTAAAAATATAAAGTGACTTCCCATGTTTCAATAAGGTGATATAAACACGAGGGATGTTGTGAAACTTGATAAAAAGCGAAACAAGCAGCATTAGCTTTTTGTATATAACGAAAGCGTAAGGTTTGTATTTCTAAATCGGTAAATCCCTACATTTTTACAGAGAGAACGCATTTTGGATGAAAACAGGGGATATTTTTACCGGATTATCATACCGTATAGGAGTCAGGGAAGCTGAATATTTCATTATCCTAAAAATAGTTTGTTTTTTCCACTCCAAATTTAGCACATTTTCTAGGGAGTTTCACCTCTCTTAGAAACCCCTTTGCCCTTATTTGCCACTCATTCCATTGTAACCCTGTAGCTATTTGGGTTATAAATTTGGGGTTGGGTTTGGGGTTTGGCTCAGGATTATTGTTTCCTGCAATTCCAATAATTACTGAGATTGTAATAACGTTGTATACAAGTTTAGAGCCAGCAGTTGATCGGCATCGACGCCACTCGTTGAATTGCGTGTTGGCATGGGCATTCTACAAGGAGGTAAGGGGGCACTATATTCAAAATGCATTTTTGAAATTATTTAAAACAATTTTTAGATGGAGTTTGACAAGAAAAAATATAATACTTTTTTTTAAGTACAGGTTTTTATGTATAATTTACTTAGTTTAGTCATCGTCATACGCATGTTCTTTAGCTTAATTTTGTTATCCAGGACCCTTAGCAATGGTAGTATATATTTTTGCTGAAAAAGGTTATTGTACGAAAAAGATTTTGTATGAATAAAATTGAAAAATGATAATAATTTTATTCGTTGGTTGCAGAAGTATTTTAACGATATTCTACAATCCACAAGGACTACAACAGCAAACGAAAACTATTCAGAGGAACTACGATAGTAAACGGGAAGAAGGTTTCTTATGCAGTTACGTGTAACTGGTAATGTATATCACGGACACTGTAGATGGCATATGGCAGAAGTGAAGATTGTGGCGGTTCTGCTGTAGGCGGGTTAATTCTCCGCAAAAAAATTGCGCGTGCGCTTGGTAAAAAAAGTCGACTATTTGTCGACTAGGTTTCATTCGCTCGTGCGCGCCTTGATAGCTTGAATAAAACTGGGTACTAGTGCATTTGTCAAGTTTACTTGTCCCTGTAAGTTAGTCAAACTGTGTTTATAGTGAAGTTTGCTTTTTGGTTTTTTTTTTACGTAAGATGCCACGTGTATGGATTAAGGAAGCATTAGCAAAAAAAGGGAACAAGTTCAAGATTGATGATGTATGTTTCAGTGCATCTGTATCAGATTTGAAGGGAAAACTGTCGGAATCAAGTGGTATCGATAAACAGTTGCAAGGTATGACTCGTGAATCACGACGGTCAGGTTGAGCTGCGAAATTCGCCATCCACGTACTTTGACGCTTCATTTGTCAGAGGAAGATAATGTATATTAGACAAAGGATGTCTAGCATAATTTTAAAATTTTTTATTAGTTAAATATGAAACGTAGTCTTCGTTTATTGATATACGTACGGTAAAGTATAGAGGGGGCGAACATGTAATGGAGCAAAATTGCCTGTTACCATTTACACAAATGCAAAAGTGAGTTTGTTACTTTATTTTTACGACTGGTAATGGCTTGCACAAAGGTAGTATAAATTTAAACTCACGATCGTAATTATGTGCTGTTTTCTGAAGATATCATTTATCGAGGATTGGTACTAAAAGATGACAAGACGTTGGAGTCATACGGCTTGAAAGATGGATCGTCAGTTTATATTATTTACAAAACGCAACCAGATTCTTCAGAAGGTACAGTAACTTAACTTCATTTTGAAAGATAGGTTGACTGTGCATTTTCCGCTGAACAATGTTAGTAGACCTCGAGATAAATAAACAATACACCTAAGGTTGCTTGTTCAAAGTTTGGCCCTCTTCTTATGTATTGAATACATGTGATTCCTTCAACAGGTAAAATTTCTCCGTAGTAAAGATTTGGTTGTTCATACCACAGACAATGCCGTTTGCCCGTGTATGTCCAGATAATTATCCACTGCATAACGAATTTATCCACTGGGTGAGACATGATTATCCAGACACTGAACAAGGTAGACATTCAACACAATGACTCTCAGGGGCCTGTTGTACCATGTCCACCATACAGTAATTTAACAGATTGATTTTACTTAGTGTGCAGAAGGTACAGAAGAAACTTCTCACCAGGTTTATCAATACTTGACATGCATAAATTTTGTAGATGTATAATTTAGTGAGTCTCATGTTCTAACTCACCATTGGAATGAACATGTAGGCTAAATCAGTGTTAACTCAAATTCTCTGGCAGAGAAATTTCATTCTGTTTCTTTGATCACAGCAGTGAACACCAACACCAAACTTAGTGAAGGAAGCATCACTATAGCATTCTTCAAAAATGAGGACAGTAGTTGTCTGGAAGATTGTTCAGATTACAGAGCAGATGCCAGCACTGATTCTGATCAGAAAGTTAAAGCTTGTGATGATTGTAGTTATATCTTTTTAACAGGGGGCAGGGCACACTTTATCCTCAGGAGGATGAGCCCAGCCCTTTAATCAGTTAATATTTAACATTAAAATTAAACAAATGTTGCCTGGGAGTAGTGACTACTATCATTTTCCTAGCCATAGTATCTAGTGATACTTGTGGAACTAGCACATTACCATGCCACAAAACAACTTTTGCATGTGTGATTGGGGTGAGTGTAATTATTTGGGTATGAATGCACTGTAAGAGTTACAATTTTTGCAGCTTGTCCCTGTTCTTAAAATGTATGAGTCTTATACTTGAAAAATGTACTTTCACTTAATATAGACTTTGATTTATGTGATCAAGGGTACCTGTAAATGCTTTACACTGTATTCTTCAGGTCTAACTCTGCCAGGTCACCATTTTGTAGTCTTCATATAATGTTCTTCCTTCTTTGTCCTTGCTCTTATTACACTGTAAAGTTACTGTAGGATTAGGGTTATGCTTAGAATTTGGAGTAGAGTTAGGTTTTGGATTGGCATTGGTTTCTGACAATGCTTGGGAAAGGCTGTGCAGAATCACTCCTTTAAACCTATTGCTTTGAATAACTCCCTTCAGGATGTCAAGTACAAAGGCAGATGCCCCTTCCTTATGTACCACAATCATGATGTCATTTTGCCATATTTTTTAAGTACTGTACTCATATATCATGTTATATAAAAGTTTATACAACCCATGGTACAACATGGTACATGGTACGACAAAAATATAAAAGTTAATACAACCCATGGTACAACATGGTACATGGTACAACAACACATGGTACTGCAACCATTGGAATACTGCAACCATTGGAATACTGCAAAGGAAATGTTTAAACATTTGATGGAAATATTGGGTTCAGCATTTTGACTAACTGATTGCAAATGCAACTGAAATTTTTGCTCCAACTGCCAAACTGATAAAAAAACCCCACAAAAACAAAAACAAAAAAAAACCCCCCCAAAAAACAAAAAAAAAACCCCAACCCCCCCCCTCAAAAAAAAACAAAAACAAACTGGTCACAAGCTGGTAACTAACATTTATGCACCCTTATGGCTTGGTATTCTCGATAAAAAGAAAAATCTAACTTGCAATTCTATAATCAGGTTCCTTTGATTGCTATATCTCAAAGGAAGTCCTAAATGGCTTGTAATTTCAGGTCATTCTTGCCAGTGTGCCATTAAACTTTTGCTTTGTTTTAGTTTTAATAGATAATTTCCTGAAGATGTAAATTGCATATTATTTTCTGTAACATACCTGAGATGTTATTATAAATTTGATATTATATACAGGCCTTAGGCTAGGCAGATGTCCTGTAGTGCAGTGGAAAATCAATCACTTTTGAAAATTCAGATTTTTTTCAGGCATCCACTTTTCATGTGAACTGTCATGGGCAGACCATCTATAGTTATCCACATAGAAAGTGGCCATGCATGGCAAATGTGACAGTCCTCCTGGAATGGGGCTATCAATGTAGTAGTAATAGTAGTAGTGGACTTTATTTAACGTGGGTAAAACACTTAATAGTGTACAACACTGATGAACTTGCAGCTCTCAACTTAAAAGTAGCTGCTATTACCAATATGATCTATAATAAAATAGAATTACACTATATTACAGTCAGTAAAACAGTTAAGCTCTATATGGCTATATGTTAAAATAATACAAGTTCAATTGATCCTCAAAAATTTGATCATAAAAAGATCTCTTCAATGCTTTCAAAGTAGGTTTCTTTTTTAAACTTATTGGTAAACTGTTCCATAATTGTACAGCAGTCACAGTAAAAGTCCTACTGCCATCATTCATACATTTATACTTTGGGCAGATAATATTACAATTAGGATAACAAGTGTTTTTATCATGGATTTTGCAATTTCTTATCAAAAAAACTCGTTAAATAAGTAGGAACATTATTATTATACATGCGTTTATAAACTACTGAGCATTTGTCCACCTTCGCTTCCTCATAAAATGGTATCCACTGTAAAGTGTTGAATAACAATACAAAGGAAGTTCTCTGCTTAGCATCCATGATTATCCTCGCTGCTTTTTTTTGTAGATGCAAAATTTTCAGAAGATTTTCTTTACTGCAAGTGTGCCATACCACATTTGCATAATTCATTACCAGCTTGATAAGAGAATTGTAATATGAAATTGTTTAAGGGGAAGACGGCTTTTAATTCTGTTAAGAACCCCAATCCTCTTTGAAAGTTTTTTACAAAGGTTTTCAACATGACATGTAAAAGTCATTTCACTGTCAAGATCCAGACCGAGTAATTTTGCCGTTTCCACCTGCTCAAGAATGCATCCATTCGATGTAGTTAAAGACAGATATTTGTCCTGAGGGCCAATCTTTCCAGATAAACGTTTCCCAGTGACCAGAAGAGACTTCGTTTTTAATTCATTTAGCAGCATTTTATTTGCATTAGCCCAGGTCTCTACTTCGAGCTATGCATGGTTTAATTTGCTCCGTAGGTCACTTCCTATGGCGTCAATATCAGCTGAAGACATAAGGGGGGGGTATCATCGGCATACAGATCAATTTCAACATCAGCAGACTGAATGTGAAGTGGCAAATCATTAATGTAGAGTATAAAAAGTAACGGTCCCAGAATACTCCTCTGTGGTACACCATGTGGAACACCCCGGCCGGCAGAGACTTTTCCACCAAAGGAAACAAATTGTTGTCGTCCTTGTAAATATGATTCAAACCATTTATAAGAGGTCTCACTTATTCCATACGTTTTTAGTTTCATTAAAAGAAGTTCGTGATCCACCATATCGAAAGCTTTACAATAATCGATCAAGATCAAACCGCTGACGCGTTTTTATCTAAATTTACTAACAACTGGTCAACGATCCTAATAAGCGCCGTATCCGTACTATAATACCTCCTGAAGCCAGACTGTGGCCTGTTAGTGGCCCGTCAAAATGGAGAGGGGCTATCCACATGGAAAGGGGCCATCCACGTGGAATGTCTAAGTGGCTGTCCACATGGAAAGTAGATGTCCACACACACGGAGAGTGACTGTCCATGTAGAAAGTGTCCATCCAAGTGGAAAGTGGATGTACACATGGGAAATGGACATCCGCATGGAAAGTGACTATCCATGGCATTAGTGGCTATCCACATGTAATGTAGCAGTCTACATAATAAGTGGCTGTCTGCGTGGAAAGTAACAGTCCACATGAAACTCAGCCATCTGAATGTCTGATTTTTCAAAGGCCATCCATAAGGTGGCTGAACACCTGGCAGGTTAAATACTTAATTATATCATGTATTATTGAGTTCAGTTGAACTGAATTAGCAAGAAAGAGTACAGTAGGAACACTAAAGGCTATCTTAATTATTTTAGATTTAGGTATTGGTCTTGATATGGAACTTGATGATGTGATACCAGTCCTTGAAGCAGCTGTAACTAGTCCATTGTATAAGGACAAGGTATGAACTAATTTGGTAGAAACTTAGTCGAGTTTATTTATATGTGGCACCAACATGGTCGCTGTATCACTGTCTTTTGAATCCTTAGGGATTGATTGCAAGTTATCAATAGGATACCTGTGGAACAAAAGAACAAATAAATGGAAAAAAAAAACAAAGAGTGAACAATAAACAGAAGAAAAAAAAATCAGTCGTTAACCCTTAAATTTTTTTATTGTTCTTTCTGGTTTTTGTTTTTTTTGCCTTGTCTGTTCCTTTATTCTTTTGTTCTAGTGATGTCCTATATATAAGACATTGGGTGTTAAAGGGTTAAAAGTTAATGAACTTTTATATATTACGTTCATTAGATGTCTGCCTTGCTGAAAAACCCAGAAACACTGGAGAACATCGTTGCTACAACGCCTGGTCTGATTCACGACCCAGTTGCTTTAAGTAAGTGCACAATAATTAGGATTTTCTACGAGAATCCGTTCCAGTGGCGGATCCAATGGAAGTTTAGCGGGTTGAAACTCCTCCTCGAGCCACAAAACAATGTGGGGATTCCTCGCCATGATCTCCATGTTTACATAATAAACTTCACTTTCATCTTTTTTTCTTTAATTATACACCTTATATAAGTGATAAAGGAACCACCATCCTTTAAAAAGCAAGAATACCCAAAGGCCTGATTGACCACCCCCACTTCTCAAAAACCTGGAATCTCCAACTGGCTGACACCCCCCCCTTCCACAAAATCCTAGATCTGCCTTTGCATTCCAAGACGACGTGCAGAGAAAGTCGTCTGAATTACGACTCGAATGTTTGTGTTACCAAACCGCAGCTGAACTAGTTTAGCAAACTGGAGCACTGTACCCGTTCGGTTTAGTTTACACTTGTACAGTAAGCAGGGCCATGCCAAGTTCATGCTGAGCCGGGTCGCACACCGACTGTAATCTCGACAATTGCAAGAAAGGACGCAGACGCGCGTTTCTGGAAAAGCATAGTGACACACAACTTTCAGCACGACAATACTCGTCTCCAGGGGTTAATTTAGGCTTGGTTTATACTCGTCATAAGAATCTTAAGAATCGAAAAGTTGTCCGGCCCCGTTCATCATGGATTCCTACTACTAATGTCGATATGATGAGTTCAAAGATCCCAAGTTAAGTTCCTGACGGTGTCAGTGTTAGGAGATTTGTACGACTAGAATGTTCGTGGGGAAGGCTGTCCTGACAATCGTAGGAATCAGGGCCAGAGCTATCGCCGATGGTCAACGGTTCATACGACAAGCGTCATCTAGAACTTAAGCTGTGCTGAACTGAATGGTCTCGAGGTGTGCGACACGGCTTAGCTCGGTTTGACTAATTTATATAGTAATTTATACAGTAATTTATACAGTTTACTGTACGAGGAGAGGTGAGGCGAGCTGGCGCTGGCGCGGGATAGCTTATAAGTTACATCGTAGGTCCAATTCAGACTAGGTGGACTGGTGGCGTGGTGCTTAGGGACGGAAACTAAAATACAAGTTGTTCCGACTCAACAGACTGAACTTTTGGAACGTTGGAGAGCTTTTCCGACAATTTGGCCTCCCGACGTTTTGTGCCTTCAAATCTTCAGGAATCATGCGTAAAAAGATGGACAGCAATTATATCGTGTACAGACTTGTGCCCATGCCCAAGGATGGTACTCAGGTTCTATCCCTTATCATATGCCCGTGGCTAGACTTGCTGAAAGTCTGCCTTTCCCTGAGTTTCGCTGCCAACGAAAGAGCACACAGAGCGTGAAATATATTGTTAACGCGCGCGTTAACGGCATTATTTTCCACGCTTCGTTCCCTCACTTGATCGTCCCTAAACTTGGCCAGAGCCAAACTTGGGGCAAGTTTAGCCCATGGCCGGCTATTTCGTGTATGTATGAGTAGAACGTGATTGATAAGTTACAAACTATAACGTTTTCATTCCTATGTTTACACAGCGATTCTGAAAGATCCAGAAACCTTACAACATCTGGTAGACTCAGGAGATATTACCAAGTGAGTAGCTCTAAGATTTTTAGCCTGATTTCCACCAGGTGGGAATATTTGACTCGTATTATATTTCACTACTACTGAGTTATTTGACAAAACTGCTGTTAGTGGAAAAGAAAAAGAAAGGTCTGGTGCGTTCACGTCAGCAGTCTCAAACCGAAATGTGACTGATCACTGGTCACATGCGAGAAGAGTGTTGTCCATTTTGACACTACCAAGCATCGCAGGTTTTCTCCGGGTACTCCGGTTTCCCCTGTACTAACACTGGACCCATGAGGGGTGGCCCTTACTGGACCTCTGCGGAGAACAGCTCAGGTAGCTGATAGGGTTATCCAGTATAAATAAAGGTACTTTACCTTTAGAAGAATTCTTTTGTTTACATTGACGGTCTGGACAAGGTTTCGTCTTTTAGAAAAAGAGCTTCTGGCATTACCAAATTACCCCGTAGTGGTATCAAATTTTAAATGCTCTCGCGTTCACTGTTGACTATTCATAATTCGGGCGATTGTCTCATTGTGGAAACTGTCCATTTCGAGTCCGACTGCATTCACACTTCATCGAGTCCAATTTAAGACGTTTCTGGAACTATTTGTTCATTTGCATTAGGCTGGCCGAGGAGCATCCTGCACTGGTTCAAGCTGCATCTCATGTGGCCGCAGACATCACCAAAGATATTGGAGTTTCTGCTAGAGCACGAAGACCTTCAAATTCAGATGATGACGATCTCATGGATATTGACCCCGAGGTACGTAACTGTTTTATTTTGTACGTAGCTCTTGTTCATGTGCATGTATGTGTATTGTATTTTAGTGTGTCGTTTTGTTTGGACTGTGTGGGGGTACATTTAGGTGTGTGTGTGTGTCTATGGGTAGATGTATGTGGATGTGTGTTTGTAGATGTGTCTGTATGTGTGCAAAAACTGTAATTATAGGATTTTGAGCTATAATAATATGCATGCTCCAAAGCTTAATCAGAAATTTTTTTTCAGTCCCTGATGGCAGTGCCCTAGCCATACGTGGTCGAGGTGTTCCATCCTTCATTGCTACCACAAACTACAGTACAAAAAAACTGCGACCGTAACAGTAGAAACCGTAAAATAGAGGAGATATGCGACAATAAACCTCACATACAGCTGACATCCCGCACTAAGTCCCGCGAGAGAAATTTCTCCCTACGGCACTGCTTGACTTTAATCGAGTGCCAGGTATTACTACACTCAGAGGTAGCGTAATAATGGCATACAGTATCGTACAACACAGATTGGCAAACGCATTCAAAATATCGAAATCATAAGTGTCGGACGGTGTTATCCATTGAACGGGACGTTGAAAGCATTATCCAAGGTTTAAATCCTCATTTATTTAAAATAATGAACAGCAATCTTGTTCGTTACTCTCTCTCAGGGTTTACACGTTCCAGTTTTGTTGCAATCTACACGTCCGAAAATTTCTTTGCTTTTGCTTTTCTTTCCACAAAGATACTGGCACAAGCCGAAATGATGGCCGCTAATGAAGAACAAATCCAGAACAGACAGAACTCCCGAGGAGGCACGAACAGAATCCAACCAATCACATCGTCGTATTTTGCTTCCGCTCTTCAAGCCGCGCGTGCAAACCTTGTCTCGACGTCTACTCAAACTGCAGCAGGTGAGGTATTTTCTCTAGTTTTTGGGGGTTTCGCAAGCCTGAAATTTATGGTTTACATTTTACCATAAGTCACATTTTACCAAAATTGCGAGGTTTCAGCCAGGGTCTGCAGGAAGGGGACCATCGTCTCCAGTTGGTGTGAGATTATTTCATGCAAGTCCGTGCTTAGTTACACGTAGAAAAAAGTAGCATATACCTCGCATAACTGTTTTCACACACAACACACACGCACACACACACACACACACACACACACACACACGTATATATATATGTGTGTGTTTGTGTGTGTGTGTGTGTGATATAAATATATATATATATATAGCTAGCTTATAACTTTACATGATTGTTTGGACAAATGATTGATGTGAACTTGTATACAACCACTAAATACTGTTTTCTATTCATTTACTACTTAAACTATATATATATATATATATATGTATATATTGAAGTTTAACTGGTTGTAGCTGATCTAAAAGTTTTTATTAAAACATTAAAACTTTAAAAAGCTTAAACCTAAATTTTCGGCCGCCATCTCCTTCCTTCGCCAGAGTATATACATACAGAGTATATACGAAGGTCGTACTGTTATATACTTCTGTTTTCGTAAAAGTTGACGCCTTGAGACGATTTTTATTTCACCGACCTTCATCAAGACCTTGAAAGGCACCAAAACAGAGTCAATGGAGTTACCACAATCTTCTATCTCGTTTAGTAAATGCACCATCTACGTCGTCCGCAAGCACACGAGCATCGCAACCTATTTCTTCGGAGTTCTTTAGTCAAGCCATGGCCTCAGCTCTTAGTGCCTCAACGGAAAGAATTAATTGGCAGGTACGACTTATCATGCGTATCGTGTGATTGCTACGCACCAATAAAACTAAGGCAAATATATAGATCATCTACCAGCCTTAAGATTAACAGACGTGCGAATATGGATGATAGGTGGAAGTCCGTCAACCTCTGGAAAACGATTTCTAAACCCCAGACGGTGATCGAACCCGCAACCTTCTGATAACTGGTGAGACGCTCTAACCACTCATGGCAAGCCTAGTTACAAGTTCAACATCCGTACTGCCTATGTGGCAGCCATAATAGATTAGTAGTAATGTGCAACGAGAATAATGTTACAAATGTGGGAGCTTGGAGATATGCATGATAGATGAAGTTTCGTCAAATTCGTTACTCAGAAAAACGATTCTTTAGCCCCCAGACGGGATCGAACCCATAACGTTCTGATGACCGTTGAGACCCTCTAACCATTGAGCTACAGAGCCCATAGGCAAGGTTCTGCCTAAATGTATATGTTCATAATGATTTTGAAAAAGATAAATGTTACGCATGTGGAAACTTGGTGATATCGTGGGTAAAGGTATAACCCTATCAGCTACCTAAGCTGTTCTCCCTAAAGGTCCAGTAAGGGCCACCCCTTTCTCCGATGTACCCGGAGAAAACTTGTGATGCTTGGCAAAATCTAACTGGACAACACTCTTCTCACATGTGACCAAGGTAACTTTAATCAGACAACTGCACGGACCCGGAATCAAACCCTAGTCATAGGGTTCGATTGGTGGACGTTCGATAAATGGGTTGGTGGGATGTTCGATAGGTGGACTTTGATGGAGTTTCGGGGGTATGAGCTTTACCAACGTCCACTTATTACCCGTGATGTCACCAAGCGTCCGTATACGTAACATTCATCTTAGATTTGGGAACAGATATTTTTATCCCTTACAGGTGAACCTTAGATCAAACATGTAATTCCAGACATTTTTTGGGATTGACATACAGCTAGTCTGCCAGATGGAAAAACCGGCAGACAGATAAATAGGTAGACAGATGGACAGACAGATGTCTAGGTAGACACATAGGCAAACGCACAGGAAGGCAGACAGACAGACAGGTAGACAGACAACAAACAGGCAGGCAGACGGACAGATTGCTAGGCAGACAGATAGGAGGGCAGACAGACTGACAGGTGAACAGCAGGACAAATAGGCAGACAGACAGACAGACAGATAGACAGACTGACAGGTGAACAGCAGGACAAATAGACAGACAGGCAGACAGACAGACAGATAGACAGACACAGATAGACAGACAGATAGGAAGGCAGACAGATAGGCAGACAGACTGGCTGTTAGGCAGACAGACTACCGAACTAACAAGGATCGCGTGAAAGACTGAAATTGATGCGCGCGACTCCTCGGGGGACTGAATCGTCTTCCGCTGGTGCCAATCTTGGTTCCCTTGTCAGTGATTATGAGTTTGCGTCCAGTTATCGTAGATATTACTACGTAGAAGCTCTCCTCTACTGTTTTAACTAACTTTTCACAGCTCCTCTAAGAACTTCAATGGCACTTTAAAATCCAGAATTTTGTATTCAATTATAGTCTGAGCTGCGTCAACTGCGGGACATGGGTATTGAGGACGAGGCTTTGAGCCTGCGAGCCTTACGAGTGACGGACGGCGACGTGCAAGCTGCATGTGATTTAATATTTGAAGGATTTGGCTGAGGAAGAGAAAGGGAATACTACGAGTATTATCTCAGGTGTGAATTTTATCCCAAAGAACACTTCTCGTGTTTATTGGCTAAGTATGAATTTAGTTCTGGAACATTAAAACGGGTGTAGCAATTGTGTTGTCTACGGTCCGTATAAGTATGAAAGATGTTTGACATTTGTTGAACCCCGGTAAGGAAACAAAAGTTATTTCAATAAATCTTCTGCAAAAATGCTGTGTCGGATTGGTATCCAACTTCCGCCATTACAGACCAAAGTCAATTATCAACGTCACTGGAAAAATGGAAAAACGGTAAAGCCAAGAGGGAAGGGTGTGATAGGTGCGGCTAACCTAAAATTCAGTTCAGTTAAAAATGTCCCGGACATACAGCGAGCATTTGACATGGTGCATTTGGCCGACAGAAATTGACAGTCTCGATGTTATTAAAGTAACCTTTCTTGTGCAAATGTGAGAAAGTTTACACATTGGTCTAACATGTTTCTGTTGTTGTTAACTTATAAAATTGATTTCCTGAAGCATGCTGTAGACGCTGAAAAACGTGTTAAGGGTACTTTACGACTACATTCTTAATGGTATATAATGACTCTTGCTGATTTTGCATGTCAGTTAATACTTACTTAGACAAAGCGTGTAGTCTGTGGTCTTATAGAAACATTTGCTGCCTGAAAATGTTCTGTTTATACGGACAAAGGTAGGTACACTGTAGCCTGATAGATGGAGTTTCAAAAGTTGGAACGTAAATTTCCCTACGTATACGCTCAAAGGCCAATTGAGCCGTTTCGTAAGGTCAGTTTTGCAAAAGTACGCTAAGCCATGGTTTGTTGTGGTACTTTCAGTAGCCTTGGTGAAATTCACTGCATATAAAAGCAAGCCACCTTATCAGTTTTATAGACTATATACTATATACTATATAGTTTTATAGACGGATATAAGCGGGATACGAATTCGCACCCCAACGCGACTGTTTTCAAAGTGTATACCTATATGTCATAGTATTATATGTCTGAGCTCTCTATCCGGTCTGTACGCAAAACGATGTACGCTGATTGGCTGCGTAGCCCGTGCAATAAGTTTTTCGTACAGACCGGCAAATTGTGGCGGGAAAATTTCCGAGTTAATGATTTAAAGACAAACAGACCAGATTCAGGTTCGTTTTGCTAGAGATTTACCATAGCAAACTCTCAAATAACTAGATGAAATTTAAAAAAAAACCCCCAAAAAACAACCGAAAAAAACACCAAAAATTACCAAAAAACCCCCCACTTAGTACAGTAGAACCTGCATATAACAACCACCCTCGGGACTTTAGAAACTGACCGCTTAATACAGGTGTCCGTTTAATATAGGATCACTAAATATGCTCACTGGGCGTGGTCAATGTCAATTTCAATAGCGTGTCATACGACACTGCATTCAAGCAAACAACAAGACAATCAACGCTCTTTCAGGCGGTCTTCACTTTCAACAGAGTTGCTAACTTATAACTGTAGCGGTGCAATAAACGTAAAGTTATGTAAAGGTACAATCAATTGTCCTCTGCTTTACTATGCAGTATTTCTATAACTTACAGTTCACGAAGACATACATCTCATTCCGTCATTTGATAATTCTTACGATCAACGTGCAGATAAAACGGAAATTTTGCTAAAGTAGCGCTGTTGGAAATAAAATTCAAACCAACAAGCAACGGGAAAGTCACTGTAAGGGACAAGCGCATTAACAGTGGTGGAGGTTATGGCCTGGAAATCTCGTACAAGTATACATTTGAAGGCCATTCTTTCTCAATCACATTGCTCAAAAACAAGCTATCTAAAAAAGAAATTTCAAGTAGAGCTAGAGGGAAACAGATCGGAAACAAACAATATTTTTCTGCATCCCGTGATTTTGTACTACTGCTCATTGCTGACACCTGGAAAGGATTGACTATAATGAACGGTTAATTATAAGCATTAGCCTTCACAAGAGATGCTTTCCACGACCTGCTGCATGCATGTGTCAAGCTAAATGGCAATGGAAGCACTGAAACAGTATATGAACTTGAAATTTAAAATTATAAAACACACTCTGAAAAAGATCATCTTGTAAAACCCAAGATTCGAGTCAAGTATGCCAGCATAATCGCAATGACGGGTAATATCCGTTATTACGTTTATTCTAGTATACTAGACTCGAGTGCATGTATACTTGACTCGAATCTTGGGTTTTACAAGATGATCTTTTTCGGAGCATGTTTTATTCTTTATTTTTTAAAGTGGTTGGCTGGTAATGGTTTTTCAAACTTTTATGAGGGACTGGTTTTGTGATACGGGCTGACAGATTGATTCGTGACACGAAAATGTTTCAACGGCTGATCTGAATTAAATTTGGGATGTTTCCACTAACAAACTGAACCAGTTCTGCTTTGGTATTTTATTTTGAGGGTACATGTATTTTTTATAGTCCTGAAGAGATCTTGAACAAACTAGTCACTCCGACTCTTATAAACAGCCCCCTACAGGGATATATGGCGCGCTTCTTCTAGCTTCTTCATGTGTAGTTGTCAGTACAGCTGTTCCCACCGTAGGAACCATGGAAAGTGCCAAGTGATGCGACCGACGCCTTCACAACAATAAAAATATCAAAATACTCAAAGCATCCTAAACCACTTGAGTTTTTGTGTGGGAAATCTTGATGGCAATTTTCTTGAAAAATTTTCTTGTGATGTTTTTAATATCTGTTTCCTGAGGCAAAAGTTAACCAAACTCATTCCTTTTTTTAGGCTTGTTCCTCACGGTTTTGCTTTTTAATGGATGTTTTAGCTTGATATCCTAATCTTAGCGTTTGACTGCATTTTTTATGCGACAAAGGATCTTTGCTTCAAACAATTGCCATGCCAACTACAAACGTCAGTGTACTAAAAGCCTTTCAGATATTCTGGAGCGGCTTTAGGAATTCGGAACAACTCTCGCGAATGCAGGACTTTTTGTGTGAGGCTTCGACTCGACAGCCGAAGGCGTGATCATCTAGAGGGATCCAGGTTATGCTTCCTTTTGGGAGCAATTTTTTTACCAAATTGGTGTTTTCACTGTCAAAAATTCGCAAAATTTTCTCGAAGATTTTTGAAAAAAACCCCCAAAAACTCAAAGATTTTTGCTGATAAGCCGCCCTGGTTCGACGGACCCCCCTTTGGGTTCGCCACAGATATTGTAGCTTGTGTGTATAAGCGAGTTAATTTAAAAGAAAATCTGAGCAAAGACGAAAACTTTCCAATCATGAGGTGGCTGTTGTAGGTGAAGATCTGTTAAGGAGAGTTCAACTCTAGTTGAAAGCTTACCACCTGTGGAAATTAAAAGAAAAAAACCAAAGTATATGCTTAGTTTATGTGTATTACCATGCATGGTGATGCACATATGTGTATTACCAATGGTAATGGTATTACATATGTAATACCATTACCATTGGTATTACATATGTATTACCAACGGTAATGCACATATGTGTATTACCATGCATGGTAATGCATTACATGAGGTTGTGGCTCATAATTCTGATCATCAGGCGTGATAATTGAAGAGGAATTTTTTTAATTGAAAACAGACCACCTGTGGGAATAATGACCTGAGAGGCAGTACATATATATAGGACTTCAACACGCACTCATTTTGTATATTGTCTTGAAGCAGTAGCACATGTAGTCGTGAGGTTTTGAGTGTTCGAGCTGTTATCCATCCAAAGATGATCACGAATTGTTAGTTGCTTTGGTCTTCGTGTTCCTTATTCATGTGAAATGGGTTCTGCAACGGCTTCGTCATTAAGCTGGATAGAATGACCACAAAAATAACTTGGTCTGAGGAAGATAATGCTGACGGTAATCACCTGTCAAGGCTCGGTAACAAAACAGACACTGATGCTCACGCAATATATTGTAGGGATGCATATCCGCGAGCTGGCCAGTCATCACCGAACTGCACCCTTGCCAAAAATCAAACAGTTCTAATTAGAACAATACAATTCATTCAACATCATCTCCACGACCCATTTCAGTCGTACTCCCCGCAAACATTACGCCGATTAATCTTACTTTGGTAACTTCACCACCTTGTGACCTTTTCGAAGACAAATCCATCCCAGGCAATTGCGAGGAAGTTGCTAGTTTTTCTGAACTATCTTGTCCTCGTCGATGGTCAAATGGAACAACTTTCACCAGTTATTCGCTTGATATAGACAGACCATGCAAATGTGACAAGGCCTACAACGACATATTTATAGACTGTTGGGCCGATTACTCGACGGAATGCGTGATACACAATTCTCCAAATGAAACCGACCAACTGTACCGACATCGTGACCAACCACATTGCGAAAACGAAGCTAAGTATTCTATCTGAATACTATTGCCACAGGGCTCTCGACCAAAACGTTTTCTGATTTTAGCTGCTGGAATTTAACGAGACTCTCTTGTTATTTTTTGAGCAACGCGCGCTTACTGTGAAAAAGATAGTTATTTAAAATTTCTTTACTGTCGATAGCTAGTTTTAAACTTTCGATATAGGTTCAAAATGTGAAAAATCAGTCGAAGAAATACATTTTAACTCGTATTTGAGGTATCTTAGCGAAAAATCATGCTGACCTTTTAGGGTCGAAAAGCGTTACGAAAGAGAAACGGGTTAACCTTTGATTTTTTGACCATTTTAAAACATACCAGGTGAGCAAAAATATGAAGATTTAGCTAAAGTATCGTACTTCCTCACTTACTTGGGTCATTTTAGACCATGCAGTTTTGAGTAGGTTTGGAGGTCGAAAACTTTCGCCAAAAGGTAAACGTTAACCAGTGATTATAGACGATTTTCCGACCAATCTCAAAATTTCAAAATAAGCAGTGTCGCAGGAAGCTCTTTTGGATTGGGGGGCTGTCAAGATCATTTAGGGGGCAGGTTATAATTCCCCCCGAAAAGTTTGAAAAGCTAAGGTCTCTGAAATGCTGTTTTCAGCATTTTGAGCCAACTTTGGACCAAAATATTCGTTACGTTTCTGTCCGCTCTCTCACAGGCAAAGGAACAGATGACCCTCAAATTTAATTTAATCTAATCTAAATTATAAACTAATTTAGTTAAAGTACAACTGGAATGATGCTATTTGCTTTGGTAGGTAGTGTGTTAAAATTAAAATGGTCCAATAATCTTATTCTCCAATCGTCAAATTTACGATAATAACAACACAACCATTTGATTTCAACTGTTTCAATCAGGCAGACTATTTCAAATCTAATGCTGTTACAAGTCCTTTGAAATAATTATTTTACAAAACTTAACAGTCGTCCTTAAAGAATCCAAACACTCGCTTTCTATTTTCATGCAATAAATTCATTTGGGACCTTTTTTAAATCAAGTCGATCCATCTTGTCGTGGTAAACGTGTAGTACCATTAGGTGATTGAGGCGATTATCTTCCGTGGTAGATCTGAGGTACGACTTCAAGCGTTTTAAGGCTGAGAAACTTCTTTCACTAACAGCATTCGTGGCTGGAGAAACTATTACAAGTTTTGTCAATATCAAAACTTCAAAATCAATTTGCCAATATCGAACCCGACAAAGGTAATTGTATCGTTGTGGTGAAACGCAGCGATTGTATTTCTTCCGTCAACTCTTTTCTGACTCTTTCAAGTTCAAAAAACTTTCTTCAGACCCTACACCAACCAGGTTTTCATCTCTACAAACGCTTCTGTCTAAATTACTCAAAAGAGGAGAAATATCGGAATCTGAATTTCAATTCCTAAGAGTTAAATCAGCTCATTTTGGCCGGGTGTATGGTCTTCCCAAAAGTCACAAACAATTCTCGACTATTCCTAAATTTAGACCTATCGTTGACACGACAAATACAACACATTCCCGCGTCAGCAAATTTCTTTCGTCATTGCTCCATCCGTTAATTCAAAATGAATACTCACTTTCCGACTTACTTCAAGCCATAAAAAATATTAGATCTATACCTAAACATTTCGTGAAGGCAATCGTTTTGTCTATTTTGATGTTGAATCTCTTTTTACTAACGTCCCATTAACACGAGCTGTCAAATTTATTCTCAAACGGATTTATAATGATAAACAAATTAACACTACTCTGAGCAATCGAACTTTAAAGAAAATTATTTTGGATTCTTCTACCAAAACCGCGTTTTCATTTAACAACAAACTTTTTCAACAAGTTAACGGTGTCTCAATGGGCTCCTCTCTGGGCCCAGTCTGCATACTCGATACAATTTTAATTGGTCTGATCATGGTTTTGAAATAAAACCGAAATACATTGTATTACTGAATCAAATTTCGTCTTCATTTTGACACGTATTCTGAGCTTACAAGATGTTCCTCTTCGGAATATGTTTTATTTTCTAAAGGGGTTCACCTATTGTGTTTGGCGATTTTTCCACAATTTTCAAAGCTTTCAAATAAGGTCAAAAGATGGAATATTGCCCAAAATAAGTTTATTTTGCACTTAGTCGAGTGATTTTGGGCCACGTTTTCAATGCGTTTTGCAGGTCTAAATATTTATCCAAAAAGTAAAGGGGTTAACCCATGGTTTTTGGAGATTTTTCAACCATTTTCAAAGTTTCGAAATAAGGTCAAAAGATGTAAGATTGGTCGGAATAAATTTATTTTGGACTTATTTGAGTAACTTTAGGCAGAGTTTTGTACGCGTACTCGAGGTAGAAAAATTTCACCAAAAAGTGAAGGGGTTAACCCATGGTTGTTGGCGATTTTTCAAATATTTTAAAAATCTCCAAATAAGCTCAAAGGATGCCAGATTAGCTCAAATGATTTTATTTTGTACTCATTTGAGTGACTTAAGGCTGAGTTTTCCAATCGTACTCGAAGTCAAAAAATTTCACCAAAAACTAAAGGGGTTAACCCATGGTTTCTGGCGATTTTTCGACCATTTCGAAAATTTCGCAATAAGGTCAAAAGATGGAAGATTGTCCCAAATAAGTTTATGTTGGACTCATTCGAGTGATTTTAGGCCACGTTTTCAATGTATTCTTGAGGTCGAAAAATTTCACCACATACAGTAAAGCTGCTAATCCATGGCTTGTGGCGATTTTTCCACCATTTTCAAAATTTCGATACAAATTCAAAGAATGGTAGATTAGCCGAAATAAGTTTCTCTTGGACTTATTCTAGTGACTTTAAGTAAAGTTTTGAACGCCTACTGGAGACCGAAATATTTCACCAAAAAGTAAAAATTACTGAAATCACTGCCAAACGAGTTCCTTCAGCCTAATCTTTCATATTCTGACCTTATTTCGAAACTTTGACATTGGTTGAAATATCGTCAAAAACCGTGGGTTAACCCCTTTACTTCATTTCGAATTTTTTCATCCTCAAAATTTCACTCGCAATTTACCTCAAAATCACTCAAATCAATGCCAAACGAGTTTCTTAAGCCCAATCTTTTATATTCTGGGTTTATTTTCAAACTTTGAAATTCGCCGAAAAATCATCAAAAACCGTGGGTTAACCCCTTTACTATTTTTCGAAATTTTTCAACCTCAAAAACTCACTCGAAATTTCCCTCAAAATCACTCAAATCAATGCCAAAGGAGTTTCTTTGGCCTAATCTTTCATATTCTGACCTTATTTCGAAACTTTGAAATTCGCCGAAAAATCGTCAAAAACCGTGGGTTAACCCCTTTACTTTTTCTCGATATTTTTCAACCTCAAAAACTCACTCGAAATTTACCTCAAAATCACTCAAATCAATGCCAAACGAGTTTCTTCCGCCTAATCATTCATATTCTGACCTTATTTCGAAACTATAAAATTGATTGAAAATTCGTCAAAAACCGTAGGTTAACCCCTTTACTGTTTTTCGATATTTTTCAACCTCAAAAATTCACTCGAAATTTACCTCAAAATCACTCAAATCAATGCCAAACGAGTTTCTTCCGCCTAATCATTCATATTCTGACCTTATTTCGAAACTTTGAAATTGATTGAAAAGTGGTCAAAAACCGTGGGTTAACCCCTTTACTTTTTCTCAAAATTTTTCAACCTCAAATATCCACTCGAAATTTCCCTCAAAATCGCTCAAATCAATGCCAAACGAGTGACTTAGGCCTAATCTTTCATATTCTGACCTTATTTCGAAACTATAAAATTGGTTGAAAATTCGTTAAAAACCGTAGGTTAACCCCTTTACTTTTTTTCGATATTTTTCAACCTCAAAAACTCACTCGAAATTTCCCTCAAAATCACTCAAATCAATGCCAAACGAGTTTCTTCCGCCTAATCATTCATATTCTGACCTTATTTCGAAACTTTGAAATTCGCCGAAAAATCGTCAAAAACCGTGGGTTAACCCCTTTACTTTTTCTCAAAATTTTTCAACCTCAAATATCCACTCGAAATTTCACTCAAAATCACTCAAATCAATGCCAAAGGAGTTTCTTTGGCCTAATCTTTCATATTCTGAGCTAATTTCGAAATTTTAAAATTGGATGAAAAATCGTCAAAAACCGTTTTTCAACCTCAAAAACTCACTCGAAATTTCCCTCAAAATCACTCAAATCAATGCCAAACGAGTGACTTAGGCCTAATCTTTCATATTCTGACCTTATTTCGAAACTATAAAATTGGTTGAAAATTCGTCAAAAACCGTAGGTTAACCCCTTTACTGTTTTTCGATATTTTTCAACCTCAAAAATTCACTCGAAATTTACCTCAAAATCACTCAAATCAATGCCAAACGAGTTTCTTCCGCCTAATCATTCATATTCTGACCTTATTTCGAAACTTTGAAATTGATTGAAAAGTGGTCAAAAACCGTGGGTTAACCCCTTTACTTTTTCTCAAAATTTTTCAACCTCAAATATCCACTCGAAATTTCCCTCAAAATCGCTCAAATCAATGCCAAACGAGTGACTTAGGCCTAATCTTTCATATTCTGACCTTATTTCGAAACTATAAAATTGGTTGAAAATTCGTTAAAAACCGTAGGTTAACCCCTTTACTTTTTTTCGATATTTTTCAACCTCAAAAACTCACTCGAAATTTCCCTCAAAATCACTCAAATCAATGCCAAACGAGTTTCTTCCGCCTAATCATTCATATTCTGACCTTATTTCGAAACTTTGAAATTCGCCGAAAAATCGTCAAAAACCGTGGGTTAACCCCTTTACTTTTTCTCAAAATTTTTCAACCTCAAATATCCACTCGAAATTTCCCTCAAAATCACTCAAATCAATGCCAAAGGAGTTTCTTTGGCCTAATCTTTCATATTCTGACCTAATTTCGAAATTTTAAAATTGGTTGAAAAATAGTCTAAAACCGTTTTTCAACCTCAAAAACTCACTCGAAATTTCCCTCAAAATCACTCAAATCAATGCCAAACGAGTGACTTAGGCCTAATCTTTCATATTCTGACCTTATTTCGAAACTATAAAATTGGTTGAAAATTCGTTAAAAACCGTAGGTTAACCCCTTTACTTTTTTTCGATATTTTTCAACCTCAAAAACTCACTCGAAATTTACCTCAAAATCACTCAAATCAATGCCAAACGAGTTTCTCCCGCGTAATCATTCATATTCTGACCTTATTTCGAAACTTTGAAATTCGCCGAAAAATCGTCAAAAACCGTGGGTTTACCCCTTTACTTTTTTTCGATATTTTTCAACCTCAAAAACTCACTCAAAATTTACCTCAAAATCACTCAAATCAGTGCCAAACGAGTGACTTAGGCCTAATCTTTCATATTCTGACCTTATTTCGAAATTTTAAAATTGGTTGAAAAATCGTCAAAAACCGTAGGTTAACCCCTTTACTTTTTTTCGATATTTTTCAACCTCAAAAACTCACTCAAAATTTACCTCAAAATCACTCAAATCAATGCCAAACGAGTGACTTAGGCCTAATCTTTCATATTCTGACCTTATTTCGAAACTATAAAATTGGTTGAAAATTCGTCAAAAACCGTGGGTTAACCCCTTTACTTTTTTTCGAAATTTTTCAACCTCAAAAATTCACTCGAAATTTCCCTCAAAATCACTCAAATCAATGCAAAACGAGTGACTTCGGCCTAATCTTTCATATTCTGAACTGATTTTGAAACTTTAAAATTGGTTGAAAAGTGGTCAAAAACCGTGGGTTAACCCCTTTACTTTTTTTCAAAATTTTTCAACCTCAAATATCCACTCGAAATTTCCCTCAAAATCACTCAAATCAATGCCAAAGGAGTTTCTTTGGCCTAATCTTTCATATTCTGACCTAATTTCGAAATTTTAAAATTGGTTGAAAAATCGTCAAAAACCGTAGGTTAACCCCTTTACTTTTTTTCGATATTTTTCAACCTCAAAAACTCACTCAAAATTTACCTCAAAATCACTCAAATCAATGCCAAAGGAGTTTCTTAGGCCTAATCTTTCATATACTGACCTTATTTCGAAATTTTAAAATTGGTTGAAAAATCGTCAAAAACCGTAGGTTAACCCCTTTACTTTTTTTCGATATTTTTCAACCTCAAAAACTCACTCAAAATTTACCTGAAAATCACTCAAATCAATGCCAAACGAGTGACTTAGGCCTAATCTTTCATATTCTGACCTTATTTCGAAACTATAAAATTGGTTGAAAATTCGTCAAAAACCGTAGGTTAACCCCTTTACTGTTTTTCGATATTTTTCAACCTCAAAAACTCACTCGAAATTTACCTCAAAATCACTCAAATCAATGCCAAACGAGTTTCTTCCGCCTAATCATTCATATTCTGACCTTATTTCGAAACTTTGAAATTGGTTGAAAAGTGGTCAAAAACCGTAGGTTAACCCCTTTACTGTTTTTCGATATTTTTCAACCTCAAAAATTCACTCGAAATTTACCTCAAAATCACTCAAATCAATGCCAAACGAGTTTCTTCCGCCTAATCATTCATATTCTGACCTTATTTCGAAACTTTGAAATTGATTGAAAAGTGGTCAAAAACCGTGGGTTAACCCCTTTACTTTTTCTCAAAATTTTTCAACCTCAAATATCCACTCGAAATTTCCCTCAAAATCGCTCAAATCAATGCCAAACGAGTGACTTAGGCCTAATCTTTCATATTCTGACCTTATTTCGAAACTATAAAATTGGTTGAAAATTCGTTAAAAACCGTAGGTTAACCCCTTTACTTTTTTTCGATATTTTTCAACCTCAAAAACTCACTCGAAATTTCCCTCAAAATCACTCAAATCAATGCCAAACGAGTTTCTTCCGCCTAATCATTCATATTCTGACCTTATTTCGAAACTTTGAAATTCGCCGAAAAATCGTCAAAAACCGTGGGTTTACCCCTTTACTTTTTTTCGATATTTTTCAACCTCAAAAACTCACTCAAAATTTACCTGAAAATCACTCAAATCAGTGCCAAACGAGTGACTTAGGCCTAATCTTTCATATTCTGACCTTATTTCGAAATTTTAAAATTGGTTGAAAAATCGTCAAAAACCGTAGGTTAACCCCTTTACTTTTTTTCGATATTTTTCAACCTCAAAAACTCACTCAAAATTTACCTCAAAATCACTCAAATCAATGCCAAACGAGTGACTTAGGCCTAATCTTTCATATTCTGACCTTATTTCGAAACTATAAAATTGGTTGAAAATTCGTCAAAAACCGTGGGTTAACCCCTTTACTTTTTTTCGAAATTTTTCAACCTCAAAAATTCACTCGAAATTTCCCTCAAAATCACTCAAATCAATGCAAAACGAGTGACTTCGGCCTAATCTTTCATATTCTGAACTGATTTTGAAACTTTAAAATTGGTTGAAAAGTGGTCAAAAACCGTGGGTTAACCCCTTTACTTTTTTTCAAAATTTTTCAACCTCAAATATCCACTCGAAATTTCCCTCAAAATCACTCAAATCAATGCCAAAGGAGTTTCTTTGGCCTAATCTTTCATATTCTGACCTAATTTCGAAATTTTAAAATTGGTTGAAAAATCGTCAAAAACCGTAGGTTAACCCCTTTACTTTTTTTCGATATTTTTCAACCTCAAAAACTCACTCAAAATTTACCTCAAAATCACTCAAATCAATGCCAAAGGAGTTTCTTAGGCCTAATCTTTCATATACTGACCTTATTTCGAAATTTTAAAATTGGTTGAAAAATCGTCAAAAACCGTAGGTTAACCCCTTTACTTTTTTTCGATATTTTTCAACCTCAAAAACTCACTCAAAATTTACCTGAAAATCACTCAAATCAATGCCAAACGAGTGACTTAGGCCTAATCTTTCATATTCTGACCTTATTTCGAAACTATAAAATTGGTTGAAAATTCGTCAAAAACCGTAGGTTAACCCCTTTACTGTTTTTCGATATTTTTCAACCTCAAAAACTCACTCGAAATTTACCTCAAAATCACTCAAATCAATGCCAAACGAGTTTCTTCCGCCTAATCATTCATATTCTGACCTTATTTCGAAACTTTGAAATTGGTTGAAAAGTGGTCAAAAACCGTAGGTTAACCCCTTTACTGTTTTTCGATATTTTTCAACCTCAAAAATTCACTCGAAATTTACCTCAAAATCACTCAAATCAATGCCAAACGAGTTTCTTCCGCCTAATCATTCATATTCTGACCTTATTTCGAAACTTTGAAATTGATTGAAAAGTGGTCAAAAACCGTGGGTTAACCCCTTTACTTTTTCTCAAAATTTTTCAACCTCAAATATCCACTCGAAATTTCCCTCAAAATCGCTCAAATCAATGCCAAACGAGTGACTTAGGCCTAATCTTTCATATTCTGACCTTATTTCGAAACTATAAAATTGGTTGAAAATTCGTTAAAAACCGTAGGTTAACCCCTTTACTTTTTTTCGATATTTTTCAACCTCAAAAACTCACTCGAAATTTCCCTCAAAATCACTCAAATCAATGCCAAACGAGTTTCTTCCGCCTAATCATTCATATTCTGACCTTATTTCGAAACTTTGAAATTCGCCGAAAAATCGTCAAAAACCGTGGGTTTACCCCTTTACTTTTTTTCGATATTTTTCAACCTCAAAAACTCACTCAAAATTTACCTCAAAATCACTCAAATCAGTGCCAAACGAGTGACTTAGGCCTAATCTTTCATATTCTGACCTTATTTCGAAATTTTAAAATTGGTTGAAAAATCGTCAAAAATCG
Organism: Heliopora coerulea; assembly: GCA_030142905.1. Lineage (NCBI taxonomy): Eukaryota > Metazoa > Cnidaria > Anthozoa > Scleralcyonacea > Helioporidae > Heliopora > Heliopora coerulea. Next base: position 2,929,718 of record JASJOG010000020.1, read on the forward strand.
TAGGTTAACCCCTTTACTTTTTTTCGATATTTTTCAATCTCAAAAACTCACTCAAAATTTACCTCAAAATCACTCAAATCAATGCCAAACGAGTGACTTAGGCCTAATCTTTCATATTCTGACATTATTTCGAAACTATAAAATTGGTTGAAAATTCGTCAAAAACCGTGGGTTAACCCCTTTACTTTTTTTCGAAATTTTTCAACCTCAAAAATTCACTCGAAATTTCCCTCAAAATCACTCAAATCAATGCAAAACGAGTGACTTCGGCCTAATCTTTCATATTCTGAACTGATTTTGAAACTTTAAAATTGGTTGAAAAGTGGTCAAAAACCGTGGGTTAACCCCTTTACTTTTTTTCAAAATTTTTCAACCTCAAATATCCACTCGAAATTTCCCTCAAAATCACTCAAATCAATGCCAAAGGAGTTTCTTTGGCCTAATCTTTCATATTCTGACCTAATTTCGAAATTTTAAAATTGGTTGAAAAATCGTCAAAAACCGTAGGTTAACCCCTTTACTTTTTTTCGATATTTTTCAACCTCAAAAACTCACTCAAAATTTACCTCAAAATCACTCAAATCAATGCCAAAGGAGTTTCTTAGGCCTAATCTTTCATATACTGACCTTATTTCGAAATTTTAAAATTGGTTGAAAAATCGTCAAAAACCGTAGGTTAACCCCTTTACTTTTTTTCGATATTTTTCAACCTCAAAAACTCACTCGAAATTTACCTCAAAATCACTCAAATCAATGCCAAACGAGTTTCTTCCGCCTAATCATTCATATTCTGACCTTATTTCGAAACTTTGAAATTGGTTGAAAAGTGGTCAAAAACCGTAGGTTAACCCCTTTACTGTTTTTCGATATTTTTCAACCTCAAAAATTCACTCGAAATTTACCTCAAAATCACTCAAATCAATGCCAAACGAGTTTCTTCCGCCTAATCATTCATATTCTGACCTTATTTCGAAACTTTGAAATTGATTGAAAAGTGGTCAAAAACCGTGGGTTAACCCCTTTACTTTTTCTCAAAATTTTTTAACCTCAAATATCCACTCGAAATTTCCCTCAAAATCGCTCAAATCAATGCCAAACGAGTGACTTAGGCCTAATCTTTCATATTCTGACCTTATTTCGAAACTATAAAATTGGTTGAAAATTCGTTAAAAACCGTAGGTTAACCCCTTTACTTTTTTTCGATATTTTTCAACCTCAAAAACTCACTCAAAATTTACCTGAAAATCACTCAAATCAGTGCCAAACGAGTGACTTAGGCCTAATCTTTCATATTCTGACCTTATTTCGAAATTTTAAAATTGGTTGAAAAATCGTCAAAAATCGTAGGTTAACCCCTTTACTTTTTTTCGATATTTTTCAATCTCAAAAACTCACTCAAAATTTACCTCAAAATCACTCAAATCAATGCCAAACGAGTGACTTAGGCCTAATCTTTCATATTCTGACCTTATTTCGAAACTATAAAATTGGTTGAAAATTCGTCAAAAACCGTGGGTTAACCCCTTTACTTTTTTTCGAAATTTTTCAACCTCAAAAATTCACTCGAAATTTCCCTCAAAATCACTCAAATCAATGCAAAACGAGTGACTTCGGCCTAATCTTTCATATTCTGAACTGATTTTGAAACTTTAAAATTGGTTGAAAAGTGGTCAAAAACCGTGGGTTAACCCCTTTACTTTTTTTCAAAATTTTTCAACCTCAAATATCCACTCGAAATTTCCCTCAAAATCACTCAAATCAATGCCAAAGGAGTTTCTTTGGCCTAATCTTTCATATTCTGACCTAATTTCGAAATTTTAAAATTGGTTGAAAAATCGTCAAAAACCGTAGGTTAACCCCTTTACTTTTTTTCGATATTTTTCAACCTCAAAAACTCACTCAAAATTTACCTCAAAATCACTCAAATCAATGCCAAAGGAGTTTCTTAGGCCTAATCTTTCATATACTGACCTTATTTCGAAATTTTAAAATTGGTTGAAAAATCGTCAAAAACCGTAGGTTAACCCCTTTACTTTTTTTCGATATTTTTCAACCTCAAAAACTCACTCGAAATTTACCTCAAAATCACTCAAATCAATGCCAAACGAGTTTCTTCCGCCTAATCATTCATATTCTGACCTTATTTCGAAACTATAAAATTGGTTGAAAAGTGGTCAAAAACCGTAGGTTAACCCCTTTACTGTTTTTCGATATTTTTCAACCTCAAAAACTCACTCGAAATTTACCTCAAAATCACTCAAATCAATGCCAAACGAGTTTCTTCCGCCTAATCATTCATATTCTGACCTTATTTCGAAACTTTGAAATTGATTGAAAAGTGGTCAAAAACCGTGGGTTAACCCCTTTACTTTTTCTCAAAATTTTTCAACCTCAAATATCCACTCGAAATTTCCCTCAAAATCGCTCAAATCAATGCCAAACGAGTGACTTAGGCCTAATCTTTCATATTCTGACCTTATTTCGAAACTATAAAATTGGTTGAAAATTCGTTAAAAACCGTAGGTTAACCCCTTTACTTTTTTTCGATATTTTTCAACCTCAAAAACTCACTCGAAATTTCCCTCAAAATCACTCAAATCAATGCCAAACGAGTTTCTTCCGCCTAATCATTCATATTCTGACCTTATTTCGAAACTTTGAAATTCGCCGAAAAATCGTCAAAAACCGTGGGTTTACCCCTTTACTTTTTTTCGATATTTTTCAACCTCAAAAACTCACTCAAAATTTACCTCAAAATCACTCAAATCAGTGCCAAACGAGTGACTTAGGCCTAATCTTTCATATTCTGACCTTATTTCGAAATTTTAAAATTGGTTGAAAAATCGTCAAAAATCGTAGGTTAACCCCTTTACTTTTTTTCGATATTTTTCAACCTCAAAAACTCACTCAAAATTTACCTCAAAATCACTCAAATCAATGCCAAACGAGTGACTTAGGCCTAATCTTTCATATTCTGACCTTATTTCGAAACTATAAAATTGGTTGAAAATTCGTCAAAAACCGTGGGTTAACCCCTTTACTTTTTTTCGAAATTTTTCAACCTCAAAAATTCACTCGAAATTTCCCTCAAAATCACTCAAATCAATGCAAAACGAGTGACTTCGGCCTAATCTTTCATATTCTGAACTGATTTTGAAACTTTAAAATTGGTTGAAAAGTGGTCAAAAACCGTGGGTTAACCCCTTTACTTTTTTTCAAAATTTTTCAACCTCAAATATCCACTCGAAATTTCCCTCAAAATCACTCAAATCAATGCCAAAGGAGTTTCTTTGGCCTAATCTTTCATATTCTGACCTAATTTCGAAATTTTAAAATTGGTTGAAAAATCGTCAAAAACCGTAGGTTAACCCCTTTACTTTTTTTCGATATTTTTCAACCTCAAAAACTCACTCAAAATTTACCTCAAAATCACTCAAATCAATGCCAAAGGAGTTTCTTAGGCCTAATCTTTCATATACTGACCTTATTTCGAAATTTTAAAATTGGTTGAAAAATCGTCAAAAACCGTAGGTTAACCCCTTTACTTTTTTTCGATATTTTTCAACCTCAAAAACTCACTCGAAATTTACCTCAAAATCACTCAAATCAATGCCAAACGAGTTTCTTCCGCCTAATCATTCATATTCTGACCTTATTTCGAAACTTTGAAATTGGTTGAAAAGTGGTCAAAAACCGTAGGTTAACCCCTTTACTGTTTTTCGATATTTTTCAACCTCAAAAATTCACTCGAAATTTACCTCAAAATCACTCAAATCAATGCCAAACGAGTTTCTTCCGCCTAATCATTCATATTCTGACCTTATTTCGAAACTTTGAAATTGATTGAAAAGTGGTCAAAAACCGTGGGTTAACCCCTTTACTTTTTCTCAAAATTTTTTAACCTCAAATATCCACTCGAAATTTCCCTCAAAATCGCTCAAATCAATGCCAAACGAGTGACTTAGGCCTAATCTTTCATATTCTGACCTTATTTCGAAACTATAAAATTGGTTGAAAATTCGTTAAAAACCGTAGGTTAACCCCTTTACTTTTTTTCGATATTTTTCAACCTCAAAAACTCACTCGAAATTTCCCTCAAAATCACTCAAATCAATGCCAAACGAGTTTCTTCCGCCTAATCATTCATATTCTGACCTTATTTCGAAACTTTGAAATTCGCCGAAAAATCGTCAAAAACCGTGGGTTTACCCCTTTACTTTTTTTCGATATTTTTCAACCTCAAAAACTCACTCAAAATTTACCTCAAAATCACTCAAATCAGTGCCAAACGAGTGACTTAGGCCTAATCTTTCATATTCTGACCTTATTTCGAAATTTTAAAATTGGTTGAAAAATCGTCAAAAATCGTAGGTTAACCCCTTTACTTTTTTTCGATATTTTTCAATCTCAAAAACTCACTCAAAATTTACCTCAAAATCACTCAAATCAATGCCAAACGAGTGACTTAGGCCTAATCTTTCATATTCTGACCTTATTTCGAAACTATAAAATTGGTTGAAAATTCGTCAAAAACCGTGGGTTAACCCCTTTACTTTTTTTCGAAATTTTTCAACCTCAAAAATTCACTCGAAATTTCCCTCAAAATCACTCAAATCAATGCAAAACGAGTGACTTCGGCCTAATCTTTCATATTCTGAACTGATTTTGAAACTTTAAAATTGGTTGAAAAGTGGTCAAAAACCGTGGGTTAACCCCTTTACTTTTTTTCAAAATTTTTCAACCTCAAATATCCACTCGAAATTTCCCTCAAAATCACTCAAATCAATGCCAAAGGAGTTTCTTTGGCCTAATCTTTCATATTCTGACCTAATTTCGAAATTTTAAAATTGGTTGAAAAATCGTCAAAAACCGTAGGTTAACCCCTTTACTTTTTTTCGATATTTTTCAACCTCAAAAACTCACTCAAAATTTACCTCAAAATCACTCAAATCAATGCCAAAGGAGTTTCTTAGGCCTAATCTTTCATATACTGACCTTATTTCGAAATTTTAAAATTGGTTGAAAAATCGTCAAAAACCGTAGGTTAACCCCTTTACTTTTTTTCGATATTTTTCAACCTCAAAAACTCACTCGAAATTTACCTCAAAATCACTCAAATCAATGCCAAACGAGTTTCTTCCGCCTAATCATTCATATTCTGACCTTATTTCGAAACTTTGAAATTGGTTGAAAAGTGGTCAAAAACCGTAGGTTAACCCCTTTACTGTTTTTCGATATTTTTCAACCTCAAAAATTCACTCGAAATTTACCTCAAAATCACTCAAATCAATGCCAAACGAGTTTCTTCCGCCTAATCATTCATATTCTGACCTTATTTCGAAACTTTGAAATTGATTGAAAAGTGGTCAAAAACCGTGGGTTAACCCCTTTACTTTTTCTCAAAATTTTTTAACCTCAAATATCCACTCGAAATTTCCCTCAAAATCGCTCAAATCAATGCCAAACGAGTGACTTAGGCCTAATCTTTCATATTCTGACCTTATTTCGAAACTATAAAATTGGTTGAAAATTCGTTAAAAACCGTAGGTTAACCCCTTTACTTTTTTTCGATATTTTTCAACCTCAAAAACTCACTCAAAATTTACCTCAAAATCACTCAAATCAGTGCCAAACGAGTGACTTAGGCCTAATCTTTCATATTCTGACCTTATTTCGAAATTTTAAAATTGGTTGAAAAATCGTCAAAAATCGTAGGTTAACCCCTTTACTTTTTTTCGATATTTTTCAATCTCAAAAACTCACTCAAAATTTACCTCAAAATCACTCAAATCAATGCCAAACGAGTGACTTAGGCCTAATCTTTCATATTCTGACATTATTTCGAAACTATAAAATTGGTTGAAAATTCGTCAAAAACCGTGGGTTAACCCCTTTACTTTTTTTCGAAATTTTTCAACCTCAAAAATTCACTCGAAATTTCCCTCAAAATCACTCAAATCAATGCAAAACGAGTGACTTCGGCCTAATCTTTCATATTCTGAACTGATTTTGAAACTTTAAAATTGGTTGAAAAGTGGTCAAAAACCGTGGGTTAACCCCTTTACTTTTTTTCAAAATTTTTCAACCTCAAATATCCACTCGAAATTTCCCTCAAAATCACTCAAATCAATGCCAAAGGAGTTTCTTTGGCCTAATCTTTCATATTCTGACCTAATTTCGAAATTTTAAAATTGGTTGAAAAATCGTCAAAAACCGTAGGTTAACCCCTTTACTTTTTTTCGATATTTTTCAACCTCAAAAACTCACTCAAAATTTACCTCAAAATCACTCAAATCAATGCCAAAGGAGTTTCTTAGGCCTAATCTTTCATATACTGACCTTATTTCGAAATTTTAAAATTGGTTGAAAAATCGTCAAAAACCGTAGGTTAACCCCTTTACTTTTTTTCGATATTTTTCAACCTCAAAAACTCACTCGAAATTTACCTCAAAATCACTCAAATCAATGCCAAACGAGTTTCTTCCGCCTAATCATTCATATTCTGACCTTATTTCGAAACTTTGAAATTGGTTGAAAAGTGGTCAAAAACCGTAGGTTAACCCCTTTACTGTTTTTCGATATTTTTCAACCTCAAAAATTCACTCGAAATTTACCTCAAAATCACTCAAATCAATGCCAAACGAGTTTCTTCCGCCTAATCATTCATATTCTGACCTTATTTCGAAACTTTGAAATTGATTGAAAAGTGGTCAAAAACCGTGGGTTAACCCCTTTACTTTTTCTCAAAATTTTTTAACCTCAAATATCCACTCGAAATTTCCCTCAAAATCGCTCAAATCAATGCCAAACGAGTGACTTAGGCCTAATCTTTCATATTCTGACCTTATTTCGAAACTATAAAATTGGTTGAAAATTCGTTAAAAACCGTAGGTTAACCCCTTTACTTTTTTTCGATATTTTTCAACCTCAAAAACTCACTCGAAATTTCCCTCAAAATCACTCAAATCAATGCCAAACGAGTTTCTTCCGCCTAATCATTCATATTCTGACCTTATTTCGAAACTTTGAAATTCGCCGAAAAATCGTCAAAAACCGTGGGTTTACCCCTTTACTTTTTTTCGATATTTTTCAACCTCAAAAACTCACTCAAAATTTACCTCAAAATCACTCAAATCAGTGCCAAACGAGTGACTTAGGCCTAATCTTTCATATTCTGACCTTATTTCGAAATTTTAAAATTGGTTGAAAAATCGTCAAAAATCGTAGGTTAACCCCTTTACTTTTTTTCGATATTTTTCAACCTCAAAAACTCACTCAAAATTTACCTCAAAATCACTCAAATCAATGCCAAACGAGTGACTTAGGCCTAATCTTTCATATTCTGACCTTATTTCGAAACTATAAAATTGGTTGAAAATTCGTCAAAAACCGTGGGTTAACCCCTTTACTTTTTTTCGAAATTTTTCAACCTCAAAAATTCACTCGAAATTTCCCTCAAAATCACTCAAATCAATGCAAAACGAGTGACTTCGGCCTAATCTTTCATATTCTGAACTGATTTTGAAACTTTAAAATTGGTTGAAAAGTGGTCAAAAACCGTGGGTTAACCCCTTTACTTTTTTTCAAAATTTTTCAACCTCAAATATCCACTCGAAATTTCCCTCAAAATCACTCAAATCAATGCCAAAGGAGTTTCTTTGGCCTAATCTTTCATATTCTGACCTAATTTCGAAATTTTAAAATTGGTTGAAAAATCGTCAAAAACCGTAGGTTAACCCCTTTACTTTTTTTCGATATTTTTCAACCTCAAAAACTCACTCAAAATTTACCTCAAAATCACTCAAATCAATGCCAAAGGAGTTTCTTAGGCCTAATCTTTCATATACTGACCTTATTTCGAAATTTTAAAATTGGTTGAAAAATCGTCAAAAACCGTAGGTTAACCCCTTTACTTTTTTTCGATATTTTTCAACCTCAAAAACTCACTCGAAATTTACCTCAAAATCACTCAAATCAATGCCAAACGAGTTTCTTCCGCCTAATCATTCATATTCTGACCTTATTTCGAAACTTTGAAATTGGTTGAAAAGTGGTCAAAAACCGTAGGTTAACCCCTTTACTGTTTTTCGATATTTTTCAACCTCAAAAATTCACTCGAAATTTACCTCAAAATCACTCAAATCAATGCCAAACGAGTTTCTTCCGCCTAATCATTCATATTCTGACCTTATTTCGAAACTTTGAAATTGATTGAAAAGTGGTCAAAAACCGTGGGTTAACCCCTTTACTTTTTCTCAAAATTTTTTAACCTCAAATATCCACTCGAAATTTCCCTCAAAATCGCTCAAATCAATGCCAAACGAGTGACTTAGGCCTAATCTTTCATATTCTGACCTTATTTCGAAACTATAAAATTGGTTGAAAATTCGTTAAAAACCGTAGGTTAACCCCTTTACTTTTTTTCGATATTTTTCAACCTCAAAAACTCACTCGAAATTTCCCTCAAAATCACTCAAATCAATGCCAAACGAGTTTCTTCCGCCTAATCATTCATATTCTGACCTTATTTCGAAACTTTGAAATTCGCCGAAAAATCGTCAAAAACCGTGGGTTAACCCCTTTACTTTTTTTCGATATTTTTCAACCTCAAAAACTCACTCAAAATTTACCTCAAAATCACTCAAATCAGTGCCAAACGAGTGACTTAGGCCTAATCTTTCATATTCTGACCTTATTTCGAAATTTTAAAATTGGTTGAAAAATCGTCAAAAATCGTAGGTTAACCCCTTTACTTTTTTTCGATATTTTTCAACCTCAAAAACTCACTCAAAATTTACCTCAAAATCACTCAAATCAATGCCAAACGAGTGACTTAGGCCTAATCTTTCATATTCTGACCTTATTTCGAAACTATAAAATTGGTTGAAAATTCGTCAAAAACCGTAGGTTAACCCCTTTACTGTTTTTCGATATTTTTCAACCTCAAAAATTCACTCGAAATTTACCTCAAAATCACTCAAATCAATGCCAAACGAGTTTCTTCCGCCTAATCATTCATATTCTGACCTTATTTCGAAACTTTGAAATTGATTGAAAAGTGGTCAAAAACCGTGGGTTAACCCCTTTACTTTTTCTCAAAATTTTTCAACCTCAAATATCCACTCGAAATTTCCCTCAAAATCGCTCAAATCAATGCCAAACGAGTGACTTAGGCCTAATCTTTCATATTCTGACCTTATTTCGAAACTATAAAATTGGTTGAAAATTCGTTAAAAACCGTAGGTTAACCCCTTTACTTTTTTTCGATATTTTTCAACCTCAAAAACTCACTCAAAATTTACCTCAAAATCACTCAAATCAGTGCCAAACGAGTGACTTAGGCCTAATCTTTCATATTCTGACCTTATTTCGAAATTTTAAAATTGGTTGAAAAATCGTCAAAAATCGTAGGTTAACCCCTTTACTTTTTTTCGATATTTTTCAATCTCAAAAACTCACTCAAAATTTACCTCAAAATCACTCAAATCAATGCCAAACGAGTGACTTAGGCCTAATCTTTCATATTCTGACATTATTTCGAAACTATAAAATTGGTTGAAAATTCGTCAAAAACCGTGGGTTAACCCCTTTACTTTTTTTCGAAATTTTTCAACCTCAAAAATTCACTCGAAATTTCCCTCAAAATCACTCAAATCAATGCAAAACGAGTGACTTCGGCCTAATCTTTCATATTCTGAACTGATTTTGAAACTTTAAAATTGGTTGAAAAGTGGTCAAAAACCGTGGGTTAACCCCTTTACTTTTTTTCAAAATTTTTCAACCTCAAATATCCACTCGAAATTTCCCTCAAAATCACTCAAATCAATGCCAAAGGAGTTTCTTTGGCCTAATCTTTCATATTCTGACCTAATTTCGAAATTTTAAAATTGGTTGAAAAATCGTCAAAAACCGTAGGTTAACCCCTTTACTTTTTTTCGATATTTTTCAACCTCAAAAACTCACTCAAAATTTACCTCAAAATCACTCAAATCAATGCCAAAGGAGTTTCTTAGGCCTAATCTTTCATATACTGACCTTATTTCGAAATTTTAAAATTGGTTGAAAAATCGTCAAAAACCGTAGGTTAACCCCTTTACTTTTTTTCGATATTTTTCAACCTCAAAAACTCACTCGAAATTTACCTCAAAATCACTCAAATCAATGCCAAACGAGTTTCTTCCGCCTAATCATTCATATTCTGACCTTATTTCGAAACTTTGAAATTGGTTGAAAAGTGGTCAAAAACCGTAGGTTACAGACACACACATACACACACACAGACACACACATACACACACACACAGACACACACATACACATACACACAGACACACACATACACACACACACACAGACACACATACACATACACACAGACACACATACACACACACAGACACACATACACACACACACAGACACACATACACACACACACAGACACACATACACACACACACAGACACACATACACACACACACACACAGACACACATACATACACACACACAGACACACATACATACACACACAGACACACATACATACACACACAGACACACATACATACACACACAGACACACATACATACACACACAGACACACATAACACACATAACATACATAACACACATAACATACATAACACACATACACATACATAACACACATAACATACATAACATACATAACATACATAACATACATAACATACATAACAATACATAACATACATAACAATACATAACATACATAACAATACATAACATACATAACATACATAACATACATAACAATACATAACATACATAACATACATAACATACATAACATACATAACATACATAACATACATAAACATACATAACATACATACATAACATACATAACATACATAACATACATAACATACATAACAATACATAACATACATAACAATACATAACATACATAACAATACATAACATACATAACAATACATAACATACATAACAATACATAACATACATAACAATACATAACATACATAACAATACATAACATACATAACAATACATAACATACATAACAATACATAACATACATAACAATACATAACATACATAACAATACATAACATACATAACAATACATAACATACATAACAATACATAACATACATAACAATACATAACATACATAACAATACATAACATACATAACAATACATAACAATACATAACAATACATAACAATACATAACAATACATAACAATACATAACATACATAACAATACATAACATACATAACAATACATAACATACATAACAATACATAACATACATAACAATACATAACATACATAACAATACATAACATACATAACAATACATAACATACATAACAATACATAACATACATAACAATACATAACATACATAACAATACATAACATACATAACAATACATAACATACATAACAATACATAACATACATAACAATACATAACATACATAACAATACATAACATACATAACAATACATAACATACATAACAATACATAACATACATAACAATACATAACAATACATAACAATACATAACATACATAACAATACATAACATACATAACAATACATACCATACATAACAATACATACCATACATAACAATACATACCATACATAACAATACATAACATACATAACAATACATACCATACATAACAATACATACCATACATAACAATACATACCATACATAACAATACATACCATACATAACAATACATAACATACATAACAATACATAACATACATAACAATACATACAATACATAACAATACATACCATACATAACAATACATACCATACATAACAATACATACCATACATAACAATACATACCATACATAACAATACATACAATACATAACAATACATACAATACATAACAATACATACAATACATAACAATACATACAATACATAACAATACATACAATACATAACAATACATACAATACATAACAATACATACAATACATAACAATACATACAATACATAACAATACATACAATACATAACAATACATACAATACATAACAATACATACCATACATAACAATACATAACATACATAACAATACATAACAATACATAACAATACATACAATACATAACAATACATACAATACATAACAATACATACAATACATAACAATACATACAATACATAACAATACATACAATACATAACAATACATACAATACATAACAATACATACAATACATAACAATACATACAATACATAACAATACATACAATACATAACAATACATACAATACATAACAATACATACAATACATAACAATACATACAATACATAACAATACATACAATACATAACAATACATACAATACATAACAATACATACAATACATAACAATACATACAATACATAACAATACATACAATACATAACAATACATACCATACATAACAATACATACCATACATAACAATACATACCATACATAACAATACATACAATACATAACAATACATACAATACATAACAATACATACAATACATAACAATACATACAATACATAACAATACATACAATACATAACAATACATACAATACATAACAATACATACAATACATAACAATACATACAATACATAACAATACATACAATACATAACAATACATACAATACATAACAATACATACAATACATAACAATACATACAATACATAACAATACATACAATACATAACAATACATAACATACATAACAATACATAACATACATAACAATACATAACATACATAACAATACATACAATACATAACAATACATACAATACATAACAATACATACAATACATAACAATACATACAATACATAACAATACATAACAATACATAACAATACATAACAATACATAACAATACATAACAATACATAACAATACATAACAATACATAACAATACATAACAATACATAACAATACATAACATACATAACAATACATAACAATACATAACATACATAACAATACATAACAATACATAACAATACATAACATACATAACAATACATAACATACATAACAATACATAACATACATAACAATACATAACATACATAACAATACATAACATACATAACAATACATAACATACATAACAATACATAACATACATAACAATACATAACATACATAACAATACATAACATACATAACAATACATAACATACATAACAATACATAACATACATAACAATACATAACATACATAACAATACATAACATACATAACAATACATAACATACATAACAATACATAACATACATAACAATACATACCATACATAACAATACATACCATACATAACAATACATACCATACATAACAATACATACCATACATAACAATACATACCATACATAACAATACATACCATACATAACAATACATACCATACATAACAATACATACAATACATAACAATACATACCATACATAACAATACATACCATACATAACAATACATACAATACATAACAATACATACCATACATAACAATACATACCATACATAACAATACATACCATACATAACAATACATACCATACATAACAATACATACCATACATAACAATACATACCATACATAACAATACATACCATACATAACAATACATACCATACATAACAATACATACCATACATAACAATACATACAATACATAACAATACATACAATACATAACAATACATACAATACATAACAATACATACAATACATAACAATACATACAATACATAACAATACATACAATACATAACAATACATACAATACATAACAATACATACAATACATAACAATACATACCATACATAACAATACATACAATACATAACAATACATACAATACATAACAATACATACAATACATAACAATACATACCATACATAACAATACATACCATACATAACAATACATACAATACATAACAATACATACAATACATAACAATACATACAATACATAACAATACATACAATACATAACAATACATACAATACATAACAATACATACAATACATAACAATACATACAATACATAACAATACATACAATACATAACAATACATACAATACATAACAATACATACAATACATAACAATACATACAATACATAACAATACATACAATACATAACAATACATACAATACATAACAATACATACAATACATAACAATACATACAATACATAACAATACATACAATACATAACAATACATAACAATACATAACAATACATACAATACATAACAATACATAACAATACATAACAATACATAACAATACATAACAATACATAACAATACATAACAATACATAACAATACATAACAATACATAACAATACATAACAATACATAACATACATAACAATACATAACAATACATAACAATACATAACAATACATAACATACATAACAATACATAACATACATAACATACATAACATACATAACATACATAACAATACATAACATTACATAACATACATAACAATACATAACATACATAACAATACATAACATACATAACAATACATAACATACATAACAATACATAACATACATAACAATACATAACATACATAACAATACATAACATACATAACAATACATAACATACATAACAATACATAACATACATAACAATACATAACATACATAACAATACATAACATACATAACAATACATAACATACATAACAATACATAACATACATAACAATACATAACATACATAACAATACATAACATACATAACAATACATAACATACATAACAATACATAACATACATAACAATACATAACATACATAACAATACATAACATACATAACAATACATAACATACATAACAATACATAACATACATAACAATACATAACATACATAACAATACATAACATACATAACAATACATAACATACATAACAATACATAACATACATAACAATACATACCATACATAACAATACATACCATACATAACAATACATACCATACATAACAATACATAACAATACATAACAATACATACCATACATAACAATACATACCATACATAACAATACATACCATACATAACAATACATAACATACATAACAATACATACCATACATAACAATACATACCATACATAACAATACATACCATACATAACAATACATACCATACATAACAATACATACCATACATAACAATACATACCATACATAACAATACATACCATACATAACAATACATACCATACATAACAATACATACCATACATAACAATACATACCATACATAACAATACATACAATACATAACAATACATACAATACATAACAATACATACAATACATAACAATACATACAATACATAACAATACATACCATACATAACAATACATACCATACATAACAATACATACAATACATAACAATACATACAATACATAACAATACATACAATACATAACAATACATACAATACATAACAATACATACAATACATAACAATACATACCATACATAACAATACATACAATACATAACAATACATAACAATACATAACAATACATAACAATACATAACAATACATAACAATACATAACAATACATAACAATACATAACAATACATAACAATACATAACAATACATAACAATACATAACAATACATACAATACATAACAATACATACAATACATAACAATACATACAATACATAACAATACATAACAATACATAACAATACATAACAATACATAACAATACATAACAATACATAACAATACATAACAATACATAACAATACATAACAATACATAACAATACATAACAATACATAACAATACATAACAATACATAACAATACATAACAATACATAACAATACATAACAATACATAACAATACATAACAATACATAACAATACATAACAATACATAACAATACATAACAATACATAACAATACATAACAATACATAACAATACATAACAATACATAACAATACATAACAATACATACAATACATAACAATACATACAATACATAACAATACATACAATACATAACAATACATTACAATACATAACAATACATACAATACATAACAATACATACCATACATAACAATACATACATACATAACAATACATAACAATACATAACATACATAACATACATAACAATACATAACAATACATAACAATACATAACAATACATAACAATACATAACAATACATAACAATACATAACAATACATAACAATACATAACATACATAACAATACATAACAATACATAACAATACATAACAATACATACAATACATAACAATACATACAATACATAACAATACATAACAATACATAACAATACATAACATACATAACAATACATAACATACATAACAATACATAACATACATAACAATACATAACAATACATAACAATACATAACAATACATAACAATACATAACAATACATAACAATACATAACAATACATAACAATACATAACAATACATAACAATACATAACATACATAACAATACATAACAATACATAACAATACATAACAATACATAACAATACATAACAATACATAACAATACATAACAATACATAACAATACATAACAATACATAACATTACATAACAATACATACCATACATAACAATACATAACATACATAACAATACATAACCATACATAACAATACATAACAATACATAACAATACATAACAATACATAACAATACATAACAATACATAACAATACATAACAATACATAACAATACATAACAATACATAACAATACATAACATTACATAACAATACATAACAATACATAACAATACATAACATACATAACAATACATAACATTACATAACATACATAACAATACATAACATACATAACAATACATAACATTACATAACAATACATAACAATACATAACAATACATAACAATACATAACAATACATAACATACATAACAATACATAACATACATAACAATACATAACAATACATAACAATACATAACAATACATAACAATACATAACAATACATAACATACATAACAATACATAACAATACATAACATACATAACAATACATAACAATACATAACAATACATAACCATACATAACAATACATACCATACATAACAATACATACCATACATAACAATACATACCATACATAACAATACATACCATACATAACAATACATACCATACATAACAATACATAACAATACATAACAATACATAACATACATAACAATACATAACATACATAACAATACATAACAATACATAACAATACATACCATACATAACAATACATAACAATACATAACAATACATAACAATACATAACAATACATAACATACATAACAATACATAACAATACATAACATACATAACAATACATAACATACATAACAATACATACCATACATAACAATACATACCATACATAACAATACATACCATACATAACAATACATACCATACATAACAATACATACCATACATAACAATACATACCATACATAACAATACATACCATACATAACAATACATAACATACATAACAATACATAACATACATAACAATACATAACATACATAACAATACATAACATACATAACAATACATACCATACATAACAATACATACCATACATAACAATACATACCATACATAACAATACATACCATACATAACAATACATACCATACATAACAATACATACCATACATAACAATACATACCATACATAACAATACATACCATACATAACAATACATACCATACATAACAATACATACCATACATAACAATACATACCATACATAACAATACATACCATACATAACAATACATACCATACATAACAATACATACCATACATAACAATACATACAATACATAACAATACATACAATACATAACAATACATACAATACATAACAATACATACAATACATAACAATACATAACAATACATAACAATACATACAATACATAACAATACATACAATACATAACAATACATACAATACATAACAATACATACAATACATAACAATACATACAATACATAACAATACATACAATACATAACAATACATAACAATACATAACAATACATAACAATACATAACAATACATACAATACATAACAATACAGACAATACATAACAATACATAACAATACATAACAATACATAACAATACATAAC